>CM077002.1:36311904-37511904 GCA_039090855.1 Macrothele yani | reverse complement strand
CCAAACAGTGTTAACAATTTGCTCCGTAAAAACACTTTCATGTCGACCAGGCCTCGGAGCGAGTTCTGCCGACAAATGCACTTTTTGAAATCATGGTGCCATCTAAAAATCGTTAACTCACCCAAGCATTTATCTTTGTAAGCTTTTTCATTAAATCAACTGTTTCTGGAGCTGTTTTACCGAAACGATAGCAAAAGTTTATCGCGCAACGCATTTCACTTCTTAACCCTGAATCAGTCACCTCCACAAGTGTATGGCGAAATGCAGACGTACCTTAAACAACTGCGCAATAAAAACAGAATCGTCTGCCACGCCTAATATCTGTTGCCATAGATACTACCTTAATTCAGTTAGTAGTCTGCGTGGCTATTTTCCCCCTTCGCACTGGTAACTAAAAAAATACTCTCAGTTTTTATGGAATGGCCTTTGTATTTTTGTATTACCCCCGGATGGCATTGTCAATTATCATGCTTAAGGGTACATATGACAGCGTGTTTTAGATGTAGCTCACATAGCGTCCTGATCTCTTTACTGACAGCTATAAGCAAATATCTTTGGGATTTATTTTGTCACAAATGTTTGCAATCCAGAATGTTAACTAAAAATAAACCATCGTAGAATAATATCAGCCTTTTAGAAGGACACCGAACAAATGAAAATCCATTCTACACTTTCATGGTATTTTCTCACATAGATTCGGGTTAACATGTTTGAACAATCTCCGTTTCCTTACTCCTTTTTTCAATTTTTGGATGCACGACTTGATCTTTGGGTCTTTATAAAAGCCCATAATTCGAAAAAAAAAAATTCTATTTTATCTGCGCTGTGCAAATACAGAAAAATCGTTATATTCTTGTTTCGGTCACTGACCGCTAAACTACAAAGACGATAAAAGAAGATGTTATTCATTCTTTGCTATAGCAAACAGTAAGTCCTCCTGGGAGTGGAATCACAACTGACTCTCCATATCATTTTTTTCTCTCGGAAAATCTTCTATATAGTTCTCCCCCCAGCACCGTAAACCAGCGATTGAATACTTTCTATGTTTTTCTTCATGAGAGAGACGACTGCTTAAAATCCAATAATGTTGCAAAGATGTTATGAAAATATTTGGTTACAATTTTGCGCAGTGGCTTGCGTGTAAAACTAAATTTTGAATTATATCACTGATGGGGAAAAGGCTTCACGTGAACTATTTGAAATTCGTTCTTTTTTAAGTACAACACTGGTGGAGTTTGTAATGTATTTTAACTTGCTACTTTTTGTTTCTATGTATTATGCAAATTTCCTTAGCCTCTGGTTTATATTTTTCGAATTGAACATCGTGTCTAAACACCCACTTTGTTTTTTCTATTCATGTGGCGGCAGTAACAATAGGTCAAAGATAAACACGATACATACAATCTTCCACGAATGTGTAAAAAAGGATGACTGGTGACGAAATATTCCTTCGAATTTAAGTTTATGGGCTATTTCCATGTTACCTGTTTTGTGAGAATTTCTTATGAATGTGGTTTAGACTTCAGTGCGTCAAAAGTTTTCAGCTGTTTCACTATTAATCATCGTGTCCTACAGCGACCGTTCCATAAAAACGGAGAGTAAAATCCCATGAAATGCGGAAATATATGTACAGCAAAATATATGTTATTCTTTCTCAAAGTATCTTCCCTCGGATGATATGCTTCATCCCAGAGAAGATAAACTTTTTCGTTCAGTCCACTTTTCAAAGCATGTGGCGAAAGCATGTTGTGCAAGCTGCTTTAGCGACAAATGTACAACTTGAGTCAAGTCATGTTGCGCCACGGAATTTCTTCATTGTTAGAAACAACCAGAAATCGCACGGGACGAGGTCAGTACTGTAGGCAGGATCTGGCATGATTTCAATACTGCATTTCGTAAGAAATTGTTGAACACAAGCAGCCACATGTGGACGGGCGTTTTCATGGTGTAAGGTCCTCACCAGTTCCGGTCTCTTAATCGATATGTGTCGTCGTAGACGCTTCAAGACTGAGATGTAATTCTCAGCATTGACAATAACTTGTGGAGGAACGCCATGCTGGTAGACTGCACCTTTATGATCAAAGAAAATTATCATCATCACCTGATTTGGTTTATCGGGCTTTTTTCGGAGGAGGCGAGCCTGTGTGTTTACAGACACTCGTTGCGCACTTTGCGAGAGGGTCGAAATAGTGGACCCATGTTTCATTGGCAGTAATTACTGTGTTTAGAAAGTTCGGATTCTTTGCAATCATTTGTTTCTACTCATGGCACACCTGAACTCTGGCTAACAATTGTTCTTTCGTCAGGTGACGAGGTACCCATCGGGAACACATGCGATGCAGCAGTAATTTGTCACGTAGAATGCGGAATGCCGACGTTTTTGAAATATTAGTTGATTCCTCTATGTCTTCGCACGTCATTCGTCGATCTTCTATCAGGATTGCCTAAGCAGTGTTAACAATACGCTCCGTAACAAAACTTTCAGGTAGACCAAGCCTAGAAGAGAGTTCTGCCTACAAACGCCCTGTTTTGAAATCATGGTGCCATCTAGAAATCGTTAACTCGCCTAAATATTTATATTTGTAAGCTTTTTTCATTAAATCAACTGTTTCTGGAGCTGATTTACCCAAACGATAGAAAATTTAATCGCGCAACGAATTTCCCTTTTGACCTCTGTATCACTCACCTCCATAGTGGTATGGATAAATGTAGACGTACCTTAAGCATCTGCGCAATAACAAAACCAGAATCGTCTGTCACGGTTAATAACTGTTGCCATAGATGCTTCCTCAATTAAGTTAGTCGTCTGCGTGGTTAGTTTTCCCCTTCGCACTGTTGCTCACTCAAAAAACATTACTCTCAGTGTTTATAGAACGGCCTTTGTACGTATTGATCATTATCGTGAGATGACGTTCAGATCTCCAACATCTAACATACCCGTTCAGAGAAAGGATTCTCTTTTTGTCCAAGTCTGCATGACTGAAACAGGATTGATTGGTCATGCAGATTTGGATTCAAGTATGCAAGACTGAAACAGGATTGATTGGTCATGCAGATTTGGATTCAAGTATGCATGACTGAAACAGGATTGATTGGTCATGCAGATTTGGATTCAAGTATGCAAGACTGAAACAGGATTGATTGGTCATGCAGATTTGGATTCAAGTCTGCATGACTGAAACAGGATTGATTGGTCATGCAGATTTGGATTCAAGTATGCATGACTGAAACAGGATTGATTGGGCATGCATATTTGAATTCAAGTCTGCATGACTGATCTGTCTGTTAAAGCTATCTAAAGAAATAAACTCTTGGAATTTCGGACGTGATGTTCAAAGGCATGATAAAGGTAATGAAAATTTACCTCAGAGAACCCAAAAGGTTAAACTAGTATACGTTACATCATGCAAACAAGCATACGTGATTTCTGTGATTCTTCAAGTACAAGATCAGAATTTATCTCTTTTGAAGTATATCGTTCTTCTACTTTTGATCAGTTCTCAGACTTTTCTTCTCTTGGCCGATTTTGGGAGTTTTACAAAGCTCTTCTTAAAACAGCTGTGCTTTCTGAGTTTCACAGCGAAACGATTATACAAATTCGGCATGTGTGAAAAAGAAACTGAGCTGTTAGAGTTCTGACAACCCTCTTTTGACAGACACAGCACGCAGTTTCAAAATGTTCAAGATGGCGACTGGGTAAAGCCATATTTATAACAAAGTCCGTTTACCGATAGAATTCAGAACAGGCGCAACGTTGGAGTTTTTACAGGAGGTGGAAAAGCATTCCCCTCAAAATAACGCAGTTGTAATCAAAATGTCAATAGCAAGAATACCACGGCTTTTTTTTTCTTTCTCGTTCACTTCCCTCAAACCGCTCCTGATTCAGGCACCGAGATTACATTGTTTGTGACTTGTTTTGATGTTGGCGAAAGATCACGATGTCAAAAGATGAGAGCAAAATGTTTTTTTGTTTTTTACCGATAGGTCTCTGACTTATAGAGACTAAGTCACTTTCTACGTGGGTCTAATGTTACATCACATACTGGACACAACCCCAGGAGAAAGAATGATCTTTTGTGCACGTGGCAGGTCAGTTACAACAAAATAAAAACAGAAAAGGAGCCATATTTTCAGCTCTGGGTATCACGCGATGACATGTTTTCGTCCAGTAGTTACAAGAACGTTCCGTGTAAAGACAGAGAGAGAAAGAGAGACAAATCTGGAGAGAATAACATCAACAATGAGATTTTCAGAACTCCAGGGAAGCACCCATTTGGTCACGCAAAACACTTTTCTACAGATAGATGCTGACTTCATCCGTTTATTAAGAACAGTAGGGGCATGGGAACTATTTTCTTAAAACCGAGGCAAAATGTCGGAATACGAAATGTTTGATCACAGCAGAAAATTTATTAAGCTACTGTAAACCAGAACATGCCGCCCCTATATACCAGTTGTCTTTGCGCTGGCTTGTGATAATTGATCCGAGAAGGATACGGGTTCGAACCCCAGTGATGAATGGATGTTGTGTTGGCCTTGCGACAATGGCTCTCTCCTTTTTCTGGAACCAGTGGCTCTAAATTAGGGACGGACAACTGCTTATAGTCCACTCAGTTGTTCACGATGGTCGTTCAACCTCTAAATAAAAAAAAAAAAAAAAAAAAAAAAAGGGACGTGCTGACGTCATTAGGAAAAGCTGCCGACAAAACGATATACACTGGCGGAAAGGGAAAAAGAACACCAAAAAGTATTTGGCGGACGATCATGACATTTGCATATGTTAATGGGTTCAACTTTACGTAGGTGTGATGTTAATTTCGGGACCAACCGGTGAGCACTTACGCGACAGCACGGCATAATATGTAAATTATCGTCGGTGGTATTTAAGGAGTACGGCGAAGTGAATGTAATCAGTCGTCGGCGTACGGACACGTGCGAAGACCCTGAAAAAGATGCAATGTATGGACATGGAAGACGTGTACGATTTCAGCAGTTATCGGACTTTGAGCGAGGTCGTCTAGTCGGACTCCGCGAGGCCGGGTGGTCGTATCGTCGTATTGCGGAGCGAATTGGACGGGAAGTATCGGTGGTGGTACGATGGTGGCGTACATGGTCCGAGGAACGTTTCCACACGAGAAGACGTGGAACCGGGAGTCACAGACGGACTGATGAGCGGACTGATCGACGCATAAGAAGAGCGGCGTTGTCAAGCAGAACATCCACTGCGACGCAAATCCGAGTTGCCGTTGCACCTGAGGTGACTGTGCGGACAATCCGCAACCGTCTACTGGATGCAGGACTACGTGCACGTGTGCCTCTGGCATGTGTATCTCTGACTCCAGCCCACCGTCAGGAACGGCTGCAGTGGTGCCGCCAACGTCTGCACTTTAGAACGCAATGGCAATCTGTCTCGTTCAGCGATGAAAGCAGATTCTGCTTGGGAGCCTCCGATGGCTGTATGCGGGTTCGCAGGCGCACAGGGGAGCGTCTCCACCCTTATTGCATCCGCCAGCGACACACAGGGCCAACACCTGGTCTCCTATCACTCCCGTAGACAACAAGTGTTTGTACCGGGTACGTTAAACAGCACCCCCTACATCAACAACATCATTTAGCCCGTTGTTGTGCCATTTGCAAGGTCGGTCCATCGTGGTGTTTTCTAGCAAGATAACGCACGCCCACACTCGGCACGTGCAACGCAACATGCACTTCAGAGTGTGAGACATTTTTCATGGCCTGCACATTCACCGGATTTGTCCCCCATTGAGCACGTGTGGGATTTTATAGGACAACGACTTATCCGGTCTTCACGGCCAGCCAGGACCATCCCCGATTTACGCGTCCAGGTTGAGGACGCTTGGAACTCAATACCTCAAACTTACATCCAACATCTGTACGACAGACTCCATGCCAGAATTGCACAGTGTGAAGCAGTTCATGGTGGTTCAACCTCGTACTAACCATGTTACATGGAAATGTTATTTTTCAGTTTACCAGCAAATACACTGTATTTTGCCATAATGTTTTGATCACGTTATCCTCTGTATTCCGTTATTATGCTGTATAAATTTAGTTGGTATCAGACGTCTCCTTCTTGGTGTTCTTTTTTCACCATCTTCCAGTGTATTTGTAGAACGTTAAGTGTAATTTTTAAAAAATGGAAAGATAACCCAGAAACTTGTCAATTGGATGACAATGCATTCTGGGTTGTAATGAGCATGCAGTTTTAATTCTTTCGGACACGAAAATATATTTCATCTCAGATTTTTAGAATAAAAAATTCAGTGGTAAGGAGAAAAATTCAGCGGTAACTCCTTTTACAGAAAGGTCGCGTTCGCGTGATTTAAAATACGTAACGTAAGCAGCTTTCTGTACGGTGTACTGAACCGGCTACAAAAAAAAAAAAAGACAAAAAAGATCATAGTGAATTTTTGGTTGAATTTTACACGATTTTTGAATCCTTTCTGGCTCGAATTAAATCATTCAAATTTATTCAAAGTCAATGCAACAGGTTAGAGAAAAAACTCAACCGGCTTTCTTCAAAAAATAAAATATCCAGAAATAAAAACAGCTGCTTACTTCCAAAAGCGGCTAAAAAGTATTTTACGAAAATTAACAAATGGCGCACAAAACGTTTTTCATAGAACAAAAAAGGTATCAGCGATAAAGAGATTTTCAAATTGAATAGTTAAAAAAGGAAAATATAGGAGCAAACATGCTATAAGTCTACGCTTTAAAGCCGAAGAATTTTGAATAATGAAAAAGTTGAAAATAGGAGAAAGTATATTCTTCATGGAAAAATCTATGCTAAGGAAAAAGAACTTTGAAATATATCTTCGGAAAGCAGAGACAGCGAGAAAATCGTTTCAAGCTTTATGCCCCCTACAGGCAAATCTGTGCATCATTTAAAGAGGATAATGCTCCACATCTCTGTAGTAGCGAGTGGTATACATCAAAAAATAAATTTCTCAGTAGGGTTTCTAGAAGCTGAGATATAGATATAAACAGTAGTTTACAAATATCACCTAGCGACAGAACTGTGAACTATGAAACTCCTCATACATTAACCTAAAATGTTCTTCAAGCTAAATGCCATCCGGTAATTAAAGAATATTTTAAATCGCACATATGGAAGTAGAGATATTGAGAAAAACAAATCAAAAGTTTGCTCCCCCTAGCGGAAAAATTGTACATTATTTTAGGAAGAAAATACACAAAAAGGGTTTGCATACTTAGTGGCATCTGAATGATAAAAAAAATCAATCGGGTTTTTAGTACCGCAGATACAGCTACAAACGTAAACATGAGATTACGTCCTCTGGAGGCAGCCTTGTTCGTCAAGAAAATATGTGACTAACATTTCGCACTGGAAACGCTGTCAAATAAAGAAAGAAATTTTCAAATCGGGCTTTTAGAAGCAGAGATATCGAGAAAAATAAGATATACCTCTACGCTCCCTGGCTGTAAAACAGCGCTATTTTAAGCAGGAGTTGTTCTCAAAAGTTTTTCGAGGTAAGCGGTATCGGTTCACGAAAGAATTTTTCAGTCTAGTTTTTAGAATCTCAGATTTTGAGGGAAATACAGCAGATGCAGAAATTAACACTTAGTGGCAAAATCATTCTTAATTAAAAATTTGAAATTATATGCAAAAAATTTCCCCATCAGGAACCGTGTGTGGTAGAGATGAGTTCGGGCTCAATTTTAGGAGCACGGGCCCGCTCGGGTCCAAAGGCCTAGAGAGCCCGGGCCCGGCCCGCTTTCTTTAATTACATGTGTTTTCTGAGCCCGAGCTCACGCTCCTTACCTCTCGGGCTAGGATTCTTGGAAACCTTTACTTATCAAGGATTGCATTTATGCATTATACGCAAGGATTAGTTTAAAAATCATTAGTTTAAAACGTTTAGTTCAGTTAATCCACTTCACAATATTAATATGTTTTTAGAAATACTACGCAATAAAGATTTCCTAAAATGTGGATTTGAAAATAAATAAATAATCAACGTGCCCTTTGACCGTATCAGGGGAATCAGTAATTTTGGTAAAAGCTGAAGAAAAGAAAATCGTTTAGAAGCAAAAAATTCCATTCGTTATTTATTTTTGATTTCTAAATTTACTTTTATTTTGAATAAATTACATTAAAAAACGTACAACGCCGTACAGACAGTTGCAAGTGTTTGAAATTTTGACTCTAGAAAACTAATCTTTGCAATATAATTTACATACATGCTAATTGGTAAAGGTAGTTTAGAGTGATGTAGTAGAATATAAAAAAGCATGTAGGGAAATTTCCAAAATTAAAAAAAGAACAACATAAAAGCATTCCAGACCAGATTATTCTGCATTTTGTAACATTATCAAAGCTTTGCGCTTAATAGTATAATAATCACAATATTATCATATGTATGTGCAGTTTCCAGATCAAGTTCATCATGAAAAGAGAGAGAGAGAGAGAGAATTGCATTTAATGCCTCAGCGCTTCTACTTGATCTTCTATTCTCTAAAACTCGACCTGCTGCACTCAAAACCAACGTCACCCCAAAAATCGCGGGAGTGAGGAAATTTTAAAAAATAAATAACAATACTTCTAACTGCGCAATATTGGAAATTAATACATCATTTTAAAGATAAGATTATGGATGTTTAATAAAATACAAAAAAAATGGGAATGTAATTTTTTCCCAGTTTTTCGATACCAGACCTCCTTAAAACTAATCCTTGCTTGTGTCATAGCTTTGGACAATGCATAATGCAAGTCTTGCTAAGCAAAATTCGTCTTGCAATGGAAGCTAGCTTAGGAAATTGAAAATCCTTTCTCCATGGTAACAAATCCACAATGAAATTCAACACGCGTAATTCAACCCGGCTCGAAATTACACGTGTTGAATTAATAACAGTAATGAAATTCAAGACGTGCAATTCCGAACCCGGGCCCGCATTTTTCGGTAGTTAAGGAATTATGAGCCCGTACGAGCCCGGGCCCGAGCTCATCTCTAATGTGTGGTGCAGAAATAAAATTTCAAATCAGAGTTTTAGGAGTTCAGATATCAGGGAAAACGCAATTTACTTTTACGCCACCTAGCCAAAAATCTATGCGTAACTTGAAAGTGACTGTACCTAAAATAGTCTTCGCCATAAATGGTATCGAAAGGTAGAAGAACTTATTTCAGTCGGATATTTAGAAGCAAATATATGGAGTAAAATGTGTTTTGAATTCGATATCATCTGCATTTGCGCCCTCCAGCGGCAAAATTGTGCGTCGTAAAAAAAGACCCGAAATGCGAGGATCGTCATTCTCATCCCAGTGCAGAAAGAATCTTTCAAATCCTACTAATACTGTAGTTGCAGAGATATGGCGTCCACAGACTGACGAAGTTATAAAATAAGCGGGCGAGCGTATGCGCACACACACGAGATTTTTCTTTTTTCTTTTTATTTTACAAAAGACGTGCCAAAAATGTCAACCGGCTTTTTACACAAACTGTTATTTACTATACACAAATAGAAATAGCTACCTTTCGGTACTAGGAGCTGAAATGTGTGTTATGAAATATCGAAACGAAGGTACAGTTCCAAGTACGGTACAAATAGAAATGAACAACACGCTCCCTAATAACAAAACTGTGTGGAAAACATTACCAAATAGATGAATAATATGATATTATTTATCTATTTGCAAATTTTTACGAAACCGTGTGAAAAGAATTAGCAATAGATTAATTAATAGATGGACAACATTCCTACCCACAAACACAGTCAGTATCATAAATTTTTGTAATTAGAACTTTAGTAGCGGAGGTACCGTCGTTGCATAGGTTTACGTTACTACTACTTAGATGGGAAGCTGAGCTTTATTCCTAGAAGAAGAAAGTACACATAAATCATTTCCGCGGCAAGAGGCGTTTCAAATAATTATTTCAGTTAGATTTCTAGAAGCGATTGTAATTTATAGCAAACATGTTAAAAAGAGAAATACACATTTACATTCCCCAAGAAACAAATCGTTTCGTCTTAAAATTTTGTAAAATGCAGGCAAAATTTTTATCGTCGTGGCCTCTATCAAACGCAAAAGTGAATTTTAGATGCAGGTATTTCGGGGTTAAAAATATACCATTACGCCACTTAGCAATAGTGTCATGTGTTATTTCAAAAAGAATTTATTCCTAAATACACCGGGGATCTAAAACATTATGACCACCAGCATCATATTAGGCTTGTACATACCTGAAGACATTTTTAAAAATCTTGTAGGGTCTATACCGGAGAGGTATAGATCCTACAAGATTTCTAAAGATGTCTTCCGGTATGTGGTACCAAAAGGTACCAGCAGATCGCTTAACTCTTTTATTAAGTTACACAGTTGAGCCGCCGCAGATCAGATTTGCTGTTCCAACACAAACCACCAATGCTCAATTGGATAGATGACTGGATAATTTGGAGGCCAGGAGAATACCTGAAAGGCTTCCTCATGTCCACAAACCATTCTCGAACAGTCCGATACTGTGGCATGGCATATTGCTCTACTGAAGGAGGGCCGTATTAGATGGGAATATCGTTGCAATGAAAGGATTACTTGGTGTGCAATGATGCTTAGGTTGTTGATAGACGTCATAGTTTCTTCCCCATGAATGACTGGATCCAGGGTTTCCCAGAGGAACATTCCCACCAAAGTACAGGGGATGAGTCGAAAGTTTTGCAATATTTGGATCACTTTATGTCTACACACGTACGTATACGACGAAAGCTGACCAGCATACATAGTACAGGCCATCGTGCTGCACCGTATTAAGCCTTCTCTCTGCCAGTTCTCAGATTCCGCGGCGGTAACAGTTCTTGTCCTTCGAGGCGAAGAACTGCATCACCCCAGCTTCCACCTCCTCCTGGTTGTTGAAGTGCCGCCCGCGATGTAATTGGGCCATGGACCAGAACAAGTAATAATCCGACGGGGCAAGATCCTGACTATATCCTGGGTGTGACCTCAGTTCGGTGCCCTCAAGTTCCTGGAGTTTTGTCCGGGTCGTCAGCGCGGTATGAGGACGAGCGTTTTCCTGCTGTAGGAGAGCGCGCTTTCTGTTCACCAGTGCCGTGTACTTCTCCTACAAAACGGCATACATCCTCTCCAGCTGTTCAGACTGTCGTTGATGATCCGACCGTGCGTCAGGCCGTAGAAGCAAATCCGACAACCAACACTCAGATATTATGGAACGAGCCGGGCATATCACAGACCACCGTGGTTCGTCACGTTCAGAACCTCGGCAAGGTCTACAGGAGCTGCCGCATTGTCCCTCATGAACTAACTTCAGCTGAAACAAACGACCGAGTGAAAATGTTCATGAAACTCCTATAAAACCAGCGCGATGTATGAAAAGTGGATCTAGTTCCGTAATCCTAGCACAAAGTGGCAGTGGTTGAGCCCGGACCAGCTTCCTGAACCTATTGCCAAACGTGGGCGCTTCGAGCACAAGGTGATACTCTGCGTCTGGTGGAATTTCGAGGGGATAATCCATCACGAATTCGTTCCAGACGGTCGGATCGTCAGCTCCAACCTCTGCTCTGAAAAATTGGAGCGGATGTATGCCGTTTTGGAGGAGAAGTATCCGGCACTGATGAACAGAAAGCGCGCTCTCCTACAGCAGGACAACGCTCGGTCTCATACGGCGCGAACGACCGGGCATCGAAGTGATGCCACACACAGCATATAGTCCGGACCTTGCCCCTTCGGATTATTACTTGTTCCTGTCCATGGCCCACCTCCTTCGTGGGAGGTATTTCAACAACCAGGAGGAGGTGGCAGCTGGGGTGTAGGAGTTCTTCGCCTTGTAGGGTAAGAACTGGTACCGCCGTGGGATCGAAGAACTGGCAGACAGATGGCTAAATATGGTGCAACCACATGACCTATACTTTGAATGCTAGTCAGCTTGCGTCGCAAAGGTACGTATGAAAACAAAGTCATCCTAATATTACAAAACTTTCGACTCACGTTCTGTAAAAAAGGTTGCAGCAGGTGATATTTTTGAAAGCTACTTTTTCACTGCTTTAGTTTGAAATACACTTCCCTTTTTTTCCATAGAGGGTATTTCTAAAAAGTTTTACGAAACTATGGAAACTAGTCCTACTGCTGATTCTGATGAAAATAAGTTATGCGAACATAAGGCCAACAACGCTTTCCCAAAGAGATGTAGCGAGCGTTAAATTGCAAGAACTACAAATTGGGATGGTAACAATGTCGTATTCTAGTCAGTATAGTACATAGGGAAGAATGAAAAGCTAATGCTTACAGCTACTTTACAGAAAAGGCTCGAAATGGGCTCCGTGAGCAGAAGTACGTGTCCCACAACGTTTGCTGAGCATTTGTCGTACAGGTTCACTAAAGTGTCTTGCAGTGTGCACAACCAACCAGAATTATTTGGTGGCTGTCTCCTTACATAAAAAACAAGAAAGATGACACCGAATTTTCGGGTGTAATAAGCAAGTCTTTCGAATCCGTTCTGACGCAAATTAAATTTATCAAAGCTATTCAAAGTCAATGGAACCGGTATGGAAAACAATAGTATCTGACGGAAGAAAGAAGTTTTGAATCAGGTTTTTAATCCCTCAGATATTGCTGTAAACGTAATCATGAGCTTACGAACTCTTAGAAACAGAGATATCGACAAAAATAAGATGTCACTTTACGTCCCCTGGTGGGAAAACCATGCATTATTTTAGGAAGAAAATACTCTCAAAAGGTTTTTCCATATGAGCGGTATTGGTCAAAGAAAAAAAAAAATTTAGTCGGGTTTAAGGATCCCAGATTTTGCTACAAATACATCAGAATCAGAAATTCACACGTATGACCCCTGGTGGCCAAACCATTCTTTACCAAACATTAGAAACTATGTGAAAAATATTTTCCATGAGGTCTTGTATGCGATATATGAAGAATTTTTCAAATCGGAGTTTTAGGAGCAGAAATAACGCAAAAAAAGCAATTTACCTTCGTGCTTCCTAACGGAAAGGCTATGATTTACTTGAAAATTTTCAATTTATGGGAAAAACATTTTGCATCGGAAACACTATCCAACAATGAATGAAGTTTTCAAATCGGACTCCCAGAAGTAGAGATATTGACAAAAATAAAATATATATGTACGCCTCCTAGCGTTGAAACCGTGCATTATTTCAAGAAGAAAATGTTCCTAAAAGGTTTGTTGACATCAGTAGTATCGGTCAACAAACGGCTTTTTTTTCAATCGAGATTTTAGAAGCTCATATTTTGCTGCAAATACATCAGAAGCGGAAATTGAGACTTACGCCACCTGGTGGCGAAACGATTTTTTACAAAAATTAGAAATTATGTGCAAAGGATTTCCCCATCAGGAGCTGTATCTGGTGCAGAAAGAATTTTTCAAATCGGAGATTTAGAAGCAGAGATATAGGGGAAACGCAGTTTACCTTTACGTCCCGTAGCGTAAAATCTATGTATTACTTGGAAATTTTGAAATTATATGAACCACATGTCACACTGAAATCACTATCCAACAAAGAAGGAATTTTTCAAATCGGACACCTAGAAGTAGAGATATTGACAAAAATAAGATATACATCTACGCCTCCTGGCGTAGGAACCCTGCACTATTTCAAAAAAAAAAAAGAAATTGTTTCTAAATGGTTTGTCGGCATGAGTAGTATCGGTCTACAAACGACGTTTTTTTCAATCAAGAATTTAGAAGCTCATATTTTGCTGCAAATACATCAGAAGCGGGAATTAACATTCACGCCCCCTTGTGGCCAAACAATTTTTTTACAAAAATTAGAAATTACATGCAGACGATGTCCCATCAGGAGCTGTATCCGGTGCGGAAAGAATTTTTCAAATCGGAGATTTAGAAGCAGAGATATAGGCGGGAAACGCAATTTACCGCTACGCCTCCTAGCGGAAAGTCTATGAATGACTGGAAAATTTTGAAATTATATGAGAAACATGTCACACGAAAAACTCTATCCAACAAAGAAGGAATTTTTCAAATCGAAATCCTAGAAGTAGAGATATTGATAAAAATAAGATATACATCTACGCCCCTTGGCGGAAACACTGTGGAATGTTTTAAGAAGAAAATATTCCGAAAAAGGTTTATCGATGTGAGTGGCATCAGTCCACGAAAGAATTTTTTCAATCGATATTTTAGAAGCTCAGATTTTATGGCAAGTACATCAGAAGCAAAAATTAACATTTACGCCCTCTGGTGGGCAAAGTATTCTCTACCAACAATTTGAAATTATATGCAAAAGATTTTCCATCAGGAGATGTATGTATCCACTGAAGCAAAACATTTTCAAATCGGAGATTTAGAAGAAGAGTTATCGGGGAAAATGTAATTTACTTTTATGCCCCTAGCGGAAAATCTGTGGTAATTTGAAATAGTAACTATATCTAAAATACTTTTCGACATAAATGGAATCGAAAGATAAAAGAAGTTTTTCATTCGGATGTTTAGAAGCAAATATGTGGAATAAAACGTATTTTTGAATTCGACATCATCTGCATTTATGCCCTCTGGCGGCGAAATTGTACATCGTAAAAAAACGAAATGAAGGATAATCATTCGCATAATTCAAGCTTCCCAATGCAAAAAGAATTTTTCAAATCGGAATAATAGTTACAGAGATATCGTGGGTAGACAGGGACGGACGGACGGACAAACCGGTAACATAAGCACGACCTTTTTTACAAAAGACGTGCTAAAAAGCAGGAGGTTCACATCTAGAGACAGTGGAGGCCATGATATTTTTTTTTTATTTTTTTATTGAAGGTTTAACAACCACCGTGAGCAACGCGATGAGCTATAAGCATTCGCCCAGCCCTAATTTAGAGCCACTGATTCCAGGGAAGGAGGAGAACCAGAGCCGTAAGACAAAATCAACATGCCGCCCCGGTGGCGCAGTGGTCTAAGGCGCTGGCCTCTGATCATTCGTCCGTAAGGGGTCCGGGTTCGAATCCCGGTCGGGCATGGATGTTGTGTTTGTCTTACGGCACTGGCTCTCTCCCTTCCCTGGAACCAGTGACCCTAAATTAGGGACGGGCGACTGCTTATAGCCCATTGAGTTGCTCACGGTGGTCGTTAAACCTCCAATAAACAAACAAACAAACAAACAAAATCAACATCCATGTCTCACCGGGATTCGAACTCGGCCCCATTTCAGACGAATGACCACAAGCCAGCGCTTAGGCCACCGCATCACCGGGACCGCGCCATGTGTTTGACTCACCTCTTCCTATTCAACGGCCCGGATAGCTGCCATCGAGAAGTTTTCTAACAGTTCGACGAAAATGCGCTGGCGCTCCAACATGCATGAACCACATGCGCTGGCCTTTTACCTGTGGAGCGTATCCCAACATCGTTGTTAGTTTCTTCTCCTTAAAGTGCAAGTATCTCTAGCGTCAGTGAGAAGAACCGATGAGGCAGTCTCCAACGATGCGGATACAAACATTCACATGGAATCTTCGCTGATCTCCCAACTTTCTGATTTCATGCGGACTGTCCTGTGTCCGCATGAAATCAGAAATCAGAAAGTTGTGAATCAGAAAGCAGTCGCCGCCTGTCCCTAATTTAGGGTCACTGGTTCCAGTGAAGGGAGAGAGCCAGTGCCGTAAGACAAACACAATAGCCATGCCTCACCAGGATTCGAACCCGGACCCCTTTCGGACGAATGATCGTGCATTTTTTGCAGAACACACTGAGGGAAACTGATTCGAGGGGAAACATCCGTTGCACGTTCTAAGGATACAGTGTGACGTATAGTTCTTAGTCATCTTTCTTTTGAGCTTGCTTTCTTAAGTGAATTACTTTACTTTTTGGTTATACATTTTCTCACTGAACGACACATTACTTCCCTAAGCAGCTTTTTCAATTTGGCAACGCTGACAGTGAGTCAGAGTGACCTAATTTTTTTTTGCGTTGGAGATTTAACAATCACCGTGAGCAACTCAATGGACTATAAGCAGTCGACGTTTCCTAATTTAGGGACACTGATACCAGGGAAGGGAGAGAGCCAGTATCATTAGACAAAAAATAATATCTATGCTACACCGGGATTCGAACCCGGATATATCTCGGGCGAATGGTCATAAACCAGCGATTAAACCACTGAGCCACCGGGGCGGCATTGTGACATAAAATTAAATGACATTGAAATAGCAGAAGGGAATGCAGACAGAGAGAGAGAGAGAGAGAGAGAGAGAGAGATGAGGTTTATGAAAGTGAAAGACAAAGTGAAGGAATTTATGTATGTATGTATGTGTGTGTGTGTGTGTGTGTGAGAGAGAGAGAGATTTATGTAGTAGGAAGATGGCGTGTAGTTCGTAAAGCGTTGATAAATCTGTGTGGATAACAGTGAGTTCGCGATGTATTGGTGGATTATATTCCTCCCTTTGACGTTTCAGTGAGTGGGAGAAGAAATACATTGGAACTGTAACGGAAGTCTCTTAAGCTAATTCTTTTCTCTGGTCGTTAGTAGTTACTCAATTATGCAAGAAGTCTGAATAACTATTCAACGAAGTTCTGTAAGAACATTTACATAGAAACTTAGTTAAGCACGGTGAAGACACAACTAACGCGTCTTAAACTCTACTTAACCTTAAAATATAGCTGTTGACAAAGATTAAAACTCCGCAAGTTAATAGCTCTCGATGACAGATAGCCATACAACGCAATGTGATTCCGCCACTTCTGCAGCTGTTCTTTTAATGCGCCACTTTCAGCACTCTTCTAATGTAGGTGTACGCATTTGTTTGAGTTGTTTCTGATAAGCAGTGGGTGACGTCGTTGGTCCGGTTTCTTGTAGAATCTGAAAGAGCAGAGTGGCAAACGGAGCTTTGGGAAGACGTTTTTTTTGTACGAAAAGCCCATACTGTAGAGGAGCTACGCTTCCCTGCTATTTCCATTTGGCTGCCCATATACGTGAAATAAATGTCAGCTCATTTGACTTCGCCAAAGGTAATTTAAGTATTCCCGGTTAGACAGACCTAATCGGCAATAACAACCACTCTACTCTTCACTCGCATGCAGCGTCGTCTTTGCGCAAATATTGACTTTTCATTTTAGGTAGCCTTGTCGCATACTAGAGTTGCACAATTGTGTCACAAACTTTCATTAATGCCCAACGGCGACTGGCATGCGAACAATGTTCAATTCCATAGCACCGTGCATATCACACAGCCTTCGATACACAGAGAAGACAGTTTGCCTTATATCGCATTTCGTACTCTGACAACGCGGAATATAACTCTGCAGGATTGCATGGCCTTTCGCGCTTTATACAGGGTGTCTCACTCGCTACCGAACCCGGCATTTCTTTAATAATATTAACACCAACGAAGATATTGCAAACGAAATTTGAAGTGGAATTGCCTCATTTCATGCAAAATGTGATGACATCACAACATGTACTGGAAATGGCCACCAATGAACCCGGTGAATCATGTTGTGGAAAGTCCTTGCCAGTACATCCGCCATCACTTCCTGAATTTCTTCGGTGATGTTTGCTTTCAAGGCATCTATGGTTTGCCGTTTCTTTTGGTAAACTGCCCCTTTTAGATATTCCCATAAGAAAGTAATCAGGAGGCGTCAGATCCGGCGAGCGCGGTGGCCACAGACCCTCCGAAAAGACACGGTTGCCGAAAAAGGACCGAATTTCGACCATGCTAGTGTGTGATGTCTCTCCATCATGCTGGTAATGTTCAATGGAGAGTTCTTCGTCGTCCAATCGATTTACAAAGGTGTTGAAGATTTCCATGTTTTCAGCTGTTGTGATGGTTGTATCGAAAAAGATGGGACCAATTATGAGGCGCCGGGTCATCCCACACCAAACACCAATTTTCTGTGAATGAAGGGGTTCATCATGTATCGCGTTGGGATTTTCACTGTCCCAAATATGGAAATTTGGAGAAGCCATGCGAGAATGCTCGGATTTTCCTGAAGAAATGAATGAAACCATCGACAGTATGTCACTCATTTCACGTGGTCAAGCTCTTTCAGTTCGTAGACCACGGAGATGCATTACGTATGAAACTTCGCTTTTTTCACAGCACGTTGAGAAGTGCTTTTGGATAACCCTGTTTTCTGCGACAGTCGGCGGCGAAATGACTTCCTGGGAGACTCAAGTATTTGGCCCTTTACATTCTGGATCGTTTCCTCAGACATTTGGGGACGACCTCCTTCATGGTCGTCTAATAAAGTCCCCTTGGTTTCAAATTTCTTCGACAATCTCCAAATGGTGGACTTGCTCGGCAGATGTCTGCCTGCAAACCTCTCCAGGAATTGCTGCTGACAAGACTTTATCGGTTCTGTTTATCAATAAGCGAACAATAAACACTCTCCTCTAGAGTATACCGATACATTTTCACACGTACGCGAACAGCCACGCCATGAGTACTCACTATCAGCAACCGGACTGCTCCTCATTGGCGTCACACTTATGAATGTGTCTGTCACTATGGAGCTCTCCGGCTGGCTGGCGGACAGTTCAGAGTTCAATGCTGTCTAGACGCAAATGGTGGCGACCACTTCCAGCACACGTTGTGATGTCATCCCATTTCGCACGAAATGAGGTAATTCACTTCAAATTTCGTTGCAATATCTTTATTGGTGTTAATATTATTAAAGAAATGCCCGGTTCGGTAGCGAATGGGACACCTTGTTTTTATAAGATATTTTAGCACATCTTTTGTGAAATAAGTTACATTCTATATTTATACATTCTACCACTTTGTCCGTCCGATTCTGGATAGCGTATCTCTGCAACTACTGTAATAGTCCGATTTGAAATATTCTTTCTGCGTTGGGAAGCACGAAATATGAAAATGATCATTCTTGCATTTTAGCCTCTTTCTGATACATAACGTTGCTTTTAGAGAGCACAGATGAAGATACAATCGAATTCAAAACAAATTATATTTCATTTTCGTATAATGTGCAGCTTCTAAATATGCGATTGAAAAATTCCTTCCATTCGATGCTAATTTTAACGTGAGACTGTTTTGGGTGGAGATTTTCTTTTTTAATTAATGCACAATCTTCCAATAGGGATCGTGAAGTTAAATTGCGATTCCCTTGATATCTCTATTTTTAAAAGCCCGATTTAAAAAAATGCTTCTTGATTCTGATTGAATTCCCAGAAGAAAATGTTCTGTATATAATTTCAAATGTTGGTAAAAACTGTTCTGATACTAGCAGATGTAGTTATATATTTCTGTTTTCGGGGTATTGGGTTGGAAAGAAAGTAATGTCCGATGACAAGGTACCTGAAGTCGAAACCCCGGCCAGAGCACATTGGCCACTGAGATTGCGCAGCACACCGGTATGACATCAGCAGGTAGGTTGCTAAAGCCAGCGGTAGTTATCCGTCAGAAGGCGAAGAGTGTAAGCGCGAGCCAACATGAAAGTGGATGAGGTGCACATCCTCCAATGCATGCTGTATGAGTTTTGTCGCGGTTGTCCCCACCCCCTTGTTCAGTGCTGTAAGGAAAATAACCAGTGTGTACACCAATGCAATATCACACTGTTAGTGCTGTTGGTGGTTCGAATGGTTTTCAGAGGAAACTTTTGACCTGTTAGATCGTCCCAAAGCGGGAAGATCAGCAACAGTAGATATGGACATGCTGAAGACCAAAGTGGAGACCGACTCATGTGTGAGCACGCGGGAGTTGGCCTAACAAACGGGGACGATCCACACGAGCATTATCACACACCTGCGTCAACTTGGGAAGGTGCACAAGAGGGGAGTTTGGGTACTCCATAAACTCATAGTTGAACAGAAAGCAAATCGCACGAGTGCATGCGTTTCGCTGCTTGCACGTTACCAACCTGAACCCTTCTTTTACCGCATTGTGACAGATGACGAGAAATCGGTCCAGTGTGACAATTTTTAGCGCCCGTAAACTGTGACTGGGCCCAAAACAGAAGTGCATGTGGACCCCTAAAGCCAGCTTACACCCACGTAAGATCCTGCTGTCTATTTGATGGGAGATGAAAGGGTGTAGTGTTTTTTTGTTCTTTTTTTTATCTGCTGCCGGACAACACCGCTATCAGCACCGATTTGTACTGCCATCAGCTTGATAATCTGCACGCGTCGCTGACATCGAATAGACCAGAACTTCTGAACCGCAAGTGCATTCTCCTCAGTGCTTCCACTTTTAGGGTTATTGCTCTGTTTGGGGGTAATAATTTGTGGTCCTCTTGGGGTAAAAATAACTTTTATAGGATTTTAGGGTAATATGAATCTTTTTCAGAACCTGGTGTTTTGGGTTTTGCAAGTACCCTTAACTGAAGAGTTGGACAAAGTGAAAATCTGAGTTTGCATCTGACAACTACAGCGTCAACCAGTAGTGCATTCCCATGATGGTGACACACGGTTTGGTACCTAATCTGATTAACGTTAAGACAGTGGTGAGAGTAGTAAAACGGGTCAACTGTTTCTTTGCTTAGAAAGGAGAACTTCATGAAGTTATTATTCAGCATCATAGCATTAGTAAGCTCTGCGTTTGGTTTTTAACTAAAGATAATTAAAGCTGACGATTTTTAGTAGGAATGAAGTGCACTCCAACATGTTGATGAGTAAATGTTGAGAAAAGCAGTGGTTGATTTGATAATTCTGAATATGAATGTGGAAGAGGTGTGAACAACCATGCAACTCCACCCAGAAAGAAATGTCTAGGTATTGCTAATGACCAGTAATCTCAACGATTTAGGAGGAGCTGGTTGCAAGAAGCAAATTTTAAACTGGTTACAGAAATCTAGCAAGAGCCAATCTGAGTATTTAAAAAAACAAGTTAGTAAAATCATGCAATGCATTGATTATGATTCGCTTTTCAACATACTAGAAATCATTACTCAAGTTACGAGGAAAATGGCTATGGAATAAATCTCACTTCTGTGCCCTGACCTTTGATCCCATTTCGATAATATTCAACAGAACTGGTTCAGTATACCTCCGAAATAACATGATAAAGTTTTGTCGAAATCGAAGCAATTTTACATACGTTATGATGCATAAGGGATATGGAATAGATCCCGCTTCTGTGTCCTAACCTGTGACCCCATTTCGCCCATTTTCAACAGAATTCGTCCCCAGGCAGGTCCGTACAAAATACTAACATTTCTGAGGATGCTTGGAAATCAATACCCCATACTTACATCCAACATCTGTACGACAGACTCCATGCCAGAATTGCACAGTGTGACGTAGTTCATGGCGGTTCAACCTCGTACTAACCATGTTACATAGAAATGTTATTTTTCAGTTTACCAGCAAATACAGCTAGCTGTATTTTGCCATAATGTTTTGATCACGTTATCCTCTGTATTCCGTTACTATGCTGTATAAATTTCGTTGGTATCAGCCATCTCCTTCTTGGTGTTCTTTTTTTCACTTTCCGCCAGTGTAATATGGGATAAGGGCGATGGAATGGATCGCAATCCTATGTCCTGACCTTTGACCCCATTTCATCCATTTTCAATAGAGCTCGTCCCCAGGTGGTCCCCTACCACATACTGAAATTTCATCGAAATCGAACCATTGTTACGCACGTTATGACGCATAAGGACAATGGAATGCATCCCGCTCTTATGTCCTGACCTTTGACCCCAATTCACCCATTTGGAATAGGGTTCGTCCCCAGGTGGTCCCCTACCACATAGTAAAAGTTCATTGAAATCGAACCATATTTACGCAAGTTATGACGCATAAGTGCAATGGAATGGATCCCGCTTCTACGTCATGATCTTTAATCCCATTTGTCCCATTTTCAATAGGGTTCGTCCCCAGGTGATCCCCTATCACATACTAAAATTTCGTCGAAATCGAACCATTTTTACGCCAGTTATCGTGCGGACGGGCGGACAGACAGACGAACGGACAAAGCTGGAGCATACACGCTTCCTCAACCTACGGTTGGAAAGTCGAAAAAATGACCTGGCTTTTTGTAAAATCTGTGAACTACCTGTGGATAAGGAAAAGGTAGAAAATTTAGTTATATTTTTTAATTTGAAAACAGCTTTAAAACAGGGTATTTTGTTATTCGAATTTAAGATAATCTGACTACGTTTAGAGCAATCTGGGAGAAAATCTAGGGTACTGAATCTTTATGCTGTTTAAGCAATGGTTCTCCTAGCAAGATGAAGTGAGAGACCTCACACAGTCTGGGTGACCTGTCACAAGATCACAGAACAGTGCTGGAAACTGCTGCCATTCCCAGCCAATTCCTCGGACATTTCCCACCAGAGATCACCACCTTTTATGGTCGTTGCAGCCTTTCCTGGACGGAGAGTGGTTCACCAACCGGGACGATGCCGAACGCGCTCTTATTTACTTCGCGTTCAAGCCGATACAATCCTACAGGGACGGTATCCAATAGCTGCCTAGACGATGGGAGCAGATCGTGGCAAACGACGGCGACAACATTTTGGACTGATTTGCACTCGTATATTCGGTAATTAGCGGCGGCTATATTTTGGACTGATTTGTACTTGTGTATTCTGTAATCAGCGGCGACTACATTTTGGACTGATTTGCACTTGTGTATTAGGTAATTAGCGGCGACTATATTTTGGACTGATTTGTACTTGTGTATTCGGTAATCAGCGGCGACTATATTTTGGACTGATTTGTACTTGTGTATTCGATAATCAGCGGCGACTACATTTTGGACTCATTTGTGCTTGTGTATTCGGTAATCAGCGGCGACTACATTTTGGACTCATTTGTACTTGTGTATTCGGTAATTAGCGGCGACTACATTTTGGACTGATTTATACTTGTGTATTCGGTAATTGGAATGTAAGGTCAGGTGATGCGTAACATCACAGCCTCTCCTTGACAAATGACAACCCCGCCTTCTCGTGGTACATCCTGTTCCCACTAAAGGGGCTCTGACGACCGCCAATACCGGTATAACTATACCATCGGGATTAGAGGAAATGCTATCCCACACTCACCAACCGGCTTGGCCAGCGTGGTGAGTTATGGCCAAACCCCTCCAAAATGACTCCACAACTTAAATCTTGGCCCTCAGTCTCCGGCAGCTGGAATGTACCTGACCAAGGCAGCGGCCAGTGCGACATGAAGGCAGAGGGTGCTAAGAATCCCCGGAGGAACCGGACTAGGCTGCCATCTGATGCTGACCTTGGCTACGTATAATGGACGCTCCCTATCTTCTGATTCAAGGCTTCTTGAATTGCAAGAGGAACTACAAAGGATCAAGTGGGACGTCGTCGGGCTAAGTGAGGTAAGGAGGAAAGGAGAAGATCCCATTGAACTGAAAAGTGGACATCTCTTCTACTATCGTGGGACAGATACTGGCAGAACCAGTAGTGTTGGATTTGTAATAAACAAGAAACTGAAGGATAAAGTGGTAGAAGTTGAAAGTTCCTCTGACAGAGCTGCACGACTCGTTATCCAACTATCGAGAAGATACCAGGCTCAGATTATTCAAACTTATGCACCCACCACAAGTCATCCTGAAGAAGAAATTGAAGAATTTTATGAGGAAATTCGTGATCTAAATAAAAAAGGTCAGCAGCACTTAAAGATAATTATGATAGATTTCAATGCAAAAATAGGGCAACGGCAACAGAATGAAACTTCAGTAGGTAAATTCGGTCACGGCAACAGAAACCAGCGTAGGAATACTTTCGTAGAGTTTGCAGAGGCAGAAGGGTTTTTCATCTTGAACTCCTTTTTCAAGAAAAAGCCACACAGGAAATGGACATGGAGACATCCAAATGGGACGACAAGTGAAATTGATTTTATTATGTGTAACAAAAAATTCGTCATAGAAGACTGCAGTGTGCTAAACAAGTTCAACACAGGTAGTAACCATAGATTGGTGAGACGTAAGATGCACCTCAACACTAAACTCGAACGTGGCAAGCTCATAAGACAAACAAAATGTATCGACATAACCAACCTTAAAAAACACCATAATACCTTCAAGTTGGAACTGAAGAACAGATTCTCGCTGCTTTAGAAGGCCTAACATCGGAAGAAGTGGATATTTCTGAAGTTAACAGAAAAGTAACTAAAGCTCTTATGGAAACAGCAACAAAATTACCTGGGTCTAAGAACAAATTGCATGTGAACAAATTATCAGGAAAAACCAAAATGTTGATGCAAAAAAGAAGAGTGATGAAGACAACTAAAGAAGATGTGACTTCCAAAGTGGAATATATAGAGCTATGCAAGACAGTACGAAAAAGTATCACTGAAGACCTAAGGAAATTCAACTGTGAACTAGTAAGGAAAGCAATTGGAAACAACCAAAGCCTAAAGATAGCAAAGGGACATCTCAGTAAGGGAAGAAAACAGATTATGGCACTGAGAAAAGAAGATGGTTCTGTAACACGAAATAGAGGCGAAATTTTGACAAGAGTGAAAGATTTCTACTCCAAATTATATGAAAGGGATGATACATGTACTTCAGATATCATGATAGGTACCAAAGTTCTTCCAGCCCTGCCAGCAGAAGTTGCACATGCAATCAAGAACATGAAGCGGGGAAAAGCTCCAGTAGAAGATGGAATTACTGTAGACATCATACAAGAAGCAAGTGGAGAAATCGAAACAGTACTCGCCCAAATTTTCACTCGATGCCTTAATGAAGGGAAGACTCCTGAGGATTGGAACAACGCTACAATGATCTTGCTACATAAAAAAGGTGGCATTGAGGATCTCAGGAACTACAGACCTATCAGCCTCCTATCAGTGGTTTATAAAATCTTCACTAAAGTTCTTTCACACCGCATGAAGGTGACATTGGACATGGCTCAACCGAGAGAACAAGCTGGATTCAGGAGTGGTTACGGCACAATAGATCATATCCACGTACTGAGAGAACTAATTGAAAGAGCGAGGGAATATGAACCTCCATTGTGCATGATTTTTATCGATTATGACAAAGCCTTTGATTCGGTGAAACCATCAGCAATTACAATGGCTCTGAAATCCTGTGGTATTGAAGATGCGTACATCAATATTATTAATAACATCTATGAAAATGCAAGTGCAAAGATTCGGCTGTTTGAAAATACAACACACATAAAAATTGGAAAAGTAGTGAGACAAGGTGACACCATATCTCCGAAGCTCTTTAATGCCACATTGGAAAATGTCTTTCAATCACTGAACTGGGAAAACAAAGTGATAAATATTAATGGAGATTATCTAACCCACCTTCGTTTTGATGATAACATAGTCATTTTTGCAACAACCCCATCAGAGCTGCAGAGTATGATCCAGGAACCTGCTGACAAGAGTAAGAGAAGTGGGATTAAAAATAAACTTTCAGAAGACAAAAGTGATGGTCAATGCTTTTACAAGAAATGAAGATTTATCGATTGATGGAGAAAAGCTGGAGATAACAGACACGTACATTTATCTTGGACGGCAGATATCAAGTGAGGGTCACATTGATGAGGAAATTAATCGGCGTACAAAACTTGCCTGGAGAGCTTTTGGAAGAAACAGCATAATTTTCAAGAGCAATATGCCATTATGTCTTAAAAGAAAAGTGTTTGATCAATGCCTCCTTCCAGTGCTTACGTATGGTGCAGAGACGTGGACGTTAACTAAAAGAGACATACAAAGACTGCAGACAACTCAAAGGTGCATGGAGAGGTGCATGCTTGGTATAACCAGAAGAGATAAGAAGAGGAACTCGTGGATCTGAAAAATGACAAGAGTGGAAGACATCATGATCAGAGTTAAATCCCTGAAATGGCAATGGGCTGGACATACTGTCAGAAGGACAGACCATCGATGGACAGCCGAAATTTTAGATTGGATTCCAAGGGACAGGAAAAGACCCAGAAGAAGACCACATGGAAGATGGGTGGATGAAATTCGAAAGTATGCGGGAGTGACATGGAGGAGACTGGCACAAGACAGACCGTTGTGGAGGAAACTTGGGGAGACCTTCGTCCAGCAGTGGATTGATAATGGTTGACAATGATGATTCGGTAATTAGGGGTGACTACATTTTGGACTGATTTGTACTTGTGTACCGCTGTATGCATTCGGAGTACCCATCTGGCACAGATCTTCTTATAGGTGAGATGTTTATGAATAATTCGTCCAACCAAATCTTTACTCATTCCCAATTCCATAGCAATATCTCGAACACGAATGCGTCTGTCACCTTTAATCAAGTCGTCAACCCGTTTAATCGTTTTATCAGTCACCGCTGTGTTAGGTCTTCCTGATCGTGCCTCATCTTCAAGAATCTCGTGGCCAGCTTTGAACTTTGTAACCCATTCATAAACACTGGAACGAGACATAGCCGCATCACCATACACTGTCTGCAATCTTCTCGTAATGTCCACGGCCTTTACGCCTTGTTTCGTTAAAAATTTCACTACTGCTCGCTGTTCGAACTGAATACCTAACATAGCCGCCATTGCTTTTAACCTACGTCACCAATTAACATCAGTATCAAGCCGCTCCGCATGAATGGCGCTTCACTGAAAGTAGTAGTAATACTCTGGTGTGCAAAAATTAAGGACGAAGAGGAGAAATTAGCATAACAGCGGAACGAGCAGGCAGAACGGACCGAAAGACCACTCAGAATAAAGACTAGGGTCCGGTACGGTAGGGCATGCGCATATATGCAGCATGACGTACGGGGGGGGGGAGGAGTGTCGGAAGTGTATAAAGCACACGGGCGGTGTACGCTCAGCAATTCTGTGAAAGCTATTGTACGGTGTACATCGGTTTGTACGACGTCGAGTTGCTGCTACGGTGTGATATGGCCAAGAAGCAATCCATTGCACGACATCTGGATGACTTTACCCGAGGTCGCGTCATTGGTAAGTTGGAAGAAGGTCAAAGTGTGACTAGTGTGGCCGAGGAAACCGGGATCGCTCACAGCATCGTTTCACGAGCTTGGAGAGCATTTCAAACGACACGAACAGCTGTCCGAGAGTTTAGCAGTGGTCGTCCACGAGCAACCACGGCGGTGGACGACCGGTATTTTGTCCTACAGAAGAGAAGAGACAGACGGTAGACATCGGGATACATCGCAAGGCACATGCAACAGACAACTGAACGTCCGTTATCGTGTTTTACCGTGACCAGGAGGCTGCACATAGGTGGGCTATTTGCACGACGACCAATACGGTGGGTAATATTTAACGCCTGATCATCAGAGACGGTGGTTTCTGTGGTGCCAGGAGCACAAGAACTGGACACATCAGCAATGGGGTCGAGTACTCTTTACGGATGAGAGCCGATTTAGTCTGACGAGCGGTTCTGGACGTATACGCATCTGGAGACAGAAGAGAACACGCCATCACACCTCCAACATCATCGAAAGGGACCGGTTTGGAGGTAGCGGAGTTCTCGTTTGGGGTGGTATCATGCTTGGTAGCCGTACTGACCTCCACATCTTCCAAGGAGGTTCAGTCACTGGTGTCCGCTATTGTACCGAGGTTCTCCTGCCTCACGTGCGTCTGTTTAGTGGTGCTGTGAGTCCTGAGTTCATCTTCGTGGACGACAACGCTACACCTCATTGCACAGTGGCTGTGGCAGAGCTGTTGGAGAGTGAAGATATTCAACGCATGGATTGTCCCGCAAGGTCCGCAGACCTAAATCCATTCGAACACGTGTGGGACCTTCTCAGGAGATGCTTGGCAGCACGTCACCAGCCGCCAGCAACGATTCCGCAACTGCGATGGGCGCTACAAGAGGAATGGGCCACGATGCCTCAACAGCCCCTTGACGACCTTGTCCTCAGCATGGACAGACGTTGTAAATCCTGCAACGCAGTTAGGGGTGATCATATCCTCTACTAAAGACTGGATTTTTTTTGGCAACCACCTGTCACAGGGACGTTTCTGCCTTCTGTCCAGTTGTACTCGAAGCTACCTTTTCAATAAAGTGCCTTTGTATCCATTGGATTCCTTGTTTGGACGGTTTTGCTCACTTGTCTCTTATTCTTACATCTTGGGGATCTTATGGTATGATTTGAGTCGATGTGGAGCACTTCTTCACGACGTTACATTCGAAAAACCATCTCGACCTTAATTTTTGCACTCCAGTGTAGTTTCACGCATACATGCGATCATGCACACGGTTTTGTATCGATAGCAATAAAAATCCGGATACTTATCAGACACCCCTCGTATGCCGAATTGCATACATGCTCTAATTTGGGCGTCAAACCCGGTATTGAATGAAAGTTACTTATTCAGTGGCTGGTATGTGTAGTTTCGGTTATTTGAATTTTATACTGTTATTCTATTCGAGAATGTGTAAGGTCGTCTCTCATATTCTTTGCGAATGATTGCTATGATTTTTCACCAATGGTTTCCCCAAGTGCAGAAGTCTCAAAATGCAGTATTATGGTTTATCGAGGCTATTATGCATTTATCACTCGAAAAACATATTTTCGCACAAATCTTTTCATGCATATAAAAGCCATCACTTTTTTAGAAGTTGCACTTATTTCCGTGACAGAAAATGTATTTATAATAACTATATAAGTTAAGATATCCCTCTGGAACAATACTCTTTCCGTTCAGGACATTGGAATCAAAAGTGGCAACTCATATATATACGTTGTCCACCGAGTTATTTATTCCAAGCGGGGTCGATGCCATGTCCTGCCTGTTTTTCCTATCACGAAAAAAGAATTTCTCTAGGGAGCATAACAGTCACAAAGGAACAGCAGGGACTGCTAAAAATAGCACATGGCTATTTGGTTCTGTATGTGGTTTTCATTTCATGATTTCCAAGTGCTATTTCCTAAGCGATTCCCTTCTGCTTTTCTTTACTAGCGCTGTATTTTTCTACTTCCTTTTCTTTGAAATCATCATATTCCAGTTTCCTCACAACACACTTACCATGAATAATGCAACAAACAGAGCTAAACTGCGCTTTGTCTGAACACACGTATGCTTGAGCAATAAGTTAGGGAACAGTTCATTTCACAAAATATGTGCTGAGCGTAATTCACACATGTGGTGGCACTTTAGTAACGGCTGATGTATTTTTGAGAGCACATAATTTCATGTAGATGTCTGGCTATTTCGGAATTGTAAACAAGTTGAGATGTTTTTTTTTTTTTTTTGTCTCCTGTTTTCGATAATAAGTAATGAAGATACAGTAGTATTAAAAAATGAAACATATGCACCGACGTGGAAACGTATATTGACAGATGATCGTGTTCTAACTGCAAATTTTAAAGATCGAAAATCACAAATACCATATAGTGTACAATAGAACCTCTTTTATACGTTTCCCACTTACACGGGTATTTTCTCATTTGTACGTAAAATGTCGCCAATCCAAAATTCTGAATTGCCCTTATGTTAAACTTTTTTCTTATACACTGAGTGGCCACTTTATTATGCCCACCTGACAGTTTAAGCAAATGAACTATGGCTGCACGCTGTTGCCGCAAGAATGCGAGGCTAGTATAAAAAGGGAAACCTTAGTGCTTGCGACAGTTGCAGAAGTGATTTTTGGGTGACGAGATGGGTAAAAAATGCGATTTGACGGACTTTCAACGTGTTATGATTGTAGGAGCTCCGAGCCATGGAGCGAGTATCACCGAAACCGCCAACACAGGTTACTACCTGTGTTGGATGGTTACTACCTGTGTTGAATTCGTGCAATGTTCCAGAGCGGCTGTTATTAAAGCATTTAAAGACTCGACTGTCAGCCAAAAAACTGGGTCTCTACGAGCAACGTGTGGTCGTCATCGACTAATGACTGCTCGGGCGGAACGGAGAGTGTCCTGACTGGTGACAGACAACAGAACGGCAACAGTGCAGCAAATTACAGACCATCTTAATCAAGGATCCCCTCAAATGATCTCTGCACGCACTGTTCACCGTACACTGCATCGGATGGGATATGACAGCCGAAGGCCTGTTCGAACACCTTTGCTGTCTGCAGTTAACAAGAGAAAACGTCTACAGTTCGCACAAGAGCACAAGGATTGGACAGTCGATAATTGGAAACAAATTATGTGGTCCCATGAATCACGTTTTCAGTTGCACCATGCCGATAGCCGAGTGACAATTTGGCGGAAACAGCACGAAAGCATGGAACCCAAATGCATTGTTACATCCCTTCAAGCTGGCGGAGGCAACGTTATGCTTTGGGGAATGTTTTCCTGGCATGCTTTGGGCCTTTTAATTTGTGTTGATCAACGTCTGACTGGCACATCGTAGCTAAATATCGTTGCGGACCAAGTGCATCCTGTCATGTGGATGGTTTATCCCAATGTCGATGGCTACTTTCAACAAGATAATGCGTCCTGCCATAGTGCTCGTATTGTACAGGATTGGTTTCAGGAACATGCCGGTGAGTTTACTTTGCTTAGGTGGCCCCCACAATTTCCAGATCTCAACCCCATTGAGAATTTGTGGGATGAAGTTGAACAAGCCATCAGACAGCTGGATCCACAACCCTGCAATCTCACACTCCTGGAAAGTGCTATTCATCAAGCATGGTCTCAGATTCCACAAACCACCCATCAACATTACGTGGAGTCCATGCCACGAAGAATCGGCGCAGTGTTAAAGGCAAAAGGTGGCCCAAAGTACTGAGGGGGTGGTCATAATAAAGTGGCCACTCAGTGTATACACTGCTGGCCACCCAAAATGCAACACCAAGAAGGAAGAATCCGATTGGCCTGAAATTCGCAGCATGCGTCACCCATGAGAAGGCATGCAAACGATTAGCATTGCAAGGCATATGCAAATCATGTGCGCCCGGCACGCCACCGAGAAGCACTATAAGAAGGGTGCACAGAAAGCGGGGTGTAAGTAGGGGAAGTTTGTTGTGCTGCCGGACCTGTGCGTGGGAAGCTTCCTGATGCCTTGTGGCAGAATACGGCAGTCATTCTAGCACGTTTCAGAGTTCGACAGAGGACGAATAGTGGCTCACCGCGACAGCGGTTTATCGCACCGAGACATGGGCGCCCGTGTGGAACGACATCCAGCCACAGTGAGGCCAGTATGGATTCGGTGGGTGCAGATGGGACGGACAGACCGACGTGACCGATTGCCGCACCCGCGGCACACCACCGGACGAGAGGATCGGCATGTTGTGCGGAGGGCATTGACGGCTCGCACCGCCACATCACAAACGTTAGCTCCGGAATTAGGGTGAGTTGCGCAACAACCTGTGTCAGCACGTACCGTTCGAAGTCGTCTGCAGGAGCGGGGACTTGTCGCACGGCACCCATTGCTCCAATTACCATTGACGTTACACCACCGGCGAGTGCGGCGGCAGTGGGCCGTTGAACGCCGCACCTGGACTACGGAATGGCACGACATTGTCTTCTCCAACGAATCCCGCTACTGCCTGCAACAGCACGATGATCGGATCCACGTGTCGCGGCACCGTGGCGAGAGACTCTATGACGCCTGCATTATGCATCGCCATACCGGTCCGTCGCCTGGCGTTATGGCTTGGGGCGAAATTGCATATGACACCCGCACCCCTATGGTACGCATCGCCGGTACACTCAACATCTACCACTACATCTGCGACGTTTTGGAGCCTGTAGTCCTCCCTTACCTGCAGGACCTGCCAGCGGCCACGTTTCAACAGGACAACGCGCGCCCGCACGTGGCACGCATCGTGCAACAATTCTTCCAGACTGGGTGTATACATCCCGTTTAACCTACAGTCCATGCCCTCCTCCTCGTTACAGCAGTGTCGGGTGCAACTCACTTTGCGTAGGAGTGGCCGTAATTTAGTGAACACTAAGTGTACCATCTGCTTGCAGAGAACATACGTGGAAACTGAGCTTCGTGCAATGCGCTTTGAGACAAGGAATAGAAATTGAACACCATTTATTGAACAGTGCAGCACATCGTGCATATAATTAGAGTAGATATGTTAGATAACGTGTGCGATGTCTTCCATGAGACTTGTTAGGTTTGTAACAGTGTACGAGTCTAACAACATATGAAAGATACAACCAAACGCGCGTAGTTCTGTAGTGGCTCATTTTCCTGCCCATCTCTTTGTTCGGAAAAGATATTGACTCTTACATTCAAGATAATCTTCACTCTTACATTTTAAGATAATGATCTCAATGATGCACGTCAAAACAGAAAAGTGTTATATCGATTTGCTTGTACTACTTTAAGCGCAACCACAGCGAAATATGAGTGCGTGCAAACTTCTAAAGCACCCTACTGGATGCTTGTGTTTGAAATATGAAGTCTTGCAAACGTTATGTGGTTGTCGAATGATACAATTTAGGAAAGCTTTGTACCATTGACTATAAATGCACAATAAGCATAAAGTCAACAGTCTAGGATTATCCACAACTAAACGTTATCATCATTAACCGTTATCAATCCACTGTTGGATGAAAGTCTCCTCAAGTATTTTCCACAGTTTCCTGTTTCGGGATGTCTTTTCCATTTCACTACCGCATTCGACCCATGTCCTGCGTGCTCTGCGTCTGAGTCTTTCCCTCTCCCTCTTGAAATCCAGTTTAGTTGTCGTGCTCTGCTTCTTTTCCTCTCTCTCTTGAAATCCAGTTTAGTTGTCGTGCTCTGCTTCTGAGTCTTTCCCTCTCCCTCTTGAAATCTAATTTAGTTGTTCGGGCTCTGCTTTTGAGTCTTTTCCTTTTCCTCTTGAAATCCAGTTTAGTTGTCGTGCTCTGCTTCTTTTCCTCTCCCTCTTGAAATCCAGTTTAGTTGTCGTGCTCTGCTTCTGAGACTTTCCCTCTCCCTCTTGAAATCTAATTTAGTTGTTCGGGCTCTGCTTTTGAGTCTTTTCCCTTTTCCTCTTGAAATCCAGTTTAGTTGTCGTGCTCTGCTTCTTTTCCTCTCCCTCTTGAAATCCAGTTTAGTTGTCGTGCTCTGCTTCTGAGTCTTTCCCTCCCCCTCTTGAAATCTAATTTAGTTGTTCGGGCTCTGCTTTTGAGTCTTTTCCTTTTCCTCTTGAAATCCAGTTTAGTTGTCGTGCTCTGCTTCTGAGTCTTTCCCTCTCCCTCTTGAAATCTAATTTAGTTGTTCGGGCTCTGCTTTTGAGTCTTTTCCTTTTCCTCTTGAAATCCAGTTTAGTTGTCGTGCTCTGCTTCTTTTCCTCTCCCTCTTGAAATCCAGTTTAGTTGTCGTGCTCTGCTTCTGAGTCTTTCCCTCTCCCTCTTGAAATCTAATTTAGTTGTTCGGGCTCTGCTTTTGAGTCTTTTCCTTTTCCTCTTGAAATCCAGTTTAGTTGTCGTGCTCTGCTTCTGAGTCTTTCCCTCTCCCTCTTGAAATCTAATTTAGTTGTTCGGGCTCTGCTTTTGAGTCTTTTCCTTTTCCTCTTGAAATCCAGTTTAGTTGTCCAACCGCTGTCAGCTGAGTCCATTGCCATTTCAGGAATTTTACTGTGGTACTGATGCCATCAACTATTGTCTTTTCTCAAATCCATGTATTCCTCTTCCTAACTTTTCTAGTTATACCAAGCATGAATCTCCATGCTTCTTTGAGTTGTTTGCAGACTTAGAATGTTTTCTCAGTTAAGGTCTATGTCTCCGATCCTTAAGTTAGAACTACATGGATTCATTAATCAAACACTTTTCTTTTGAGACATAATCGTACATTGATCTTGAAAATTGTAATGTATTTTCCAAAAGCTCTCCAGCCAAGTTTTATACGCCTACTTATTTCTTTTTGTATGTGTTCTTCGCTTGATATCTGTTGCCCAAGGTTACTTCTAGATGTTCCACATCAACTTCTGAATCTTCAGTTTTTGTAAAACCATTGTAACTGAGACTATCTGGTTTTTTTCGTAAGGGTTTATAGGTTGGAATATGTGACATGCAGGAAGTAAGAGTGATACATGGCCTACATACCCGCTACACATAGTCGCCTTGTCTATTCAAGCAAGTGTCCCAGCGTGGCACGTGATTGTGGATACCCTGAGCGAAGAACGTCCGTTGTTAGCCGTGGAGACAGTCTTCAACGGCGTCCCGAACCTCAGCGTCGTTAGCGAACCGGCGGCCCTTGAGAGCTTTCTTCAGTGACCGGAAGAAGTAGTAGTCGCACAGCGACAGATCAGGCTAATGGAAAGGTGGTAGAGGACCTCCCAGAAGAATCTCTGCAGCAAAACGTGGACACTATCGCCACGTGCGGGTGTGCGTTGTCGTGTAGCAGAATAACCTCATTTTACAACATACTGGGTCGCTTATGCTTGATGGCCGTTTTGAGGTTGCATAACGAATTGCAGTATGTGGTTGCCTTTGCCATACTGCCTGCGTCCAGCCAATCCAACAGCAATGGATCATTCTCATCGAAGAACACCATGAGCATCACATTTTCAGCTCTTAAAAAGGACCGAGCTTTTTTGGGGCGTGGAGAGTTGGAATACCGCCATTCCATACTCATCCGTTTTGTGGACGGATCGAAGTCGTGGCACCAAGTTTCATCTGCATCCACAATCTTGGAAAGAAACTGTCCCCCCTCAGTGTCGTAACGATGCAGATGCTCCAGGCAAACATCAATTCACCGAGTCTTCTGATCCTACTGAAGATTCTTGGGGACCCATTGTGCGCAAGCCTTGTTGGATCCTAATAAGCGATGGAGAATGGTGTTAACAGTTCCCTTACTCACGGACAATGTTGCCGCAAGCTCGCTGGCGGTGATTCGTCGATTCTCCTTCACAAGGTTGTCCACGGCAGCAATCGATTCCATGGTGATGGCCACGTGTACTTGCACAGGTCTCGGCATGTCCTCCGTGCTCACACGTCCTTTAGGAAATTCACTACACCATCGGAACACTGTACACCGGGACTGACACTCTTTCCCATACACATACGACGATAAATCTCGGCTCCACTAACACCTTCTGCTGTCAAAAATTGCATAACTGCCCCGCTGGGCCTGTTTGGACGAATCTATATCACACACCTACCTAGCCAACTTTCCTCCGCACGTGCAAACAGCACACTGACACCTGCCACCGATACGAGCGAGCTTCTTGACATGACACGCCATCTACCAGAGCAAATGAACGGCTCTGTGTAGTCACACAACAACACTATTATACGAGTGACACTTTCATTTGGGCGACCCATACATCGATTTGTTTTCTGTAAGTTCATTTCCAAACCCACTTTGCTTTTGTCAGCAAGGTCTTGAATCATACTCTGCAGCTCTGAAGGGTACTTAAAAAATGACGCAGCCGTAAGCAAAACGAACGTCGCTTAAGTAATCTCTACTAAACTGTGGCACTTTGTCTCCTCACTTCAGTGATTGAAACACATCCTGCAATGTGTGGAATCATTTAGGAAGGGGGATTGGCGATTACTCACCACGTTGGCCAAGCGGGTTGGTGCTTGTACTAAACATTATACCATCGTAAAAAATAACATTTTCCACAAGACTTGCTGTATAAGAATGTAATGTACAGGGGCTAGACACAACAACGCGAACACCTAGGAAAATAAGGTTTTATGTACCTAGTAGGCTGAGGGACCACCTTTGGCATTCACAACCGCCTGAATCCAACTTAGAATGAACGCATGCAAATCCTGTGTGGTGGAATGTTACACGGAGGACTATAACGGAATCCTACTCTGTTTTCCAACACAGACCACATTGGCTCGATGATGTTTAAATCTGGTGATTGGGGAAGTCAAGGAAGGTATGAAAGGTCGTCCTCATGTTCCTCAAATCATGATTGGACATTCCGAGCTCTATAAATTGGGGCGTAATCATCTTGATAGATGGAATTCCCTGCAGGAAACAATGCCTGAGCCATTGGAAGGACTTGGTCGGCCAAAATGGTTTCATACGCCCTGTCAGTCATCCGTCCTTTCAAGGTGATCAGTGGACCTGCCGAAAACCGCGATATGACCACCCAGAGCATGACAGAACCACCACTATGCAGCACTGTTGGGAGCAGATAGCGTGGGTTGCAAGCTTCCGATGACGTTCTCCAAACGTAAACACGTCCTGCGGTGGAGAATAGTGTGAATGTGGATTTATCCGACGACATAACACGCTTCCATGCATCGGCCGTCTAGGTTGTGTACTCCTGGTACCACTGCCGTCGCCGTTGTGCATCATTCGGGTCACCATAAGGTTTGCAATTGCAGCTCTGCCATGAATATCTTGCTTTATAATGAATATGGCTTCTTCTACTAATGCTTCTAATGCTTGTTGTGTTATTAATTATATCATGAATAAGCTTTCCTGCTAGTAGTGTAGTAATAATAATAAACAAGCTTTTAACTGCTAGTAATGTTGTAGTAGTAATTAAGATGAATAAAGTCTTATGCTGGTTGTTAATAATAATCAACTAATGAAATAAACCTAACAGCCAGACAGAGGTCTGACAAAACTATGAACTGAGAAAAACGTACTTACTAAGACAATCTTTTATTAGGCAAACTTCTGTTATGTATCCACACTCACTTCATCGGTCACACAACTACTCGATATCTGGCTCTCACATAAACGAAGATCTCTTTACACACGAAACAAAGCTCTCACGCACATAAACAACCGCTCTCTCTATACAACAACAGCTCGCTCGCACATAAACAACTGCTCTCTATATACAACAGCTCTCTCAACGTATCGTTGAACGCGCCTATTTATACTGGCTACCACCACGTCATGACTTATACTCATTGCCAGTTCTCATTCAGTGGGAGAAATAACATCTCGTTCAGTAAGAAGATAATTTACATAGTAAAATAAAATAACCAGAGATAGTAAAAATCAAAAGGAAAGTGAATCTAGAGTATACGTTACAGCTTATGCAGTCCACAGCGCACCGTCTTTTTTAATACTGGGGTGTGGAGATGCAGTTTGAGCTCCGCAATAATTTTCGGCGCCGTGGTCTTCTTATTATAGGTAAAAACCTCTTTAATGCTTTCCTGTTTCTACAGTCAGGGTAATTTTCCGGCCGCTCGTGTGTTTCGCAGATGAGGTTTTGCCACGAACACCGTACGCTGTCATGACGATACACACAACAGCACTCGATACCCCCACTACCCTGGCGACTGCTGTCACAGAGACACCAACTAGCCGACCACCAACAATTAGCCTTCTTTCGAAGTCCTTGGGTCGCTCATTTTGTCGTCATCCTGAAAGAAAGTTTGCAACAAGACGCTTTAAATGCACTTAAACAGGACCTTGGGGTTCTGAACAAAGCCATTAGAACCCAAAAGTGGTGGATACCTTTGCATATTGCGGCGTACGCTGCTCTAGTAAAAGTCACGTCTCTGAGCGTGGTGTTCACATTATTCTGTCCAACCCCCGTGTAACCCAAAAGTCCTGTTCAGCCCTTGGCCACAAACACTAATGCGCATAACAAAGCATGTAAATCCTGTGCCGTTAGAGTTCTGTTAATTAATCAAGATCTATGATATATATGTTATGATATACGTCCCCAGCACAATTATTACTTTCTTTAAGAAGGATGAACGCGTTTAAATTCCTCTAAAAACATGCACAAGTACCTCTGTGTGAACGAAATTTACTAGTGAACAAGAATGTGTCCCTAAAAAGAAGCAACATAGCTTTCATTTCAATCAGATTGACAACACGATTTTTTCCAACTCTAGTGCACATTAGCAAATTACTAATTTGAAGGCAAATCTTATTGATTAGATTACTTATTTACTTGATCACTTGTCTAAGCGTTACACGTATGTTGCAAACTGCGAACAAGATACTTATCTATGCGAATAATCGTTGTTTCCATCCAAAAATATGATATGTTCTTCTCCGAGGGTAGTTGACCCTTATGCGACAGTTGAACAATTTGAAAATTCACCCGCTGCCGGTATAACTCTCGAACGATAAGCTAGTAACATTGATCCAAGAGTTTGGAACTGAACGATAAGCTAGTAACATGGATCTAAGAGTTTGGAACTGAACGATAAGCAAGTAACATTGATCCAAGAGTTTGGAACTGAACGATAAGCTAGTAACATTGATCTAAGAGTTTGGAACTGAACGATAAGCTAGTAACATTGATCTAAGAGTTTGGAACTGCACGATAAGCTAGTAACATTGATCTAAGAGTTTGGAACTGAACGATAAGCTAGTAACATTGATCTAAGAGTTTGGAACTGAACGATAAGCTAGTAACATTCATCTAAGAGTTTGGAACTGAACGATAAGCTAGTAACATTGATCTAAGAGTTTGAAACTGAACGATAAGCTAGTAGCATCGACCTAAGAGTTTGGAACTGAACGATAAGCTAGTAACATTGATCTAAGAGTTTGGAACTGAACGATAAGCTAGTAGCATCGACCTAAGAGTTTGGAACTGAACGATAAGCTAGTAACATTGATGTAAAAGTTTAGGAACAACCATGGTTTTCATCACTCACTGAAATCAGTATGTACGTGGTGCATCAAATGACGCGAAGTGACATTCAAAGCCTCCAGTTACCTGCACAGCCAGCGGAGGAATCATTTTTGGATTTAACCCTCAAAATGTTAGTGATACTACACTAATAATTCCTACCAATTGATTTTAGTTTTTCCAAAACGTCTTTTTATTATATGACTATGTTCTGCCTGATCCTGTAGTAAATCAGCTTCTTGATCTGGAATCTGCGCAATTCTTCCTTCACTCGAACACCTTAACTCTGCGGCGAATTCAATTCCAGAATCAGTTCCAGTGTTCCTTCTCCCCTCCTCTTTCCTCCCCCTTTCCTCTCTGTTTGGCAACCCATTGTCTCCAATCATGTCTAGAAGCTTCATGGACAGAACAAGTAATACGAGTGACAAGGTTCAGGCTGTATTCTGTTCTGTCTTCGGCTTAATTTGCTTAAAAAAGTATTTATAACCCTTAACAACCCAGATCGGTCTCACGGTTTTATTAAGGTTGTTTTCATGCGTTTTGAGTTATTTTACAAATAAACAATCCCTCGAAATATTAAAAGAATATAAAAAATAAGAGGTTAACATGAAGAAAACTGTAAAAATTTGGCGCTCTAAGAGACCGCACGTTGTTTGATATGTGGCAAACATAAGTCCTGGGCAGTTAATTTCGAACTTCATTACAACTTGTCTGGGGTTACAGGAATCAATGGTACAGCTTAGGAACATTTAAACTGACAAATATTAAACATTACTCAAATTCCATTTCCCACCTCTGTTTTTGTTGTTTCTCAATCAAAGTAACACCTTGAGTCAGGAGAAAATATCAATATATGGTCGCTTTCAACTCTCTCCTCGAAGTCTAACACTCCAAATAAAAATACAGGTAGTCTCCTGGTACTCCGTATTTTATTAAACTTATGCGCGTATAAATTTACATAGATATATGCAATATGTTCATCGAATGCCCTCTCCTGTCACTCAGAAAAATTTAACTTTTCGTTTGGTTTTTTTTTTTTCTATATTTTGACGAGAAGCGATACATTAGCTGTTCCAAGAGCAGTTGTGATTTCCGTTCGCGTACAGATACAAATTTTCGTTCATTTAAACAGCTTGATTTCGAAAGTAGCGCAAAAATACTGCAAATGTCAGATGACGAGAAGAAACCTTGATCATAAATGATCATATGCAGTGGATTTTAGGAAGGGAGTATCTGACCCCAGGTCTTAAACAATCCTTAGAAATAGGAAGCTAGGAGATTTGGGCTAGAGTGCCCGATAGGAAAGTGACACGGAAGCGAAGTAGAAAGCGGGAGGAAGACGCCCTTATTTATTACCGGGGAGCCAGTACCCGGGGTCCGACGGCTTAACGTGCCCATCCGACGCACGGCGGGTATTTAGTTGATCGTGCGTTCGTATTTGCCTGGGATCGAACCTGAGGTCCTTTCCGCAGCAGTCACGAACGATATATATATATATATATCGAACGATATAAAATGGTTAGAACATATAATAAAATGTACTGTCAGACAAATAATACACCAATTAAATATGAACGTGAAGCTTTGTTGGCATTGAGGAATGACTACGATGTCAAATGCATAATGGCTGACAAGATCAAGCAGATTGTGATTATGAACAACAATGACTATCAGTTGAAAATGAATAAGGCCATTACAGAATCGAAGGTAGAGAAAATTGACAAGGATCCCATTGATAATATAATTCGGCAAGTTGCAAATCTAAAGAATCATAGTGACCTCCCACCGATAATAAAACAAAAGGCTTACCCATCGATTGGAGCGTGTATACCGGCTGTTTTTGGTAAAGTAAAGACGCATAAAGACAATCATCCGATACGCCTTATTGTGAACAAACAAAATGCTCCCACGGTCAATCTTGAGAAAGCAATATATAACTATCTAAAGCCGCTTTATAGCAACCATGAATTTTTTTAATATTTCAAATTCTAAAGAACTAATCAGTAAAATTCAATCTTTGCAGGAATATAATTTCACAATGTGTAGTATGGACACAATATCATTATATCCGAACACTCCTGTCACAGAAGCAATTGAACTAATTAATACAAAACTTCAAAATGAAAACATTGATGAAAACCAAAGAACAAGTATTATACATGCATTACGATTTATACCCAGCATCAATTATTTATCCAATGATGGAGAAATAATTATATACAAACAAGTATTTGGAGCACCACCACTGTCCTGTCTTCTAGCAGAGGTTGTCATACAGAATATTGAACAAAAGTTATTCCAGAACTCTGGCCTTGATTTGCCGATTTTATATCTGCGCTACGTTGATGATATCTTGATTTTTTGGCAACATACTAAGAACAAACTAGATATGTTCATACAAACCTTAAACATTACTTACCCAACCATAAAGACAACGCTTGAAGAAGAGGTTAACAAAAATCTTCATTACTTAGACCTTAATTTATTCAGAAGGCATGATTCCATAGATTACGCTGTTTATAGAAAACCATGTTTCGTGCCTGCATTAATACCATCAGATTCCGCACACCCATGGAGATATAAGACAGCTGTATTCCAATATTACATTAACAGAGCTGTAACGCATTCCTCTACGGCAGAGTTCGAACTTACAGAGGTACAATGTATTGAAAATATAGCTGAACATTTTGGATACAATAAACGTTTGATTAATTCAATATACAACAGTCTTAAGAATAATCAAAACCAGGTGAAACAAAAAATATATATATAAATTTTACATCTCCTTTCCATACTTACCACCATTGAGTAACATATTAAAGAAAGAATGTGTTTCGAATGAAATAAATCTGGCAGAAACCATCATTGATAATGGCTCATTACTAACTTCTGGTAATAACAAAAAATCCATCCTAGATCGAGCAGGAGTATATGCCATTCCAACCAAGACAGACAATAATCAACAAGATTCCATTTATATCGGAAGTACAAAAAGACGAATGATTACGAGACTGAAAGAACATATTCAAGATTGGCAAAAGAAAAGAACAACAACGGCTCTGATACAACACTGCATAGAAAATCAATCTACGTCCGACTGGGAGAATATTTGACATTTGACATCACACAAGACTCATAGACAGATCAAAACATCGGAAGCAGTGGTCATTGGGAAATTTGGAAATAGATGCTGCAACACTAATTCACCAATTGAATTAACTCATGCCTGGCGATATCTGATCGAACAGGAAAACAATCGAGTTCAAAAGGCTAATAAACACAGGTTCAAAGATCACAGGTGCGGAATGGCAAAAGTAGACCAAGAGGAACACAATGCCATAGATGGCGCCACTAACAGCTTGCGCAGTGATACGCAGTTGTCCATGGTCTGCGACGACGAAGGCTGAAGGCAGAAGAGCGATACAAGACATTACATCAGTCTTTCGAGGATCGTCGATGAGGACTTGGTGCCCACGTACACCTTAATGTTTCCACTGAGGAAGGCAAAATTCTTGCCGAAACATGTTTGGAAGTGTGTTGCGGTGGTGAATTAAGTTTGGGTCCATCTTTTATTCCTTTGTGTCCTTTTTATTCATTTGGGTTTTTTAACTTTCACGTTTTTAATCATCATTCCTTGCAAACACCTATACAAAGGTATAGAATTTTAACTCGAAATAATGTTTTTTAATCCGTGAATCTTCCGTTCAGACAGAACTTGAATCTCGTGTAAATAAGCAAATGTCCGTTCTATCGAGCAGAAGCTTTTCCACAGTAACTGAAAAATGTCGAAATTATTATGAGTAAGTAATTTTTTTTACCATTAATGTTCGTTTTGTATTTTCATATCATTATATGGACGTAACTACTCCACCCTGCATACTTAAACAAAATATACGTGACGAACATTATTGTCGCTGCTTTTAATAGCAGTACTACATTGAAGTCTTTGGCCACGTAATATCACGCCATATGCCTCGTTTTGCGTATGGGAATGTATAAGAACATTAGACAGTGTTTGGCAGGAATTTTCATATCGCGTTGACATTATGCGTGCGACTAAAGGAAGTCATATCTAACATTTGTAAAACAACTTAGACATTTTCCCTTTACATTGATGTATTACTTATCATTCTGTGTTGTCAGTTTTTCGAAATATAAATTTTTGAAATGGGATGATTCTTTCTGAATAACCCTGTATATAGTGACAGATGTACTATTTATACTCGCCTTCTCGAAGCACTGAGTTTACAATCGCTGTTGCCGAAATACGCAGACTTGGAGCAACACTCTTAACGAAAGTTTGTGTAAATGTAGGTTTCTTAGGCTTGGGATAGTATCTGCGGTAAGTGCTAGCGGCTGAAACAAGATTCCGTGATTAAAAAAAGAGAAAGTGTTTCAATCGGCTAGAGTATATTTAATAGCACCCTCTCCTTGCTGTGACACACTCAGAGTGGTTGAAACATATATGAATAACCTTGGCAAATGTGGTAGTGGGGGAGGTAAGGAGAGTGGTACACGCTCTCCCCAGAAATGTTATCTTTTTAATAATAACAATAAATTTTATTCTTGGTGTTACGTTTAGGATTAATGAATATACATCAATGTTTTGTGTTATAGTGAACAGCAAGGGAGAATCAGGGAAAAGGCTTCAGAGAGTCTTGATAAAATCCCTGATTTCTCAAATATATAGACAAGCAAACACAGGTTCATCAAACACAGCAGTAATGCAAAGTAAGTTATATTATAAATAATTTGTTTTTTATTATTATTTGCTTTAATTTAAGTTACGTATTTTTTTAGTTTATTTTTGAATAAATTTAGGTTATTTATCTAATCAGCTCGACAGGCAGCGCATTCCAAAGTTCAGGACCAATATAATTTAAACTCCGTATCATGACAGTTTTTGATATATGGGTCTTAATAATGATCTATGTCTCGTTTCATAGTTATGAGTATGAAAATGCAATTCAATGATATCTGTGTATAAATTTTTATTCCTTGGAACATTAGTTTAATTAATACAGACATTTGACGTGGACTAGGAACAGCAAACAGAAGTCATCGCTCTTTCCACGTTTATAAGTGAGTCACGGAAAAATTCTCATTGGCCGACACGGGAATCGAACCCAGGGTCTTCCAGTTACGCGCAGGACATGCTTCCACTGCACCACAGCTGCCTCGAATTCCTCCAGACTCACATACACTAACTGCCGAGCCATCTGGCAGGTTGCTTCTTTGAGCCCCGCACAATGCTGGGTATTCACCAAAGATGTTAAGCAGCAACTGAACAAATAACTGGAAAGGTTTACCAATATTGTAGTCAATTGTTTATCAGATAAAATTCCATAATGTCTGAGGCTGACATGAACGTGATGAGAAGTGAAAAGTGGGAAGTTGGTCTGAGAAGTAGAATTTTCTTTTAAGTCTAATAATTTCATGTGTTTATTCTGTAATATTTGTAGTTTATTGATATTGGTTTCAGTGGTTTGTCCACATGAGGAAAGACAATAATTAACATGTGATTGTATGAGTGTGTAGTATAAAAGCTTAAGTGTCTTAGTGGATACATTTGATATAATTTTGCTTACAATCCCAATATTTTCAAAGATTCGATTTGCAATTGAATCTATATGGCTATTCCATCTTAGGTGAGAATTTCAAATAATTTCCAAATGCTCAAAACTTTGTACTATATCAATAGGTGTATTATTCAAAAGTAAATAGGGAACTTGTGTTTGCGACATTTTCTGTCTATTAAACACAAGAAGTTTGGTTTTAATAACATTAATTATAAGTTCATTGTATGCTAACCATTCTGAGCAAATTTGTTAGATGAAGATTTAGTTGAAGAACCATATCATTGAGATTTTTTCCATTGACTAATATTGTCATATCATCCGCATAAATAATTACATCGTTATTAGATGTTATATTAAAAATATCATTGATATATAAATTAAATAACAAGGGACCCAGAACTGAGCACTGAGGAACCCCTGAAGTAACCGTTAACAACGGTGATTGTGATTGATCAACGGTAGTATATTGAAATCTGTCAGCTAAATAATTACTGAATAAAGTATATAAAATAACCCTCACACCTACATCATATAATTTAGTTAAAAGAAATTGATGATTGAGAGTGTCGAACGCTTTGGTTAAATCCAAGAATACAGCAAGCGTAATAATGTTTTTGGATTCTAGATTTTTTAGATTATATTCTGTAGGTGTAAGAGTGCAGATTCTGTTGATTTACTTGCTGAAATTCTTGGCATTAGCAAGAACTTTCTTTTGGTGCAACACACACACACACACATACTTGCAGCAGCAGACTTGAATGTCTGGTGTGAGTGTGCGTGGATGAGGCATGTCCGCGGATGGCTGACAGTTGGCGATTGGTAGGACGCGTAATCAGAAACCCTTCTGTCAGCATTAAATACACTGTTTTTTCCGAGGCAACTGCGAATGTTTTCATAAAAAATATGAAGTACTGAGTTCGACGGTGGCACGAGTCTCGAAACAACGGTAGTCGTTGTAGTAACCATAGCAACCGGCCACACCTGTTTATGACGCATGCGTCGTCGGTAGTGCTCAGTTTTTTAACCGTTGTTCCATGAACTCCTGACAAGTGTTTTCACGCTGTGATCTTTCGAAAAAGTGGATGTGAAAAAGCAAGAAAGATGCGCCATTAAATTTTGCTGTCGACTTGAGAAGTCTTTCGGAGAGACTTTCCATCTTACGAAACATTCTTATAGAGATGAATGTCTAGGAAAATCGACACTTTACAGAGGATAAAGAATTTATGGATGGTTGTTAGTCGGCGTTTCTTATCGCACACGGAGGAATACCCCCAACGAGTGTAACAGTGGTAAACATTAATACAGTAGGTGTTATTATACGGGAAGACAGACGCCTATCAATTAGAAACACAGAAGACATGGTTCACGTTTCATAATCCTCAATTCACAGAATTTAACCGAGCATTTGGGCATAAAACTAGTTTATTCAACATGGGTTTCCCATTTTTTTCATGTACATTGGACAGTACGTACAAAAAAAAGCCGCACATGGCCATTTCTGTCGTTTATTATTTGGGGAAAGTGAACATTAAGTTGACGCCCCAACCAGCATATAGTCCAGACCCGTCACCATGTGATCGTCACTTCTTGTAAAAGCATTGTACATCACTTTTGAAAGTTCATCTTTAATTCCACTTCTTTACTCTTGTCGGCCAGTTCCTGGATCATATACTCTGCAACTCTAAGTGGTACTTGTCAAAATGACTATGTCATCAGCAAAAATAAAGGTTGGTTAAACAATACCCTTCATTAAAAATTTAGTCGCTTGTTCTTCCACTTCAGTGATTGAAAGGTATTCTGCAGTGTAGCATTGAACAGTTTCGGAGATACGCTGTCACTCAGGCTATCTCCGTTTCCAATATTTATGCTTTCTGTTTCCTTAAGCAATCGGTCGAACTTTTGCACTAATATGATTATACAAGGATCTTTCTTTTGCTTATACACGTGTTTATTTTCTTGTATGTGAAGATTGCTTTTACAAAAGCAATCTCATAAAATACTTTTAAGACATAATGTTTTATGTGAAGATTGTTTTTACAAAAGCAGTCTCATGCAACAAAATAAACGGCAAAGCGAGAAATTTTAATATGCAGTCAATAAGGCTCCTCGGGTTTTTAACGGAATCGCAATGGGAATTGAATTGTCTTTTGAGAATATTACAAGTAGAGTGCCGTTGCCATTAAAAGAAAACATTTAGCATTATGTTCTGATACCATTCAGACAAGCTTTCTCTAAAGATACTGCGATAAATTTAAAGATATCAGCCGTACTGTTGCTCTTAGGCGAAGTTATCCTCTGGATATTTTAAACGGAGTTCATTATGATGTTTTAGAATGAAATTCTGTACTTCCGACTGAATAACCTAAAATTCATTTCTACTTTGTGTAATTTTGATTTAAAATAACACTCCCATAAGAAGAAGAAAGGTAAAGTCTTCAAACAGTATGACTATACTAATAATCCGAATTTCTTGGCAAAGAATAGAAATAAAACTTTCCAAGCTTTTGCACATCAACCAGATAGGTTTTTCAAAGAAGGTAGACAACTGCAAATTGGATAATAGGACGTTTCAACAATTTGAACGCGGTGACTTGACTAGACAATTAATGAATAGACACAGCCGTCATCTTTATATACGATGCTTAAGAGAAATATTGACAAGCCACCTCTTCTCAATGAGGGAGGTGTTTATACCATCCCACTACAATAACCGGATGACTCCAGGCGATACTACATCAGAATGACCAACCGTTCATTCGGAATTAGAATCTGCGAACATAAAAGAGATACAAAAGACGGGAAAATAACCACTGCCCTATAAAGAGAAGTGAAGTTCAAGTCCGCCGATCCTATGTGGAGTGATGTAAAGAAATTAGCTTCATACTCCACACCCAAATCTACTGCCATTTGCGAAACCTTGGAAATCTTGACCAGCAGCGAGGCTTGCAATGATAGCGTCTCTCTGGAGTTGCCACGTATTTGGAATCAATTCTTCAAATAATGTTGCGTTTTCTACCATGGTACCGCGTGTCCAAGCAATGTGACCTCGTTTCTTCGAATTATCACATTTGCGCCTATTCATTTATTGTCTAGTCAAGTCACCGCGTCCAAATTGTTGAAAGGTTCTATTATCCAGTTTGCAGTTAGCTGTCTGCCTTCCTTGAAAAAGCCATCAGGTTGATGTGCGAAAGCTTGGAAAGTTTTATTTGTATTCCACGCGAAAAAATTTCGGAAATTTTGTATAGTCATACTTTTCGGAGTATAATTGGTGTACAGTTCCTACTTATTAAGATAAAGTCTTGTTCATCTAACAAAAATTTTAATTCAGTCCGCCACAGAATAAGAGGATAGGAATAAAGATGAAACATTTAAATAATTTGAGTAAAAGTAGAAACCCCATAAAGAACGACGACGATTCGTCAGATGAAAGCATCAAAACCTTATCTTTAGAGGAGGAAAGAAAAACCGGATTGGCGTATCTTGCCTTTATTATTTCGTCCATACGTTGTGAAAACGTTTCATTATTTGTAGTCACGGACAGACATAACGGGAGCATCCCGGCTGTTTGTATCCACAACACTGTCGATTCTCAGTTGACGGAAATGTTTGTTCCAAAGTGTTGTGACTAATGGGCAAAAACTCTCTTCAATTAGGGATTCCAAGGTATACGAGTGTGTCCATTTTTTTCCAGGCCCACTCAAACGTCAAAGTGGAACAGCACAATTCCGCCATATGAATTGCTAAGAGTTAAAATCGCGATTATAAACTGTCCACTCTTAAACGTTTAAGCTGCCGATGTACTTGAACAAAATAGCGTCCTAAACATTTTGCGTTCTACAAACAGAAACGTTAACACAACATGTATGCTTTACGAAAGCTACGTCAAAGCAATTCCTTTACCCTTCTCATTTCAGCAGGACAGGTCACAAACCTGTTGCTAGTGAGAAGTGTTCACTTCCAATCATTTATACTCTGGTGTTCAAAATGAACGTGACAAAAACAAAACCACGAATGACGCAAAATCCACACAGCAGAGATTAATGATAGTTGGTACTGATATACATATACACTGAGTGGCCACTTTATTATGACCGCACCATCAGTACTTCGTTGGGCCACTTTTGCCTTTAATACTGCGTCGATTCTTCGTGGCATGGACTCCACGAGATGTTGATAGGTGGTTTGTGGAATCTGAGACCATGTTTGGTGAATAACACTTTCCAGGAGTGTAAGATTGCGGAGTTGTGGATCCAGCTGTCTGATGGCTCGTTCAACTTCATCCTACAAATTCTCAATGGGGTTGAGATCTGGAGGTTGTGGTGGCCACCTAAGCAAAGTAAATGCACCTGCATGTTACTCAAACAATCCTGTATAATACGAGCACTATGGCAGGACGCATTATCTTGTTGAAAGTAGCCATCGCCATTGGGATAAACCATCCACATGACAGGATGTACTTGGTCTACAACGATGTTTAGATAAGATGTGCCAGTCAGACGTTGATCAACACGAATTAAAGGGCTCAAAGCATGCCAGGAAAACATTGCCCAAACCATAACGTTGCCTCCACCAGCTTGAAGGGATGTAGCAATGCATTTGGGGTCCTTGCTTTCGTGCTGTTTCAGCCAAATTCTTACTCGGCCATCGGCATATAGCAACTGAAAATGTGATTCATCGGACCACATAATTTGTTTCCAATTATCAACTGTCCAATCCTTGTGCTCCTGTGCGAACTGCAGACGTTTTCTCTTGTTAACTGCAGATAGCAAAGGTGTTCGAACAGGCCTTCGGCTGCCATATCCCATCCGATGCAGTGTACAGCGAACAGTGCGTGCAGAGATAATTTGAGGGGATCCTTGATTAAGATGGTCTGTAATTTGCTGCATTGTCGTATGGGACCAGTCTGGACACTCTCCGTTCCGCCCGAGTAGTCACTAGTCGATGACGACCACACGTTACACATAGAGACCCAGTTTTTTGGCTGACAGTCCAGTCTTTAAACACTTTAACAACAGCTGCTCTTGAACATTTCACGAATGCGGCAGTTTCGGTGATACATGCTTCATGGCTCCGAGCTCCTACAATCATCCAACGTTGAAAGTCCGTCAAATCGCATTTTTTACCAATCTCATCACCCAAAAATCACTTCTACAACTGTCACAAGCACTACGCTTTCCCTTTGTGTACTAGCATAGCCCTCTGGCGGCAACAGCGTGAAGTCATAGCTCATTTGCTGAAAACTGTCAGGTGGTCATGATAAAGTGGCCACTCAGTGGATATCGATAACGGAATACCGCACAATAGACAAAGAATGATATCACCGCATGAGGCGAAAGCATGCGCATAACAGCATGGAAGTCTAGACGTGATGCATCAAGTGGCACGGATTTTGAGGGGCTAACAGGGAGGTAGGCGATTACACCGAACAGCGGTACAACTCGCACAACGAACCTTCATGCTGTTTACAAGACTGTGAATGAGAGTTTGAAGGCAGTAAGTGCGAGATCTCCACCAAGGCGCCTCATAATCTCGGGAGGGCTCTGGAAAGTGGCTGCTAACTTGCAATTGCTCTTCCCTCAGCATCCCAGATATGTTCCATCGGGTTCAGTTCTGGAGATATCGAAGGCCACTCTATCCTGTGAATATCCTCACTCTTCGGTTATTTGTCGACTAGCCAAGCGGTTGGGGACTGGCATTATCGTCCATTAAAAACTACGGGAACACCTCCCCTGAAATGCCATGCATCCCTGTAGCGTGTAGCAATCAGGGTGTCTCCCGGAAACACGTGAGCGGCGAGCTCCTGCGAGAGTTGTCTGGCTGTCGAACTGTTAGAGAAAATTTGTCGGTCGTCTTGACTAATGTGGCTCGTGAGAATCTGTTATTCCGCTCTTCTGATTATTGTCCCTGTTTCAAGAAACTGTCCCCAGAAATAAAGGACTCCTTGCCTCGGCACATTCAGATACCTTGCTACATCTGCTTACGATTGCCCCACATTTGTTTTCTGATTGAAAGTTTAACGACCACCATGAGAAACACAATGGGGTATAAGCATTCGCCCGTCTCTAATTTAGGGTAACTTGTTCCGGGAGACTAACTCAGGCAAATGATCAGAAGCCATCGCTTAGACCACTGCGCCACCATAGCGACTTATTTGTTTTGGGAAAATGGATATACTGAGATGCGGGAGAGGACATCCAGTTTTGAAAGTGTTGTTAGCAAAGTTAGAAAAAGTAATAGCTCGAAGGACTATGCGGATAAGCGTACACTGGTTACAAAAAAGGAGGGATATTGCGGTTTCGAAGGAAGAAAGTGAAATATGAAAATTTAGCGACTACTGGAGATTGCTTACCAGCGTGGGTAGTTACGTCATATGTAATTTAATATCATGACAACACAACACGTGGCGTGCGAGCTTCTATAAATGTACACTGCGAGAAGTGGAAAACGGGTCGTTTCACCGATTGGTCTAGACATTTGCTGAATGTATTGATTACAGTGTGGGATTAACCTAAAATGATGTCCAGACGACATTTAGCATTGACAACAGAAATATGCTGGCATGTTATAGGCAGGTGTACGGGAGATCGATGTGGCTGCTGCTTTAAAAGTTTTGCAAAGTGTGGCAAGTCGGCAACACACAAGATTTCTGCAGCATTAAAATGTTTCAGTACGACCCAGGAGTGGTAGCCCAAGAACAACCACCAGGAGGCAAGATCGCAACCTCAAAGTAAGAATTCGAAGAAGGCCTGGTATCACCAGTAGCCAACTCCGGGAATCATTTCGAGCTGCTTCTGGTGTCACAGTATGTACTCAAACGGTACGAAATCGTCTTCACGAGTACGGACTCAGAGCTAGGAGGCCGCTGAGATGTATAGCATTCACATCAGCTCACCTTCGTCTGGGTCTAACAGTACTCGTACATGTCATGGAATACAGAATGACATCATATTACACTTTTCACAGTCAAATTCCGTTTCGTTCTTTATCCTGACACTCGACGAGAACACGAATGCAACTACACCCTGTGCAGTCCGTTCTCCGTTACCAGCAACAGTCAATTCTGGTTTGGGTAAGAGTGTGTTTTAATGGCCGTACTTTTTTTATGTTTGCCAAAGCAACATTAAAGCCTCAGTGTACAGGAACTTGAATACTGTGGCCATTGTAACACTGTTTCACGCTGCTAGTGGATAAACATTCCGTTTTTTTTTACAACAATGCAACTAGTCACCATGCCTGGAGCGTGCTACAAGAGCTGGAAAATTGTGCGATTGATTCGTTACTGCTTCCCTGGTCTCTTAACCTTAATCCTTTTAAGAACCTTTGGAACGCTATACAGCGACGTCCGGATAACCACGTTCCTCACCTCAGTACACTGGCAAACCTCCGTAACCTGCTTCCCGTAATATGGGACGAAAAAAAAAGTGGTGGAAAATTGAGGAGAAAAATTCAGAATTATAGAAGTGCAAAATTCATTGTAGTCCATCAAAACTAAAAAATTCAGAAAATTCAGAATTGAGGTGGAAAAATAATAATTTTGAAAATTCAGAATTTTAGAAGTCAGTGTAGAGGTAGAAAGTTGTGCGATTGAAACGTTACTGCCTCCCTGGTCTCCTAACCTTAATCCTTTTGAGAACCAATGGAACGCTGTACAGCGACGTCGGATAACCACGTTCCTCACCTTAGTACACTGGCAAACCTGCGTAACGTGCTTCCCGTAATATGGGACGAAAAAAAAAGAGGTGGAAAATTCAGAATTTTAGAAGTGCAAAATTCATTGAAGTCCATTAAAAATTCAGAAAATTCAGAATTGAGGTGGAAAATTCAGAATTATAGAAGTGCAAAATTCATTGTAGTCCATTAAAAATGAAAAAAATTCAGAAAATTCAGAATTGAGGTGGAAAATTCAGAATTATAGAAGTGCAAAATTCATTGTAGTCCATTAAAAATTAAAAAAAATCAGAAAATTCAGAATTGAGGTGGAAAAATAATAATTTTGAAAATTCAGAATTTTAGAAGTCAGTGTAGAGGTAGAAAGTTGTGCGATTGATACGTTACTGCCTCCCTGGTCTCCTAACCTTAATCCTTTTGAGAACCTTTGGAACACTGTACAGCGACGTCCGGATAACCACGTTCCTCACCCCAGTACACTGGCAAACCTCCGTAACGCGTTTCCCGTATTATGGGACGAAAAAAAAAAAGGTGGAAAATTAAGAATTTTAGAAGTGCAAAATTCATTGTAGTCCATTAAAAATTTAAAAAATTCAGAAAATTCAGAATTGAGGTGGAAAAATAATAATTTTGAAAATTCAGAATTTTAGAAGTCAGTGTGGAGGTAGAAAGTTGTGCGATTGGTAAGTTACTGCCTCCCTGGTCTCCTAACCTTAATCCTTTTGAGAACCAATGGAACGCTGTACAGCGACGTCCGGATAACCACGTTCCTCACCTCAGTACACTGGCAAACCTGCGTAACGTGCTTCCCGTAATATGGGACGAAAAAAAAAAAAGAGGTGGAAAATTCAGAATTTTAGAAGTGCAAAATTCATTGAAGTCCATTAAAAATTCAGAAAATTCAGAATTGAGGTGGAAAATTCAGAATTATAGAAGTGCAAAATTCATTGTAGTCCATTAAAAATTAAAAAAATTCAGAAAATTCAGAATTGAGGTGGAAAAATAATAATTTTGAAAATTCAGAATTTTAGAAGTCAGTGTAGAGGTAAGAAAGCTGTGCGATTGATACGTTACTGCCTCCCTGGTCTCCTAACCTTAATCCTTTTGAGATCCAATGGAACGCTGTACAGCGAAGTCCGGATAACCACGTTCCTCACCTCAGTACACTGGCAAACCTGCGTAACGTGCTTCCCGTAATATGGGACGAAAAAAAAAAAGTGGTGGAAAATTGAGGTGGAAAATTCAGAATTTTAGGAGTGCAAAATTAATTGAAGTCCGTTAAAAATTAAAAAAAATCAGATAATTCAGAATTGAGGTGGAAAAATAATAATTTTGAAAATTCAGAATTTTAGAAGTCAGTGTAGAGGTAGAAAGTTGTGCGGTTGATACGTTACTGCCTCCCTGGTCTCCTAACGTTAATCCTTTTGAGAACCTTTGGAACACTGTACAGCGACGTCCGGATAACCACGTTCCTCACTCCAGTACACTGGCAAACCTCCGTAACGTGCTTCCCGTAATATGGGACGAAAAAAAAAAAGATGGAAAATTCAGAATTTTAGGAGTGCAAAATTCATTGAAGTCCGTTAAAAATTAAAAAAATTCAGAAAATTCAGAATTGAGGTGGAAAAATAATAATTTTGAAAATTCAAAATTTTAAAATTCAGTGTAGAGGTAGAAAATTGTGCGATTGATTCGTTACTGCCTCCCTGGTCTCCTAACCTTAATCCTTTTGAGAAGCTTTAGAACGCTGTACAACGACTTCCGGATAACCACGTCCCTCACCCCAGTACACTGGCAAACCTCCGTAACGTGTTGCCTGTAATATGGGAAAAGCTGCCCCAGACGCTCATTAATAATGGCATTGCAAGTATGCCCCGTAGCTGCCAAGATGTTCTTCGGCAGAGATGTGTTACCGAGTACTGAAATCCAGAGGTATAGACATTCACCGAATTTACAATTTTGTTTATGGTGCGTGCTACTTTGTTGTGTACAGAAATTGCTCAATATTGTGTTTTTGTAAGCGCACTGTTTATCGTTTGTGCTACGTAGCCTCACTGATGTTACTTCAGTGCGTGTTATTTGAGTCTGACACATTCATTCATTTCATGCAATATCCCTAACTTTTCATGACCAGTGTATATTCCAAAGGTGTATAGCCAGGGGCCGCTGAGCCCGGGCATTTATTTGACGGCAGAAGCGTGCGAGCCTGGGAGACTCCATTCCAAATGATGAGCTCTAAGCGTTAAACCACTCACTGCGCGATGCCTTATTGTTTCAACTTAAACAATATGTTAAAAAAGAACAGAAGCCGGATAGGGAGAATTGTTAAGTTTTCTCTGAACAACCATGCAAGGTGACCTATATATAATAATGATTTTGAAGGGAAGCAAACATTTGCGAATGGTTTACAAACTGAAGATGCGTATAACCATCATCAAGTCGTCTCGAAGCTTCGGAAACTCAAATAAAAGCCATCCGAATATTTGCCAGAAACTGATTCGAAAATACGAGCAAATCAACATAAAAAGAAATTGTTTTATTAGCGATAAGTGCTGAAATGCGAAGAAGCAAATATGAAGTACTTAAGGCGTGTGTGATCTTGAATCATAAATGTAGATTTTTATATCCGTTTGGAAATCTCGGGCAAACTTGACGAATTTCTCCATTAGGAATATAGAATAAAAGCTGACGGAGAAATGCTTAAATCTTAACTTTAAACTATTTTTTGTACGCTTAACGCTTAGAGGAAATTGTAAACATTGAATTAGCTTTCACTTGGATACCCGGATATATCTCATTCGATTGCAGCTGAAAATCTTAATTACGGATGTACGATTGTAAATAGTACGTCTTTATACAAATAGATGCAATTGCTGGTAAACGACGGCATGTGTGAAGGTCATTAAACGGTATAAACATGTTTGTAAAATTATGCAATGCGTTGATTACGATACGCCTTCCAACATACCAGAAATCATTACTCAAGTTATTACTCAAGTTATGAGGACAATGGTTGTGGAATAAATCTCACTCCAGTGTCCTGACCTTTGACGCCATTTCGATGATGTTGAACATAGCCAGTTCAGTATACCACCGGAACAACATACTAAAGTTTTGTCGCAATAGAAGAATTTTTAGTCAAGTTATGAGGAAAATGGCTGTGAAATAAATCTCAGTCCTGTACCCTGACCTTTGGCCCATTTCGATTATATTAAACAGGATTGGTTCAGTATATCTCCGGAACAACTAACTAAAGTTTTATCGCAATAGACGCATTTTAGGCAAGTTATGAGGATAATGGCTATGGAAAAAATCTCGCTTCTGTGCTCTGACCTTTGACCCCATTTCGATGATAACAAACAGAATTGGTTCTGTGTACCTCCGGAACAAATTGCTAAAGTTTTGTCGCAATCGAAGCATTTTTACATACGTTATGACGCATAAGGGCTATGGAATGGATCCCGCTCCTATGTCCTGACCTCTGACCTCATTTTTCCCATTCTCAATAGGCTTTGTTCGTCTCCAGGTTGTTCCTTACCACATACTAAAATTTCATCGACATCGAACCATTTTTACGCTAATTATCGTGCAAACCTATGGTTGGAAAGCGTAAATAACACCGGATTCTGACCTCTCTTAGTCAGTGTTATTCCAATTCTTAAGATGAAAAAAGTCAGAGGACTTAAGCGAGCTTAACAACGTTAAAATGTAATAGCCAGAAGCCTGGGTCAGAGCATTTCCTAGACGGTAAAGCTTATGGGGTGGCTCACGATTAGCATTTGTCAGTACCTTCAATAAGAAATATGACACCGAAGTTTCGGTTGTAATAGCACCCTTTTGAATCCCTTCTGACATGAATTAAATTTATCAAAGCTATTCAAAGTCAATGGAACCGGTTTGGAAAAAATCAACCAGTTCCAACAATAGATAAAACATCCAGAAATCGAAACAGCTCTTACTTAGTTCCAACACGGCTAAAAAGCATGTTACGAAGTTTAACAAATGGCGAATAAAAATACTCTCATAGTACAAGGAAGGTGCCAGAGACAAAGAGATTTTCAAATCGAACAGTTAAATAGAGAAATATAGAAGAAAACATGAAAGTCTACGCCTGCTAGCGGTAAAATTTTGCATAACGGAAAAGTTAAAAACAGGCGAAAATTATTCTTCATGGAAAAAGCTCTACCAAGGAAAAGGAATTTTTCAAATACGTCTCCAGAAAGCAGACAGAGAGAAAATGGTTTCGACTTTTACGCCCCTATCGGGAAATCAGTGCATTATTTAAACAGGATAATGCTCTACATCTCTAATGCAGCGAATGGCATACAGTAAAGAAAGTAATTTTCAATAGTGTTTTTAGAACCGGCGATACAGCTGCAAACTGAAGTACGCAAATACAACCTACTGACAGAACTGTGAACTACAAAATTCCTCATATACTAGCTTAAAGTGTTCTACAAGGTAAATGACATCCGGTGTTGAAAGAATTTTTTAAATTGCAAGTGTAGAATCAGAGATACTGAAAAAACCAGATTAAGCATTTCCGCCCCTAGCGGCGAAATTGTGCATAATTTTGGGAAGAAAATACACACATAGAGTTGCATAGTTAGTAGTAACTGACCAAAGAAAGAAGTTTTTCAATCGGGTTTTTAGTCCCGCAGATATTGCTGTAAACGGAAACGCAAACTTAAGCCCTCTGGTGGTAGACTTGTGGGCTCAGGAAAATTTTAAAATTATGAGAAAACTTTCGCAGCGGAAACGCTTTCTAACAAGGAAATAATTTTTCAAATCGGACTCTTAGAAGCAGATGTATCGACAAGAAAAGATATAAGTTTTCGCCCCTGGCGGAAAAACAATGCATTATTTTAAGAAGAAAGTATTCTCAAAATATTTTTTGATGTAAGCGGTATTGGTTCACGAAAGAATTTTTTCAATCGAGTTTTCAGGAGCTCAGATTTTCCTACAAATACATCAGACGCAGAAATTAACGCTTACAACACCTAGTAGCCGCACCATTATTTATAAAATGTTAGAACTTTTTTTTTTTTTGATTGGAGGTTTAACGACCATCGTGAGCAACTCAATGGGCTATAAGCAGTCACCCGTCCCTAATTTAGGGTCACTGGTTCCAAGGAAGGGAAAGAGCCAGTGCCGTAAGACAAACACGACATCCATGCCTGACCTGGATTCGAACGAATGATCAGAGGCCATCGCTTAGACCACTGCGCCTCCGAGGCTGTTAGAAATTATATGCAAAGCATTTCCCATCAGGAGCTGTATCCGGTGCAGGAAGAAGTTTTCAAATCGTAACTTTAAAAGCAGAGATTTCGGGGGAAATGCAATTTACTCTTACTCCGCCCTAGCGGAAAGTTAAAGAATTACTTGAAATTTTGAAATTATGTTAAAAACATATCGTACCGGAAACTCACTAACAATGAAGAAATTTTTCAAATCGGACCATTAGAAGCAGAAATATTGACAAAAATAAAAGATATATCTCCCCCCGCCCTGGCGGAGAAATCATGCATTATTTTAAGAAGAAAATATTCCGTAAAAGTTTATCGACGTGAGTGGTGTCGGTTCACGAAAGAAGTTTTTCAATCGAGATTTCAGAAGCTCAGATTTTGCTACAAATATATTAGAAGCAGAAATTAACACTTACGTCCCCTGCTGGCCAAGCCATTTTATACCAAAAATTAGAAATTATACGTAAAACATTTATCATCAGGAGCTGTGTCCTCTGCGGAAAGAATTTTTGAAAGCGGAGTTTTAGAGCAAAGATATCGGGGGAAATTCAATTTACTTTTACGCCCCGCTACCGGAAAATCTATGCGTAACTTCAAGAAGTGATTACACCTAAAATTGTCTTCGGCGGGAATGGAATCGAGAGGTAAAAAGAATGTTTTGAATTGGATGTTCGGAAGCAAATATATGGAATAAAATATATTTTGAATTCGATATCATCTGCATTTACGCCCTCTTGAGGGCAAAATTGTGCATCGTAAAAAAAACGAAATAAAGGATCATCATTCGCAAATTTCAAGCTTCCTAATGTAAAAAGAATATTTCAAATCGGACTATTGGTTGCAGAGATATGGTGTCTACGGACGGACAGATGGACGGACAAACCGATAACATAAGCACGACCTTTTTTTACAAAAGACGTGCTAATCAACATGATTTCTATAGTCGATAAAACATCCAGAAATAGAAACTTCTACTTACTTCTACCAGCGTATAAAAAGGTATGCTACGAAAATTAACAAATGACGCACAAAAACGTTTCTCATAGCAGAAGGAAGGTATTAGAGACAGATAAATTTTCCAATTAAACAGTTAAAAGAAGAAATACAGAAGGACACATGATATAGCTTCTACGCCTTCTCGCAGAAGAATTTTGCATAATGGAATTTTGCATAAAATACCATAAAAATATTCTTCATGGAGAAAGCTATGCTAAGGAACAAGAACTGTTTTTCATATACACCTCACGGAGACAGATATTGCGAGAAATTTGTGCATTATTTAAAAAATATAAAGCTCTACATCTCTATTGTAGCGAATGCTATACAGTAAAAGAGGAAATTCTCAACAGGGATTTTAAAAGCGAAGATAGAGCTGCCAACAAAAGTAAAGAGCACCTCATGGCGACAGAACCGTGAACTTTAAAACCTCTCAAATTCAAACCCATAATGTTCCACAAGGTAACTGGCATCAGGTGTTGAAAGAATGTTTTAAATCGCACATGTAGAAGCAGAGATAGAGAAAAATAGATTAAACTTTGGCGCCGTCTAGCGGCGAAATCGTTCATTATTTTGAGAATGAAATGCACGCAAAGAGTTTTCATAGTTTGCAGTATCTGACCGAAAAAGATTTTATTTCAATACGTTTTTTAATCCCGCAGATATTGCTGTAAGCGGAAACGTCAGCTTACGCCCTGCAGTCGTACACTCGTGCATTAAGAAAAATCTGAAATTACAAATCACACCGGAAACGCTCTCTCGCAAAGGAAGAACTCTTCAAATCGGACTTTTAGAAGCAGAGATATCGACAAAAATGAGATATACATCTACACCGCCAGGCGGAAAAATTCTGCACTATTTTATGCAAGAGGTATTCTCAACAGGTTTATCGAGGTGCATGGTATCGGTTTACGAAAAGATTTTTTCAGTCGAGTATTCAGAAGCATAGATTTTGCTGAAAATACGTCCGAAGCAGAAAAAAAACCTTTACGCCCCCTGGTGGCCAAACCATTCTTTATCAAAAATTAGAAATTACATTCACAACTTTTCCCATCAAGAGCTCTATCCGATGCAGGAAGAGTTTCTCAAATTGGTGTCGTAGAAGCAGAGATACCGGGGAAAACGCAATTTTAACTTCACTCCCCCTAGCGGAAAATCTATGCATTACATGAAAATTTTGAAATCATATGAGAAACATTTCGCACCGGAAACTCTCTCCAAAGAAATAAGATTTTTTCAAATCGCCCTCTTAGAGATAGGGATATCGAAAAAATAAGGTACACATCTACGCCTCTGGTGAAAAAACTTTTCATTCTTTTAAGGAGAATGTATTGTGAAATAGGTTTTCCTAGGTGAGAGGTATCGGTTCACGAAAGCATTTTTTAATCGAGTATTCAAAATCTCATATTTTGCTCAAAATACATTATAACGAAGTAAATTTCTCCGTCATTTTTGGTCTACGCCGGAATTCGAACCCGAGGCCGCTTATTCCGGAACAAGTCGCTCTACCAACTGAGCTACGCAGACGTTTTATTCTGATTCCTATCTGCCTTTATGTCGTGTGCGTCCTGCTGGCAGGTACGTCACAACATCAGAAACGGAAGTAAACGGAAGTAATTAGAAATTGCATGCAAACCCTTTCTCATCAGCTACAGCACCTGATGCAAGAAGAATTTTTCAAATCGGAGTTTCAAAAGCAGAGATGACGAGGAAAACGAAATTTACCTTCACGCCCCATAGCGGAAAATCTATGTATTACTTGAAAAAGAGACTGCGCCTAGAATAGTCTTCGATATGAATGGCATTGAAAGGAAAGATAATTTTTTTCAATCGGATATTTACAAGCAAATATATGGAACAAAATGTGTTTTGAATTCGATATCATCTGCATTTACGCCCTCTAGCGGCGAAGTTTTGGATTGAAAAACTTGAATGCAAGGATCATTCTCACATTTCAAGCTTCCGAATGCAAAAATATTTTTCAAATCGGACTAATATTTGCAGAGATATGTTGTTCACAGACAAGCACAGGACGGACAGACGGACAAAGTGATAACATACGCACGATTTTTTGTTACAAAAGACGTGGTAAAAAGTGGTCTGAGGAGGGAGAAGAATCACGAAAGTTTGGCAAGATGTGGACGGCCCACGGCTCATCGAAGCTAGCTAGATATAAGCAAAGGCTGGCCCGTATGTTACCAGCTAACAGAAGAGATATCCTGGCGAAACTAGCTGGTATTAGGTTGTCCATAATGAAATGTCCGACTTTGTTCTCTCGTGTTTTGACAATGTCTTGTGTTCAATACAGTGAATATGTATGCAAGTGTAATATATCATTGGAAAGCTTGAAATCTGCAGATTTTAACCTTTTGGTTCACTTTATTAACACATAATATTTCCAACTCTATATTTCCGTTTCAGTGAAAGATGAATAATCGTGATTTTGGGGCAATTTTCCTCTACGAGTTGAAACTGGGCCACAACGCAGCGCAAGCGACGCGAAACATTGTTGGTGCCTTTGGGGAGGATGCAGCAAACGAGAGTACGGTGCGAAGATAGTTCGCAAAATTCAAGGCTGGCGACACGAATCTCGACAATGAAGAGCGTGGACGACAGAGTACCGTCATCGATGACGACGCATTGAAGGCGCTTGTTGAAGCAGATTCCCACACAACTGTCCGTGAGCTTGCGGAAGAACGGGGAATAAATAAATCAGCTGTTTCGGTGTACCTCAACCAAATTGGAAAGTCCAAGAAGCTCGACAAATGGGTGCTACGGGAATTGAACGAAAATCAACAAAACCTGACCTTTTCCCGATCGCATCGTGACATGCGACGACAAGTGGATCCTGTACGACAATCGTCGACGTTCCGCGTTGTGGTTGTACTACGACGAAGCTCCTCAACATTTCCCCAAACCAAAACTCCAACAACACAAGGTTATGGTGACTGTTTGGTGGTCTTCAACCGGTTTAATCCAGTACAGCTTCCTGAATGCGGGCGAAACGATTACTGCGGCAGAGTAACGATTACTGCGGCAGAGTACGAAATGCACCGCAAACAGCAACGCATTCGCCCACCATTAGTCAACAGAAAGTGCCCAATACTTCTGCGCGAAAACGAGAGACCGCACTTCGCCCGTATCACTCTGCAAAAGTTTAACGAATTGGGCTATGCATATTCACCAAACCTTTCGCCAACCGACTACCATTTTTTTTTTCAAACATCTGGACCAAATTTTGCAAGGAAAAATTTTCCACAACCAAGCTGATGCTCTAAACGCTTTTCAAGCTTTCGTTGCTTCCAGTACTCCTGATTTTTATGCTACTGGAAAACACAACCTTGTCTCTCGTTAGCAAAAAGGTGTGGAATCGAATGGTTCTTATTTCGATTAATCATATTTATTCTGAGCTGATGTATGTGTGATTGAAGAACAGTGTACAAATCGGACATTTCATTATGGACAACCTTGAATGCTGGTAACGGGAGTAATGAGTCGCAATACACAGTACATCGAACCCTACAGAAAATGGGGCTGAGAATCCGCAGTCCGCTCCGAGTATACATGTTAACCTCTCGATATACCATCGAAAGCGCCTACAATGAGCACGAGCATCGAAACTGAATCTTGAAAGATTGGAAGAAGGTCGTCTGGTCCGATAAATATCGTTTCCTCATGCACTATGTGGACGTACGGGTATGTGTGCCTCGTTTCCCTGGGGAAGTGTTGGCACAAATATTCACAGTGGGACGAAACCAAGCCAGTGGAGGAAGTGTAACACTTTGGAAAATATTCTGCTGGGAAACCCTGGGTCCAGTCATTCATGCGCAGGAAACTATGATTTCCACCAAAAACCATTGTAGATCAGGTACATCTTTTCATGGCTGTGGAATACCCTTCCTAGGATTACCTACTTTCAGCAGGATACTGCGGCATGCCACGCTGCCCGGAATATTCGAGAATGGTCGGCAGAACACCATGACGATTTCCAGGTATTGCCATAGCCTTCAAATTTCCGAGACATTACTCCAATCGAGCAACTGTGGTTTGTGTTTGAACAGCAAATGCGATCTACGTCGGCCCAACGACATGACTTACAAGAGTTAAGAGATCTGCTGGTAACTTATTGGTAGCAGATATCACAAGACACTTAGAAATCTTGCTGGGCCCATGCCACGCAGGGTAAGAGTTATTTTGGAGGTACGTGGAGGATCAATATCATACACTGACGGGAAAAAAATCCCAACACCAAGAAGGGGTTGTGTTAGATAAACGACAGTTGGTAGGCGGTGAGAGTACATCTGTAAGATGACGTCTATGCAAATTTCGCGCTCGGCGCATACGTGTGGCGCTAGTAGCGCCCCTCGGAACATGCAAAGCAGGTTTGCTGTAAATACGCGCTAAAACGCTCGTGAGCGTTAGTTATCGTTGAGATTCGACGTAGTGTGTTGATGTTAGTCAAGAATGCCTTTAAGAAGACGAAGAAGCCATTATCAACAGCTCACGGAGTTTGAACGAGGTGGTGTAATAGGGTTACGAGAAGGTGGATTTTCTTTCCGCAATATTGCAGACGACTTGGCAGGAATGTAGCCACTGAGCATGATTGTTGGCAGCTGTGGTCAAGGGAAGGTACTGCCTCAAGAATACCGGGTTCCGGCCGGCCACTTGGAACTACTGAGAGGGAAGACCGCCGTGTACGGCGTATGGCCGTGGCGCATTGTACTGCGTCTGCGGCAGCAATTCGAGCTGCAGTTGCCACCACAGTGACACAACGAATTGTTACAAATCGGTTACTTGAAGGACAGCTCTGAGCCAGACGCCCTGTAGCGTGCATTCCACTTACTCCAAACCACTGCCGTTTGCGACGTCAGTGGTGTCAAGCTAGAGCTCATTGGAGGACGGAGTGGAGATCTGCTGTCTTTTCTGATGAAAGCTGGTTCTACCTGGGTGCCAGTAATGGCCGTGTGTTGGTTCGAAGGAGGCCAGGTTAGCGCCTGCAACCAACCTGTCTGTGGCCGAGACACACTGGACTTACACTTGGAGTTATGGTCTGGGGAGCAATTTCCTATAACAGCAGGAGCACTCTCGTTGTTATCCCATGCACCCTGACGGCACAGTTGTACGTCGGCCTGGTGATTCAACCTGTTGTGCTGCCATTCATGAACAGCATTCAAGGGGGTGTTTTCCAACAGGATAACGCTTGCTCGCATACCGCTGTTGTAACCCAACAGGCTCTACAGAGTGTCACATGTTGCCGTGGCCTGCTAGATCACCAGATCTTTCACCAATCGAGCACGTATGGGACATCATTGTACGACAACTCCAGCGTCACCCCCAACCAGCATTAACCGTCCCTATATTGACCGACCAAGTGCAACAGGCATGGAACTCCATCCCACAAACTGACATCCAGCACCTGTACGACACAATGCATGAACGTTTGCGTGCTTGCATTCAACATTCTGGGGATTACACCGGTTATTAATGTACCAGCATTTCACATTTAAAATGGCTCTTCTCGCGCTTACATTAAGCTGTGATCTTGAAACCTTAATCGATTAAATATGTTACCTATACAAATGTATTGCCGCCATTTCATTCCTCTACAACTATTTTTTCGTGGTGTTGGGATTTTTTTCCGTCAGTGTTTTAGGCAGGTGGACATATTTTGGCTCTTTGGTGTATATGACTTCAAGATAATTGCCAAGCTTAATGTTAAAGTGCATACATAGTAGTGTTGAAACGACTTTCTATATTCGTTAATCAAATACCTCCAAAGTCTATAATCAAGTTAAAAAACATATAAGTTTAAAAACAATTAACGGGAAGAAACTAAATTTACTAATGAATATGAGAACTCAAAAAAGAAGGTTAAATTAGGGGTATATCTCACAGCCTGCAGAACGACACCCTGAGGACGACAGCCTGCAGAACGACAGCCTGCAGAACGACAGCCTGCAGAACGACACAATTCAGGTAAAATCATTTTTTATCTTGTTAAATAAACAGCGAGAGTTTCGTTTTCGTCGTGGCTGATCATCTCAGAAAAGATAGATAACAGAATGAAACAGAGAAGGAAACGAAAGAACAAAAACTTTGTAAGATTATTTAATTGTTGGCTCCGCTTCTGGTGGATCCGTTTAAATTCACATTAAGTTCCAAGAAAAAAGAAAAGAAAGATCAATGTACGCTTTTCCTTGCTTGAGAAGCCTCACATATTTGAAAACCTCAAGAAAAAGAATATATAAATTAGTGAGGAGCTAGGATTAGATGCTAAGGAATGTAAGGAATATCAATGTCAGAACTCCAATAACGTCGCCAAGATGCGTGGCAATAACTTAGCCTAACGAGCAGGAATAAAAACAAAAAAAAAACCTTATTAAATTCTGTTCCTAACTTCCACTTCTCAGTGTATGCGAAATCGACACATAGAAAACGGAGTAAGAGTGTACACCCCCTCCCCTCCCGCCAACTTCTATTTACTAATGTAAAGAAAAAAGTAATCTTCGTTCAGTAATATTTTGCTGGACGAACCCTCCATGGTGATGTTACGCATGTATTGCTCACGTACCGGCAAACTAGAAACTTTCCCCCAATACCGTATTGGATTTCCTTTAGTCCGATTTCAATATGTATGCGGCTTGGTATAAACTCCGCAAGGTGTTGGAGTGTATCTACGCTTACATCGTACAAAACATTCACCATACAGTCCTTCTACGGGGTCAGATTTGGCGGAAGAGTAGTTTGCTCCTAGATATGTTTTTCTAACATGTCCCATACATTCTCAATGGGGTTCAGACCCGTGCATTATGGTGGCTTGGCAAGATGGTCGAAAGCCATCTCATGCTCTGTGAACCACTTCTGAGCACATCTTGCGCGATGGAAAGTAGCATTCTCCTCCATGAAACAGCAGTCCCCTGCTGGACAAAAGGTCAGCTTTGCAAGATAGACTTGATCGACAACAATATTCAGACAATTCTTGAAGGACTTTCGACCTTTCACCAGTATCAAGGGAAACGGTCCGTATAAGAAGAACGTGCCCCACATCATGACCTCACCTCCAGTACTTTGAGTTATTTTTCCAAGGCAGGCTGCCTCCATTGCTTCACGAGACTCCCGTTAAACTCTCTGCCTACCTGTCGATACAGAACAATGCGTACCACGGCTCAACCACACGAGTTTTTATTCCACTCTTCCAGTGTCCAGTCACAATGATCCTGACACCACTGCAGACAAACATTTCGGTTCATCGCAGAAATCAGTTGCTTCCGAATAGGCGTGCGATTGCCAAAACCGAAACCCTTTGATTCCGTGAGCTTAGTACGCTGTCGGAAACAGGCGTCACTGATTGCTTCGGGCAATTGTTGAACACACAGAAATTTCGTACAAGCCTTTTCGTTCCTTATAGACTGTCGTCGCGCCACAGTTACCTCTCTTACACAAAAAACGTGGGTTACTTTTTCCACTGATTAGAGACCCGGAAAATCTCACGTTTTGACAAACAACTCACACAGCACAGAATATTTCGTATATGTTACAAGTACGTAGCACTGAAACATTGAAACTTTTCAGATACGTTGCTCAATGTAACAGTAATGTTTCAGAAACCTTACGGGTACTTCAAAATGTCCTCAATCGTTACATACCTTTGAAATACACTGCTGACCACCCAAAATGCAACACCAAGAAGGAAGCATCCAATTGGCCTGAAATTCGCTGCATGCGTCGCCCGCGACATCCAAACGATTAGCATTGCAAGGCATATGCCACCGGGAAGCACTATAAGAAGGGTGCACAAAAGGCGGGGTGTAAGTAGTGGAAGTGTGTTGTGCTGCCGGACCAGTGCGTGGGAAGCTTCCTGATGCCTCGCCGCAGAATACGGCGGCCATTCCAGCACGTTTCGGAGTTCGACAGAGGACGAATTGTGGCTTATCGCGACAGAGGTTTATCGTACCGAGACATCGGCGCCTGTCTGGGACGACATCCAGCCACAGTGAGGCGAGTATGGATTCGGTGGCTACAGAAGGGACGGACGGACCGACGTGAGTGATTGCCGTGGCACACCACCGGACGGGAGGACCGGCATGTTGTGCGGCGGGCACTGACGATTCACACCGCCACATCACGAACGTTAGCGCAGAGATTTGGGTGTGTTGCGCAACAACCTGTGTCAGCACGTACCGTTCAACGTGGTCTGCAGGAGCGGGGACTTGTCGCACGGCGCCCACTGCTCCGATTACCATTGAAGTTAAACCACCGGCGAGTGCGGTGGCAGAGGGGCGGTGAACGCCCTCTGCCACCGCACTCGCCGGTGGTTTAACTTCAATGGTAATCGGAACGCCGCACCTGGACTACGGAATGGCACGACGCACCTGGACTACGGAATGGCACGACATTGTCTTCTCCGACGAATCCCGCTTCTGCCTGCCACACCACGATGGTCGGATCAGCGCGAGGTGGCACCGCGGCGAGAGACTGTATTGCATTATGCATCGCCATACCGGTCCTTCGCCTGGCGTTATGGTTTGGGGCGCAATTGGATATGATACTCGCACCCTTCTAGCACGCATCGCCGGTACACTCAACAGCCATCGCCACATCTCCGATGTTTTGGAGCCTGTAGTCCTCTCTTACCAGCAGGACCTGCCAGCGGCCACGTTTCAACAGGACAATGCGCGTCCGTAATTGCAACAATTCTTCACGGCCCACCAACAATTCATCGTGCAACAATTCTTCACTGCCCACCAGGTGTCACTGCTGCCGTAGACCGCCTGTTCTCCCGATATGTCGCCTATCGAACACGTCTGGTCGCTGTTCGGCTACCGAGTGGCCCGGCAAGCACCATCCGCACCAACGCCTGATGAACTGTGGCAACGTGTAGAAGCATCCTGGACCGACATACCCCAAACCCACATCCAAAGCCTCTTTCGTTCGATGCCGCGGCGTGTAGCGGCCGTTATTGCCAGCCATGGTGGCCACACGAACTATTGATGTCTGCGTGTTCCGCAAGTCGCACGGGCCTGTAAACTCAATCGTTTCATCTTTGTATCTGTTGTTATGTGTCCAGTAAATCTGGCTTTGCTGTCTCGTGTCCTTCTGGGTGTTGCATTTTGGGTGGCCAGCAGATACTTTGAAAGGTCTTTGTAACTTCAGCATACCAACTTCATGTTACTGTTATGTATTTGAAAGACATTTGTAACTTCGTTACATTACTGTTCCGTACAAATATTTGAAAGATATTTATGTCATCATCGATTTACTGCTACGTATTTACTACGTTGAACATCATAGTTTTAATAAACTTTGTAAAATCACAATAAAAAATATTACACTCGACAGCTGTTCCGAAAGCAACAACAGTCATAAAACGAATTGTTTACGTTTTCACAGGTTCAACGCAATCCGTTGTCCATTGGGAACAGTGGCGGTGATTATATATTGATAACAAAAGAAATAAAAATCGGTCCCAAATGAGGGTGTCGAATTTCTATTACACATGTGGAATAGACTATATATCAGCGAAAAAAAGAAAGAAAATTAAATTCGTCATTTCTCTAAATACCTACCAATATGAAATTTCTCAGCTTCAAGTAGAAACAAGTTAGTAAAATCATGCAATGCATTGATTATAATACGCTTTCCAACATTACAGAAATCATTACTCAAATTATCACTCAAGTTATGAGAATAATGTCTGTGGAATAAATCTTGGTCCTGTGCCCTGACTTTTGATTCCATTTCGATGATATTCAACAGAAACGGTTTGTTATACCTCCGAAATAACATGATAACATTTTGCGCAATCGAAGCATTTTTACGTAAGTTATGATGCATAAGGGCTATGGAATAGATCCTGCTCCTGTGTCCTAACCTTTGACCCCATTTTGCCTATTTTCAACAGAATTCGTCCCCAGGCAAGACCCTACAACATATTAACATTTCATCCAAATCGAATCATTTTTACGTAAGTTATGACGCATAATGGCGATGGAAGTAATTCTGCTTCTATGTCCTGACCTTTGACCCCATTTCACCCATTTTCAAAAAGGTTTGTCGCCAGGTGGTCTTCTACCACATACTAAAATTTCATCGAAATCGAACCCTTTTTACGTTAGTTATGACGCATAATAGCAGTGGAATGGATCCCGCTCCTATGTACTGACCTTTGACCCCATTTCGTTCGCTTTAAATAGGGTACCTTCCCAGGTAATCCCTTACCAGATACTAAAATTTCATCGAAATCGAACGATTGTTACGCGAGTTATTGTGCGGACGGACACACGCACACAACACGTGACGTAATGAGGCAGATGGGAATCGCGACCATCGCTCGCCGCAAGAGTGTGACGTCATAAAACTTTAATAGGATCGACACACAATGCGCGACGTAATGAGACAGATGGCGTGACCGCGCGCCAACATTCTCAAACGCAGCGAGATTGTGACGTCATAAGATTTCTAAGCATTGGTAACATTAATGGAATAATGGAACAACGCCATCACTAAAAACGTTATAATTCGGGGTGGTTATTTAACCCACTGAACGAATTCTCCTGAAGTCGAGATCAAGCTAAATCGATTTCTAGTACGAGAAAACGGTAGGTTAACGACTTTCATCAAAATTCTTAGAGCTGTCTACAAAATAAAATGTACATACATACATACATACATACAAGAATTGCTACTTTAAGGTGGACGTCAAGTAATTTTGCTTCCTATACTTTCAATGGAAAAACTTCTGTACACATTTTCTTTACAATTAATGCGTTCCCAAGGATGAAAATTTGAACACCGATTAAAATATCTTCATTTTATAACTTGCAATACTTAATATTTTCTAAAACATAACCATAATTATGCAATTCAACATTTGTTTGTCTACTGACGTCATGAAAACACAGGTCGCGCCATCTTTTTTCTGGACAATTAATGCATTCACAAGGATGAAAATTTGAACATTGATTAAAATAGCTTCATTTCATAACTTGGAATACCTAATATTTTCTAAACCATAACCGTAATTATGCAATCCAACATTTTTTTGCCCACTGACGTCATCAAAGTACAGGTAGCGCCATCTTTTCTCTGGTTTCAGCACCACCAAAGGAAAAGTTATTGTTTTTTAATATGATTATGGTTATGTTTTAGAACATATTAAGTTTTCCAAGTTATAATATGAAGTTATTTTAATCGATGTTCAAATTTTCATCCTTCGTAACACATTAATTGTGAAGGAAATGTGTACAAAACTTTTTCCATTGGAAGTATAGGAAGCTAAATTACTTGACGTCCACCTTAATAATATGGGATAAAGGCAATGGAAAGGATCGCAATCCTATGTCCTGACCTTTGACCACATTTCGTCCATTTTCAATAGGGTTCGTTCCCAGGTGGTCTCCTACTACATACTGAAATTTCATCGAAATCGAACCTATTTTACGCAAGTTATGAAGCATAACTGCAATGGAATGCATCCGGATCTTATGTCCTGACCTTGACCCCACTTCACCCATTTTGAATAAGGTTCGTCCCCAGCGGTGTCCTACCACATAGTAAACTTTCATTGAAATCGAACCATATTTACGCAAGTTATGACGCATAAGGGCAATTGAATGGATCCCGCTCTTATGGCGTGACCTTTCACCTCAATTCACCCATTTTCAATAGGGTTCGTCCCTAGGTGGTCCCCTACCACATACTAAAATTTCATCGAAATCGAACCATTTTTACGCCAGTTATCGTGCGGACGGAAGGACGGAGGGACAAAGCTGGAGCATATACGCTTCTTCAACCTACGGTTGGAAAGCGTAAAAAAAGATGCTGCGGTAGTATACTAATACAACAACACAGCCATCTACTTAGATTTTATAAAATGCTTCCTAGAATTTAAAAGTGATAATAATCAATACAATTACTTACCTTCAGATTATCTTGGATCACACAAAAAAAAGGGATCAAATATTAAATTAACTAACTAGCTAACTCGAGTACGACAGTATCACCAAAGAATATCCCAGTAGCACATGGAAATACAACTACGAGAGTGCTTCGGTGAAAGGTCATAAATGCGCATGCGCATTCACGCCGTTGCCAAACCAAAAATCTTGAATATCTCCAGAATGTAACATCAAGGTAGGAATGATGTACAATGGAAACTATAAAATAGTAGTATCGGTGAATGCTATTTTTAACGTAACCGTAATGTACAAAGAGTTATGTTTGAAAATTGATGCTGCTGAAACGTAATTGTAAGATATCTCTGAAAGTGTAACGAAAATGAGAGATTGTAACATTATTGATACATATCTGAAACGTTTTGTGCTGTATGGGCAGTCAGATCTGCTGTTTACAAAATCGTTGCTCCAGCTAGAAGAGTACCCACGATTAGCCCATTATGGAACTCCAAAATATCCATTGTTTTTCCTCATTGTTATCAACACCTTTAACGATTACTGACGAGCAGGAATCTTATATAGCCGCCTAGATCACGCGGGGACGCTCATGACCATGTATTTTCCATAAACGCTGCGTAAGTGACTTTTACGTATATCAGCATAAAAGCCCGTGTGTGTGTATCATGAATATACGCATTTTACTGTTATTTCGTCTAGAGTGTGCAAACATTTTTATCTGCATCTCCACATCAGTGTAGTGGATCTCATCCAATTCCAAGTCGTGCAATTTTTGTCGGCCTAATCTTGAAGTGTGACTTGTGGCATTATCCACTTGCAGGAAAGCCCACTTCCTATGAGCACTAAGTACTGTTGGATGAAAGCATTGTGAACCTCCTGTAGTTGGTCGGCACAGAGGTTTCCATCCATAGCCTAACCATCTCGGAGGAGTTCTCAAAATGCCCAGTGTTGGGCCGACAACGATATTATCAGCTATGTAGCTATGCAGCTGTACAAGGTCGAATCTAACAACTAAGGCGGCTGACTTTTTTTTAATGAGTTTCAGGCGTAATTGGGTCCATTCCACATTGTTAAACTTAACAAAAATGCTTTATTCTCAAGCTTTCGTCACTACCTAACCGGCGTTTCCGACGACGTTCTCTATATGAGGTTCACGTGATGTGCCGTCCTCTATATGTTGTTCTCCACAGCAGCTAAATTACCACTCCTGTTCTTCGCGCTGGCCATCCCCCTATGACAGAAAGTCATACATGGGATCGGCATCTACTCTGAGATCCTCACACTTCGACGGTCGAGAAGCAAGTCCCCATTCTCCCCAGGTCTCAGCCGACCACTACTTCTCCCCAAGCCCTGGGGGTGATCCCCAACTGCCAGTGAGTGAACCTGCATTCCCACCCCACGTGAACAACACGAGGCATCCACATCTGATGACGTCCTCGGAAAATACCGGCAGCTAAAATTTCATACAACATACATGACAGAAGTGTAAACACCGAGGATCACCTCCCCGTCTCACAATCGATGTAGGTCACCTCTCTGCTGCTAATACAATGTGTTCTCTTGGTCTCCTTGAAGGTTGAGCTCCCTTAGACGTTGCCGCACCTTAGTTCATTGTCCGTCAGACGGATTAACGGGTGATCTTTGCAAGGAACTATGGCGTAGAAGTCTTGTCTTACTTCTACGTTAATTTAAAACATCAACATACTAAGAAATAGTTCCTGAATGAAAGAAACCTTAACGGCCAGACGAAGCATGTAAACAACAGAAGTCACACTTACGGAAAAAATGCTTTATTCAGGATGTAGCAAACACATCGTAGCATAGCATATTGCACTAAACTCTCCACACACCACAAAACGCTCTTTTCACAACGCTCCTTTCAATAATCAGTTTACAATCCAACGCTCTCAAGCAATAGATTAGTCGTCGTGTTTATCTCTTGTTCTTATCAAAACTCAGGCAAACGTCACGTTCATTCAACCTCAATTGTGTTGCCAAACGCATTCGTTTGAGAGAAAGATATCACGTTAAGAGTGAAGAATAACAGAATAAACTCAAGATTTACATAGGGAAAGAAACTAAAAAGGAAAGTTAATTTAGAATATACGTCACAGAACGTCCATCTTGTTTGTGCAAAATAAAGTTCTTTGTCATGACATTACAATAAGGCTAAACGAAATGTTCACCTTCACTGTTCTAAAATGACATTAATCATTTACATATCTACATTGGGTAATTTAATTTCGTGCGACCCTGACACACTGTGTCCTTACAATTCTACTCAATACACAACCTCACTGTCCTCTCGAAGCGCCATCATTTAGTACAACGTAGGAACATCCACTTTTAATCACGTATGACGATACGACGCCAAAACCTGCAAATTTAGTTGAAATCTACAACAGATAGCAGTACTTTCTTCCGCCTGCTTAGTTGTCAATGCATCGGGTGCCATTCTCATGACGTCTGGAGAAGAAACCAATATAGTGAATGTGATGAACGATAGTGGATTGGAAAGACCTCACCTCAGCTGCCAATCTTTGTGTTCTGGTACACGTGTTCACTGTCACAACTTTTATCAGGGTGCCAGTGTTAATGGTCATTAGACGTCTTGACCTCGGCTTGTCTTCGATACTGGCGTCTCCAGGATTGAAACCCAAGAACCAGTTCCGTGCAGTGCTGCTCTTCACTGTTTCCTTGCCGCACGAATTTCTCTTGCTGCTACTGCGAAGTTTAACCCTTTTTTCAATAATGGTGTAGGAGCACCCGAACAGCACGCTTATCCATCTCTGTCATCTACTTACCTGATAAAGTTATGTCGCTACGTGCCAAATGCACTTCATCGGAGTACCCTTTCGACGCTAGGGCGTGTTTAGTATAACAATGAAGACACAGCATTATGTGAAGCTCAAAATCCGACTAACTTTTCAATCACCCTGGTATATGTTCTATACCAGGTGTCTTAAAGAAAGATTGACACAAGCCTTTATCTCTTCAACCGTAGATCACAGACACATACTTTCAATTAGAAAAGTACTCAAAAGGAAGTAGACTTCAGACATGGCAGTTGCACACCTGTCGGTAGCATTTGCACAAAAAAATTATACAGCCTTCGCAGAAAAAAAAAAAAAAAAAAAAAGGTTCAATCGAAAAAAGAAAAAAGTTGCGCAATGTCCTAATTAGTCTAAAAAGTACACACAATTGACGTGTATTAGGAACATCAAACAGAAGTCATCGCTCTTTCCACGTTTATAGGTGGCACGGAAAAGTTCTCATCGGCCGCCACCGGGAATCGAACCCAGTGTCTTCCACTTACGCGCCGAACATACTACAACTGCATCACAGCGGCCTCGAATACTCCAGACTCACATACGACTAACTATAGGAATAACTGACAAAACTGGTTTGGCAGTTCCTCGTATGTGAGTCTGGAGAATCGGAGCCCGCTCTGGAGCAGTGGTAGCATGTCCGGCGCATAACTGAAAGATCCTAGGTTTGATTCCCGGTGGTGGCCGATGAGAATTTTTCCATGACTCACTTATAAACGTGGAAAGAGCGATGACTTCTGTTTGATAGTCTAAAAAAACCCAACAAACCCCGCTGTTCTACTTGCAAAGCTCGTGGAGATATTTGCGATGAAAATTGTATCGTCTGGAGCGCTTACGGGCAGACGGCAGCTTGTTTCGCTGCATAGTTTTGTAGCACTCAAAGCAAGTAAGGGAAGAGCTCTCGCGCTTGGAGGAAATTATCGCTCCAAGCGATACATTTTTTACAATTTTCGTAGCGAATTACTCTGCGAGTTTTGCAAGCAGAATGATGGCGTTTTTTTTTTTTCCCCGACTAATTAGGACATTGCACAATTTTTGTTTATACTACTTTCTTCGCTGCGAAGGTTGTGCAAAAAAATTTTGTTCTTTTATTTTTATAGCGTAACTCTTTACGTCATTTTGACTATTTTTCTAATTGGTAGTATCAACTTTTGAAGAAATAAAAGCATGTGTTTATCTTTTTCAAACACCCTTAATAGAGAGATCTCACGAACTGGGTGTGTAAATCCTATACCAGTATGAAGCTCTGTGAAATGGTGAAAGGAAAAGGCTTGTCGGAGTTTGAACGAGGAATGATCATCAGTGCACTGAAAGCTGCTGAGATGTTATCATCTCAGCATTGCTGGCTGTTCGAGGGCCATCTTAGTGAAGATGTGATGAAGGTTAGAAGAGCATTCCGTAAAAGTTAAACACCCGGTAGAAAGAGACGGTACGAACTGGGTGTGTAAATCTACCAGTATGAAGCCCTGTGAAATGGTGATAGGAAAAGGCTTGTCGGAGTATGAATGAGAAATAATCATCAGTGCACAGAAGGCTGATATCAGCATTGCTGGCACGGAAGTTAGCATTTCAGCATTGCTGGCTATTCGAGGACCATCGCAGTGAGGGCCATCTCATTCTTGGATGAAGATTTGTTGCGTCTGATTTCCTAATCAGCCGCTTCCGTTGTTTCTCTAGATTTCTTTCTACTTGATGCATCTACATTTTTAGAAAGCCGACTGGTAAGAAATTACCCCAATCCTTAGTATTTCCAAAACGTTTCAGTTTTTAGTCTAGAATTGTTTCGGAATAACATAAAATAAAACATGATAGCTTCTGTTGATACGATGTCATCATAAGAATATTTTTGTGTTATTCTGGAAAACTGTAGATCCCCATTCTTGAAGTCATTAAAACAAAAAACGAAAAAAAATGATGTCCTCAATTGTAGCCGGAACTTGATGGCATCCATCTTCTCTTCATTGTTACAGTTGGCAGCTGTTGGCAGATTTATACTGGTTTGAAATCACGTGATAAAGGAAAATTCATTTCTGCAAAGAAAGTAGGGATAATGCCCTATGTGTTCGAGCTGCTTGCTGGGATTTAGAGCGTATCCGAAGCTGACGGCTATAACAAATTCACACACTTTCAGTGAGAGGTCATTTACAGCTGAGCTGAAAATGAGGAAAATAATGAAACTCTACATTTCTCGATAGAAGGACATGAATGCCAGCACTGTTTGTCAGAACAACTTGAATTTTATTGTTGATCTCCAGACGCCGTGCTGATTGGCACGGATTCCACGGCGACCAAAAGCACAGACGATTTTCTAATAGCAGTGTTCTAAAAAGCGAAGTACTGTTCAATCGACTTCTCCGTCTGTATTCGATATACAAACTAGTCGGGCACCAGAAAGTTAACAAAAAACAAACAAATAAAACATTCTTTACTTAGAAAAACTGGTAGGGGGAGTCTGATGAAAATGCCAAACTATTTTAAACTAATGTTTAGTATTTATTTGGAATTAGCATTCATTTCTGCTTTTTTATTTTAAATTAACTTCAGATAACCGAAATTTGAGAGCTCCCTTTAGACAATATGTGAAGAATTTTTTTCTGGATATTACCCAGCAAAAACGCAAGTGTTCGGAAACTGCTGGCCACCAGCTGGCAGTGATGGGTCACTGCTGGCTGAAATCTGCCGCGCACGGCACGGTAGCGGTCCGTTGGTGGCAGCGCCATTAGTTGGCAGCCATTGATGGACCTGTAGCACCGTCGCGAATTGCGGGCATCCAAGCAAGTGCCACTAGTGGCCCTTAGTTGGCAACCGAAGCAACCCCAACACAAAGAGGAAGCAATGGGGCTGCCGCAGAAGCAACACGTGCTGTGTCTCTCATGGTACCAGTTAGTTGAAGACGACACCATCGCCATCGTGTTATTTTAGTGGATATAAAGAAAACAAAGCCATATGTAGAGAGGCGAATTCATTTCCTAATGAAATGTAATGTCGACGAAGATTACCGTCGGAAGAAAACTATATAAATGATTATTAGTGAACAGTAAGAAATAGTCAATTACTCTCATGTATTTATAGCAACTCATTTCGTAGCAAAATTCCGGCACTGACACACAAAGAATCGAGAATACAGACAGCGATGAAATACACCCACTCCATTCACATGAATAACAAGAAATAATTTCTGTGTAATCTTTCGTTTTAACATACACTAAACCGCTTCAAACAAAATTCCCGGAAAAGCATTAAAAAATCGTCATGTTGGGGGAAAAAAAGAATTATACGTGTAAAAAAATTATCAATTATTTGAAGAAAAAAAAAGCAACGCTATGTGGATATATTGTACTCATCCATGGGTTGAATACACGAGATTGGAGGACTTTGCTGCTAAAAATAACGACAAGTAAAATAAAATATCTTTCTTCTATAGAACAAATGTAGCTTCGGACCGCGGAAAGGAAAAATACAGCGTCAAAAATGTAACAGAATGTGACATGAACGGGAAAATATATTAATTAAACAATCGTCTTTCAATACCACAAGGTTGAAAATGAGAGAAGTTCTCTTAAGGTAAATAAAAATAATCGTTACGTTGAAAAAAATAATTTACTAATTATATAAAACTGATATTTATGAAAAATAACTCGCAATATTGTAAAATTAAAAAGAGGGCCCTTCGGTTTACATCGCGCTGGAAAGAGGCTCAGTTTCAAGCAATAGCTCGTGCGTGGCAAACCAGTGTAGTGAGTAGAGCGCTTGCTTCGCAAACAGATTGATTTTGGTTGTTTGTAGCTAGGTTCAAACGGGCGTTTTTCAGGACCTGTTAAGAAAATGCCACCAGCGCCGTGCCGTCATACAGAAGTTTCGTAGGAGGGAAAAAAGTAGTTGTGGCTTTGGGAAAACTGAGGTTACCTTTTTTTTTTTTTTTTTTATGTGATTGCGGACTGTTACTGCCGGAAACTAGCGAACCACATTAGGCTAGCCATCATTTATGGCACGTGCTTGCAGAGTCACTGAAGGGCCGCTTGTGGCAGCCACCGCCTGTAATGGATAACTGATGGCCTTGTTCTGGCATATGACAACTAATGGGGTGCCAACTGTTGGCCAGCTGCTGATCTGAACTTTTGGCCCCTGTGGTGGCCACCGGGGGACATTTTATTGACGGTTGGGCAGCGGCAACATGATGCTGGGCCACTTCTGGCACTGCAGTCTTCCGGTGCTGGTCTAGCAACATTGTGTCTGCTGGGTAAATACACCATTTGACACAGAAAATGGAGGCAAATAACTGACCGCACTTCGTAGTCGGCGAGATTTTCTATCTTCTTGTTCTTCACAAATGACGGTACAGATTCTCAATCGGTAGAACGTGCGTGTGGAACACTCCAGCCGACAGTTAATCGTCCACACACGTGAGCCATTTCTGACCTTGAAGCAGCACCGGCAGCTCATATGCACCAACTCGATGCGTAAACGTTCTTAACTTTCTGGATCGTCTTCGTATAAACTAAATTTTATAAAACACAAATTTACCATTATAAATATCGTAAGCGCATATGCTAGGAATGTTAATGTATCAATTATACAGTACCACACACTGTAATGAATAAGTTGTGTGAACTCACGAAAAAATCCTTGATATTACGTGCAGCAAAGCTCCCAGAAGGTGTCTTTTAACGAACTTTCCGTTTTTAAAAGTTTCCGTTCCTTCTAACTTCGGTAGTTTGGCAGAATTTTCGCTGTCAGTTATTCTGTACGCAAGATCTTCAATTTTCGCTTTTCAGCATGTTTATGGGTCCTTTCCCTTTTCCCCTCGTGGTTTCCTTTAATTTTTTTTTTTTTTTTTTTTTTTGATTGCAGGTTTAACGACTACCGTTAAAAAGTCATTGGGCTATAAGCAGTCGCCCGTGCCTAATTTAGGGTCACTGGTTCTAGGGAAGGGAAAGATTCAGGACCGTAAGACAAACACAACATCCATGCCTCACCGGTATTCGAACCAGGACCCATTTCGGACGAATGATCAGAACCCATCGCTTAGACCACTGCGGCACCGGGGCGGCCGTGGGTTTGGAACCAAGCACTTTTTCCACCGCAACCGTGCGTGCTACCGTTGACCCAGGAAGACACGTAAGGTACAGTTACGTATAAGGTAGAATCTTATCGCGTGATGAATGTTTTTGTTATTAATGTAATTGAATTAGTTATTTAATTTTCTGTTGGAGCTTGTTATTTTTCTGAGCAGGCTTGTAATAATTCAATATTTCCGGTAGGAGGACATATTACAAATTACGCCCCCCCCCCCCCATCGTGATTTTTCGAATGCAAGCAAAAGAGGACTTTGGATTCGAGATCTTATTAAACTGACAATGACTTTCAACTATCTTTAAAAAAAGATGAAATGAACTGCTTTAGTGTTATATCACAAATCTCCTAAATATAAAATTTACTCTTGATATCTTATACACTGAAGAGCAATTGAATTAGAGATACCTGTCTAGTAACGTGTAGCATCACCTTTCGCCCTGATGACGGCGGCGTTTCGTCTCGGCATGAACTCGACAAGACACCGGAAGCGGTGGGAAGCCATACGGATATACGACCCCTGAACAAGCTCCCACAGTTCACGAAGATTTATTGGAGGGGGAGGGCAGAGCCTCGAACATCTCTCTGGATGGCATCCCAGATGTGCTCGATGGGATTGAGGTCAGGTGACCTCACTAGCCAAGGAAGCGAGGTCATGTCGGGGAAGTGTTCACCCAACCATTCGGATACAATTCGGGAGCGATCGCACGGTGCATTGTCTTGTTGCAGGATGAGGTCCCCAGTGGGATGTTGAAGACGCACAAACGGGAGCAAATGGTCGTCCAGGATATCCCGGTAACGTTGGCCTGTGAGGGACGATGTCACACGTACCAGGGGTCCATCATTTCAGTCCACGTATACAGTCCCCAGACGAGAGGGCCAGCCCCACCAGCTTGAAGACTTCCCTGCTGGCAAGAAGGATCCATCGCTTCATGTGGTTTGCGCCGTACTCGTATCCTGCCATCCGCATATACCAACGTGAATCTGGACTCATCAGTCCATGCAACATTTTTCCACATGTCTAGTCCAGTGGCGATGTTTCCGCGCCCATGCTAATCTTTGCACCCTGTGATGTGTGGTCAGCAGCGGTACCCTCGTGGGACGATGGCTTCTGTAGCCCATACCGAGGGGATGGTTCTGGATGGTGTGGCTGCTTACACGTTTTTGTGCACCTTAAATTGCCGAGTGATTTCTTGCACTGTGGCCCGTCTATCCGCTGTTGCAATGCGAGGTAGCCGACGAAGACCCCGCTCATCCACACGCTGTTGTCCACGGCAGTTGGCCCTTGGAGGGATGGTTTTATCAGATTCGATGTACTCACGGTGCACCCGTGACACAGTGGCTCGTGAAAATCCCAGTGCCTGCACGACTTCCGAGATGGAGTGACCCATTTGTCGGGCCCCAACAATTTGCCCACTATCAAATGCGCTTAGATCCTTCGTCTTACCCATACTGCGTCCGACTCTTACTGATTCCCATTGCCTCACTCCTTATATTGTCGGATCGCTGCATACGTCATATCGTTTCCGTTTACAGGGCCGCCCACAGCGCCACATTTGCATAACGCCAGCTGTCTCTAATTCAATTGCTCTTCAGTGTAATAGTTTTTGTCTTAAAGGGTCTCCGGACTAATACATATAGACATCCTACAATCACCAGTACAATAATTTAGGTACAAGTTTATATACATCAGCTATGACACACAATCGGGGAAAGGCGAAGAAATATTCTGTTTTACAATAACCAAAACTTGATGTGATTTGCCATCCACACTATCGGATCTCGTTGCAGAACTTCAAAATCAGGTCCTTCGACAGACGATTAAAATTTAATAGTTAATCAAACCTTAAATACATCCTCGGGAATCGCTATTACCGAAAATATTCCGTCATTATGTATGTACACGGAAAAAGGGAAAAATAGATTTTTTCCGTTAATATACGAAAAGAATTGCAGTGATATTTCTAAAAATTCGGAATTTTCCGTTAAAACCTCTTAAAACGGCAATTTATCATCAACATAAAGAATAAATTATGGAAAGATTTCTGAAAATTTAAAATTTTCCTGACGTACGAAGAAACCGTAAAACCCTCATTTCATGGGAAAAGTTTAATCAAGAATATGCTTCCTTAATTTTTTAAAGTAATCACGGAAAATGGCTCGTGAATTTCAGAAAACTTTTTACAATGCTAATAAAATAGCTTAAATTATATTCAATATATTAAATTTGGAAACTTGATTTACTGTCCCGGATAAGTGAAGAAAAGCAGTTTTCTAAGCCTGGCTTCAAACCTTTCGTCCATGATAAGGCTGGATTCGAATCCCGGTGAGGAATGGGCGTTTTGTTTGTCTTAGTTCTCTCCCTTCCTTGGAAGCAGTAGCCTAAATTAGGGACGGGCGACTGCTTGTAGCCCATGGCGTTGCTTAGGCATTTAAAATAAACTTGGTTTTATTAAAACTCGCATTCATTAGGCCTGTTTTACACAGAGCGGATGCTGCCTGCGCCGGCAAGTAAAATAAATACGGACCCGCTAGGAATTTTTAAATGATGGTGCAATCTTTCAGACAAAGTGGATGAAAATGAGAACGGGCGGGAGGCCCTGAAAGCACCCTTCGATGTCACACGTACTTACTTTTATATTCGTTTGTGACAGCGCTCGCATCCGAGAAGCTGCACATTCAGACGGAGAGTGTATTTTCACATTTATTTATTTTTATAAATTTAAGTAATAAATCTTCGTGCAATGAGTACGGTTTTTTTTTGTGTGTGTGTGTTTGCCCTACGCTGTCATCAGAGATTTCCTGGTCGACTGAACAAACCCGAAAATTTCGCATGCTTATTCTTTTTCTTTTTGTCCCCCCCCCTTCCAATCTCCGGGTCGTCGCAGCGAAGAGCGATTGAATGTTGGATGTAAGCGTAGGCAGAAGGGGTCAGCTGTGACGAACTAAAGGAAACCCGGCAGGTTGAATCCACCCTGGAGCACCCACCCCCTCTTCGGTGGCAGGCAGCGCTGCAGGGATCCTGGCAGGAAGGGGGGGGCATTTTCGGGTTGCGTAAGGAGAGATTTGGAAGGCAGATCGAAGTTTCGGAAAACTCTGGGCATTGTGAGATGTTTCATGGGGGGCCAGGAAGTTGTCAGTCGATCTCTGCATTTTTAAAAGACCCAGGCAGTTGGTAGTCTGGCTGGCGACGCGGGAAGCACTTATATTGCTGGTAAAATCTATGGTACGGCGGGTTACATCACCCGAAGTCAGGGACTTCCGGATTTTATGGCACTGCTGGTTACATCACCCGAAATTAGGGGCTTCGGGAATTTTCTCATGGTCGTTGATTCGTTGGGAAGAGAGAAATTAATGGCGAAAACCCATAGCTCCCTAACGAATCAATTGGCTTCATGCTAATTTTGCCACCAGTAGATTTCATGTGGGTATTCCAATCAGGGAGGGCTGTGTTCCCCTGCTCCGGATTGGAGATTGCGTGATTTTTATTTGTAGTGGGAGGATCCCGAGGAAGTTGGAAAATTTGGAACAGAAGTTTCTTTACTTTTTTTTTTTCACTTTTTACTTGGTCACTTCAGCTTTTACTTCACTTGGCATTTTGCCTAGAACTTGTACTTTTTTCACTTAAACGTAAGCACTTGAACTTTGAATGTCAGGCTGGTAGTTTGACTCAGCTCTATCAGCTATGCGCTTAAGAAAATAGCCCCCGGAGTGTTCTGATGTGCTTATACTACTATTTATCCTGTCAGTAAAGTTGGTAGGCCGCCCCGGTGGCGCAGTGGTCTAAGCGATGGCTTTGTAAAGGTTGTGTTGACCTGTGCTCCGTGTTTGACCTGCGTTTATTGGTGTTCTTTTGTGTGTGTGCCGTCATTTTGTGTATCACCTGTGTTGTGAACGTCTCCTGTGTCGATTGAGTCCGACTTTGACGTCCTGTAAGTAAAACTTTACTTGTACTAACTCTTTTTCCGTCCTGGCTTTGCCCAGGGTAGGGTTTAGCAAGCCAGCCATTGCAAATGGCGGCGACAGCATCTGATAGGCATGGTCTGAAGCTTGATAGCCAAGCTCCGTCCCCACCTGGCCACGTTCGGTCATCGTCACTACCACACGCAACTGGTTTCCAAGCCGCGTTATCTGATGTTACCACTTCTTCTTCCAACTTTATGGATGTTGATTTCCCGACATTTTCCACCACCGTGACGTCATTAACTTCTTCAGTATCCGTTGCCTCTGGTACTTCATCTGCTCCTGCGAGCACTGGGTCTCGACCTTCCCCATCTCCGCCCATTCCTACGGCAACTCTACCTTATGCTTCCGTTGTGAAGGGTACCAGTTCATCTTCCTCTACAGCGAAGGATCCATGTACAACGCCTCTTGATATGATTGTCACTAGAGACAACAAGAAATTACGCATCGAAATTCCGGAAACTTCAGCTGCTGGGCAGGAGGTTTTACGCTCACAGAAACTTGGCATATGTTTTGATGCCCTCCCGGACACCAGCCTTAAGAAATACTCCTTAGCCGTCCGCCAAATCCTCCCTAAGGGAGCGATCACCCATATGGCGAGGAAGCCTAGGACTGTTCTCATCTATTTTGCGAAGCCAGAGTTTGTGGAGCGCGTCTTATCTGACGGACTGCATGTTGGGGATCATACCTTACTGGGAGTCCCGCTCACGCAGCGCCCCGTACTTGTTACGTGCTACCCCGTACCACCAGAAATCAAGGACCATTACTTAATGGCGGCCCTTTCTCGTTGTGGAAAAGTAGTTGGATCCATTTCCACTCTGTCTTCCGCACCAACAGACCCAGATGACAGGAACATCTTAGGTCTGCGTCGCCAAGCAAGGATCCTGTTTCCTACTGAAGATGCCATTGCTGATTGCCCTACTGACCTCACTGTGGTTGTAGGGAAGCAGATTTTCTGGATCGATATCGTTACTGCCTTGCATTGTTTTAAATGCAAGGCATATGGCCACATCCAATCACGTTGTCCACATGTATCTGCCAAGCAACCTATTTTCATACCACCCAAAGTCAACACCCCAGCCTCAACACCAGTTTCTCTGGCCACACCAAGTTCGGCTCCACAGACGTCCTTGATCCCTTCTACTGTTGTTCCAGATGATTCTCCCCCAGCAAATGATGATTCATCATCAGTCTCCAAGTCTTCGATATCTACTACAGGAACTTTGGCCACCTCTCCATCGTTGGACCCACTTGCTGCTGTGGTACCTCTACGTTCTTCGGAGGGTATTATCTCAGAAAAGGAATGGCAACCCCTCCGTCGTGTTGCTTCATCTTCTTCCCTTGGAATCCCCTAATGTGGAGTCAGATCTAACTGTCCTACATCCACCAGCTTCTCCCGGCGTTCCCACGTTGAAACGTACCAGACAGAGTTCCATCTCGCCAGTGACGTCTTCTCCACGCTGCTCTCGTTCCCGTTCGCCAATTCAACAGTCTTTCTCTCCAACAGCAGTTCCTACATCTCTTAAGTCCCCAGCTGTTCCAAAATTGTTGGATCAAAAAGCTTTCGCAGAATATCTGGAAACTTTCCCTGAATTAGACGGGCAGCTGGCTCCGTCTGATCTTGCTTTCATCATACTCAATCAACCGTCACGTCCTCTCAAGCATCTAGACTGCGTTCAATCACGTAATGCTCAGCTTCCTACTCTTATCACCCAACTTCAGAGTCTACTTGCTCTTTTGCCAAAAATTAACACAGTCACTAATGCGCAGACATCTAACTTAAAGAAACGTGTAACCAGTCTTCACAGAAGTGCTGATAGTAATATTCAACCACTACAACCTCTTTCAAGTTAAAATTACTTTCTTTCAACTGTAAGGGATGCTCCGTCCCTCCTACCAATGCGTTAGTGTTTGAAGACATTACACCGCATGATGCGGATATATTATTGCTACAGGAGACTAACTGCCATCCCAACACCCCATACCACCGGTGGCGAACCTGGCCATTTCAATTCTACCATGCCCATCGACTTAATCTTCACGCAGGACTTACGGTGGCCATCCATTTTCGTCTTCGATCCTTTATTACTGATATCACGGTCAAACAGATTTATCGTGACCTCCTGCAGCTTCTGTCTTTCCGACTTCACAACTTCCGATACCATATCTTCAACATCTATGTTTCCGGTAATCAACAGTATGCTGACTGTCTTTTTGAGCATTTTGTTTCCTGTGTTCAAGGTCTTCCGGCCACTGATATTGTCATCTTAGGTGGTGATTTTAACTGCACCCTTGACCCATCCCTCGACAGATCGGACGGTTCCACGGATACCAGGTATTTTCTTACCAGAGCACTTTCTACAGCCATCAACCAGCTACAACTCCAAGATTCTTTTCGACACCTGCACCCATTTCTTCGTTCGCACACCTGGCGCTCCTACTCCACTTCTTAACCTACAACTGCCCGACTTGACCGGTTTTATGTTTCTTCAATTCTTCTTCCTTCAGTTATCTCCCTTTCTCACACACCGACAGTTTCTTCCAACCACAGCTGTGTCGTAATGTGTCTTCACACCGGTCCATCTCCTCGGCAATACTACCGTACTTGGACCCTTGATGATGATCTTTTACTTGATTCAACTTACGTAAATTCCATCCAATCGCAGCTCCAACAAGCCTTATATACGCTCCCTTTTGCTTCTTGTCCCTTGCAACACTGGTTAAATGTCAAATCCCAAATTCTTCTTTATACCAAACAATATTCCCACGAAAAACGTACCACCGCCTCTATGAAGATTGATGCTGCACGCTCGATTTTTTCCACCCTAGATCTTGATTCTCCGCTGTTTTCTCATTACCAAGCTGAACTTCGTGCCTTGCCACTTCCTGTCTCCCAACAAGCTCTTCACCGCCTCAAGCTCCTTTATCTCAAGCCAAATGACTATCTATGTGAACAGGTTCAACAACTGGAATTCCACAAACGTTCTGCTCATCACCTCCGTAATCTGAAGTTACCCGATGGAACTGTTACTAATGACCCCACTATCATTTGCTCCGGTGTTAGAACATATTTCCAGTCACGTTTTGCTCAGTTCCAGTCAAGTTCTCCGCATGCTGATTCGATTCTTCGTGCCTTACCACATATTCCATCGCATCTTGTTACATCTCTTTCTATGCCTATCACCCCAGCAGAAGTAGTACAGTCACTTGCCTTACTTAACTGTCACTCGTCACCTGGTCCTGACGGGTTGACAGTTAATTTCTTTCGTACGTTTTCCTCTTTCTTACACCCTCTCTTATTGCCTTGCTTTACAGCTGCTTTTTCCTTATCTATTCTTCCCCCCGCTTTTACTCTAGCTCACATCATTCTTCTTCCAAAGAAGGGGTGTCTGCTGGAGTTGGATAACTGGCGTCCTATATCCATCCTTAATGTTGACTACAAGATTTATACTAAAATACTCTCTCTTCGATTGAACCCTGTCCTTCCCACCGTCATACATCCCGACCAAACGTACACCATCCCTGGCCGAAGCATTCATACTAATATTAATCTCCTCCGTGACTCATATTGCCTTGCCCACCTTTCCTCCGAACCTTTAGCCTTCCTCAATCTTGATCAGAGGCAGGCCTTTGATAACGTGAGTCATCAGTGGCTTGCCTCTGTGCTCTCTGCCTTCGGTTTCCCATCTGTCTTCATCACAGCCCTCCTTGCCCTGTACCAGGACTCAGTTGTCCATATCCGGACGGCCTCCTTCCTTACAGCCCCCATTCCGTTTCGTAAGGGCATCCGTCAAGGATGTCCTCTTTCCGGACAACTTTTCTCTCTAGTCTTTGAGCCTTTTCTTTGCTCTATCCGTTCTGTTCTACAACCTCCCTCCACCATTCAGCATAGCACCAGGCACCATTCTATCGTTCTTACTGCCTACGCCGATGACATCACAGTTCTCATCCGAGAAGAATGGCAATTCTCAATTGTTCTTGCATGGTATCAAGTGTATGCTGCGGCTTCCGGCGCTTCGTTAAACCTTTCAAAGTGTACAGGCTTGTGGTGTGGCTCCTGGAGACATCGCCCCGATACACCGTGGGGCGCTCATTGGACTTCCACCAGTCAAAAGATACTTGGGGTGCACATTGGCAGCCGGGTCTCAGCAGCGGCTGCCACCTGGAGACCCCTCGTCAAGAGACTACGTCACACCGCTGCTTACTGGTCCAAGCTCAAGTGCTGTTTGACCTACCACAGTCGTGCACGGCTTTCTAGCACCCACATCCTCTCGTTAGTTTATCATTCCTGGATTGCACAACCGCCACCAGCTTACGTTCAAACAGCAACAACATCAGCAATGCTCAGCATTGTTTGGTCATCTACTCATTGGTTATCTTCCTCAGTATTGTCTCTACCTTCGACTTGTGGTGGCCTCAATATGCCAGAGATTACCATACGTTATAAAGCTGTAAGAATTTTCAATTTCCTCCGTTTGACAGTTCAACCAGACTCTTCCGCTTCCATTCTTCTGCTTAATGTTCTGACTTCCCCCTTAATCCCTGCCTCACCGTCCATCTTCTTCTCAAGATGGATATTCACACTGTCATTCCCCCCCCGTTTTCCTCTAGTCTACCATGAAGCTGTTAAGTTCCTTCGTTCTTTACCGCTCATTCGTCAACCCCCTCTTCCACTCTTGATCTTCTTTCCGAGCCTCTTTTTTTCTCCTCCGTCATCCACCCCCCTTCTGCCAACTTTTTCTTTTTCCCCGCATGGCTACACGCTGGTGTAGTCTCCGTTTCCCAACTGGTCCTCCCCGATTTTTTATGGAAACCCGTTTCCGAACTTTTTCCCACCCTACCACCCTCGCCCGAACTCTCTGATAACTTCCTCCAACTTAAACATGCTCTTCAATCACTTTTTCCTTCCCTAGTCGATTCCTCTGGCCTCCTTTCCGTTTCCTCTGCCTCTCTCCCTTTTCCGTTCTTCCTTCCCTTTTCCGGTGATCTCCTCCCTCTCCACAGTCTTTCCACCCGCACCCTGTACCGTTTTCTCCGTTCTTCTTCTTCGGTACCTTGCCCTATTCCCTCTGTTCCTTCTTTTGCACTAACTTCAGTCTGGTCTACTGCCCAACATTCACCGGCCCTCTCCTCAGAACTTAATGTGCACTGGAAGGTTTTTGCACAATCGACTGCCTGTCCCTTCGACTTTGTTTCGGAGAAATATAGTATCATCAGATCTCTGTCCTTTTTGTAACGTCGTTGGAGACGTCTTACACATGTTTGTTTACTGTCCGACGCTGCTCCCACTATTTCACAGTATGTTCCAACTTGCACATCCTTCTTGTACCAGTGATCTCACCATAGAAGATTATCGTTTCCTCGGCCACAGTTCTACAAGTTTCTGCTCTATTTTACCAGTTTGTTCGTATTTATTTATTCTAGCTAAATATATTATTTTCTCTCACCTGCTACAGTTACAAGATCCAGATCCTATCACATTCTCTACCTCCTTGGTTGCACACTACCGCAACAGGGTTAAAGCCAGACTCACCCTGGAATATTCCTTGGCGAAAGATACGGCACGGTTACCTGCCTTCTTCACAACATGGTCGCCGTGTCGTCCCTGGTTTCAGTTTTCTAGTGCCCAGACTGTTCATCTGCTGTTTTAATAAACCTACGTCGGAACTTTCAATTTTTACTGTTCCCTCACCATGTTTTCTCCTGGAACTGGATTGTGTTTGCTTCCTGCTGATGTCACCTTTTGTACACAGTTCTCTTCATCCGCACGGTGACTCTCTGCCACTAGTGATTCCCATGTTACTAGAACTGCGCGAATTTTTTCTGTAAATTGTTTCGCTCCAGTGATGTTCCAAGACTTCAATGAACAATTATCCCAGAGCTACTGCTGTTTACAGCAAATAATGCAATGCCTGTCATTGCTCATTTGTATAATTATCATTTCATTGTAAATATCTACATTTTGTTTTATTTCTCCCCTTCTCTCACACTGCGTGTGAGGTTAGGGATGTTCTGTTGTAATTCTTTTATGTGAATAAAAGCGAATATTGAAACTAAGTGATGGCCTCTGATCATTCGTCCGAAAGGGGTCCGGGTTCGAATCCCGATGAGGCATGGATGTTGTGTTTGTCTTACGGCACTGGCTCTCTCCCTTCCCTGGAACCAGTGACCCTAAATTAGGGACGGGTGACTGCTTATAGCCCATTGAGTTGCTCATGGTGGTCGTTAAACCTCCAATTAAAAAAAAAAAAAGTTGGTAGGTGACGTTTTTCAAGCATGCTGGAGTTTCCACGTGCAGCGGCTGACAAACGGTAGCAGGGCTTCCCTCACTCTGAAATACTTCGTCTTAGTGTCGCCGGGGTTATTGGATCTCCCCGTCGTAAAGATGTGGGCACAAAAACGTGGTACGACGAAACAGAGAGGAATTAGACGGGCTACGACGCCGAGCGCGACCTACGATTCGGGCGGGGATGTTTTTCCGAACTTGGAGTGCCCACCGGATGAGAATCCGAAAATGACCAGATCGTGACGAGGTGATGCATATTCGCCTGTGACGCTATTATCTTCATGATGAAGAATTGTGTTTCTCTACTGCCCCGTGAACTGAATGAAAACCCCCAGCGCGAACTTTTGTGTTCTGTAAGTGACTCCATACCTTACGAATGAAGGATAAAAAAGAAGCGTGGTCTCCAGGCTATGTGGATGTAACGTAGGAGTTCCATCCTATTTTTTTATTTTTGGTGTCCCCCACGGTGTATGATAATTCAAGTGATACGACTCTCCGAATTGTTAACAGCTTGAAAAACGGGCTGTTAATCTCACAGCTCGCCAGGGGCGTTCAGGAGTTGTGAGCCGATCGTTTTTGCTAAACATCATAGGATTGTAAGGTGTTTATGATTTCATCAGCGCTAAATCGGTATTTATTTTGAATATTTTTTTATTTATTACTGTGTGCTATATTGTATGGAGTTCCAGAAACGGTGAAGTTTCTGTACAGTATAGGTAAAGTACGTCAACTCTCTTTTTACTTAAGCGGGAGATAAATTTATAGTGCAGGCAAATGTCCGACTAGGATCTGTTCAATTCTGTTTTAGGTATGGGGCGAAAGTGTTTTGTACCGAACTATCGGCCAGGTTATGCGACATGTAAAGAACGTGTATGAAATGACCCAATAGATAAAAACCTGTTAGAAAAATGGCCACAAGCATTAGGATGTAATACATTTTTCCACAGCTTATAATGTGATTAGCCTGCAACTTGTGAAATCGCTTGTATCTAATACTTTGGTACTTTTTTACAGTTCTGTGTTTTATGTCTGAATTCTTTGGTATTCTTCTTGATGTGTATCAACACACCCCTTTCCCTCCCTCCCTTTTTTTTTTTTTTTTGTCTTCCCATTAGGCAAGTCTTTCTTTCTTCTTGTCTTATTCATTAGTATGATTGGGTACAAAAATAAAACAGTTGTGCAAGATATATTGTTCATTAGTAAATGAAAACATCATTAGTGAATTATGAAATGGAAGATTAATCAAATTATTTTTTGCGAAAAATTCAGAAAGTTTCAAAAACAGCAGTTTCCGTTAACGATGCTCCAATGACTTCCGCAAAAACACAAAACTTATTGAAAAACTAATATTTCGTGTTAACATTGCTCCTCTGAATGTACAGTACCTCCGCATTTTACAAGAAGTAAAAATTTCTTGACGATAAAGGGTCTATTGAATATTGCCTCAGTTAAAAACTCAGCATCGTCTGCTCAGAAATCTTCACTCACTCTGTGGCAAAAACTTTATATATATATTGCTTATTTGATGAATTCCCACGTGATAGGCACAAAAGTGCATGTTTGCGAAGCGTTCCAGGTTGGGTTTTTCTAATTCCAAGCAAAATAGCATTCGCAAAATGCGAATGTTTCTGCCTCTTCCTCTTATAAGAAAGCATAGGTTGTATCAAATCGTCGGCCCACACGTTCTTTACGCCATCTAGTGACAAGTTACATTAACGGGCGATTTTTGTTTCCAGAGTTGTATCACCTGACTATCATACACGGTGGTGTCTCCTCAAAAATATCAGTGGCAGGTTGTTGAACGATACCGAGTTATACATAAAATTAATAAAGTTGAGGAAAGCCGATAGTAAACAAGCACATGGTTAATTCCTGTCAGAAAAGTAGGTGGTAATTATTATTCTATTTGTTATTTTTAATTTAAAGTACTAAGATACATAAAATCATTAAGAGATTGCAAGATATATAATCAACATGTTACAACTTGAGTATCAAACATTCTTATTATCTGAGCAAAAGGGTCCTAATATTTCCATGTTTGTTTTTTCATTAGTGTTTGCCAAAAAAGACCAATAAATTGTGTTTATGTGTTACTAGGTGTACAAATAAGTTTTAAAGCGTTTTTTTGAGTGGCGTATACCGCTAATTTACGTATCCGACACTCCCCCGCGTTGTTGTCATATGACACAGAAGTTTGCCCAACAGTCAAATACACTTGCACATCGGTAGGTGAAAGATGGCAAGCGGTACTGCATTTATTCGACAATGCATTCGTTACGAATTCCATCAAGAAAAACGTGCTGCAAAAACATGTGCATTGATCAGTTCTATTCTGGGGTAGAATACTGTATCGAAAAGCACGTTTGGGTTTGGGTTTAGACGGTTTAAAGCAGGTGATTTTGAAGTTAGCGATCGAGAACGTAGCGTCGTCCCGCAGAAGGCTGCACGTGAGGAACTGCAAGCATTGCTGTATGAAGATTCGTTTCAAACGCAAAATGAACTAGCTGAACAACTTGGGGTAACTCAAAAAATCATTTTCAATCGTTTACGCGCAATGGGAAAGATTCAGAAGGAAGGAAGATGGGTGCCACATGACTTGAGCCAGAGGAACAAGGATGAGCGTGTCATGAAGTGTTTGAAAATGTTAAATAAACAACACAGAAAGTCTTTCCTGTGGAAAATCGTTACGGGTGAAAAAGTGGAGAGTGATGAAAAGTGGCAATCCCAAACGCAAGAAACACTGGGTAGACACCGGTGAAGCAACGACTTCGACACCGAAACGCAATATTCTCTCAAAGAAAGTTCTGCTGTGCATTTGGTGGGATATGAAGAGAACATATATGAGCTCTATTAAGAGCTATTGAAACAGGGTCAAACTGTTACTGCTGATCGCTACAAGCAACAATTTCGGCGATTGAACCAGGAAATTTGTCGGAAACGTCCATTCACAGGCAAAGGATTAGCATCCCGTGAAATTACTGCATGACAACGCTAGGCCGTATGTCGCGAAATCTGTCAAGAAAACGTTATTGACGCTTGGCTGGGAAGTTTTGGAGCACCCGGCGTATAGTCCCTACATAACCCCTTCAGAATATCATTTGTTCCGATCGATGCAACATGGTTTGTCTGCTGTACGGTTCCGGACATGTGACGAAGTGCAAAAATGGGTTGACGACTTCATCGCGTTATACACGACGAAGTATTCTTCATGGCTGGAATCCGTCAGCTGCCCGACCGATGGCGGAAGGTGATAGATAATGACGGCGCATATTTTGATCCGTAAAGGTTGTTTTCTTTCTCTCAAATTACATGTTGCGTTGTCTTAAAACGCTTTAAAACTTACTTGTTCACCTAATGTATATAATCAGATATATTTTCATGAGTGATTTAATGATTGCCAATTGTGTACTCAATCCTGGATTTGCAGGAGTAGTATCTTTACGGCTAGGACTTAGAAATGCTTTTCTAAATCGTTAAAATCCAGACGATCTTATTTCTTTTAAATATTGCGGCACACCGGGAACTCTTCGGTTCCCGGAGAAATCTGCTGTGTGAAACACAACGCACGTCAGTGGATCCTGAAGCTGTATGAGCCCTAATTCAGGGAATCACAGTTTCATAATTCACTTGACAACCCCTTAGTTACCATAATGCCAGTTGTGTGTACCGCCGACTGGACGCGACCACGACAATACGTTGAACAGAATGTAGATCTTCACACGGCGCGGATGTGACGAACTGCCTTTGTACACAGCTTCTCAGTCTCTGCCAAGTGTTTGAATGGTGTGACTGCTTTCCTCTATTTTTTTATTTATTATATATTTTTTTTTTGCTGTTAAAAACGGTGTGGGGTATATTGTATTAAACCGAATGTAACCACTTAATTTATGACAAGATCTAGCTTATTGAATCATACATGAAATTAATTTAAAGAGAAAAATTTTAAATTTCATTCGTCCATTTGTTAAAAGTAAACTTTGAATGAATAGCTTTCTTTCTTGCTAATTAATTACACAACAATAAAAAAAGAGTGCTTAATTTAATTCTCTAGAATTATTTTCAAGGTTAAAAAAAAATTAACCAGCAATTCTGCTCAATCTACCAAGTATACAAGATAAAATTTTATTTCGGCATATGAAAAAAAGATATTTACGGCAAAAAATGGAACAAAATTGTTTATTAAAGCAGTTAATGACTAAAACAAAAAGTAAAGAGCAAGTTGGACAAATATTATTTCACACACAAAGTACAAAATCGAATTTCTGTCCAATTGAAACAAGCATTTTCATTCTTATTTTGTGACAAGAGCTATAACTGAGGATAATAACTTCCAATTATTATTCTCAGTTATAGCTCTTGTCATAAAAAAAGACAAGTGTTTATTCGATAGCGACACGAACTTGACTGACAAAAAAATGTTTTAATAAGCTGGCAGAACTTTGGTGTGTGCGCTCGTGTGAAAAGAAAGTTTTAGGAGCCCATAACCCTCTCCATGTGAAAGAGTCCTTACACTCGACTATTTTGAGGCATCGGTCTTTTTATTTATTCACTTTTTTATGTTTTATTTTACTTCTATTCAATATTTTAATTTCTGCTTTAATGTTACTGAACCCTTTTCAGAAGAAAACTGCATGTATTTTTATCAATTAAACACTTGCATTTTTCCTTTGAAGCTGCTGATCTTTTAAATAATGTCAAGTATTTTTTAGCACTTCTTAATCAGTTCTGTAATTATATTTAATTTAATCGGCTTAGAGATAATTTCAATATTTCCTTTTTCTTCCGAAATCAAACTGAATTCTTTCAATTTATAAGGAATAATGTCTGGCTATTTAGGTTCTTTTACAGTATTACAGCGTATACTTGACTGTTCGTCAGCACAGAATTACAGGCAATCAAATGATTAGTACAACAAAATGAAAAACAGAAAAGCAAAAGGTAAGGTTAATGAACTCATCTGGGATTATTTTATTTGATTGCATGCTGCAAAGGTTTGCTCTCAGACAGAAAGGAAAATCACTTTTCCAAATTTTCTGCATGAGGTGAAACTACTTTAGCTAAGTACCCTAAGAGTAATGAAAAATGCTACTGTTAATTTTAAGTGCGAAAATAAAGTAAGGCAGTTGCCCTTGGTCAGATGTAGAAATCTCTTTGGTTCATGCCTGCAGAAGAGAATGCCTTGGATTAAAGAGAAATTGCCTAACCAAGTGTAACATTTTCAGACTTAAGAGTATTTGCACGAAGTCTGGTTTTTTTTTTTCTGGTTTGTTAAAATTCTTCCTTCCAGCAACAGTTAATGATCAGAGTTTGTAATGCCACTTATGCTCTCTAATCGATTACTTATTAGATGAACCGTTTTACGTAAAGAGAAAGCAGGAGTACTGAACTTAAAAGGAATAATCGTCCTTAGTCACGTGACAAAGATAAAAAGTTCGTAATTGATTTCTGGACATAAGTTAAATTTAAATGAATTGCCTTCACTTTGTTAAGTAAGAAAAAGAGTATGTCGGAATTCAAAAAAAAAAAAAAAAAAAAAGGTACCTTCATTAAAAAAATTGGTTTAGTGTTACTGCAGTCTTTCCTTAATCTCTACACTTGCTTAGCATTGAACTTAGAGCTAATTAATTTGCTTTATTTTTCTGAATTCGGATGAAAGATTTTAATACTCTTCACACACGGTCAGTATGTTTTCTTTCAGAATTCGAATGAATGTTTTGATGGACAGATAGAATTTTTAAACAATAAATGTATTAATAAATAAGCACAACGCTTACACATACGTAATAAAGTCTTGTTTAATAGGGGTATGCAGAACCGTAGAAATGATTGCCCAGCCTTTTCTCGCACACGGACAGCTTCGTCACACAGCGCAAACAACACACAGACTACACAACTAGCAAACTCTAAATTAAACCAAAATTAAAGTGATCAACGTCCCTCAATCGTATAACGCAAAAGCAATAATAAGTGATACAGTTCCTCGAGATGTGATTTAGATTGAGTTTACCTGGAAACCAGATCTAATAAAATAGTCCAGGCACCCGTTGAAAAGTAATCATTAGCACGCCTCCTGTGGAGAAAGCATTTCAATGGTGCGTCTTATTAACGTTCCTCTTACGAAAGCATACTGTACAACTTGCGTCAAGTCATTCTAGAGTGGGGTTTTTCCTTTGGATGAAACTCCTCTCGATAACGTAGAGATAAGCTTGCGTTTTTGGTGGTACAACCGGCATCAAGTCATTCCACAGTAGGGTTCTTCCTTTGGACGAAACTTCTCTTGACAGTGCTGACATAAGCTTGTTTTTTGCTGGTTTTTTTTTGGCGGGGGGGGGGGGTACAACCGGCATCAAGTCATTCCACAATGGGGTTTCTCCTTTGGAAGGAAATTCTCCTGACAGCGCTCAGATAGACCTCCCTTTTCGGAGTACAACGGGCATCAAGTCATTCCAGAGTAGGGTTCTTCCTTTGGATGAAACTCCTCTTGATAATGTAAAGATAAGCTTGCGTTTTTGGTGGTACAACCGGCATCAAGTCATTCCAGAGTAGGGTTCTTCCTTTGGATGAAACTCCTCTTGATAATGTAGAGATAAGCTTGCGTTTTTGGTGGTACAACGGGCATCAAGTCATTCCAGAGTAGGGTTCTTCCTTTGGACGAAACTTCTCTTGACAGTGCTGAGACCTTGTTTTTTTGTTGTTGTTTTTTTTTTGGGGGGGGGGGGATACAACCGGGATCAAGTCACCACAAGGGAGTTTCTCCTTTGGAAGGAAATTCTCATGACAGCGCTCAAATAGACTTCCCTTTTTGGGGTACAACCAGCATCAAGTCATTCCTAAGTAGGGTTCCTCCTTTGGATGAAACTCTACTTGATAACGCTGAGATAAGCTTGCTTTTTTTAGGGTACAACCGGCATCAAGTCATTCCACAGTGAGGTTTCTCCTTTAGAAGGAAATTCTCATGACAACGATCAGATAAGCTTCCTTTTTCGGGGGAGGAGTCTTAACAACCACCGTACGGAATTCAAATTTATTATAAGCAGTCTCCCGTTTCTAATTTCGGGGCACTGGTTCCAGGGAAGGAAGAGAGCCAGGGCCGAAGGACAAACACAACATTTATGCGTGACCGGGTTCAGACCAAGACCCATCTCGGACGAATGAGGAAAAGCCAGCGCTTATGCCGCTGCTCCAACGAGGCGGCGTGGTAATTTCGCAAGACTTTAAAATCGCCTTATGCTTATCAAGCCAAGTAGCAAACGATCGCTTGGTCATACAAATGGAGAGCTTCCTGGAGGCATCAGAGTATAATAAAAGAATAGAGTAGACCCGGCACATTCAAAAGGGGGTTAGCTTAGGATTATGTTGGAGGACAAAATCAGCAATGTGGCTTGGTGAATTTATCAATTTATAACCACCTTATAGCCGAACTTCATTAGAGCTTTCCTAAATCACAACAATAATCTTTTTATACAAGAGATAGACTCAGTGTATCGAGGCACCGGTTTCGAAGTAGCACGGGCTGCTTCCAAAATTGCAGTTTATGATAATAAATAGCATTTATGTATATCATGAAATAATAGTAAAACACTAATTTGAAAATCAAAATCAAAATTCGCAGAATCCGTATTTTCAACAATGGGTTTCGTAGTTCCGTAGTGAGACAAATGAATCCATATGTAAAGAAATGACTGCGTTCAAAGACTGTTTTTACATCGTAAAACATATGGGTATTTCGCAGTAGTTGGCAAGTATGCATGCGGCGACAACCGAAAGTTATTTCTTGCGTACAACAATGCAATGGAACTCATCGATAAAGATGAATCGAAATCAGCTTCTGGCATAACGGTGTCAGGAGGCTTTGCGTACAGTAGCAGCACACCTTTAAGACATATTTCGTAAACTAGAGCTATGGAAAACGCGTCGCTGTTGCTTTTGAAATATCTAGCAGTACCACTTCTCGCAGTCATTGCATATTTGAGTTCCGACAGTCTAAGTAACGATGATTCTCCACCATGGCCTTTGAAATTTCCAGATCTGCATCTCATTGAGCACATCGGAAACAATATGGTGCTAGAGCTGTTCAAGGATCTTGGTCAGAGTTTACAAGAAATATACAACTATAGGTTGATGCTAGAGAGATCAGCGGAAATATTAAAGGAAAATGTGTCTCAATTTAAAAACACCTATCACATTTTGTTGCAAGTACAATCGTGGCCAAAGTACACTGGAAGTCACTTTTTGATATTTGAAGTCAACTTATCGTAATGGTAAAGTCAGGAATACATATTATACATCATTTTAAAGGACATTTTATGCTAAATGCAAATATTTTTACAGAATGTTATTACTAGTATTAGAAGTGAAGTTACAAGCAAAAGTACAGCGTCTAGTCATAAAAAGCAAAAAATAGTGGAATTTATGAAATTAGTGTAAAGTGCATTTAACCTACAATTACTGTACAGTACATTATTGAAACTTGCAGTACACTTGAAAAAACTTACCAACAAGCAAAATACGCTTTAATGTTTAATTGGATAAACACGGTTTCTTAGTAACAAAGTGCACCTTCTAGGCAGTCAACTAACGAGCTTCTCTAGTTGTCCATCGGGGATAACCACGGTTTCTTAGTAACAAAGTGCATCTTCTTGGCCTGGAACAAACGAACTTCTCTAGTTGTCCATTGGGGATAACATTATGCCAAAACTGCTGTTAAATATGACTGTGATCATTACACCGTCTTGCGCACCATTAAAAGAGTTGCAGAAACTGGTTGTGTGGGAAACAGAAAAATAACAGGTCAACCAAGGCTGTGCACTGAACGTGATGATCCCATGTTGATTCGTCTTTCCTCAAAATCAAGGTTTGATTTAAGAAATGAATGGGAGAAAGTAGGCATTATTGCCTCTGCACGTGCAGTTCGTCGTAGGCTACAAGAAAACGAACTGACTGCACGGAAACCTTTCCTTGCTGAACAATAACGGCTCAAAACAATTGCATGGGACAAGGCACAAAACAATTGGACTGCTGATGAATGACAAAACGTTATTTTCAGTGATGGAACAACTGTTACTATTTCCACTAATAATGGAAATAATTATGTGCATCGACGGGCTTTTGAAAGATATAAGGCATGCTGAACCCAGCCAACAATCAAGCACTCACATTCGGTGATGTTATGGTCCTGTATTCCAGCCAGTGGTGTTGGCCGTCTGCACATTGTTGATGGCACATTGAATAGATCGAAATATGTGAATATTTTGGAGTCCAAACTGGTAACATCTGCACAAGACATGGGTTTGCGGAATTTTATCTTTCAAGACGATAACACGCCATGTCATCGGTCAAAGTTGGTTGACGAGTGGTTTAATCGAAAAGTTATAAGAAAACTTCAGTGACCGGCACAGTCACCGGGTCTTAATCCCATAAACAATCTGTGGCTAAGACTGAAGCAGAAGATCCATCAACAAGGACCCAAATCTAAAACAGCATTAATTGAGTGTGTAAGAGCCGTATGGCACCGTGTTGTCACCAATGGGCAACTAGAGAAGCTCATTAGTTCCATGCCAAGAAGGTGCACTTTGTTACTAAGAAACCGTGGTTATCCAATTAAATATTAAAACATATTTTACTTGTTGGTAAGTTATTTCAAGTGTGCTCTAAGTTTCAATAACGTACTGTACAGTAATTTTACGTTAAATGCATTGTACACTAATTTCACAATTTCCACTATTTTTTGCTTTTTATGACTAGATGCTGTACTTTTGCTTGTAACTTTACTTTTATTTCTAGTAATAACATTCTGTAGAAATATTTGAATTCTGCATAAAATTTTCTTTAAAATGATGTATAATAAGTACTCCTGACTTTACCATTACGCTGTATAAGTTGACTTCAAACATTAAAAATTAACTTTCTGTCTACCGGTACAGGACTTTTGCCACGACTGTATATAACAGAGGTTTACGTGTTCTTGTAGCCATCTTTAATCACCTGCCAAACATATAACGCATGATGTCATGCCTTTACTTATTGAAATATAACGTTTCAGTTTTATGTTTCCAGTGTGTCATTGTATTCAAGTAAAATGTTCCGTTCTTTTTGGTAGCAGTTTTTTTTTTTTTTTTTTACGAATTCTAGCCCAGGGGTCTGACGCTCCCAGGGTTTAACAAAAATGAGTGAAACGGCTTCTGAGCCTGAGTTGTTCGAGCTTCCCTGAAATTATGAATTGGATATATTTCACTGAAATATTTATTTAAAATATGTTCCATTAATCAGAACGAAATAATTTAAGAAAAAGAGAGAGAATAAAACCCCAAGACATGCAGGCCCAAGGGGTTGAAACCAGTAGTCTTTATCGGCTGTGAGTATAGAAAATTTAAAATCAATACTCAAGATGACGTGGGAGAAGATGCGAACGGAGGAATGGCAAGTTTTGAGAATGAAATGCGAGAAAATTTTAGTTTTTCTCGCATTTCGTTGGTTACAAGTAGAGCGCAACCAACGCAACCATTCTTAAAAACTACCGCAACTATTCTTAAAAACTACCGCAACTATTCTTAAAAACTACCGCAACTATTCTTAAAAACTACCGCAACTATTCTTAAAAACTACCGCAACTATTCTTAAAAACTACCGAGGAATTATTCTATTTAAAATTGTGAAACTATAGTGCGTGGTAAGAAACACTTCCGAAATCTAAATCGTTAACAAACAACTGCAGAGAAATGGTACAAGTAACACTTAGGAAGTCCAGCCCCAAAATTTGGGAGCAACATATTAATGTCGTTTCTATTAAGTTTGGCGTGAGGTTCGTATAGTTTACGCAGAATAGTAATGAAATGTTGTCCCGTGAGCGATAACATAACATACAGCAACGTGAAATTTCAACAGTGGTTGAAGCTTCAAAAATTGATTAAAATTCTTCAAATTTGAGTTTCAAAGAAAGGTCTACGAGACGCACACATTTATGGGTATCGTCAAGTTTCTACCAAATTTCATACGTCTACGTTAAGTAGTTTCTTCTGTAGACGACTGACAGGCCGACACAGTAATTTTATTATTATTATTATTATTATTATTATTATTATTATTATTATAGATGATACAGCATGCCCTGCATTTTTTACGCTTTGGAATTTTTTTTTGTCCACTTAAAAAAGTGTGATCCGGAAGAGTGAAAATAGAAAAAATAATTTGTATTCCAATATGTCTTCGAGAACATGCGCAAAATTTTGTAGAAAACAATTTCAGAAGACATTTCGAAATTTACTTAACATCGACCGATTACGATTTAATTAATATTAATCGAAATGCACATCAGTTGATAACATGGCCAGAAGAGAGTTTTCTAATAATGAAACCCATGTTTCTAGAAGCCAAAACATCGTGTGACGTGAGGAATGGAATACTTTGACCTTTGGGAAACCCCTTTTAACCAGTGCCATTACGCGGAAAAGGTCAGCCCGTAAAACTCTCCAATCAGCAACATCTGCGCTCCTAATTCTTCGCTCGGAAATCTCTGTTTAATTGGAGATCGAACTAATGGAGACGTCTCAAACTTCCCGTAAAAATGGGCTGCGACAGCGAAAGTCTAGAAATTGGGTCCACGGAAAGACGATGGCGAAGTCCTCAAAACGATGGTTATTTACGAATTACGAGTATTATCCCCGCGACATTAGTTACTTTAATTGGATATGTTATTGAACGGCTTGACGTATACAGAAGAGGGCACTTGAGGTCAAACATTATCGAAACTGAACACATACCTAGGTATAACATTGGAATAAATAAGTAAATAATCATTTACTGCAGATATAAATTTCTAGAATTATATCTGAATTAGGTGCCGTAAACTCATATTTGTGTTGTGGTACAAACTTAAACTACATAACATAAATCGAAGTAAGGAAATATACTTCTGCCTAGGAGAGGTTTAACAATGGCCAATTTGTTCATGTTTCCCAATTGTCTTTAACACACAGTCATCCGGGAAAGAGGCGTGAATGAATGATTAAGTTTCACACGATATGTTGTAACTTCAAGAACTTTGAGAGATAAAGCGCGTAGCAAGACGACAAATCTGCCGCGACACATTCCGTCGGTGCAATTCAGTCGGTTGGAACTACTGGCTCTGAATAGAAAAGGAGCGGTTTCGGTCCCTGTCACTGAAAATTTTGTGTTCTCACAGAACCTGCGCTGAAATTTTCTACTGCACTTGACACTTTCAATTCTGAGAAAGATGAATCATATTTTTGTGCATTTTCGAATATTTTTCTGCTTTTTCCGATTCTCAGTTACATCCCAGCTTAGGCAAAACTATGCACTGGCAAAAGCAGAAAAAGTGCGTCTGTTTTACTTCTGTTTATAGAACTACAACAAAAATATACACTGGTGGAAAGTGAAAAAAGAACACCAAGAAGGAATTGGCGGACGATCATGAAATTTACATATGTTAATGGAGTCGAGTTTACGTAGGTGTGATGTTAATTTCGGGATCAACCGGTGAGCGCTTACGCCACAGCACTGCATAATATGCAAATTATCGTCGGTGGTATTTAAGGAGTACGGCGAAGTGAATATAATCAGTCGTCGACGTACGGACACGTGCGAAGACCCTGAAGAAGCTGCAATGTCTGGACATGGAAGACGTGTACGATTTCAGCAGTTATCGGACTTTGAGCGAGGTCGTCTAGTCGGACTCCGCGAGGCCGGGTGGTCGTATCGTCGTATTGCGGAGCGAATTGAACGGGAAGTGTCGGTGGTGGTACGATGGTGGCGTAGATGGTCCGAGGAACATTCCCACACGAGAAGACATGGAACCGGGAGTCACAGACGGACTGATGAGCGGACCGATCGACGCATAAGAAGAGCGGCATTGTCAAGCAGAACATCCACTGCGACGCAAATCCGAGCTGCCGTTGCACCTGAGGTGACTGTGCGAACAATCCGCAACCGTCTACTGGATGCAGGACTACGTGCACGTGTGCCTCTGGCATGTGTACCTCTGACTCCAGCCCACCGTCAAGAACGGCTGCAGTGGTATCGCCAACGTCTGCACTGGAGAACGCAATGTCGATCTGTCGTGTTCAGCGATGAAAGCAGATTCTGCTTGAGAGCCTCCGATGGCTGTATGCGTGTTCGCAGACGTACAGGGGAGCGTCTCCACCCGTCTTGCATCCGCCAGCAACACACAGGGCCTACACCTGGTCTCCTGGTGTGAGGAGCGATCAGCTATCACTCCCGTACATAACTAGTGTTTGTACCGGGTACGTTAAACAGCACCTCCTACATCAGCAACATCATTCAGCCCGTTGTTGTGAAATTTGTAAGGTATCGTGGTGTTTTCCAGCTAGATAACGCACGCCCACACACGGCACGGGCAACGCAACATGCACTTCAGGGTGTGAGACAACTTGCATGGCCTGCACGTTCACCGGATTTGTCCCCCATTGAGCACGTGTGGGATTTTATGGGACAACGACTTATCCGGTCTCCATGGCCAGCCACGACCATCCCCGATTTACGCGTCCAGGTTGAGGATGCTTGGAACTCAATACCCCAAACTTACATCCAACATCTGTACGACAGACTCCAGGCCAGAATTGCGCAGTGTGACGCAGTTCATGGCGGTTCAACCTCGTACTAACCATGTTACATGGAAATGTTATTTTTCAGTTTACCAGCAAATACAGCTGTATTTTGCCATAATGTTTTGATCACGTTGTCCTCTGTATTCCGTTATTATGCTGTATAAATTTCGTTGGTATCAGACGTCTTCTTCTTGGTGTTCTTTTTTCGCTTTCCGCCAGTGTATATTTTTTTTATTTTTATTTTTTTTTTGAGAATAATAATGCCTCACTAAGATTTTTCCTGCATTTTGAATTTTTTTCCTGGTGCACAATTTTCTGTACAAATGTCCTTTGACAAGCTTTGAACGAACCCGTTTCCTGTATTTACGAACCAGGAACACCAGCTATTCGATTGCTGGCACGATTATTGCGCAACAACCGAGCCAACACTGCCGCTATGCATGAGCGGAACGTAAGTAGCCAAGGTCATGGGATGAATCCAAACTTGTTGCAAGGGAGTAGGTCCTCACGGTTCAAGGTATGTGTACCTAGATTTTCATGAACTATAAATAAATAGCGATATTTTTGACAAAGGCGATTCTTGAAGAACTATAATAAATACCGATTTTTTTGGACAAAAGCTATATACACTCACGTACAATTAAATTTGCGCACCAAGAAGGAAGCATCGGTTTGAACTAAAATTTTATAAAAGTAATGATACAGATGAATGATGCACATGATGGCAAAAATAGAGCTGCAGGACAATTACAGTGGGATCTGTGACACGCAATCCGATCATCTTCACTAGCGCATAGCACCCGCCTCGTGCGGCGATACATGCTGCAATATGATACGGCATGGAGGCGAACATACGCCTGATGTTGTCCTGCAGCAGATTGGCCCACACATGTTGGACGGTGTGCTCCAAATCTCGGATAGTGCGACACGACGGCAGCCGGCGTTTCAACTTGTCCCACACATGCTGGATAGGGGACATGTCCCGGGAGCGGGTAGGCCATAGAAGGGTCTGGACATGACGTAGGCATTCCTGGGCAACACGTGTGCGGGAGAGCATTATCCTGCTGGTATAGCGCACCTGGAATACCGGCCAGGAATGGTAGCACATGGGCCGTAAGAGCTCATGGGCCGTAAGAGCTCTGGCCCGTCAATGATCCACGTACCACTACTACAGCTGATCGGCTATCGTAGACAATGGCTCTCCAGACCATAATGCCTGCAGTGGGGGAGGTGTGGCACTTGATATCGAGGTCGGGACTGTGCCGTTGACCCTGGGAACTCCATACCCAAGCACGATGGTCATCTGTCCCCAAAACGAAGCGGCACTCATCGCTAAATACCACGCGTCGCCAGTGCGGCGTTCCAGGTCGCTCTGACTTGATACCACTGCCCACGGAGCCGCTGATGTTCCAGTGTTAATGGCAGCACACGTAAGGGGCCGTGGGATTGCAGATTCACATCCGCGAGGCGTCGGGAAATGGTTCGGAGGTACACGGGAGCCGCTACATCTGTCTGTATAGTGAACCAGGTCCCCATAAGATCCGTTCGTGCCTGAAACACGATCCATCGATTCTCTCTACCGATGTTCCTCCCGGTCCACCAGGAGCCGCTCCGCCGTGTAGCAGTGCCGTCACGCGTCCACTGCTCTCAACATAGTCTGACGGTATGGTCAGAACGATCCATGTGGCAGGCTACACGGCGCGCCGACCACCCTGCGATTTTCGGCCCGATGATCAGGCCTCTCTCAAAGTCCGTAAGTTGCGTAAATCGACGTCTCTGGCATCTACCCTGCATTCTTGTCACTCTGTACTCTTGCTTGCGTCGGCCGGTGCTTTTCGCTTTCATGCGGCATCGATTATACGCCGGTTTATAAGGCTGCCGGTTCGTGCTTGCAGCGCCACCACAGGGTGTGAGGTCATGCACACTCACACCAAACGTGGATCATTTGCATACCAGCACACAAAGTTTTGCATGTTTTCTTCTAGGTGCACAAATTTCATTGTCCGTGAGTGTATAACAGAACAATCTTTGAGCGCAATATGCCATCTTGTGTTTGATCAATGCATCCTATCAGTGCTTACGTATGGTACAGAGACATAGACCTTAACTGAAAACGGCGTTTAAAGACTGCAGACAACTGAAAGGAGTACGCTTGGTGTAACCAGGAGAGATAATAGGAGGAACTCGTGGATCAGGAAAATGACAAGAGTGAAAGACATCGTGATCCGAGTGAAATCCCTGAAATGGAAATGGGCTGGACATATTGCCAGAAGGATGGACCGCCGATGGACAACTGAAATTCTAGACAGGATTCCAATGGACCGGAAAAGACTCAGAAGAAGACCACATCGGACATGGGTGGATGAAATTCGAAAGTATTCGGGAGTAACATGGAGGAGACTGGCACAAGACAGACCATTGTGGACGAAACTTGGAGAAACGTTTATCCACCAGTGGATTGATAATGGTTGACAATGATGATGATTTATATCAGGGGCGAATATTCGGGGTGTGTTAGGTGTGTGGCGCACACCCACACGGAGGCGCACACCCACACGGAGGCGCAATTTAACCTACATTATCGATATTATTTTTTCGAATTTACGTCAGAGTTCGTCCTAAGGCTTCTAGTACTGATTAAAATTAATTTATCCACATAATGTTGTCATTAAGAAGAAAAGGAGCGTTCAGTAAGCATATCGAATTATCTGTACAATCCTGGAGTGTGCTGTTTCGCGTGCGCACTTCAATGACCTTAAAGCAGTTGTGGTACAAGCGCTCTCCAGACGGCGCTGCAGGACACGTTCTTGTTTTCCTGTGTTTTCAAACGTAACACCGGAACTCTCAAGGTGTACTACCCGAAATGAGCACCGCTTGAGTCCCACGGAGCAGTGCAAGAAGATGCTGTTATATTGTTTTTTTTTTCTTTTTACGTATTTCCAATAAGACTATCTAAAGTTTGTCTGCTAAATCTAATTACCTTGTGCAATATTTTCGTTAAGAGAAGGTTCGTTGCCTCGTGTAGTAAACAAAATGTAGTAAATATAATAATATTTGCAGCTGCAGGAGTGCTATTTTACCAGCAGACACCCTAAGTCTTTAAAGCAACTGTAAATCAAAGCTCTGCAGATGGCCTTACAGGTCATGTGTTTATTTCGTCGTTGAACCAACGCAAAGTTTTAACTTCCCAGGGTGTGCACGCTTAAAAAAGCGCCACTGGTCATATTTCGTCGCTGTGTGAATCGGTGTGTTTATGAGAACAGATTTGAATACACAATTTAAATTTTGACATCCAGTTAAGTTGACGATGTACTAAGTGTCCCATTTTTTGCCAGAGATTTTGCAAAGCGGATTAAAGAAAGTCTTGTGCTGTATTTAAAACTTATATATAACACGAAAGATGACACCGAATTTTCGGGTGTAATAAGCACGTCTTTTGAATCCGTTCTGATGCAAATTAAATTTATCAAAGCTATTCAAAGTCTATGGAACCGGTATGGGAAAAAAATAGATCTGACGAAAGGAAGAAGATTTTCAATCGGGTTTTTCATCCCTCAGATATTGCTGTAAACTGAATCGTGAGCTTACGAACTCTAAAAAACAGAAATATCGACAAAAATAAGATGTGACTTTACGTCCCCTGGTGGGAAAACCATGCATTATTTTAGGAAGAAAGTATTCTCAAAAGGTTTATCCATATAAGCGGTATCGGTCCAAGAAAAAAAAAATTAGTCGAATTTTCAAGAGCCCAGATTTTGCTACAAATACATCAGAAGTAGAAATTAACACTTATGACCCCTGGTGGCCTAACTATTCTTTACCAAACATCAGAAATTATGTGAAAAATATTTTCCCTTAGGTCTTGTATGCGATATGGGAAGAATTTTTCAAATCGGAGTTTTAGGAGCAGAAATAACGCAGAAAACGCAATTTACCTTTGTGCCACCTATCGGAAAGTCTATGATTTACTTGTAAATTTTGAATTTATAGGAAAAGCATTTCGCATCGGAAACACTATCCAACAAAGAAGGAATTTTTCAAATCGGACTCTTAGAAGTAGAGTTATTGACAAAAATAAGATATATATCTACGCCCCCTGGCGTAAAAACCATGCACTATTTCAAGAAGAAAATTTTCCTAAAAGGTTTGTCGACATGAGTAGTATCGGTCCACAAACGGCTTTTTTTCAATCGAGATTTTAGAAGCTTATATTTTGCTGCAAATACATCTGAACCGGAAATTAGGATTTAGGCCACCTGGTGGCCAAACCATGTTTTTACAAAAATTTGAAATTATGTGCAAACGATTTCCCATCAGGAGCTTTATCCGGTGCAGAAAGAATTTTTCAAATCGGAGATTTAGAAGCAGAGATACAGGGGGAAACGCAATTTACATTTACGCCCCTAGCGGAAAGTCTATGAATAACTTGAAAATTTTGTAATTATATGAAAAACATGTCACACGGAATACACTATCCAACAAAGGATGAAATTTTTCAAATCGGACACCTAGAAGTAGAGATATTGACAAAAAGAAGATATACTTCTACGCCCCCTGGCGTATAAACCATGCACTATTTTAAGAAGAGAATGTTTCTAAAAGGTTTGTCGACATGAGTAGTATCGGTCAACAAACGACGTTTTTTCAATCGAGAATTTAGAAGCTCATATTTTGCTGCAAATACATCAGAAGCAGAAATTAAGATTTACGCCCCCTGTTGGCCAAACCATTTTTTTTACAAAAATTAGAAATTATGTGCAAACGATTTCCCATCTGGAGCTGTATCCGGTGCAGAAAGATTTTTTCAAATCGGAGATTTAGTAGCAGAGATAAAGGGGGAAACGCAATTTACAGCTACGCCCCTAGCGAAAACTATGAATTACTTGAAAATTTTGTAATTATATGAAAAACATGTCACACGGAATACACTATCCAACAAAGGAGAAATTTTTCAAATCGGACTCCTAGAAGTAGAGATATTGACAAAAATAAGATGTACGTTTACGCCCCCTGGCGGAGAAACTGTGGAATATTTTAGGAAAAAAATATTCCAAAAACATTTATCGAAGTGAGTGGCATCAGTCCACGAAATAATTTTTCAATCGATATTTTAGAAGCTTAACTTTTATGGTAAATACATCAGAAGCAAAAATTAACACTTACGCCCCCTGGTGGCCAAAGTATTCTCTACCAAAAATTTGAAATTATATGCAAATAATTTTCCATCAGGAGGTGTATCAGCTGAAGAAAACGTTTTTCAAATCGGAGTTTTAGAAGAAGAGTTATCGGGAAAAAATAAATTTATTTTTACGCACCCTAGCGGAAAATCTAGGCGTAATTTGAAAAAGTACCTATATCTAAAATACTCTTCGACATAAATGGAATCGAAAGAAAAAATATTTTTTTCAATCGGATGTTTAGAAGCAAATATGGGAAATAAAACTTATTTTTGAATTCGACATCATCTGCATTTACGCCCTCTTGCGGCGAAATTGTACATCGTAAGAAAAAACGAAATGAAGGATCATCATTCGCATATTTCAAGCTTCCCAATGCAAAAATAATTTTTCAAATCGGACTAACAGTTGCAGAGATATCGTGGGTACAGGCGGACGGACGGACGGACATACCGATAACATAAGCACGATCTTTTTTACAAAAGACGTGCTAAAAAATGATACCAAAAATGTGTTCATCACTTTAGTATTTGCACAGGAAATTCAGATTTTTCTTACAATGTAATGTATGTAAAGATCTTTACCATAAGTTATTAGACGACAGCTAAATAAAAGAAATGATTTCGTATCTTCAAAATCAATGCGCGAATTTTGCAGCTCGAGTTAAGAAGTATGTCAGAGGAGAGACTTTCCGTCTTATGCGAGAGGCTTGTAAAGAAGAATGTATAAGAAAATCAACAATTTACAGATGGCATAAATAATTTATCTATGGTCGTGAGTTGACAGCTTCAATAGCGCATTGTGGAAGGCCTTCAACTAGTGTCGCAGAGGTAAATATCAATACAATAGGTAACGGTATTTTAAATACACCAGACTATGAATACTCAAGAAATGCACATAACGCATTTAATCCGTTTATTTTTGTGGTGTAATAAGCACAAAGATTTGCCAAGCTTTCGCACTTCACTGGGAGGCTTTCTCAAAACCTCTCAGTTCCCTGCATTTTTATGTCTATCATTGTCTTGAAAAAGCCTCCCAGTGGAGTGCCAAAGCTTGACGAAACTTTGTGCTTATTACACCACAAAAATAAACCCATTTAATACGCTATATGCATTTCTTGAGTAACACATTAATTGTTATTATACGGGAAGACAGACATCTATCAATCAGAGATATCGAATATATGGTTCACATTTCAAAATCATCGGTTTGCAGAATTCAAACGGAGCACTTGGGCATGAAACGAGCTCGTTTAAAATGGGTTTGAGCACTTGGGCATGAAACGAGCTCGTTTAAAATGGGTTTGAGCACTTGGGCATGAAACGAGCTCGTTTTAAATGGGTTTTGAAATGTGAACCATATATTCGATATCTTTTAACACTAGCCTAATTTGAATGTTTCATTCGAAAGGTTTCCTCGATTTAGTGAATTCCGCGATTTTACGTACAAGATTGTTGGTCCCTTGAAGTTCGTTAAATCGAGGTGCGGTCCAGTGTTAGGCCGTACAATGCCAGTTCTGTTGCTTCTTATTTGGAGAAAATGAATACAGTCAAACCACGATTTAACGAACTTCAAGGGACCAACCATCTTGTACGTAAAATCGCGGAATTCACTAAATCGAGGAAACCTTTCGAATGAAACATTTAAATTAGGCTAGTGTTTATAATAGAATACGTAAGCATCTATGTTCTCTTTCTTTCAGTGACTAAATATTCTAATGCTAACTGTGTTCATTCAAACTTTGTCCGTAAACAAGCTAAGTTGTTTAATTTGAGCTGTATATTTAACACTGAGAAGAAAAGAAAAAAAAAGCGCGATTTGGCGAAGAATTCCAGAGGTTCAGGAATGGGTACGTACCATGTGTGTCCCTGACTTCACAGAGTGCTATTGTTCTGTCTGTAGCTGAAAACAAGAATCCCCAGGGTACTCTAGATTTCCTCCCCATGCCGCCTTTCATTTTCCAGTTTCCCACTGATGCAAGAAAACGTTGCGCTTCTTTGGAACTTGTTGGTCATTTGCTTCCCCGTGTAAGAAGCTTACGCTTGATAGTAGGAGGAAAGGCGAACTGATTTATGATTCTGTCAAGCTGTGTCGCAGATGGTGTTCTTTGAAATGTTGATTAACTGCATGCGTAAAATTTTCCTGTTACGCGAAGCTCTCTTTCTACCTGACTTTTAAGGTGAAAATGCTGGTTAACATAATTTGGTGGTTTAAAGAAAAAATAAAAAATGTTCGCTAAATTGAGGAAATGTGTTCGTTAAATTGGGAAACGCCAAGCATTAATTTCAATGTGGTTCCGTCCGGACCCTAAAAAATGTACGTAAAATCGCGGAATCCGTTAAATCGCAGTCCATTAAATAGGAGTTTGACTGTATTAAGATGATGCCCAACATGCATGTAGTTCACACTTGTCACCATGTGACTTTTGGTTGTTCCCCATTTTAAAAAAAGACATTACGGGGGCAGCAATTTGAGACTGATCAACAACTTATTACAGGTGCGCAGGGTGCTTCAACAGCATTTCAATAATGCAGCATTTCAGGAGAAGAATTCCAGAAAACATTCAAAAAGGGGGGGACGTTGAGACATCTGCATTCGATGCAATGAACAGTATTTCGAAAAAAATTACCACTTCCTTGATAATGAAGCACGCATATATCTTTTATGAAAACATTTTTAGTTGTTTTGGAACAACGCTTGTATATATGGGAATTTTCGACGCATCCTTATAATAAAACTGCAGATATTGATACATATCTGAAATTTTCTTACCAGGCTGTGCTGTGAGTAAAATTACCTCTCTTCCAGAAACATTATTTTTTCTTCGATCATCTTTTGACAATCTGTTAGGAACGATATCGCCGTCGTATGGGCAGGCTTGTACGGAGAAACAAGGCTTCCTGTATGCAACAATTGACCGCCGCCTCGGTGGCGCAGTGGTCTAAGGCGTTGGCCTCTGATCATTCGTCCGTAAGGGGTCCGGGTTCGAATCCCGGTCAGGCATGGATGTTGTGTTTGTCTTACGGCACTGGCTCTCTCCCTTCCCTGGAACCAGTGACCCTAAATTAGGGACGGGCGACTGCTTATAGCCCATTGAGTTGCTCACGGTGGTCGTTAAACCTCCAATCAAAAAAAAAAAAAAAAACAATTGACCTTTGCATTCAATGAAGACTATCCCCCACTTATATCTCAGCGAATTATGAGTATGGAATTAAAGAGGATCGGCATCGACAGTCGTATGTGTACACGAAAACTACTGATTTCGGCGAAGGACCGTAAAGTTCACCTACAGTGATGTCAGGTTCACCATAACTAGACACTGAAACATTGGGAAAACGCAGTGTGGTCCAGCGAGTCGTGGTACACCTTGTCCTGTACCGACGTTAGAGAGAAAGCTTAGTGGGAGTTCTATGCAGCAATGGGCCCAGATTGCGTTGTAAACACAACTCAATAAGGCTCTGTTATGGTGTGGGACACGTTCTGTTGGTACGAAACGCCCCCATCCCTCTGATATTCCTGGACAGTCGGGTGTCCTCCGAAGATTATCTGGATATTGTTGCCGATCAAGTCCATCCTAAAATGTTGACATTTTATTCATATAGTAGGTGACGGATGTTTCGTGGACGACAATGTTACTGTCCATCGCGCAAGATGTGTTCAGCAGTAGTTGAGCGAGCATTAGAGCGACGTTCACCATCTTTCCTGGCTACCACAAAGCCCGGATCTGAACCCCCGTTGAGAACATATAGGGCATGTTAGAGTAACAAATTCGGGAGCAAAGTCCTCTTACGTCAAATTGTAGCCAGTTAAGGGACTGTCTGGTGAACGCCAGGAATGCTGTCGACGTAGATGCAGTCCAACAGCTAGTGGAATTTATGTCAAAGTGCATACCTGCTGTAATTCGTGCTAAAGAAGACCCAACCCGGTATTGAATAAAAGTTTCTAATTCAGTGGCTGGTATGCGCACTACCTCACACGTGAGGATGTAACTCCTTCCAGTTTTCAACAGAACGCAGGAAATATGACCTCAGAAGTTTGCACATGATAAGTGTTATCTGTATCTTAGAGAAACTCAATCCATTTTAAAGATAATTCTGTTACAGTAGAAAATATATATAATGTTAAAATATTGGGAGAATTTGGTATTAAAATAGTTATTTAATGCGCTCTGTTTACTTTAACGAATCTTTTACGCCACGTATTCTGTTAAAAGCCACGCGTCAGTTTCCCAGACTTACATTCCAGTACAAAAGAGGAGCAACTGAACGCAAATGCGCGAATAAATGTTTTCCATTTATTAAGAGCTGGAATATTTGCGTCTCTGACAAATTCTTAGTACGCGCAAATGATTCCCCCATATGAACGAGGAGAGTTCTCGGGTTTTCCATTACCTTTGCAAAATGAGGAAATCTGCATTCACCTAATGGCAAACGTTCCACCGTTTAATTAATTCCATAAGATCTAATAATATTTTACTTACCCTCGCGCTTGCATTTGCCCGCGCTGAAGGTAAGCGCAATAAGTATTGGAAGACAAAATTTTAGCTTTCAGCGAATCAAATTCACTCAACTGGCACGTGGCCCGAAAGAATCGTTGAATGCAAGCTGAGTTGCTTCCAACACACGCTGTTATAATTTGTGGATTGCCCTTCTTTAGAGGGGTAGTTAACAAATTTTAAGAAATACACCCTTAATCATAATCGCACCATTTGGTGTACAAGGTTTGGTAATATTTGCACTTGGAAAATATACACTTGCTGTGCTTTGAATGGAGAAAAGTTCTGCTCAGCTGTATTAAATGCATTAAATCCTTCGGTGTTATGAAACAAAACCTTCGTGCAAAAGAATCAATTAATTACAAACAATACCGTCTGAGCACGATTTATCAAAAGATGAAAATATGTACAAATTAAAACCATTAGTACTTTCAAGGTGACAGTCCCCTCATCGTCAGATGTATCACACACGCCAACATAACATCTTATATACACTATCCATGTGCACCGTGCGAACGTTACTCCAGGAACAAATGACAAACAGGATTTTGTAGACAACTTATGCAAATCATGACGAAGAAGGTAAGCTGTAAGAACAAGTTACTCCAAATTAAACACATTTTACCACTTGAAACAACAGTTTGTTACGAAACGTATTAATGAGGTGTTCCCAAGTTCCAGGCAGTTCATAAGGGCTGTAATCTTTGCAACCCTGATCACCAAAAGCTATAATATTAATACTTTCCACACACAGTAGTGAGTTAGCAGAGGCAGGAGTTGCTAACAATTTAGTGTTCTGCGAGTCTGGGTACATAATTTCGGAATTGACATTTCTTCCTAGGGCTGTGTTATTTTGGTTAGCTTTTATGCTGTATTTGTGCTCCTGCAAGCACAAACCTATCTACCAACAAGTAGATCCTATGCAGTTGCTGATAGTATCGCCTGAGCATGGGTCCAACATAGGGATATTGTAAACACCCCATTTTTGCAACATGTCAGTTTTATTACGATATTTTCTAACATATGTTGACAAATTTCTAGTACTAATGCCAATACGTAACTTATGTCTGGGGCACTGGCAAGATAACACATTACTGATGTACGGTATGTGTTAAACCGTACCTACAAATTTCCAATTATCCTCTGCTCTATGTTTCGCCATAGTAGAAGAACGACTCGCCCAAATACTACACTATCTACCAACAAGTAATTGGACACCTGTGATAGCAAAGGAAAACGAAGTTTATTCACCTTCAATAGTTGGTGGAGCCTCCCCGAGCTGCGATTACAGCTGCGACCCTCCGGGACATACTCTCAACCAGGCGTTGTACGACGGCTAGCGGTATTTTCTTCCATTCGGCTTGGAGAAGACAGGTCAGTTCCTTCACCGATTTCGGACGGTGGGGGCACCTCTTACGTCGACGCTCCAACTCGTCCCAGAGGTGCTCGATAGGGTTAAGGTCCGGGGCCAGTCCATTCGATTAACCCCATTGTCCCCATACCAAGCCATGGTGGACCTCGCAACATGACAGGTGGCATTTTCATTCTAAAAGTAACATGGGTCCACCCCGTAAAACTACCACAGCGTAGGAAGCGCATGGTCATCCAAAATGGTGCAGTAGGTGTCGGCGTTGAGTCTACCAGGAATTGCGACGAAGGGTTTCGTGCCATACCAGGAGAAACACCCCCATAGCATAATTCCTCCACCGCCGAACTTCACAGTTGGCACAATACATTCCGGCAGGAGGCGTTCTCCAGGTAGACGCCAAACCCAGACGCTGCCATCCGAACGGTAGAGGGTGAACCTTGATTCGTCACTCCAGAGAACCTGTTTCCACTGTTCAACGGTCCACTGTCGACGTTCTTTGCACCACGTTAGCTAGGCAGCGCTATTGGACTTGGTGATCAAAGGCTTGTGGGCGGCAGCACGTCCATGATAACCGAGCAGATAGGCTTCCTTACGAATGGTATTCATCAAAAGAACACTCCCGGATGTCTGTTGAAACTCCTCGCGGTTGTGGCCCATCGATTTGGTGCGGTTCTTTCTAATTTCTCTGGCCAGCACCCGTCGGTCTCTAACTCCCAGTTTTGTGGGTCTGACGGGTCGGGGCATATTCCGACAGTCACCTCTCATCTTCCACTTACCAATCACCTAGGCCACTGTCGATTTTGTGTACTTCAACTTGCTGGATATGCCACGTATGGATCGGCCATTTCTGTGATACCCGACGATTACACCTTTCTCGAAATCAGAGAGCTCCGAACTGCGTGGCATCTTGCATGCGACTGGTTGCGTTGTTGTTTCCCACACGATATTTAACGGCGGCGGCCGTGACGTGTATCAGGACCGCAGATATCGTCGATTGCAGGGGTGCACAATTACTTGTTGGTAGATCGTGTAGTATAAATGCTTTTAGTTATGTAGGTAGGGTAGCCGAAACTACTAGCAAGATTAAAGATGTAATTAATCTCCTGATCAAAGAAGGTCCTAGTAGTGATATGTGTGTAAGCCCTGCAAAAAAGAAAATTAATAGCGGAAGTCTCATACTGAAATGGATGCGAAGAATTGAATGGAATTAATGAACCAATAGCTGAGGGTTTACGGTAAACTGAAAAACTTAAAAAAATCGATTAGGGGTTCCAATGAATGCAAAAATCTGAGTAAGGAAACTTAAAATCAGAGTCCTGCTCCACCATCAGCCTGATAGTAGGGAAGACTAAACATAGTACTTTGGCAATACTATTTAATTCATCTTGGGTGTGAGGCCAAATCACCAAGATGTCGTCAACGTACCTTAAGTATAAACTGGGTGCGGGTTGAAATTCATTGGGAACATTTTTCTCAATTTCTCAATATACTGAACTGAAGCAAAATTTCTGTCAACAGTGCGGACACGGGTGAACCCAACGGTGAGCCCTCTAACTGTTGACAATTCTGAAATGTAAATTACGAACGCTGTTTGACAAAACGTAGTGCATTGAGAATTGCACGGCTTTCAAAATCAGGGGTATTAGAGTCAACAAGAAGGGCCTCGATAATTTGATGGGTAGCACCGACAGGTACATTAGCGTGCAAAGCTACCACATCAAGGGAAGACAAAATGAAAAGTATAGTGCGCGGCTGAAACACTTTTAGCCTTTCCAAAGCTCTAGTGGAACTCGTAACTGAGTAAGGAGAGTTCGCTACAAACTTTGCAAGATACTGTGCCAGGGCTTTTTCCAGAGGTCTAGTAGGACCCAAGTTCGATTTCCATAAGTGTGCCGTCGCTTTATCTTCACTACTGTACATATTCATCTGATAACCAAGGCGGCTAAATGACATTTTATTCAATATCACATTTCTTCATGCTAGATAAATCCATCAGTATTCAAGGCAGCAACCTTCGGTGCACGATATTAAAATCCTGTATATTTAAAAATCCCAAACTCAAGTGAGCCTTAAAAACATACCGTTCTTACGAAGATTAGACAGGACGGGGCTACTACTCTTCAAAGGGACTATCACCCACGTAGGTTCGTGGGCTCCATGACCTACTTTGCAACGATAACTCCCCTCCTTAAGGGTATCTGTAGGTCTCATGATATTGATTTCGGAGTCCATACAACCAACATTTTTGATCTTGTAAGAAATGATCGTGACCATGTCTCCGGTGTGGGAAGTCTTGAGGTATATGGAATACCCTTGAAAAGCGTCGATGAAGACACTTCTAACAGCTTTTATGTTGGCTCCACTAAACGATCTTTGGGGACAAGGTTACACGAACATAAGTACGCTGTTGAGAACCGACTCAAAAACACGGCTCTTGCCCGTTTAGTATAGATGATGGTTCACATTCCCCGGTTTGGGAAGACGCTTCGTTCATCGTGACTCCATGTTCTATATCATCACTGTTATTCCCAGAGAGTTTTGTAATAACGTCAAAAGGACAGCTTTGATGTAATGACAGTATGCCTACTCTTTTGCCGGACTCTGGAAATAAATAATATGGACTGTTGATCATCCCAGGGTGGACGATATCTTATAATTTTTAAGTAGTTCATATTTCGACTGTGTTGGGTTTGACTTGGGTGGACTGTGTTGGTTTTGATTTGAGTGGACTGTATTGGGTTTGACTTGGGTGGACTGCGTTGGGTTTGACTTGGGTGGACTGTATTGAGTTTGACTTTGATGGACTGTGTTTCTTTTACTGTTGTAAACTGATGTACAGGTTTATTTTTTGTCACAACTGCTTGGTTCCCTTTATTTAGAGGACTGAATTTATTATTGTATGTGTTCTGCCATCCTTTCATGCTGTAGGCAGTTATAGATTATTTACGTCACTTCCGTGAATGACGTGGGGTACACATGTACAGTATATATATATGCCTATACCCAAGCTAGGGTTTGGTTTATTCATCTCATGATGTATAATGAAGTAAATTTCTCCGTCATTTTTGGTCTACGCCGGGATTCGAACCCGAGGCCGCTTATTCCGGAACAAGTCGCTCTACCAACTGAGCTACGCAGACATTTGTTCTGATTCCTATCTGCCTTTATGTCGTGTGCGTCCTGCTGGCAGGTACGTCACATCTCCCCCCCCCCGAAAGAGGGCCGGGGGTATGGCCCACGGGTCAGCCGTGACCATGAATCGTTGCAGGCAGCCATCCACTGTAGAACGTGCACTTGAGAACTCCCAGTCAATCTGCTGTGTGGAATGCAACATCACACATTTTTATTTTTCGAAGCGCTGGAGAAGGAATTCTCTGATTTTTCCTGTCTCGCGGTGTGGAAATAACATCACACCAATGCGAGATTTTGAACGGCCGGGTCATCCGGATAGTTCGGGCGCCATTATAACGAAGTAAATTTCTCCGTCATTTTTGGTTTACGCCGGGATTCGAACCCGAGGCCGCTTATTCCGGAACAAGTCGCTCTACCAACTGAGCTACGCAGACATTTGTTCTGATTCCTATCTGCCTTTATGTCGTGTGCGTCCTGCTGGCAGGTACGTCACAGATGGGTTTATGGAAAACCGAAGGATCTTATGATTTCATGTTTTACTTTTGATCTGTGTACAAAGAAATTTTTTTAAGGTTCGCTTGAGTTTGGGATATTTAAATTTACAGGATTTCACTATCGTGCACCGAAGGTTGCTGCCTTGAATACTGATGGTATTTTACTCATCAAACAGAAAGAAGCAGAGATTAAATATCAGCCTTGTTTCAAACATAACAATATTTTATTATCAAGTTAGCGAATATTTTTCTCCAACTACCATTCCAGATTGACTAAATAATGATTTGAGCAAACTTAATTTCAGTTCTTTTGATATGAATGGCCGACTTCTATTAGGTTGTCGGAAAAGTCATGGCGTATTTTAGCCATCTTTTGCAAAGGTCAATAATTGATAGAAAGAACAAAGATCAATCAAGGATATAATGCCCGTTTTGTTCGATAACCTTTTGCCATCTTTCAGTGAGCTGCAGAATGCCTCGTTCATAGAAGGACCTGTCTTTCGCGGCGAAAAACTGTACAAGGTGCTGATTTACAGCCGCATCTGAATTGAACGTTATACCACGCAAGGACTGTTGAAGAGAGCGAAACAAGTGGAAGTCTGACGGCGCAAGGTCAGGCGAGTATGCTGGGTGTGGCAATACGTCCCACCTAAGCTCCAATAATTTTTGGCGGGTGATCAAACTTGTGTGTGGTCTCGCGTTGTCGTGATGGAGCACAACACCTTTGCGACGAACGAGCTCTGGACGTTCCTGGATGATAGATTCGTTCAAACTGTCCAATTGCCGACAGTACACATTCGAATGAATTGTTTGGTTCCGTGGTAGGAGCTCGAAAAACACACCTTTAAAATCCCACCACACTAAAACCAGAACCTTCCGCTGATGAATGTCTGCTTTGGATGTCGTTTGAGGTGAAGAAGCACGTCGGGACCAAGACCGTTTGCGCAGCACATTGTTGTACACAATCCACTTTTCGTCACCAGTTATCAGTCGCTTCGAAAAAGAATCTTTTCCTCACGTTTAATGAGCATATTGCAGATGTTTATACGCGCCGTCAATTGAGCTTCTTTGAGTTCACGAGGAACCCACACATCGAGCTTGCTTACGTATCCCAGCTTCTTCAGGTGGTCGTGAACGCTTGAATGATGGATGTGCAATGTGTCTGCAATCTCTCGTGTCGTGTAGCGTGGGTTTGACTCGATGAATGACTTCATTTGGTCGTCATCAACCTCGGTTGGCCTCCCCGAACGAGGAGCATCGTTGAGGACAAAATCGCCAGCACGGAATTTTGCGAACCACCGCTGGCACTGACCTTTCTTGTAGAGCATTATCACCGTACACCTTATGCAACTTTTCACAAGCTTGACGCGCGTTATTCCCTTTACGGAAGTAAAACAGTAAAATATGGCGAAAATACACATTTTGGTCTTTCATCTTCAGCTTGATGTCAAATCTCCGCAAATCAACCAAATCGCTCATTATTCCTTTTAGACTGCAGCTAGAACTGGAACCTGTCGAATGCCATAGCGATAACAGGGCCGCGCATGCCTCTAGTACTTCCAAAACCGCCCAACCGCCATCGGGTGCCAAAATACGTCATGACTTTTCCTACAACCCAATATAATCTTCATCCTGAGTTAAACTCCATTTCAAAGAGCTTGCTTGTTACTTCTATCCGTTATTTAGCTTGTTTTGTTAGTTCATGTGAAAATATTTCGAGACCCAATCTTTGTCTCAGGCTGCGAGCACCTGGTTTTGCCACTCTCTGGCCCCGTCAACCGGTCGTTCGGAATCGCCAGTTTCCTTACTTCGGGAACTTCGCGATTTATGCCCTTGGGCTCCTACTCCGAGCCTGACTCTAACCTGGCCTGACTGACTGACTCCTTTGGCTCTCTCCGTGGGCTCGCGTTCTCTTGGTAACTGAGTTCGAGTGTCTCCCCCGTGCAGGGCTTCCACTTTTAGGAAAAATTTCTGTTTTAGGAAAATTTAATCAGAATTGGGCCTGAGTGCGGCTCGATGGGAAAAAAAGAGGAGGAAATTTTCGTTTAAGATATGTAAAAACTTGAACTGAATTAAAAGTCGCTCAACCAAATTGTAACCGTAACTTCAATTAAACACATTGTGGTTTCTTAAGCCAGACTTCGCTTCGTCAGATTATCACCTCTTTCGCTCCTTGCAACATCACCCGAGTGATACGCACTTCACTTCTGTGGAGGAGGTCCACACAAGTATTGATGACTTTATCAACTCGAAACAGCCCTCTTTTTTCTGCAGTGGCATTCGGCAGCTCCCTGACCGATGGCTCAAGTGTATCCAACACGACGAGGATTATTTCCCTGATTAGGTACGTATTCGATTTGCTATAATTTGCTGTCAACGTGTCGTGCCTGTGGCCGAGCATTAAGTTGAACACCTAATAAATCGTCATTTAATTTCTGGCAAAGCTTACAGATATACTTGCAGGGAAAAAGGTGAGAATGGGTAAATGCCAGGAGTGAAGCAATATTCTGCTATACTACGGCTAGAAAGAAAAAATACCTAAATATCGAACTCTGAACGAATTGGCAGTTATGATGAAATAAACTGCATACGACCAGTTTTAGTTTTCTTGTAAACTGCATATGACCAGCTAAGTTCGAGACCAGTTCACATCAACTGATCACTGGTCATTCACAGACGGAAAGAGTGAATAAGGAAGCCAAGATCCAGTAATTCAATAAGGCTTCAGTAAACACCCACTTGAGGTGATATCCTCCCCCCCCCCGGAAGCACGTGAAAAACCTAAAGGGCGAAAGATAAAACAAAAATCTCCCAAAATCAAGGGAAAGACTGAGAGGAAAGGGTAGGAAGTTGAAATTATGTTTTTAATGACAGTCTAATATAAATGTAACATGGAGAAGTTAAGAAGCACAGATGGAGAGCTAACTGAAAGTTCTCCCGAGGAGAGTAAAAACGGATAAGTAGGCAAGCCGAAGGAAGAGGCCCGTAGGAGGAGGACTCCGTACACCATAGGGTTATCTCATAGTGGTTCCGCTGCTCTGGCAGAGCAAGCCAAGACGATGTCTGAAGAGTAAGATTTTTTCTCAGTTATTCAATCCCTTGCGTGATTTAAATTCAACAATATTTATTGACACGATATTACGATAATATTGATCACCCAATATTGCACAAATTGGATTCGATATGATAAAAATTCACAGAATTATCTACGTAAAATGAATTGTTTAAGTTTGTAATGTCTTTTAGCTATTAGGTGCGACGTGTTATAGCAAAAGTCATGTGGTACCTCCATTATTATGTAATTAGAGTAAGGATTGTATACAGGAATAAGTTTTTAAGTTAACCTTAAACAGCTTGCCTTTCTTTCCATTGTACTATATCTCCGCGAATCAGTAATTATTGGCTTATGCATGCTTGGCTCAGTGTGAATTTATTTCAGCACGTTTAAAACCAAAAATAAATATGTTTGAAAAATGCCAGTTTTACTTTTACTTCACTGTGACACATGATTTCTTACGAAACCATGTAATAGTTCTTATGAAACACAAAGCATTCAAGTTTGCCAATTTTTGACGAATACATTCATTTTCCAAGTTCCCACAAGGGACTTGACGAAAATGTATTGAAACTACAAAGTAATTCAACTCGAGACTTTACTCGAAAAAAGGCGCTATAATTTTTTAAGGGGAAAACATTTCAAGTTGAAATTTGAAGACGAAGTGCCTTACCTTTTCACAATCACATCGATATCAGAGAAGATGTTGAAAATGCCCGCCATTTGCATCCAAACAGAGATCAACTCGTCGCTGCATTTTAGCAAATGTACGTACGTCTCAGCATATTGGTATTTATTGCTTCAATTTCCTGTGGGATGTTTTTCAGCTGCCGAATAGTCCTAGTCTTATTGCTGTATACAGAACTTTTCAGATGACTCCATAAGAAGTAATTGGGTGGAGCAGTGGCGAAGCGTCCATAGAAGCGATGGAAGCGCTGCTTCCCTTTGAAACATGAGGCAAAATGTTACACAAAATCGTGAAAAAATACAATAAACGATTAAAAATTCAAATTCATTTTCAGTTTTTTCCCCAATAGAAACAAATTTCATGATTACACGACTAAGTGAATTTTCAACTAAATACTAGATACTTCTCATTTTCGACACACATGGCTGGAAGCGTTCTATGGAAGCGATGTCTACGTTCTATGGAAGCGATGTCTAATGCGCTTCTAGCCTCCAAGCGCAGCAAGGGAGCCCGGGCGGCGCATGCGCGTAACTTTCCTTTCGGCTGAGCATGGCCATGCTACGACCTGCGTGGAAGCGATTTCTTCTGCGCTTCCACAGTGACCTCTCAAACCGGCAAGGGAACCCAGCAAAAACAGAAGTGCTGGTAAACTGCTGGCCAACAGCTGGCAGAGATGGGTCACTGCTGACTGAAATCTGCCGCTCACGGCCCGATAGCTGTCCGTTGGTAGCAGCACTATCAGTTGGCGAGCCATTGATGGCCCTGCAGCATCGCCGTGAACTGTGGGCCTCCAAGCAAGTGCCACTAGTGGCCCGTTGCTGGCAACCAATGCAATCCCAACAGCAGGTGGAAACAACGGGACTGGGCATGCGCGGAAGCAGCACTTGCTGTGTCTCTCATGGTATCAGTTAGTTGAAAACAACGCTATCGCCATCGTGTTATTTTAGTGGATGTTAAGAAAAAAAAATCCATATGTAGAGAGGCGAATTAATTTCCTGATGAAATTCCACGTCGACGAAGATATCAGATTACAGCCATGAAATTGACGAAGATATCAGATTACAGCCATGAAATCTGATATCCCTCCATTCCCATGAATAACAATTCATGGAATGGAGTGGGTGAATAACAAGAAAAAATTTGAAACCGCTGGAAACAAATGCCCTGGAAAAACATTAAAAAAACGTTTGTCGGAAAAAAAGAAAAGAATTATACGCATACAAAATTTATTAATTGTTTGAAAGAAAAAAAAGCAATGCTATGTGGATATAATGTACTTATCAATGGGTTGAATACACAAGACTGGGAGAAATTCGCTTCGCTTCTAAAAATAACGAGAAGTAAAACAAAATATCTTTCCTCTTTAAAACAAATGTAGCTTCAGACAACGGAAAAGAAAGATACAACGTTAAAAATGTAACAGATGTGACATGAACCCGGGTAAATATATATTAATTCAACAATCGCCTTTCAAGACGACAAGGGCAGTACAACAAAACTTTGGAAAGCGACTTTAAGTTGGTACACCTTGAAAATGAGTGAAGTTCCCTTAAGGTAAAAAAAAAAAAACTATCGTTACGTTGAAAAAATAAATTTATGAATTATATGAAACTGACTTTTATGAAAAATACCTCGCAATATTGTAATTTATTTTAAAATGAAAGAGAGAACCATTCGATTACACGAAACAGACAGCTTCAAGCACACGATCGTGATTGGCAAATTAGTCCGGTCGATAGAGAGATCGCCTCCCAAGCCGACAGCCCTGGTTTTTGTCCACCCAGATCCAAACGGGCGTTTTCCCGGTCTGTTGAGAAAATTTCCCCAGCGCAGTCCTATAATTCACAAGTTTCGTAAGAGGAGGAAAAAAAATTGTAGCTTCGGGAAACTGCGGTTATTCTTGATTTTTTTTTTATGGCTACTCCTGGGAACAAGATTCGGCAAGCCATCCGTTACGTCACGTGGTTGCCGGCTGCCACTACCGGCAAACTAGCAGGCCACATTAGGCTAGCCAACATTTCTGGCACGTGCTTGCTGGGCCGCTGAAGGCCACTTGTGGCAGCTACTGCATGTGATGGATAACTGATGGCCCTGTTGTGGCATATGACAACTGATGGGGGGGCCAGCTGTTGGCCTGAACTGCTGGCCCTTCTGTTGGCCGCCCGGACATTTTATTGACGGTTCGGCAGCGGCAACATAGTGCTGGGCCATTGCTGGCAGTGCTGGCCCAGCAAAACTGTTTTCGCTTGGAACCAGAGCGACGTTTCAGACTCTGCGTTTAGACCGCTTCCAGCTAGAGCTGGAGTCTTGTGCTTTGATTGCGCATAATACGCTTGTGGTGCCGCTTCCACAGCGGTAAACAATTGCGGGATAGGTGACTTGCTGCCTAACGGAAATAACACAGAATCGTGTGACTGTATTATTGAGCAGTTAATGAAGAAACCACTTAGTTCGTTAACTTTTTGTGACAAATTAAAAGTTACAAAAACTGGCAGACCAAAACCATTACCCACTTCGTGTGCGCAAATAAAAGGCACTAAATCTTTTGTTCGCCATTTCCACACCCGTCTTTACGATTCATTTTCGTGGAAGTGCCGTTACAGTCAATTATGCAAATTATTTTGTTGGTCATGTCTCCTTTTCAGAAAAAAATAAACTCTATGGAATGCGAAAGGATTTGATGACTTAAATAACATTTACAGAAGCAGTGTTAGCCACATAGTAGCTGCCAAAGATTTGGCGCAATTTGTAAAAAGTGGAATTGAGTCTGGCATTAGCGAATAGTTTAGACTGAACATTCAAAAACACAATGAAACAGTGAAGAAAAACAGGCGGGTAATTAATTAGTCCTCTTAAAGATGTAGCTTGTTTTCTGGAAAGACAGGAGTTGACTTTCCGCGGCCGCAATGAAGCAGAAGCATTGCTGAATCGTGGAAATTACATTGAACTTGTCAGTTTGATACCAAAGTGTGACCTAGAAATTAAAACGCACCTAGAGAGCACAACTGCTTTTTCAGAGTTGTTTGGTGACATCCAAAATGTTATTACTCATTCGTTCGGTGAATTAATGATCAGAAGAATAAAAGGAGAAATACCTCATTCAACTTTCGTTTCTCTAATTATGGATGAAACATCTGATGTCAGCGTAAAATCTCAGCCTTCGTCTGTTTTCAATGTTACTAGAGGGGTCAGTCGAAGAAAGAATTTTGAATTTCACAGATGTCAGCAACAAACGAATGGCAGATGCCCTTTCCAGCATGCTATGAAGATACTGAAGGATTTCAAATGTGACTCAAAATTAGTAGCTTAAACGTATGATGGCGCGACAGTAATTGCAAGAGAACACAACGGATTATAAGGAAACTTCAAAGACAGTTGCAAGCAGACGCTGTTCGTGCATTGTTATGCGCATAAATTGAACCTCGTACTGTCTCAGTCTGTCAGTTTTCTGAAAGAATGCAAAGTTTCCTTTAGTACTCTCTCCGAGTTTTCCAGCTTTTTCGCGAAGTCATCCAAGAGAACACAAGCTCTAGATGCAGAAGTTAGGAAAAGGTTTCCGGATGTCGTTTCAACTAGATGGAACTACAACAGTCGATTAGCTCAAACAGTCCATGAACACTATCAAGAACTTGCGTATCTGTTTGTATCAATCACAGATGAAAATGCTCATCAGTGGGATGTTGAAACCATCTATTCTGTAAGATGTTTGATTGCACAGTTACGCAATGCCACTTTTACTATATCTTACATTTTTTTCTAGTTTTTCTTCACACTGACAAGTTGTTTCAAATCTTACAAGCAAAGCAGTCTGATGTTAGCTTTTGTTTGACGAAAATTGAGGATTTTAATTTTTTTTTTTTTTTTTTTTTTTTTTTTACAGAAATTTAGAAATGATTTCGAAATTGTTCGGAACAAAGTGAACGCACTTGCAGACAGTCTTTCCCCACCGTGTAAAAAAAGAATACAAATTGATTTAATTTCCGGCAAAGACAGGAAATCCTCGTACAGTGGATTATTTTTAGAAATTGTCGACATTGTTAGTTTGAATATTTCCGTGAAATTCAGTGAAGTGCCAAAGTTAATGTTTCTACGGCTGCTTGACAAAACACAATTTCCCCAGTTCATCATGAAATTTCCAGAGATCGCTTTTTCTTGTTTGAAAGAAGTTTTTCCTTCATTTTTCGATTTCATTCGTCTGAAAAGTGAACTCAGCGTAATTTATTCACAGCCGGTTATATGGAAAGAAAGTGTCGGTGAATTCTACCAGTATCTGATTGCTGAAGATCTGGTCATTCCTCGAGGCATTCAGATTCAGTCAGCTATATTAACCATTTCTTCTATATATGCATCTGCTGAAAGGACCTTATCTGCACTCAAACGAATCAAAACGTTTTTAAGAAGTACACAAATTCAAGATAGACTGACTTCTCTGGGACTTTTAAGTATTTAAATGGCATTTTTAGATCGCCTAAGCAAGGAGCCTTCGTTCCCTGATGTTATTAATATTTTTGTCGTAAAAAGAACAGAATTCCTTTGTGCTACAAATAAGGTAAAGCAAAGAAGACCTAAATACTTTTCCTAAATTGTTGTAATATGTGTTTACAATGACGCTTCCGTGTTTACCACAAAAATTAAAATCTCGTAGGCAACAGAATTTTTCACTACGATTTTTAGCACGTCTTTTGTAAAAAAAGATCGTGCTTGTCCGTCCGTCCACCCGTCTGTACCCACGATATCTCTGCAACTATTAGTCCGATTTGAAAAATTCTTTTTGCATTCGGAAGCTTGAAATATGCAAATGATGATCATTCATTTCGGTTTTTTTACGATGTACAATTTCGCCGCTAGAGGGCGTAAATGCAGATGATTTCGAATTCAAAAATACGTTTTATTTTATTATATGTGTTAGTATATATTAATCTTCAGATGTCTATAAATACATAATTTTTAAGTACAGTATATATGCCCACATTCATTTAATATTTGCATGCATGTATAAGCATATAATATTTTATTACATATGCATTGTATGTGTATTAATAATGTGACTAAAGATGGGCTATTCTGACCGCTTCCCTCTCTAGAAAAGCCACGCTCCACCACAGGAGTGAAGTTGAATCTGGAGACCTGGGCGGCCACAAACCTTTGGAGATAACCCGATTGCCAAAGAAACTTCGAATCTCAGTCATGCTGGCATTGGAAGCGTAACAAGTCATACTATCATGCTGGAAGAAGCCATTCGACAGTTCAATATCACCCAGTTGGTTCACGAACTACGTGAAGATATTGAGATGCACTTATGTGTTGACAGTCTGTTCAACGAAAATGGGACCGATAATCCGGTTCCGTGAAATGGCGCACCATAAGTCAATTTTTATGGGATGCATTCTTTCCTCGTGAATGGCATGGGGGATTCTCACTCGTCTATACCCGTGTATTCTGTAAGTTCACATAGCCTGGAACCAGGCTTCGTCTGTGAACCACGTAATGTCTAATACGCCTGAATTTTGACTGACAATTTCCTTAAACCACCGGTAGTAATGTATTTGCTTCGGCACGTCAATTGGTAACAGCTCATAAACTGTAACATGATATGGCTTCAGTTTACCTATTTTTGCAGCCCTCTGGCAGGTGGGATATGACAGTCCTGTTTCTTGCGACAGCCTGCGTAACGATTTCTTTGGAGATTGTAACAACCTTTTTTTCACATACTGCTCAGTGTTTTCTAACATTGAGGGTCGCCCTCCTGAATGCGTATCAACAAGGCTTCCTGTCGTCTGAAATTTCTTCGCCAGATTTCAAATCGTTGGTTTCATAGGTGATTCCCAATTCGGAAATTTCTTCTTAAACTCTTTCTGACACTCCTTGAATGAGCCGGAATGCCAATAATTTCGAACGATAAACACGCGCTCAGCAATCGTGAACACCATCGTACTCGACGCTAGCCGACGGACAAAGAGAATGGCGCGAAACCGTTTCCACCAGACGCCGTGTATTGTGGCGCCACCTGGGCATACGAGCCCAAAGGCGCAGATATGGATGCGAATATCAAAACGTACGGCACTTCGTCTTCAAATTTCCACTTGAAATGTTTTCCCCTTTTCAAAATTATAGCGCTTTTTTGGGAGTAATGTCCATAGTGAATCACTTTGTATTTTAACCGGGATGGTATTTCTGTTACTTCAATTCACATAAATCGTTAAGTGATTAATTTTCACTTAAAACGGTATCGTGTTTTTGACGGTAGTAGTTTAAAAAAATTGAGAGAGTACCCTTGTACTCTTTGTACATAAATTATGCTATACGTCTTTCGCATGCCATGATTTTTGTGGGTATGAAATAAAACAAGTGATTCGAAAATGAAGATTTATATTCGTAAATATATCGCATTTATTCACGTCAGTCACAACCACACCGAGCCGTACTCGGGTGAATACTAAGTGGAATTAAATCATAACAACAAACAATAAGATTTACTAATTCCTGACACTGAGCAGTTCTTAGATAGGTGGATTAATGAATGTTATTGTTGTAAAGCCAATAAAAGAAGGTATGCGAGTCGTAAAAGTAAGTATTTACTAAGTTGCGACGGGACAAGAGTAAGCATTTCGACTGTATTGTATTTCAAAAACAATATTTATCATTATTATTTGGATTTAGGTGAACGTAAAAAGCTAATCTATAGGTAAGCATCAAAATACATTTTTGTAAAGCCTTTTATCACATTTAGATCAGGATCTCGTTATTTACACAGATTGCAATGAGAGGTTTTTACGTTTATGTAAAACGCGATGAAATAATGTTCGGCGATAGTTTAGTAAAATACATTGTTGAGTAGCAATGAAATTAACTATTGTTGCGTCACGTCATGTGACAACATGCGTCACGATAAGATTTCAACAATGGTTTTGACAATGACGAACCGTTACCGATTTTCGTTACATCGAAATTTTTTACTTGGGATTTACTTTACTACTTTCGGAAAAGATGCAAAGCATCAAAATTCCAACCCGGAAGCATTATTTTACAGTTAAAAATTTTTTTCGCTGAACTCACTCGAGCTTAAAGATTCTCTGAGCAGAATGAGAACTTTCAACTTATCCGGCAGAATTTTTGAAAATACTTTTGCATTCCTTTTTAAAGGAACATGTTGTACTAGAGTTAATACCGGAAGTAGCGCTCCTGAAAAACTTCAAATTTTAATAATCGTGGCGGAAAACAGGAAGAATGGCACTGTGAACAACAGAAAAGAAAGCAACAGAGTATAAGATTTGAAATATTTTTCCTTTGCTTTATGTCTTTCCTTATCTACGGTTTTTTTTAATTTTTCTGCTTTCTTCTGGAAGTTTTTGAGGCACCAATGAAAAATGGTTGAAGATCACGTGTTGAAAAAGTAACTCAAGAACATCTGCTCTGCATTTGATCGATAAATGAAAAGTTACATCTTATTTATTAAGAACCCTCTTACCGATTTAAATGGCGTGTTCAATTTTTAGGGTTTGTCATGTAGCTGTTTCTTTTGTCTGAAAGCTAAAAATTAAGTTTCAGCATTTGAAAAAGAGTTTAACCCTTTTTAAGTGGCATTGCGCTCTTCCGCTAGCATCGACTACAAAAAAAAAAAAAAAAAAATGCAGCGCGTAAAGTAGAAAAGCCACCGTAAGAAAAAAGCAACGAAGATACGCACGAGAAACAAAATATTCCCCGAGCTTGTCCTAATGGAGCGGAAAAGTTGAGAATATGTCAACAGATTGCATGCAGTAAACGTAATTTCCTTTTTTCTCCCACGAACATTTTTTCCGTCCTCTTATCTGTTCTCACTTCCGTGAATCGGTCTGCACAAAGCTCTTTACCGAGGCGGTAAAGGGCTTCCCGAGATCGATTAATAAAATTCGAAATGTTCTCAGGGTTCATTGACCGACGGAAAGTAATTAGATCCCACTGTTCGCAAAAGTTTTAGAACACTTGGTCCTCCTGGATGTTTGTCTCTTGACAAAAAACAGGAGTTCCGAATTCTCCATTGGTCAGCAAATTTCGGAATGAGACCAAGGTTTCTGACCTCCAGAAGATTGCTTTGAATTATAAAGAACTCATCTTGACATTAGTAAAAAATCATTGAGCTTTGCATTGGGTAATTGTTATTGGGGTTTCTATAGTGCTTCGCATAAATATAGAGACAGAACAAATTCTCGAATAAAAAAGAAACAACAACGAGCTGAAATGTACACCTCCTATTTATATCAAAAATAGCATAGGACACGCAGCTGCACAATAGTTTGATGGAAACGTAACAATTCCTACGCCAAGTATAAGAAAAAAACAGAAATACGCTGTCTCAAAAATATAAAGCCTTACAGTTATGAGCACCTCCTGTACGAATAGTGGAGCCGTTGTTCCGAATAACACTGAAACCCGATTGGGCATGCTGTGATGTAAGTGTTCTGGACAAAGTGCGTACCGGCTTCGTTCAATCTGCTCTTTCAATGCCACCACACTTGAGAACTGCCGTCCATTCGCATACACATCACGAGCTAGGATACCCCAGAGGTTCTCGATAGGGTTCATATCTGGACTGAGTGCTGGCCAATCCATTACGGTCACATGATGAGTGTTATACCAGCTTTTTGTTGATGCAGACCGATGGATAGAGGCATTGTCTTGCTGGAACAGATAAATAACACCCGCTAGAATTTCGGCAAACGGTAGAAGGTGGCTGCTGAGTATTTCCTGATGCGTTTCGGAGTTTTGCCTGCCTTGCAGAAAAGCGATATCCATTGTCACATTGAACGCAAAAGCTACCCAGACCATCACAGATCCCCCTCCTTTCTGTCTGCTGAAGAAGGTGCCTGGCTCGCGTCGTAAATCATGCCAATAACAGCTCCAACCGCCAGGGTTGTCCAGGTTGAATTTTTTCTCTTCGGAGAAAATAGTTGTGATCCACCCGTCCGTCCAATGCATGTGGGTGCTTGCCCATAACAATCTAGCTTCCTTGTGGCGCCGCGTGAGCTGTGGCAGACGGCGCATTTTACGGAGCACAATGTTGCAACTTTCCTTGATTTTTCGATGAACTCTGTCCTTTGAGACAGTGGCACCAACAGTCCGAGAAACTTGACATAGTGATAACCTTTGGGATGAAACCAAACTCACGATCATCTCGTCTGGTTATTATTCGAGGCCTTACAGGCCGTTTTCTGGCAGTTAACGCACATCGTTTCGATAAAGTCTTATAAATGACTGCACTACTAACCCCCCCCTATGGCTTTACAAATTTACAAATTTTCCTTACAGGCAATCCATTTGCTCTCAGTCTCCAAACCTTCTTCACCTCCTCACCAGAAAGTTGACTGTTGCGTGGTATTTCGGCAAATGAATGTCTGACGGCAGTTCCGCTGTTGCGTACGTACAACATGCTAATTTGTGCATCTCATTTGCATGTGGCTACTTTACATAGTTGTCTTTACACTTATGAGACATTTAAAATGACACTATTTCACTTTGTGGCGTTCTTTTCACACAATCCGGTCATCTCGACGGGTCCAAAGGTTTGTTGTAGGGTTATGTCTAATTAGGTACCCATTTAGCTTCCTACCTATATTCGCATTGCGTTCATGGCGCAAAGTCGACTGTCTCTATATTTATGCGATGCACCTTAGCTTTGTTAAGTCACTCAAAAACAGTTAAATTTTGTTCTCAGGTAGGACCACAATTGCATCTCGGCAGAAATTTTAACGAAAAATGCAAGGAATGATAAAAAAAAATAGCGAGACTGCGTGCACAATTGTTAAATGGAGCGGTGGAGCAGAATGCCGTTTGGTAGGCTGCGACTTTGGAACCTACTGCACAGTGGCGGATTTAATAAGTGAAAAGTTAACAATTGCCGCCTAGGCCCCAGTTCCTTCATTGGAAAAAGTAATTTTTTTATTTTGACATTTTGGTGATGGTGCAGGCCTGTCAGATGGTCCTTTGTTTTTATTTATTTATTCATTTATTTATTGATTGATTGATTGATTTCTTTATTTTATTTCAGCTGTTTTAATACAATTGCGTTCAAAATAATTGGCATTATTACATATATTAATACAAACAGCTAAGAAGACAGGGAAAAAAGCCAATCAAAGACCTGACATATCCATAGTCTCCCTACATACACACAGCCAATCAAGCACCATAGAGACAGCATTCACAAATTATTAAATGTAAGTTAGTAAACATGTTAAAGTAATTAAGGAAGGGAAAAAAAGTGTAAATGCGAAGGTGAGTTACCCCTACCACCAATAACGTTGACCTTATCGCTCACAATTACCCTACCTTCACAAATTAGCAAATTAACCTCATCCCCTTCAACTTCTCTCATTTCTAATTTTTATGTAATAGGTGAAGTTTTAATTTCCTCTTAAAATTATTCAAATTGTTCAAATCAGTAATCTCATGAGGTAATGAGTTCCAGTACTGTGGTCCCATGTAATTTATACTTTGCATTATATCATTAGTTCTGGGAAAGACCGGTTTAATTAAATCTCGATTTCTCGTATAATAGCTGTGCACAGATTTAGAAACAAGTAAAAAATTCATTATTTATATTATTTTTAATCCGTTTGTACATTATCTTACTCATTATCTTTTTTTCATATTTTGTTTACTTATCATTATCTTTTTTCACCGCATCATGTGACTCAGACGTATGAATCCTACGATAGAAAGCACATATATTTCCTCTTCACTTGGCTGTGACGTAACGTGACTATTGCGGGTTGTTTAGGTTGTTTCTAATACTGCCTGTCACCACAGTGAGCGCCGAATGAGTAATGCGTTCCCTGAAAAGAATTAAAGAGCGTCGTCTTGCTGCTACCACCGAAGAAGCCCTCACTGACTACTGTATACGTTACATCGAAAGAACAGTTTCCGCCGCCCCGATGGCGCAGTGTTCTAAGCTATGGCTTCTGATCATTCGCTAGAGATCGGTCCGGGTTCGAATCCCTGTGAGGCATGGATGTTGTGATTGTCTTACGGCACTGGCTCTTTCTCTTCCCTGGGACCAGTGGCCCTAAATTAGGGACGGTCGACTGCTTATTATAGCCAACTGAGTTGCTTACGGTGGTCTTTAAACCTCCTTCAAAAAAAAAAAGAAAAAAAAAAAAAAAACAGTTGCCAAAAAAATAAATTTAGATTCTACAATCGAAATATTCTCCGAACAGAGAGCAAGACGAGGATTTACAACCATTTAAATAAATGTCAAAATGCGCAATGTGCATTTTCGACAATTTTCATTTGATATTGATTTGTAACGATTTTGCTTGTAATGCACCTATAGAAATACAAGTAATGATAATGTCAAAACGTTGGTTATGAAAATACTACACTATATATTACATACCATTTATATTCAAGCTCATCAGAGCAAATCAGAAGTTAATTGTAGCTGCTTAAAATTTTAGAAAATAAAACATAACTCTACTACGAAAGAGGTAAAAATGTGTGTTCCCTCGTATAATTCAATGAAAAATTATTTTAAAAATTAGTCTTTGAAATGGGGCCCCCTTAGGATGTTTGCCGCCTGGGCCTTTGTCCATAATCCCGCCACTGCTACTGCACATGCGCGTGATTTCCGAGAGAACGCTGTCGGCGCAGTGCCTTTTATGCTGTGGCCAGTTGTTTGGAATCTAGTCTGATTGGCGTGTCGTCGTGTCTAAGAGAAAGTCTGATCGGCGTGTCGTCGTGTTTAAGAAAAAGTCTGGTCGTCGTGTCTAAGAGAAAGTCTGATCGGCGTGTCGTCGTGTCTAAGAGAAAGTCTGGTCGTCGTGTCTAAGAGAAAGTCTAATCGTCGTGTCTAAGAGAAAGTCTGGTCGTCGGGTCTAAGAGAAAGCCTAATCGTCGTGTGTAAGAGAAAGTCTGATCAGCGTGTCGCCGTGTCTAAGAGAAAGTCTGATCGGCGTGTGTAAAAGAAAGTCTGATCGGCGTGTGTAAGAGAAAGTCTGATCAGCGTGTCGCCGTGTCTAAGAGAAAGTCTGATCGGCGTGTGTAAGAGAAAGTCTGATCGGCGTGTGTAAGAGAAATTCTGATCGGCGTGTGTAAGAGAAATTCTGATCAGCGTGTCGTCGAGTCTAAGAGAAAGTCTGATTGGCTTGTCATCGAGTCTAAGAAACAGTATGATCGGCTTGTGTAAGAGAAAGTCTGATCGGCGTGTGTAAGAGAAATTCTGATCGGCGTGTGTAAGAGAAATTCTGATCAGCGTGTCGTCGAGTCTAAGAGAAAGTCTGATTGGCTTGTCATCGAGTCTAAGAGAAAGTATGATCGGCTTGTGTAAGAGAAAGTATGATCGGCGTGTGTAAGACAAAGTCTGATCGGCGTGTGTAAGACAAAGTCTGATCGGCGTGAATCCAGTCTGATCGGCGTGAATCCAGTCTTATCGGCGTGAATCCAGTCTGATCGGCGTGAATCCAGTCTGATCGGCGTGAATCCAGTCTGATCGGCGTGTCTGAGAAAGTTGAGCAACGCATTTGCTTCAAAATTCTGTCAGAAACTTGGGGATACTTGCAAAGTTTCAATGAGAATCTTAATACCCGATATGGTGGCAAATTAAAAAATAACCTTCCGACCCCTAGTTCCTTATTAGAAGTAGAACAGATGCCTACATTTTGCATCATAATTGACTCTTAACGGATGTCAACAGGATTTTTTCAATCGCCAACTTTGGAAATATAGATGCAAATAGGAATGACCACTTTCCTAAGAACGAAACTGTTTCACACGCAAGAGTAGAATGCACGCTTTCTGTAAAAAAGTAAAGATTTATAAAATTGAGTAAAATTAAGTGCAAGTTATTAAAATAATATATGCAGTTTCTCCCCTTGAAGGAAAACTTTCTGGAGTGATATATTGCATTGATAACAACCATCACCCCCATAGCTTAACAGGCCCGCGCACCAAACACCGGAAGCTGCGTGACGTAGGGGAGAGTAGGCTGATGTCCGTGGTGGGTGGTCGAGCATGCATGTGCTGCTCACTCTGTGTAAGCGTGACTGTCGATGTGCGTGGTTGTTCTTGTCAAATTGTCAATTATTTTCATAAGTGGATATTAAGTGTCTTAAAAGTCGCTACTAATGGGGAGGTTCTCAGAAAATGGATTACAGCAATAAAACGTGAAAATTTTCAAGTGACCAAGAACTCTAAGGTAAGTGGAAACCTTTTGCTAACCTTATTTAAACTACTCGTAAAATAAAAATTTTGAACTAGAAAATTTAAATTTGGCTAATTTTATAATCTAATGCATCTCACAGCGGGAAGTCAAAGCACTGAAGAGATTTTTGAAAAATGAAATTTATGTTTGTAATGGAAAGAATATATATACTTGTGTTGTTATAGTAACCCATAACATGTTTTTGCCAATGTATCAAATAAATTCAAAGTAAAATATGTATATTTAGGAAAGGATTTTAAACTTTATTATGGACACAGAATAATAAGGGTTGCATGTTTTTGATCCCAAGAGTAATATGTTGATACATTCATACTTAGTTATTTAAGTGTTTAGGCAGTGACAGATTAACTTTTTGGGGTCCCTATTTCTGGGCACAAGTGCTTGTAAAATACCTATATCCTATACGAAATATATGTATGTCATGTACACATCTAACATGCCTATGTCCTTTATATAAATGCTAAGGCCTTGTTGCCATGTGAAATACATCTTTTGTGTTTGCAGACATGGAGAGTTGCATTGAATTACCATTTTTAACATTTATTACTAAAGGAACACAAACACTGAATCAAGTATAGACAGCAAAAATTAGATATGAATGCACAAAAACAGAAGTTTACACATAGTTCAGGAGTAAGTTTGCCTTTAAAATGTCTGTTTAAAGATTTTGAAGCACTTTTCTACAAACCAACACATTGAAGAACTCTCGTGTGAGCAGTGTGTATGCTCTATCTGTGGTAGGATGGGAATTTATCAGAACCATTCAATTTCTTAAAAATTAGGTGAAATATATCAGTGCTACATGGGCAAGAAATTATTTACTTGCCCAGGTAGTAAAAGCTGGATGCGCAGGAAAATTTATCTTTTAAGATAACAAACCAGAACCCTAATTTTTTTTTAAGTTAAAAATATGAACTGTTTTAACATGTTTGCACTTCCATTTTAAGGGTCTGTATTACAAATGTTCAATGCACAAAAGTGTGTATATCAATTTTTAAGACGCTGATGCTAAAATTGGTATGAAATGGTTCAATGATGAAACTGGTGTTTCGGAAATTTAGTGATTCTGCCATGTTCCTTTTGTTAAAGTTTTCTCCCTTTGTCACTGAACATGAGAGGCCAGTTACATCAGAGGCATGCATCCTGTTGTTGATTATAAACAAAATTTGGAGCAAAACTAGGTTTCCGATTTCTGGGCGTAGAGCATAACATAATTAAAGATGTGATATTGCTCTTTCCTTGGTACTTCGTAACAATAATACAACTTCCATTAATTAACAATGACATGAAACACGACATGTGATGACTGTATTTTTTCTTGTGTAGTAGGAACTTTTATTACAAACTTTTTTTTTTAATTTATTTACCATGCACAGGCAATTAGATGTTTTATTTACCTGCCCAGACGAATGATTTACATGCTCTGGGCATCTCGGGCATGGTATTTTTAAGCCTTGGATATTGTTATTTTTAAGAGAAAAAAAGTACCTGGATCGACATGAATCCACATATTGTGGAAACTATGTTCTAAACAAACAAGATTTTTAAAATACAAGTAGAAATATATACTCGCTTTTTTTTTGTAAACATTTGCTTAAAATGATTGATCAACTTTTTATTCATTTATCTAGACTTATCTGTTTCCAGACTTCCAGCACTGTCTCTTCACAAGCTACAGCTATAATAACTGGAACTAATATATCTCATATTATCCGATAACTACTGGAAAGTGTGCTTCCAAACGTGGGGGTGGGTGTCAATTTTTGTACGGGGAAAAACTTCTTTAATCCTTCATAGAATTTATTTTGAAACCCAAATCATAAAAAAAGGAGAAAAGCAATCTTTTTCAATAGCTTTAGTAATGACAAAACATTTGTGCAAAATTTTGTACCATTGCTTTTTATAGTTTCTGAGAAAATGGTACATCAAGTTAGTCAATTTATAATGAAACATGTACATCTTTTAAAATACATCCTATAGTACCAAAACAATCGCTTAGATTTATTCAGTACAATCACTGCATGTGCATTTGTCAGGTTCTCAAAAAATATAATAATTATCTCAAAAAATACTTTAAGAAATTATTGGAACAAATTTCAGCATTTCTTAGAAATGTGTCTTTGAAATTCTTCAAGAAACAGCTAACGGACACATAATCAAATTGTGTTTGTGATACACAAAGAACTACACAACCATAATTATTTGTACTTTGGCAGTTTTCCTGAATACTTCTTGAAAATCAAATTTCAGGAAATTTCTGCCAATAAGTTACTTGTATTTTTCCAGATAAAAAGAAATGCTTGTATTGTAGATCCAAATAGTTTTGCTTAATGCTACTAATATACTTAATACAGATGTGTTGAAATTTGACAAGGTAGCTTTTTTGAAATAGTGCTCTGGAAGACAAAAATGATAAACTTTATATTTGCTTATCAAAATGAAGTTGTCCAAACACGTTACTAGATGGTACTAAAATTAGGAAAACTTGTTATGTCATTATTGTACGTTTAATAATGTAGCAATTGCATAAATTTCTTGAAATCTTAATTTATTTGATGCAATCAGTGGATCAAGTAGCATTTTACTGTATGTATGTTGAAACGTGTTTTATTGAGCCTTTGGTAATAATTAAAAAACACAGAAAAAAAATCATTTTTCTTGACCTTTGTTTATATATTAGTGAACACGGATTGCATATAAATTGCTAGTTACTGTCTGATGTGAAAATACATTTTCACTAAAGGAATTATTTCATTACTAAAATTTTCATAGTCATAAGTTTGCAATGAATGAAATATCTGATTCCTTAAATTAGTCAATCGACATCTTTTGAAACGACGGCGATACTTCGTAATGGACCCTCAAACCAATCTTTCAAGTACAAGAACGATTTGTTCACAAGTACAGGAATCATTCGGTTAACTATAAAGACACTATAACTTCTATAACGAAGTAAATTTCTCCGTCATTTTTATCCGCGCCGGGGTTCGAACCCGGGTCCCCTCATTCCGGAATAAGTTGCTCTACCAATTAAGCTACGCGGACATTTTATTCTGATTCCTATCTGCCTTTATGTCGTGTGCGTCCTTCTGGCCGGTACGTCACATCATCTCCCCCTTATTTTTTTTTTTTTTTTTTCGAAGTGATTCCCTTATTTTTCCTATCTCGCGGTGTGGAAATAACATCACACCAATGCGAGATTTGATTTTGAACGGTCGGGTCATCCGGGTAGTTCGGGCGCTATTATAACGAAGTAAATTTCTCCGTCATTTTTATCCGCGCCAGGATTCGAACCCGGGTCCACTCATTCCGGAATAAGTTGCTCTACCAATTAAGCTACGCGGACGTTTTATTGTGATTCCTATCTGCCTTTATGTCGTGTGCGTCCTTCTGGTAGGTACGTCACATTTCAAGTGAAACTACGACAACAGTTTATAATTTCGATTATAGGAATGGTTTATCACTTCCAGTGAAATGACAGTGATGCTTTCATTAAGTTGACGAATCTGTCTTGCTTACTCTTTCAAGTCGAAATTATTGCTACGCTAAATTTTACGCTGTAATTTCTTTTCTTCTGTATTTTAAAAGATTATTAAACAAACTTGCTAACTCTGCAGTTATTTAAAAACTAACACACAAGTTCTTATTTAAATGCAGGGAAACTCCAAAAGTACGCACGACCTTATTAGTTGGTGTACGTAAAGATGCGTTCGTTTCGCACATCGCCGTAATGCTCCTCTCCGCGACTGCGGACTAGTCTAGTGACGTCACAAATCGGTGCGTGGGCCTGTTAAGCTATTAGGGGCTGATGTAACAACTCATTCGTATTGATCACAGCATGAGTGATGGTTCCGGGTTCCGGGGGGTGGGGGGGTTAGAAGTCGCGTTTGCACTGATCTGAGCAAAATCTTTCTTTGCTGAATATAATGCATATTTTGAACGTCAAAGTGCATTCCACGAACCACTAGCAAAGGCACTCAGGAGATATATGGATTACTAAACACGACAGCTTGCGAAAGCAGACGCAAAAAGCTCAAATATTTTTCATTTTAATGTAGAGAAACAGCATTTATAAATGCGATTATTAATAACTTAACGCCTGCTATAGTTTAGCTTGGAACCGTGGTCCAGCTTCCTCGGGAATATGGCGTGTTCATTTCTTTCAACAGCGTTGTTCGTTTCACGTGTCACGTGGTGGTAATCGATATTGACCAGTGGTGGGAATCGGTATCGATAGACATGGCGATGAGGATGAATCATTCACCAGGGAAGAACATTTTCGAAAAATGTGGGAGGCTTCTGAAAAGTGAAAATCAGACACTAGCTCAGGTGTTTCTAACAATTTTGCGTAATGAAACAAAAGTTGGAGATCACTGCCTCTACAGTGCTGGGATATGGAAGACTCAACGAGCTCACGCTTTTTAACATATCGGTCCAAAAACGAATTTTTTCAATCAAGATTCTAGAAGTTCAGAGTTTGCTGCAAATAATCAAACGCGGAAATTAACGCTTACGCCGCCTGGTGGCCAAATCATTCTTTACCAAAAATTAGAAATTATGTGCAAAAGATTTCCCATCCATCATCCGCTAAAAAAAAAAAAAAAAAAAAAAAAAATTCAATTCGTAGAAGTATATATCGAAGAAAACGCCATTTTTACGCCCCCTAGCGGAAAATCTATGCGTAACTTACAAAAGTGACTATACCTAAAATACTCTGTGACATCTATGGAATCGAAAGGTAAAAGATGGACACCTCTCTTTACCTTTCGTAAAAAAATGGACACCTCTCTCCCGATAAAACCAGCACGGATATCGACATACTGTATTTGTTTATTGAAAGATACTGAAATGTAAAGTTAATTTTCCGGTACTTTCATCAAAAGATCGATTTGCTTTGATCAGAATATGAAACACAATTGTGTAATGATTATTTTTCACGCGACTGTGAACTGACTAGGAGTTATTTTCAAAATAATATAACCACCGGTTACAAATCATTCGCATGTTTAACTGAAATTACTAATTCTGTGAGGACAGGGAAATCAGTAAAGCCCAAGGCCATCCAAGTCTCCAGATCTTCCCTCCTCTTAATTTTATAACAAGAGATTTCCTGATAAAGACACAGACGAAAACAAATTAAGTGTTCCCCAGCAAACAAAAATCATTGCAGGATGACGCAAATAGAAAATGTATCGATTGCAGCCTTAGGCATCAATATCATTTTTCCATGTCTAGCCAAATCTGCAATTATCGTTTTCATCAAGTTTTGGATAATGTAACTTTAAGTGTCCTGCTAAAAATATTGATGTTGTATTGCATTTTTGTGAGAGAGTTAATTGCAAAATCCTCGGTTCTGCAAAGACAAGACTATTTTTCTTTCTTTTAGCTCTCTTTTTCTTCTTCTTGTTTCTTTCTTTAGTTCGAAACAAGTGCAGTATTAAAAAAATGCATTCAACAAGTATGAGACTTACGCAGGTAAAAAAAATCACATTTAATTCTAGTAAAAACCGGGGGAAAAGCCAGGAAATAGTACACCGTAAAAAATCGGGAAACTCCTGGAGAATTAAAAAATAATTGACTTAATTAAAGTGCACTGATTATTCTGAATTATTTAATTAAACGTAAATTTACGGGAAATGCGGAGGAACTTGAGGCGTCACATGCAGCCAGTGTGCATGTCTTTCGAAAGCAAGCTGCCTTCCTGTCAGAAAGGGAGAGAACGATCACGGAGCACAGCGGGAAATGACACAGGATGAATTGACGAAATAATTGTTTAAGTGCGCAGTTGAGTTCAATCTTGGTGAAAGTGAAAATTGGATTGTAATGACTTTAGGGAACTTCTTAACAGTAAACTGAAAGTATTTCTGAGCTGCAGATTTAAAAAAAAAAAAAAAAAAAAAAAAAGGAGGAAATAAAGTAGCAAAACGGGAAAGAAAACGTGAAACATTCTATGGGAAATACATGTTACACTGATCATACCTCTTTTATTTTTGACAAAAATGCGTGACATTTATTGCAATGCGTGAAAATTTTTGCATACCACAATATCTAAAAGTAATGCAGCGGGTATCTTGAGTGCCGCCCCACTGGAGCAGTGGTCAAAGCGTTGGGTTCTGACCGCTATCTCCAGTGCGCCCGGGTCCCACTCCCGGATGACGCATGGGTAGTGTGTTTGTCTTACGGCACTGGCTCTCTCCTTTCTCTGGAACCGATGGTTTCAGAGAACTACTTAGAGTTGCTCACTGCGGTCGTTTAACTTCCAAAATAAATAAAATAGAGAAAATTCCCCAATACGACGTACAGCCGGTAAATTTTTCGAATCTTCGTTTTTTGGATTGAAGGTTTAACGACTACCGTGAGCAACTCAATGGGCTATAAGCAGTCGCTTATCCCTAATTTAAGACCACTGGTTACAGGGAAGGGCCAGTGCCATAAGACAAACACAACATCCATGTCACAACGGGATTCGAACCCGGACCCAACTGGAACGAATGGTCAGAAGCCATCGCTTAGGCCACTGGGCCACCGGGGACAGCTTTTCGAATCTGAAAAATTCACTGCTGGCCACCCAAAATGCACTACCAAGAAGGACACGTGATAGCAAAGCCAGATTTACTGGACACATAACAACAGATACAAAGATGAAACGATTGAGCTTACAGGCCCGTGAGACTTGCGGAACACGCAGACATCAATTGTTCGTGTGGCCCCCATGGCTGGTAATAGCGGCCGCTACACGCCGCGGCATCGAACGAAAGAGGCTTTGGATGTGGGCTTCGGGTATGTCGGTCCAGGCTACTTCCACACGTTGCCACAGTTCATGAGGCGTAGCCGCGGATGGTACTTGCCGGGCCACTCGGTTGCCGATCAGCGACCAGACGTGTTCGATGGGCGATATATCGGGAGAACAGGCGGGCCACGGCAGCAGTGACGCCTGGTGGGCCGTAAAGAATTGTTGCACGATGCGTTGTCCTATTGAAACATGGTCGCTGGCAGGTCCTGCAGGTAAAGGAGGACTACAGGCTCCAAAACGTCGGAGGTGTAGCGGTGGCTGTTGAGTGTACCTGCGATGCGTACCAGAAGGGTGAGGGTGTCATATCCAATTGCGCCCCAAACCATAACGCCAGGCGACGAACCGGTATGGCGATGCATAATGCAGGCGTCATACAGTCTCACGCCGCGGTGCCGCCACACGCGGATCCGACCATCGTGGTGTTGCAGGCAGAAGCGGGATTCATCGATTTCTTTCCGTAGTCCAGGTGCGGCGTTCAACGGCCCACTGCCACCGCACTCGCCGGTGGTGTAACGTCAATGGTAATCGGAGCAATGGGTGCCGTGCGACAAGTCCTCGCTCCTGCAGATGACGTCGAACGGTACGTGCTGACACAGGTTGTTGTGCAACACACACGAATTCCTGCGCTAACGTTCGTGATGTGGCGGTGCGAGCAGTCAATGCCCGCCGCACAACATGCCGGTCCTCACGTTCGGTGGTGTGCCGCGGCTGCGGCAATCACTCACGTGGGTCCGTCCGTCCCTCCTGCACCCACCGCATCCATAATCGCCTCACTGTGGCTGGATGTCGTCCCACACGGGCGCCGATGTCTCGGTACGATAAACCGCTGTCGCGATAAGCCACTATTTGTCCCCTGTCGAACTCCGAAACGTGCTGGAATGACTGCCGTTTCTGCGACGAGGCATCAGGAAGCTTCCCACGCACAGGTCCGGCAGCACAACACACTTCCATTACTTACACCCGGCTTCTGTGAACCCTTCTTATAGTGCTTCTCTGTGGCGTGCCGGGTGCACATGATTTGCATATGCCCTGCAATGCTAATCGTTTGCGTGTCCTCTCGCGGGCGGCGCATGCTGCGAATTTCAGGCCAATCGGATGCTTTCTTCTTGGTGCTGCATTTTGCGTGGCCAGTACTGTAGTATAACTATACCAGCGATCCGAAATTTCTTGGCATAGCCTAGAAATAAAAGTTTCCAAGCTTTCGCACATCAACCAGATGGCTTTTTCAAGGAAGATAGACAGCTAACTGCAAGCTGGATAATAGAACGGTTCAACAATTTGAACGTGGTGACATGACAATAACGAATAGATGCGAACGAAATCAGGTATTCAAAGACACGAGGTGTTATGCTCGTTTTGGCACACGGAATCCTGGAAAGAAAACCAAGAGGCAGTCACTATTTGAAGAACTGGTTCCAAACTCGTGGCAACTCCAGTGAGACGCTATCATTGCACGACTCGCTGTTGGTTATGATCTCCAAAGTTTCGCGAATGGCAGTAGATTTTAAGGTGGAGTAAGAAGCTTATTTCTTTACGTCATCCCACATAAGAGCTGCGGACTTGAACTTGACTTCTCTGGATAGGGCCGTGGTTACTTTGCCGTTCTTTATGTCCCTTTTATGTTCGTTAACTCTCATTCTAAATGAACGCTTAGTAATTACAATGTAGTATCTCGCCTAACCGTCCGAATATAGTAGAGGAATGGCATAAACACATGCTTCATTGGAAGGTGGGACTTCTCAGTGTTTCCTTTAAGCATGGTATGTAAAGATGTCAGAGATCTGATGCCAACACCAAGGTTCGTCTTCTTGAGCGCGTTCTTGAACTGATAGGAAACATTTGGTATATAAGGAATTGATCCCAGGTAGCGTATCTGCGGCATAGAAAAATTAGAACGACTGGTTCGGGTTTTCTCGATGTAGCGATGTACCAAGCTCGGGGTGTATCCTGCCTCAGTGACCAGCTCGATAGCAATTCTCAATTCGCATTGTCTGAAGGAAGATCTGAGGATACTGCAAAGGCTCTTCGGATTCGAGAATGGAACAAAGCTCTCTTGTAGTCAGCGGGCAGAATGAGTTTCGGAGCATCAGGTTAGCTATGGATGTGGGTTTAATAATAGACTTGCGTGCGAAGGCGACTTTCAGATAATTTACGCAGTAAAACATCCAGATAAGGCAAGGTGCCATTGCGTTCGAGCTCCACAGTGAAATTGATAGTAGGATGAATATAATTGATTTTACCTTGAACGGGACGGCATCCTTTCCGTGAGGCCATATGAAGAATATCTCGTCCGCATATCTTAGCCAGGTGGTAGGTCTTGGGGTGATGTTGGTGAGTATATATTGCTAAATTGGACGAAGTATTGCTTCTGCGAGGACGGCTGAAAGAGATGATGCCATGGGAGCGCCATTTATCCGTTTGTAAACTTTTCCTTGGAAGCTGAAGTAACTGGAATTTGAGACCAAGTTCATTAATTTGAAGATGATGTGGCAGGACTCCTGGGAATAAAGTAACGAATTAGTTATGGCTTCTTTTAACGTTCCGATGCCTTCCGGCACAGGTACCGAAAATTGAAGAGAAACGACGTCGACACTGCCGATAATGTCGCTTTGTTGGACAGAAATTTGCTTAACTTTCATGATAAAGTCTACTGTGGAAGATATTATAAAGTCCGATTCGGGGAGATGATTAGCCAGAAATTAGGATAGTGCCTTCTCTAAACAGTACGTCGGTGCGGACCTCCGTGACACGATAAGTCTCAATGGATTATTGGGCTTGTGATGTTTAAGTCTTCCGAAGAGCCTCGGTATCTGAGGGCCGGGAGATAAATTGATGGCTTCCTTGAGATCGTCCGGGATAGCAGTTAGCCTGGCAGCTTGTTGCACTTAAGCAATCAAACAATTTAGTGGGTACTTATGCAGTACTGTGGATCCAGAATCGGAGATGAAGTCTTGGAGTTTCTGATTGTAATCCATAGCATCCATAATTGATATCTGGCCGGATTTGTCCGTTAGTGTCAATATTATGGAGCGATCATTTCTTTGGATCGAAATCGGTCTTGGAATTTTAAATTTACTATGTGTTCGTTTAGAATTATACCACGATCGTAACCGAGAACAACATAGTTGTCGTAGTTCATCTTTAGCATCCTCCGGAACTCGTGATATTAGGCTCTCAAAATCTGAAACGACGCTTACCAACTGTATCGAGGGTGTCTAATGAGGGGTGCACGAACAACAAAAGAAGCGGTAAGTGGTCTTGAGGGCTGAAACACTGGCCAATATTCAAGTGCAACCGCGGCTGGAGAGGATTGTATGAGGTAGCAGATGATCTCCATTGCATCATGTAACCACGCAGTACAACAGCGGTATGGGGGGGGGAGAATTTCAGGGTACCCAGCTTGACGCACATTACGAATGGGTTAAAACAGAAGTATTTCCTTCGTGTACAACTGGTCTCTGCTAAAAGCCGCGTCTTCAGCGAGCACGGGAGCATCGAAACTGGATCCTTGAGGATTGGAAAACGATCGCCTGATCAGATGAATATTTTTTCAGTTAATTCATGCCGACAAACGGGAAAGAACATGGCGTTAACAGCACGAATCGATGGACCCCAGGTGCCCAGCGTTAGCTGCACAAATTGGTGTAAACTGTGTAATAGGCGTAGGCTGTGTAACAGGTGAGATTTCGAGAGCAATTCGTAACAGAGATCCCACTCCAGCGATCAGACGCCAACTCATCAGCTTGGCTAAACATACCGGAAGTATTATATCAGTACCCCGTTGAATATATGCTACACTGAATCAAATCTGTTTTGAAGGACAAGGGCAACCCAACACATTATTAGGTAGGTGTTCCTAATAATTTGCTAGTTCAATGTAATCTGACCACGAAAATATTGCAGTTTTTCAATGAAAACCCCATCAGAAACTACAGTCAAACAAAAATAATATAAATCAATACGACTTCCTTAGTCTGAAAGTTTGTCCCACTGTTGTGGCGCAGCAGAAGTCGTCACCATAGCAACGACCTAAAAAGAAATATCTGTGACATCACGATTATCTTTTCCTGCAGGGGATCCCCTACACGCACACAGCACACGTGTATACCACTTTGTTTCGTTGTTATAGCAACGAAGACCGATTTTTCTCAGCTGTTGGTGTGACGTCATCTCATCGAAATCCGATGACGTCAGAGATGCGTTACCTTACACGATACACGATCTACTGTTTGTAAACAGGCAAGCGTTACATCAGGAATTTTGGTTCCACTTTGTCGTTCATAAACGACAAACTGAATTTTTCATTTAGAATCCTATCGTATGAAATTTAATTTTAAGATTCCCCTTGCGAACCTGAAATTATTATTTTAGGTTTCTTTTCTTATTTAAGTCTAAAACTTGAGAGTTCCAATACAGTATGTAACAGACTGTTATTCTTTCATGCGCATGCTTAAAAATATGATTTGGGAACTTTTTTCCTTAAACCACGAAATTCTCAGAATATGAATTTTTGTTTTCGCAGAATATAAGCAGGCGTTCCTTTATTTAGAGCAGTAGAAGAAATGAAAAAGTAAGAAAAAATATATACTATTTGTGCTTCTGCCCATGAATTATCATAACATTTTAACATTTGCAACAACGCGATTCTAAGTTCAGAAACAAAAAGAAAATACCTAGTTATTAAAAATTCTACATATCTTATTGTTCCCGTCATCTTTGACGAGCTTTCACCAAGTAATTCTGCATTCTATCTGCTATGAAAAGACACTACCTTAGTGAAATCCTGATACAGGGAATTAATTAAATGCATTGAGATGTGGTAATTTAATTCCAGAAACGATCGCACAGGGTCGCTCTTGTCTCGAAGCAGGTAGAATCACGTGCCTATGCGTGTCTAAACATGTATCAAATAGTGCATGCGTTTATAGAGTCATTCGTGATTGAGTACTTACGAAAGCAACGCAAGTCTGTGTGTAAGTTTTCAGCTAAAAATGAGTGATAGAAATACAGAGTAGCACATTAACACTAAATTCCGTGTGTAGATCAGTAAAAGTGCTTCTGAAACTTCAGGGCTATGGAAAGCGGCTTATGACGAGGATGCTATGGAAAAGTCAAGTGTCTTTGAGTGGCATAAGAGCCATAAAAGCACACATATCGCTCTTGCAATTCAATACCATGCTTGTGTGTTTCTTTGATTACAACCCAGGTAGCACAGTCTCGCAATTTAGCTTAGGCCGAACACTGATCCAACGTCTTTTAGGACTGGATGACGGTGGCTCAATGTTGGTACTATGTTAAATTGCAAGGCTGTACTACCAGGGAAAGGATTCATTGAACAGGGACAAATCAACCAAAAAGGCTATTCAGAGGTGTTGAAAAAGTCACGAGATTCTGTTCGAAGGAAAAGAGCTTAACGTGGCCTGACAATGTCCCAAGCCACGATGCTCTCAGTGTTCGGGTCGGGACTTCCTGGCTAAGAAATCAATTACCAGATTCGGTCATCCACCCTACTCACCTGACTTAGCCCTTTGTGATTTCTGGCTATTCCTTAAAATAAAAACTGCAATGAAAGGACGAAGATTTTCTGACATTTCTGACATCCGGTGTAACTGGACAAAAGAACTCAAGGTTATTCCAGAAACACGGTTCCAGGTATGTTTCTAGCAATATCATCTAATTAAATGCATAGCTGCGGAAGGGGATTACTTCGAAGGTGACAAAGGATCTCAAGAGTATTCCAGAAACAGAGTTCCAGGTATGTTTCCAGCAATGGAAAAAGCGTCTTACTAAAAGCATAGCTGCGGCCGCCCCGGTGTCGCAGTGGTCTAAGCTATTGCCTGTGATCATTTGTCCGAAAGGGGTCCGGGTTCGAATCCCGGTGAGGCATGGATGTTGTGTTTGTCTTACGGCACTGGCTCTCTCCCTTCCCTGGAACCAGTGACTCTAAATTAGGGACAGGAGACTGCTTATAGCCCATTGAGTTGCTCACGGTGGTCGTTAAACCTACAATAAAAAAATTAAAAATAGCTGCGGAAGAGGATTACTTCGAAGGTGACAAAGGAACTCCATGGTATTCCAGAAATAGAGTTCCAGGTATGTTTCCAGCAATGGCATCTAACTAAATGCATAGCTGAGGAACGGGATTACTTGGAAGGTGTCAAAAGATCTCTAGAGTATTCCAGAAACAGACCCAGGTAGCAATATTATGTTGGACCAACCGTGGGCTTTCAACGGTCGGCCCAGCGACTCGGCGACTCGGCGGCCAACAATTGGATATGTGTTGGTTCAAAGGTTGGACCCATATTGGAAAACTGTTGCAAACAGTTTTCCAATGTGATCATGTGTTGTTGGACAGCCATGGTTGGTCATCTATCGGACAACCGTTAAGTGGTCATTTGTTGATAAATGGTTGGTCATGTGTGGTTGGAAAAAAGTTGGCCAATCTTCGATACATAACGCAACCTTCGCCCAACGCTGCTGACGCAAAAATATCATTGAGCCAACCGTTGGCCAATGTCAGTGTGCTACTTGGGGGTGTCCAGGAATGTTTCCAGCAATGGCGACAGCGTCTAACTAAATACATAGCTGCGGAAGGGTATTTCTTCGAAGGTGACAAAGGATCTGAAGAGTATTCCAGAAACAGAGTTCCAGGTACGCTTCTAGCAGTGGCAACAGCGTCTATTTAAATGCATAGCTACTGAAGAGGATTACTTCGGAATTAACAGACACTAGTACATAGATACGCAGACATTTTTTTTTTCTACACGTGAATTAAATTATCACACCTTGTACGTTGATAACTTACAAAGTGCACTTTTTCCCATCTTGGGTGAGTCTGTTTTATTTCAAAATGGAAAAGCATTTACTGGTGCACTCTCGAGAAGCACCCTACACATGGGACTTAGATCGGTTTTTCAAAAACATTCTACCTTTCGTTAGATGTTCTGATAAGTAAAAAGGGTATTTGAAATCCACGTAAATATTTTCTTCAATATACCTCTTAACGGCCTTTTCGTCTACCGAGCGTAATAGACTGAGAAAAATCAGAAAAACCGAAATGACTTTCATACCGAATGATACGCCTGCAATCATTACGCTTCTAACAGACAAATAGCAAAGCTGAAAAATCTGAGAAAAGAGCGATTCTTCGTATGTTTGCTGATGTGATCGAATCACAGCCATCCATTACGTTCGTTTGTTCGCCCAAAAAGGATTATCATCACAAAGATCAAGATCGTGTAAGAGAACAAATGGAATAATCTGGTGATCCTTGGAACGTAAGCAAAAATTTAAAAAGAGGGTTCGTGCCTTAGATTACGCTGCGTTTGAAAATACAGGATTAGTATTAAAACAACGTCCTTCCTTTCATAGAAACATAATTTTCAGAATTTTCACCGAGATTTTAAAGTCATTCTGAGTTTAACCTTATCGATCCAGCAAGCACACTTTCTTGTCTTTTCATCTATGAGAAGAATCAATGGCCATTAATTTCTCGTCATTATCAAAATGCATCTATTTTCACACCATGTCACTTCTGGAAGTAGACAGTAAATTTATATGTATGTTTGCGTGTAAGAATTTTTAAATGAAAAGATATCCCGCCCAGAGTAATTGTAACGTCAACGTCGTTTTTTGATAAATATAGTTATCTAAGAGTTAGAGCTCCTTATCTATCGAACAAAAGAGCAAAGATATAAACAATAACAGCACTTTTTGCCGTAAATGTTATTAACAAGGAACACCCCCTGCGTCGAACAAACAAACCGCACCAAACTTCCGTTATATGTAATTTACGTACCTCTGAATTCAATGGAGATATTCGGTTTTCTGTAAAACTCCGCAGTTGACCAGTAGATGTCTCTGAAGATGGGTGCCACGTCGAAGCATCAAAAGTGGATCCGCACGAAAATAATCATCACGTACATAGGACTGTTGACGTCCGTAACTTCATAACGAAGTGTCAGAGTGTGCAAGTGTCAAAAGATTAATTCATGTGAGGAATGTCCATAAAATAACAAAAGCAATAACCATTGCCACAAAATGCTCAACAATTAATAAATGAAACATCGGTACACCAACAGATTGCACACGCACGAAGAACATTAGTGTTGAAAGCCACGTCGATGATACTTTTGAAATTCTGCACAGGTTCACCACAATGGTAGCCAGCTTTCTGCAATGCGTAACGAAGCATCGGTCTATAGATCTCCGCAGACAGTTGATTGTAGATCGCAGAATGCATCTTCAGAAGGAATATTGTCCTGTAATTTTGGCTGCGGCATGTTGGATCGTAGTATTATGTAGTCTGTAATCCTCTTTGCGTAAATTTCTTATTGTCTGAAAAAATGAACATCGAAAGGTTGAACATATTTCGCAGTTTTTGGTGGAATGATTTTTAAATGAACTTGTTTTCCCCCGGAGTTAAGTATTCGTTGGTCCTTGCGTCCAGACAAGGAATCGCAAAGTACGAGTGACTTGTCGGACAGATGTACATTCAAAACTGACGCAAAAAAGGTCGAACCATTTTGTCGTCTCACTACGTACACAGACAAACAAGGCATGTGATGCAATCACCTGCACACTCTCGACTGGCGTAGCAGCCGGCGAACGACTCAATGGACTCCTCTAGTGAGCATCTGCTGAGTTTTAAAGAAAAACGAATATCACCGTTGAATTTGGAGGTACGTACATGACATGTAACAGAAGTTTGGTGCTGTTTTGTTTGTTCGAACCCGCGGGTGTTCCTTGTAAGTACATAATGTTTTGTGTAACTAAGCACTTATCTAAACGCAAAAATGGAGTGTCCACAAAACAATACGCGGTTTCTTTAGATGACGTCAACGTAGAAGTATATATACTGCCCAAAATAATTAGGGAAACGTGTGAATTTAGCATGTTATGCAAGCTAGTCGTGTGATATCTTACCGAAACGGGGAAAACACTAGGGGAGTGAGACGCAGACAGCAGAATCAATCCTATCCTTATGCAAAGTAGAGTGTGACGTCAAAATGCATAAATAACAGATTGAGATAGAAACTAATGGTTTTCCGGAAATTCTTTGTTCTGCCTCAACCCATTTCGTTTCTTGAAGTCTTCGCTTTGAACGATACTTTAACAGCCTGATTTACTGGAATCAACGTCGTGGAGAGCTAATGGGAGGCTGGAAGCAGGTCAGACACGAGGGACGGTAGCAGAAGCCATTTCTAGGTTACGGGAAGTTTTCGAAAAAGATAAGGTCAAGGCCATTCACGAACGCCTACAGCAAGGGATGGCCGTTACTTATTGTTAATAGACCGTAGAACAAGCAGCAAACCGCTACTCAGCAGAGTTGGAAACGGGTCGAAAATTTCGGACCCGGACGTCCCATAGCTTGAACCCTACCCGGACCTGTAACTGGCCCGGACAAATCTGTTTTGAACTATAAATTCGAAACTCAATTTATGTATATATACATATAAATGTAATACACTGGCGTGGAAAAATTAAGGACGAGACGGTTTTTCGAATGTAACGTCGTGCAGAAATGCTCCACATCGACTCAAATCGTACCATAAGATCCCCAAGATGTAAGAATATGCAACAAGTGAGCAAATCCGTCCAAACAAGAAATCCAAAGGATACAACGGCACTTTATTAAAAAGGTAGCTTCAAGCACAACTGGACAGAAGACAGAAACGTCCATGTGACAGGTGGCTGCCAAGAAAATCCAGTCTTTAGTAGGGGATGTGATCACCCCTGACTGCGTTGCAAGATTTACAACGTCTGTCAACGTAATTCCTCTTGTAGCGCCAATCGCAGCTGCGGAATCGATGCTGGAGGGCTGGTGACGTGCTGCCAAGCGTCTCCCGAGAAGGTTCCACACGTGTTCAATTGGATTTAGATCCGGGGATCTTGCGGGCCAATCCATGCGTTGAATATCTTCACTCTCCAACAGCTCTGCGACAGCCACTTTACGATGAGGTGTAGCGTTGTCGTCGATGAAGATGAACTCAGGACCCACATCACCTCTAAACAGACGCACGTGAGGCATGAGAACCTCGCTACAATAGTGGACAACAGTGACTGAACCTCCTTGGAAGATGTGGAGGTCAGTACGGCTACCAAGCATGATACCTCCCAAACGAGAACTCCGCCACCTCCAAACCGGTCCCTTTCGATGATGTTAGAGGTCTGATTGCGTGTTCCCTGTTCTCTCCAGATGTGTATACGTCTAGAATCGCTCGTCAGACTAAGTTGTCTGTTGCATGTCTGTTGCATGTGTCTTGCGATTTCTCCCGCTGTCTTCCGTCTGTCTCTTCTCGCCTGTAGGACAATATACCGGTCGTCCGCCGCCGTGGTTGCTCATGGACGACCACTGCTAAACTTTCGGACAGCTGTTCCTGTCGTTTAAAATGCTCTCCAAGCTCGTGAAACGATACTGTGAGGATTCCCGAACTCCTCAGCCACACTGGTCACACTTCGACCTCCTTCCAACTTCCCAATGACGCGACTTGGTAAAGTCATGCAGATGTCGTCTACTGGATGTCTGTTGGACATATCACACGGTGGCAGCAACTCGACGTCATTCAAACCGATGTACACCGTGCAATAGCTTTCACCGAATTGCTGAACGTACACCGCCAGTGTGCTTTATGCCCTTCCTACACTCCCCGCCCTCCTACGTCATGCTGCATATATGCGCATGCCCTACCGTACCGGACTCCAGTTTATCTCCTGAGTGGTCTTTCGGTCCGTTCTGCCTGCTCGTTCCGCTGTTATGCTAATTTCTCCTCTTCGTCCTTAGTTTTTGCACACCAGTGTATATGCACATATTCATCCCAATAACTGCTTGATATTTAATAACTGAAATCCTTCTTTAAAAATAAAATTTGGTTACTTGCTGAATTTCAGTGCCGTTTTAGTGCCACTATTTCGCGTAATCCAGAAGTAACGGCTGACTATGGCCGTGACCATGGAGTATATTACAAATGGGAATCATTATTTACCATTACACAGATATATTTTTTTAAATGCATTTAGATTGTTCACTCTTTCCACGCTTTGATGGAGGTGCGCATACTTTTATATGGTCTGTTAGATTTTTGGTACCATAATCTTTTATTACACCTTCAACATCTTTCTTTGTAATTATACACTTTCCACATTTTGAACAACAAGCAAGACCAAACAACACAGAATTATTCACCGGTTCCTTAATGAGAAGAAACAGTTTCCAGCATTCACTCTTCCCCTTGTGGTTTTCAACAAGCACGTATTTGTCGGCCTCGACGCCTTTCTCAACCTCCTTAATATTAAATCCATCCATATTAACAAATAAGGAGTTAATTTCGACATGACATTTCATGGGAACGTGTTCTTAGCACATCAATCGAAAATCTCTGAATGCTCAATGTAAGAGATGCGATGTGAAAAGTAACTCTTAGTCATACAGTGAACTTCGCACGGAGAGAGTGAATCAGCTGAGAAGCAGGCAAATGGCGTTTGCCGGTACCTTGCCCTGAACAATCGCACTGTAAAAGAAGGCAAAGGAAGTATCTTTTTGCGACATAGTGTCGGTGTGTCTGACGTCGGTCGATGGAAATCTTCGTTGCCTTTTTTTCTAATTTAGGGTCACTGATTGCAGGGAAGGGAGAGAGCCAGTACCTCACCGGGATTTGAACCCGGACCTCTTTCGGACGAATGATCAGAAGCCATCCCTTAAACAACTGTGCCATCGGGGCAGCCGTTGCTTTAAGAAAGAGAAGACAATACTTTTGAATGGCAAATCATTATTCACTCCGTGGGCACCAGTATCGACTACAGAATTCCACAACGCGCATTTTTCTTTGGAATATATTGCACTTTTCTCTTTTCAAAAATAAAATGGGAATAAAACTGGGTCTGAATGGAGTCAGGAACACCTTGACCAGACCCGTTCGACCCACAAGAAACTGTTGACACGTGACCCGTTTCCATGTCTTCTACTCAGCTCCAGCGAGAACATCTCGTGTCAACAGCACGCAGGTTTTCAAATCAAACTATCCGGAATCGCCTTCCCTAAGTTGGCCTTTATGTACATAGACCAATGCCGTGTGTCCCTTTAACCGCACGACATTTACGGCCTGTAGAAGCTGGATTGAGGGGCACCGTGGTTGGGGACTCGACGAGTGGAGTCGATATCTCTTCTCTGACGAGTCGAGATTCACTCTGGAGTCTGACATCGACGAGTTCATATCTGGAGGTAACATGACACACGAAACAACCCACCTTTTGTGCAGAAAACATCACAGTACGGTGGACAGGGATTGATAATCTGAGCAGGCATAGGTGTCGGTGGACGTACGGACCTGTATGTCATTTAAAACGGCAGTCTGTCGGGCCAGAGATATAGAAACGAGATTCTTAGAGATATTGTTATGACTGACGCTGCAGCCGTCGGTGATTCGTTACTTTTCATGGACGATAACGCCTGACTTCATAGAGCATATCTAGTAGATAGCATGCTTCAAGAGGAAGGAATTTAGCGTATGGAGTGGCCAGCATGATACCCTGATTTATCTAGTAGATTATCTATAGAGCATATGTAGTATTATCTGGTAGATTATCTATAGAGCATATCTAGTATTACCTAGTAGATTATCTATAGAGCATATCTAGTATTATCTAGTAGATTATCTGTAGAGCATATCTAGTATTATCTGGTAGATTATCTGTAGAGCATATCTTCAAGAGGAAGGAATTGAGCGTATGGAGTGGCCAGTATGATACCCTGATTTAAATCCAATTGAGCATTTCTGAGACGCACTTGGCAGACGCATTACCGCTCAGTCAGCACCTCCATTGACACTTCGTGAACTGGAGACCCCCTCATTGAGGAGTGGCGAGAAACAAAAATCGGTGTTTTAGAAACAAAAATATCGTAGAAAACGCAATTTACCTTTGTGCCCCCTAGCGGAGTCTATGATTTACTTGAAAATTTTGAATTTATAGGAAAAACATTTCGCATCGAAAACACTATCCAACAAAGAAGGAATTTTTCAAATCGGAGTTTTAGGAGCAGAAATAACGCAGAAAACGCAATTTACCTATGTGCCCATTAGCGAAAAGTCTATGATTTACTTGAAAATTTTGAATTTATAGGAAAAACATTTCGCATCGAAAACACTATCCAACAAAGAAGGAATTTTTCAAATCGGACTCCTAGAAGTAGAGATATTGACAAAAATAAGATATACATCTACGCCCCTGGCTTGGAAACCATGCATTATTTCAAGAAGAAAATGTTCCTAAAAGGTTTGTTGATATAAGTAGTATCGCTCAACAAATCACTTTTTTTCAAGCGAGATTTTAGAAGCTCACATTTTGCTGCAAATACATCAGAAGCGGAAGTTAAGACTTACTCCACCTGGTAGCCAAAGAAATTTTTACACAAATTAGAAATTATGTGCAAAGGATTTCCCACCAGGAGCTGTATCCGGTGCAGAGAGAATTTTTCAAATCGAAGATTTAGAATCAGAGATGTAGGGGAAACGCAATTTACCTGTACGCCCCGTAGCGGAAAGTCTGTGAATCACCTGAAAATTTTGAAATTATATGAAAAACATGTCACACTGGAAACACTATCCAACAAAAGGAATTTTTCACATCGGACTCCTAGAAATAGACATATTGACAAAAATAAGATATACATGTACGCCCCCTGGTGGAGAAACTGGAGTTTTAAGAAGAAAATATTCCGAAAATGTTTATTGATGTGAGTGGCATCAGTCCACGAATTAATTTTTTCAATCGATATTTTAAAAGCTCAGATTTTATGGCAAATATATCAGAAGCAAAAATTAACCCTTACGCCCCCTGGTGGCTAAAGTATTATTTACCAAAAATTTGAAATTAGAAGCAAATGATTTTCCATCAGGAGATGTATCCGCTGAAGAAACGATTTTTCGAATCGGAGTTTTAGAAGAAGAGATATCGGGGAAAATGTAATTTACTTTTACTCCCCTAGCGGAAAATCTATGCGTAATTTGAAAAAGTAACTATATCTAAAATACTGTTCGACATAAATGGAATCGAAAGATAAATTTTTTTTTTTTCAATCGGATGTTTAGAAGCAAATATGTGGAATAAAACGTATTTTTGAATTCGTCATGCATTTACGCTCCCTAGCGGCAAAATTGTACATCGTAAAAAAAAACGAAATAAAGGATCATCATTCACATATTACAAGCTTCGGAGTACAAAAAGAACTTTCCAAATCGGGGTAATAGTTGCAGAAATATCGTCGGTACAGGCGGGCGGACGGATAAACCGGTAACATTAGCACGATCTTTATTTACAAAAGACGTGCTAAAAAACATGTTGGATCACAAAACGTTTAAATAGTAGCGGAGTATTTGTGTACGATTCGTTCAAAACGAATGACTCTTCACCGTAAATAGCTCGTTCTCACTACTGTGAATGACCATCCAATCCGCCATACCTGGAAACACCACACACTGAAGTCGCACCAAGTTTGATTTTATTCCGTTTGCATTAGTCAGGAAACGAATTAAGCGAAGTAATCTCGAGAGTTAATAAGTGTCAACCGTTATGTGAGTAAGTAACCAGCAGTTAGCTAGTTACTAATGGTGAAACTATAGAACGAGAATGATGAGTGAATTCCATTCATTCGAATGGTGCCCCCGAATCGTTCTCACGATTCGCGGGCACCATTCGAATGTTTACAATCTTTCATTGTTTACAATCCATTCACCGTTTACAATCTTTCATTGTAAACGGTGAATGCTGAAGAGCTCGCTCTCTTTTAGGCAGTTCGCCAAAAAAGAGATGCAGCGTTGAAGGTGCTTTGGCAGTAAACACGAGATCCCTGCAGCGAATGATTTACTCAGCGAGAGTAGTGACAACCTGCAAACTCATTAGACATTCGTGAATCACTCTTACGTGAATGACGAATGAACTTCCAAGGAGGTTTGTTTGTTTGCTTGATTGAAGGTTTAACGACCACGCCCGTCCGTCCCTAAGCAGTCGCCCGTCCCTAATTTAGGGCCACTGGCACCAAGGAAGAGAGAGAGAGAGCCACTGCCGTAAGACAAACCCAACATCCATGCCTCACCGGGATTTGAACCCGGACCCTCACGGACGAATGGTCATGAGCCATCGCTTACACCTCTGCGCCACCGGGGCGGCCTTCCAAGAAGAAATGATGAATGAACTCCCAAGAAGAAATAATTTATACTTTTAAAATTTTTGTGAATTACGTTACTTCACAATTCAAGAACCAAAATAGCTATACGCCCTCGTGGGCTACATCATTTTGACCACCCTTTCGCAACGAGTCCACGCCTTTTACAGCACTTAGCAATGACGTTACCCCCCGGCGTGGAATATACATACAGCTAAAGCGTGTCTTTTCTCCAGCATAGATCCCGTGCCATGGGTAAAGGAAAGGACGTGGGGTTTAAACGATTAATAGTTATCAATGCAAGGAAGATGGGGACCAGCTTCACAACTGCTGTAGAGTTGGCTGTTGGAGGGCTGCTGTAGCAGGAATAGCCGGAAGAGGAACTCACACCCGCCATTCGTTCTGAAAAGGCGGGTACACAGCTCGTTGACAAACTAGAGGAACACCGAACGCACACAGAAACATTTCGGAGTGCCCAGTCCAGTGTATCTTCTTATGGATGGGCGTAAGGAATCTACAGTCGGCTAATATGCCAGTGTCAAGCGTCTGCAATGGGCACGGAAACACCACTGACAGAAAAAAGTCACATGGTCAGACGATTCCAGGTTCCAGCTCCAACATACGGATAGAATTCCCGTGGGTGAACAGTTTGAACCAGATGTATGGTTAGACTGATATAGGGCGTTTTTGGCGGTACTATGGTGTGAAGATTACTCTCACGAACAAGACTAGCTTTCCTAGTCACTGCTGAACAAGCACCCACTTCCTGATCCTGTCTACATATTGTTTCCGATCAAGGATTTTCCCTACATGGCAACAGTGCATCCGGATAGCCTTGTACTCTTTCAGCAAGACAACTCCCAGTTTCATAAGGCTCAGATTATGCAGGAATTATTAAAGGATCACATCAAGCATTTGGTGTGCTCTCATGTCCACTAAATTTCCTGGAACTGAATCCTGTTGGAGTACATTAAATCGATCAGAACTTCAGCATTTCCCATTAAAATACGTACTTGTAGTTACATGAGCCTTTCATTTTAAGATTTTATCCGACATAGAAAATATTTTCCTGATAGTAAACTTGTGACATGCGCTTTCTGAAGTGTTTGCTCCTCACCCTCAAGAACAGCCAACCACCCTCTTTAAAAAAAAATAAACTTGAGGGGGGGGGGGGAATGCTTAATAGAACAGACTATTCGTTCGCTGAACAGTCATGAGACCGCTTGCCACTCTTACACTCTGAGAATTGTTGCAACTGGCTCTCTCCCTTCCCTGGAACCAGTGACCCTAAATTAGGGACGGTCGACTGCTTATAGCCCATTGAGTTGCTCACGGTGGTCGTTAAACCTCCAATTACAAAAAAAAAGGAAAAAAAGAAGCAGATATCCCGTTAGTGCGGAGTGATTGCACATACACATGCATTTTGGGGCTGCGTTTTCCCTGGAAGAGGAATAAAGTGTTATGAAAATTTCTGCAAAGACTCCTCCCAAAGTCTATTTTATAAATACCCAAGAGCCAGAAAGCAGCATTTTGTTCAACTTCTTCCTTATCAAACTATTTTGTTTTGTGGTCTAACATTTTTGGTAACTTCAAAAACGTACAATTTTATAGAAAAATATTTGACTTCGTCTTTCTCTTTTCCAATTTTGCACAGATGAGCATGGCAGAATTTAAATAGTATAAGTGACACTTTTTTCTCCTTTGTCAACAGTCATGGACAACGTGCTTTGCCGAGGAATCGTTAACTCCTGAATGAAAATTGCAAATTCATTTTACACTTGGTTAATTTAAAGAGCTACCGATACGCAATTTATGATGTTTGCGGCGTACGTCCAGATCTCTCCTCACTTAACAAGAATTCGTTCACACTTTTTTTTTAAACGATGAGTCGTTGAAAAAAATTGCGCTGTTGAGGGTTAATTACACTGCTGGCCACTCAAAATGCAACACCAAAAAGGAAGCATCCGATTGGCCTGAAATTCGCAGCGTGCGTCGCCCACGATAGGACATGCAAACGATTAGCATTGCAGGGCATATGCAGATCATGTGCGCCCGGAACGCCACCGAGTAGCACTATAAGAAAGGTGCACAGAAGGCGGGGTGTAAGTAGTGGAAGTGTGTTGTGCCGCCGGACCTGTGCGTGGGAAGCTTCCTGATGCTTCGTCGCAGAATATGTCATTCCACATTTCGGAGTTCGACAGAGGACAAATAGTGGCTTATCGCGACAGCGGTTTATCGTACCGAGACATCGGCGCCCGTGTGGGACGACATTCAGCCACAGTGAGGCGAGTATGGATTCGGTGGGTGCAGGAGGGACGGACGGACCGACGGGAGGAATCGCCGCAGCCACGGCACACCACCAAACGAGAAGACCGGCATGTTGTGCGGCGGGAATTGACGGTTCGCACCGCCACATCATGAACGTAAGCGCAGAAATTAGGGTGTGTTGCGCAACAACCTGTGTCCCCACGTACCGTTCGACGTCGTCTGCAGAAGCAGGGACTTGTCGCACGGCGCCCATTGCTCCGATTACCATTGACGTTACACCACCAGCGAGTGCGGCGGCAGTGGGCCGTTGAACGCCGCACCCGGAATACGGAATGGCACGACATTGTCTTCTCCGACAAATCCCTCTGCTGCCTGCAACACCACGATGGTCGGATCCGCGTGTGGCGGCACCGCGGCGAGAGACTGTATGACGCCTGCATTATGCATCGCCATACCGGTACGTCGCCTATTAGGGCGCAATTGGATATGACACCCGCACCCCTCTGGTACGCATCGCCGGTACACTCAACAGCCACCGCTACATCTCCGACGTTTTGGATCCTGTAGTCCTCCCTTACCTGAAAGACCTGCCAGCGGCCACGTTTCAACAGGACAATGCGCACCTGCAAGTGGCACGCATCGTGCAACAATTCTTCACGGCCTACCAGGTGTCACTGCTGCCGTGGCCCGCCTGTTCTTCCGATATGTCGCCCATCGAACACGTCTGGTCGCTGATCGGCAACTGAGTGGCCCGGCAAGCACCACCCGTGGCTACGCCTGATGAACTGTGGCAACGTGTGGAAGCAGCCTGGACCGACATACCCCAAGCCCATATCCAAAGCCTCTTTCGTTCGATGCCGCGGCGTGTAGCGGCCGTTATTGCCAGCCATGGAGGCCACATGAGCTATTGATGTCTGCGTGTTCCGCAAGTCGCATAGACCTGTAAGCTCAATCGTTTCATCTTTGTATCAGTTGTTATGAGTCCAGTAAATCTGGCTTTGCTATCTCTTGTCCTTCTTGGTGTTGCATTTTAGGTGACCAGCAGTGTATATTAAAGTACATAAGATACACTTAGGTATTCGTATTTCCACCGCTTTCGTTGCACTGACCGGAATTTGACATCTGCAATATCGATCGAGGGTTAAATTAGATGTCGTATGTGACATATATCAGCAGATAGAAATAACACGCCTTCTGTCCTCCCACAGGAATTGATTGGTGACTAACATACTGCTAAATGTTAAATGTGATGATTGGTGTACTTGATGTATACTAGATAGCTAATTTGTTAGAACTCATATACCATTCTATGCAAATGGCTTATTTGTATAAAATGGTCTACGGCGGTTACATAATCCAATAAACGGAAACACTTCCAGTAGTAGTTCAAATATGCTACTGAATAAATATCTAAGGAGAAGGCGACGTGATTTAATTGGCTCTTGGCGTGGGGGTGATAATAAGCACTCGGGTGAGCGATGCACGTGTCTTCAAAATGTATGGACCTGCGCAATGTGGAAGATGATGTGCATGCTCTCGTGGAATGTGGAAGAGAAACAATGTAATAGTCTACAAAGGGAAGTTGACGTAGTAAAAAGATGAAAGTGATCACGTGTCCTAACGTCAGAAACGGCAAGTTGATGACCGGATGATATCCGTACTTGTACGAATCACCAGAAGCACAATAATGAAACGAACAAAGGACTTGCATTACTGAAGGCATTCCAGTGTACGCTGCTCTGGACTTTTTGCGTTAAAACAGCAGAAGCCCTATCCGTACACGATTTTTGTCTGCAGCGAAAAAGAACAAGAAAGATGACACCGAATTATCGGGTGTAATAAAGCACGTCTTTTGAATCCGTTCTGATGCAAATTGAATTTATCAAAGCTATTCAAAGTCAATGGAACCGGTATGGAAAACAATAGTATCTGACGGAAGAAAGAAGTTTTTCAATCGGGTTTTTAATCCCTCAGATATTGCTGAAAACAGAATCGTGAGCTTACGCCCTTTGGTTGCAGACTTGTGCGTTAAGAAAAACATGAATTGATATGAGAAACATTTCGCACCGAAAACGCTCCCTAACACAGAAAGAATTTTTCAAATCAGACTCTTAGAAACAGAGATATCGACAAAAATAAGATGTGACTTTACGTCCCCTGGTGGGAAAACCGTGCATTATTTTAGGAAGAAAGTATTCTCAAAAGGTTTTTCCATATGAACACTATCGGTGCAGGAAAAAAAAAAAATTTGTCGAGTTTTCAGGAGCCCAGATTTTGCTACAAATGCATCAGAAGCAGAAATTAACACTTATGCCCTCTGGTGGCCAAACCATTCTTCACCAAACATTGAAAATTATGTGAAAAATATTTTCCATCACGTTTCGTATGCGATACAGGAAGAATTTTTCAAATCGGAGTTTTCGAAACAGAAATAACGCAGAAAACGCAATCTACCTTAGTGCCCCCTAGCGGGAAGTCTATGATTTACTTGAAAATTTTGAATTTATAGGAAACAAATTTCGCATCGGAAACACTATCCAGCAAAGAATGAATTTTTCAAATCGGACTCCTAGATGTACAGATATTGACAAAAATAAGATATACATCTACGCTTCCTGGCGTAGAAACCATGCATTATTTCAAGAAGAAAATGCTCCTAAACGGTTTGTCGACATGAGTAGTATCGGTCAGCAAAGCGCTTTTTTTCCAATCGAGATTTTAGAAGCTCATATTTCGCTGCAAATACATGAGAAGCGGAAATTAAGACTTACGCCACCTGGTGGCCAAACCATTTTTTACAAAAATGAGAAATTATGTGCAAAGGATTTCCCACCAGGAGCTGTATCCGGTGCAGAATTTTTCAAATCGGAGATTTAGAGTCAGAGATGTACGGGGAAACGCAATTTACCTTTACGCCCCCTAGTGGAAAGTCCATGAATTACTTGAAAATTTTGAAATTATATGAAAAACATGTCACACTGGAAACACTATCCAACAAAGAAGGAATTTTTCTAATCGGACTCTTAGAACTAGATATTTTGACAAAAATAAGATATACATCTACGCCCCGTGGCGGAGAAACTGTGGAATATTTTAAGAAGAAAATATTCCGAAAATGTGTATTGATGTGAGTGGCATCAGTCCACGAATTCATTTTTTCAATCGATATTTTAGAAGCTCAGATTTTATGGCAAATACATCAGAAGCAAAAATGAACACATACGCCTCCTGGTGGCCAAAGTATTATTTACCAAAAATTTGAAATTATATGCAAAATATTTTCCATCAGGAGGTGTATCCGCTGAAGAGAATTTTTTTTCAATCGGAGTTTTAGAAGAAGAGTTTTCGGGAAAAATGTCATTTACTTTTACGCCCCCTAGAGGAAAATCTATGCGTAATTTGAAAAAGTAACTATATCTAAAATACTCTTCGACATAAATGGAATCGAAAGATAAAATATTTTTTTCAATCGGATGTTTAGAAGCAAATATGTGGAACAAACCCTATTTTTGAATTCGCCATCATCTGCATTTACACCCCCTAGCGGCGCAATTGCTCATCGTAAAAAAAACCAAATCAAGGATCATCATTTGTATATTTCGAGCTTCCGAATGCAAAAATAATTTTTCAAATCGGACTAATAGTTGCAGAGATATCGTGGGTTCAGGCGGTCGGATGGACAAACCGGTAACATAAGCACGATCTTTTTTTACAAAAGACGTGCGAAAAATCGTAGCCAATTTAATGCCCGAAAAGCCCTTATATCCAATCTAACACCACCTCCCGTCCGTCCGTCTAGGGAGAATAGGTCTTCTTACTCCAACCTATTCTTTAAATTTGCACAACTTCTACGGGATTAGCAGAAGTCACGCTCAGTAACCATTGTTGTCGCTAAACAAGTTACTGAAGCAGGCGCTAGTACCTCCCAGGGAGAAATATTTACTCTCATAACATCGCATGTTTTCTCTCTTTGGAAGAATACAGTGATCAGCCCCCCCCCCCCCTGGAAACGTCTGCAGGTCAATGCATATCGAGACTAAAATTTTGTGTGGTACCGAGCACTATTCCTTCTTTTGTTAACTTGAAAAAGGGAAGGGAAGAAATTCTGGAAAGAGCAATAGAGAGTTCTGGGCGTAACGGTGTTCTGAGGCTCGCTCCGGTCTTTAAAGGGTTAAAATCCCTACAGGTCAGCTATAAATGATTGGAAAGAGTCATGTGGTCTTGACGAATGGCGTTTTCAAATACCCCAAGCTGATTTGAGGGTGAGAGTTTGGAGACAACAGAAGCAGAGCATAGATCTATTTTGCGCGGTCATGAACCTTCATAACGGCGGAAGCAATGTAATGGTGTGGGCCATGTTTTGCTGGGACGTTTTACTCTTTTGATTCGAGTGGACCCATGTGACAATGCCAAAGTATATTTAATCCTTTAGTCGGCTGGAACGAATTAACTTGGTCTTAGCAAAATGGGCTGAATTCAGCTCCAATGAATGTATTCGCTGTCAAGAAGTGGACAGAAAGCCGGCGGAACGAGCGACCTTGCGCATCAGAACGCATTGCTTTCCCCCTTATCTTTGTTATTCAAAGTTGTCATTTAGGATGACGATTAACACTAATCCTTTCTGACTGATTACCAACTAAATAGTCTACTGTAACACTGGCGATGAGCCTAAGAAAGGAAAGTTTTGAGTCACTTGTTTCTGCTCAGAGGCATGGTGATTTAGGTTTGAGACACTTCTTTCTTCTCAGAGGCATGCTGTCCTTTTCAGAGTCAGCTTATGCCTTGGGCCATGGAGCCCAAGGCATAAGCTGACTCTGATATATATATATATATTGCCGTTTCTTTCGTGAAACCCGGCCTCTTATGTGAACATTTTCTTTACGGGAAAGCAGAAATTTTTGTTTCAGGTACATTGGCCAGTGAAAGGGTTAAACACTGTTGCTGCTCCAAGGTCATCCGACCATGCTGCCTTCTATCGCCTTGGTGATGAATACTTCGAGCTGATCATGTGCCGCGTGACAATGCCCACCAACATTACATCCAGTTGGTTTCACGACCATGATGGAGCTTTTTTTTTTTTTTTTTGTGCTTCAACGGCAACCTCAACACCATGGAGTATTTATGAGATGTAATGGAAGAGTCGTTATTTAAGCGGAACCTTTCCAAACCCCAATCCATGGCCGGAAAAACTTTTTGAGAGTGTGTGTCCTAAATTGGATATAATCTAAAAAATTCTCTCGCGTGCCCACGAGAATTCTGAGGAGCAGATTCTAATGTTTATATTTTACGTTGCTGTTTTTTTTAAGAAAAAGAGAACAAAATGCTTGAAATCATTCTTGAAAACAGCTATTTAGGCAACCAATAACCTTTCCGAATTCTTTTAAAGAGAATTACTTTAGAGATTATATGTTATTAAGAGCTAGTGATTCGCAAGAAGTAAAGTTAACGTATTAGTAATTAATATATTAAATATAACATCAAATGTTTCGCCAGACCTATGTAATTTGGTGTTCAAGCGATTTAAATGTGAAGAGATATCTTTCAAAAACTTCAATCTACAAAGATTAAAAAGAAACAACGTTTACACACAATTATTTTATTTTTCTTATCGATCAAAGTTTCGCTGTGCTTTTGTTTTGGCACAGCTTTTTTAGGGTGAATGGCACATAAATATCATAGTCGCATATGTCATCAACTCATATGTGTATATAGATTTGATGATGGCATATGCGATTTGAATATTTGCGTCCCATTCGTCTTGAAGAAGTTGGGTCAAAAGCAAAACGAAACTTTGCCTGATAAGAAAAAACTCTGCATAAACGGTGTTTCTTTTTAATCTTATAGTCATAAAAAGTATGTAGTCTAGGACTGGTGAAATCAATCTACACTGGTGTGCAAAAATTAAGGACAAAATGGAGAAATGAGCATAACAGCGGAACGAGCAAGCAGAACGGACCGAAAGACCACTCAGGAGATAGATTAGGGTCCGGTACGGTAGGGCGTGCGCATATATCCAGCATGACGTAGGGGGGGGTCGAAAGTGTATAAATTACACGGGCGGTGTACGCTCAGCAATTCGGTGAAGGCTATTGCATGGTGTACATCGGTTTGAACGACGTCGAGTTGCTGCCACCGTGTGATATGGCCAACAGCCAATCCAGTAGACGACATCTGGATGACTCTACCCGAGGTCTCGTCATTGAGAAGTTGGAAGAAGGTCGAAGTGTGACTAGTGTGGCCGAGGAGTTCGGGATCGATCACAGCATCGTTTCGCGAGCTTGGAGAGCATTTCAAGCGACACGAACAGCTATCCGAGAGTTTAGCACTTCTACACGACGTTACATTCCACCAGCAACCACGGTGGCGGACGACCGGTATATTGTCCTACAGGCGAGAAAAGACAGACGGCAGATAGCGGGAGAAATCGCAAGGCACATGCAACAGACAACTGGACGTCCCTTTTTCCGTTTTACCGTGGCCAGGAGGCTACACAAAGGTGGTGTATTTGCACGACGACTAGTACGGTGTGTACCATTAAGGCCTGCTCATCGGAGACGGCGGTTTCTATGGTGCCAGGAACACAAGAACTGGACACATCAGCAATGGGGTCGAGTTCTCTTTACGGATGAGAGCCGATTTATTGTGATGAGCGTTTCTTTCTGGACGTATACACATCTGGAGACAGCAGGGAACACGCAATCACACCTCTAACATCATCGAAAGGGAGCTGTTTGGAGGTGGCAGAGTTCTCGTTTGCGGCGGTATCATGCTTGGTAACCGTACTGACCTCCACATCTTCCAAGGAGATTCAGTCACTGGTCTCGGCATTGTACAGAGCTTCTCCTGCCTCACGCGCGTCTGTTTAGAGGTGCTGTGGGTCCTGAGTTCCTCTTCATGGACGACAACGCTACACCTCATCGTATAGTGGCTGTCGCAGAGCTGTTGTAGAGTGAAGATATTCAACGCATGGATGACCCGCAAGATCTCCGGACCTAAATCCAATCGAACACGTGTGTGACCTTCTCGGGAGACACTTGGCAGCACGTCACCAGCCGCCAGCAACGATTCTGCAGCTGCAATTGGCGCCACAAGAGGAATGGGCCGCGATGCCTCAACAGCTCCCTGACAACCTCGTCCTCAGCATGGACAGACGTTGTAAATCCTGCAACGCAGTCAGGGTTGATCATATCCCCTACTAAAGACTGGATTTTTCTTGGCAGCCGCCTGTCACATGGACGTTTCTGTCTTCTGTGCAGTTGTGCTCGAAGCTATATACCTTTTCAATAAAGTGCCTTTGTATCCTTTGGATTCCTTGTTTGGACGGTTTTGCTCACTTGTCCTATATTCTTACATCTTGGGGATCTTATGGTATGATTTGAGTCGATGTGGAGCACTTCTGCACGACGTTACATTCGAAAAACCGTCTCGTCCTTAATTTTTGCACGCCAGTGTACAAATCCACACAGCAACAGGTAATTGTTCACACGGGAATTTTTTATTATTCAAAAACAGGTGAATTTTATTCAAACACTTAGCAAATTATTTAACCCTTTAACGACCAGGAATCTAAAATATAATATCCCTCTAAATACCATAACGCCCGAAACTATGGTTTCACTTCTTTGTTTAGCAACAACAATGATCACTGACTGTGACTCCAGCTGATCCCTCATAGGTTGTGCAACATTAAAAAAACGAGTAAGGGTAGGAAATCTGACTCACTCTAGACAGGCGTTTCGGGTAGCCATGGTCGTTTGTATGTACGAGCGCTTTGGGCGTTATGGTCGTTAAAGTATTAAGAACACAACCTCAACTGATCCAACGAACATTGTTTTACTTAAATGGTTCTGTGTACACCAAATTCGCTCGGTAAATAATAAAATTCATTTTTGTTTTCAAATCACGCACGGAATAAATAAACTACCTCAGTTACAGTTTTCATTACAGTTTCGTTTAGGCTAGTTTTCCCCACAAAACCTCATTGTACACAATAAAGTGAAATCCTGGTAGTTGAATTCCAACATATTTTACAAGCACATTTACAGAAGCAGCGTTTTTGTCATGATGCTACGTGTCATTATGTATGGTGTTATGCCAGGTGTCTGTCATACAAACTGTTTTTGTAAAGGTCAGCTGGTCGATTAGACTGTCCGTTTAATACTGCAGTGCATACAGGAGTATATCAAAATAAGGGAAACACCGACTGCCAATGGGGTACACGCAGTGCGCAGTATGCAAATCACAAGAACGACGTCACCAGCGATGTAAGGTATATAAAGGGGTGCAGTATGATGTCGGGTATCACGTAGCACTGCCACAGGCGTAGGTGAAACAGCTGTTGTGGAATAATTGTCAACAATATCAGATATCAGTAATCTCAAAAAAAGCATGATTATTGGTTTGCGTGTCGCAAGAGCTTCAATAACTACTACAGCAGAAATAGTAGGTGTAACGCGAGGAACTGTATCCAAGATTATGACTACCTATCAAAAAAAGGAGACGGCGTTGCTATAGTAACTAGAAGAGCAGAAATAGAAGGGGTAACACGAGGAACTATATCCAAGACCGTGAATACCTATCAAAAAAATAAAAAAAGGACACGGCGTTTCTATACTAACTGCGACGGTTGAAAAAATAGGTGTGACACGAGGAATTGTATCGAAGATTATGACTACCTATCAAAAAAGGAGACGGCGTTGCTATAGTAACTAGGACGGCAGAAAAAGTAGGTGTAACACGAGGAACTGCACCCAAGATTATGACTACCTATCAAAAAAGGAGACGGCGTTGCTATAGTAACTAGAAGAGCATAAATAGAAGGTGTAGCACGAGGAACAGTTTCCAAGATTGTGACTACCTATATAAAAAAAGGACACAGCGTTTCTATACCAACTGGGACGGTAGAAATAATAGGTGTAACACGAGGAACTGTATCCAAGACTATGACTACCTATCAAAAAAGGAGATGGCGTTAACGTAGAAACTAGAAGAGCAGAAATAGAAGGTTTAACACGAAGAACTGTATCCAAGATTATGACTACCTATCAAAAAAGAAGCCGGCGTTGCTATAGTAACTAGAAGAGCAGAAATAGAAGGTGTAACACGAAGAACTGTATCCGAGATTGTGGCTACCTATAAAAAAAGAACACGGCGTTTCTATACTAACTGGGACGATATAAAAAATAGGTGTGAAACGAGGAACTGTATCCAAGTTTATGACTACCTATTAAAAAAGGAGACTGCCTTGCTATAGTAAATAGGACGCCAGAAATAGTAAGTGTAACACAAGGAACTGCATCCAAGATTATGACTATCTGTCAAAAAAGGAGACTGCATTGCTATAGTAACCAGAAGAGCAGAAATAGAAGGTGTAGCACGATGAACTGTTTCCAAGATTGTGACTACCTATCAAAAAAAGGAGACGGCGTTGCTATAGAAACTAACAGAGCAGAAATAAAAGGTGTAGCACGAAGAACTGTATCCAAGATTATGATGACTACCTATCAAAAAAAGGAGCCGGCGTTGCTATAGTAACTAGAAGAGCAGAAATAGAAGGTGTAACACGAAGAACTGTATCCGAGATTGTGGATACCTATAAAAAAAGAACACGGCGTTTCTATACTAACTGGGACGATATAAAAAATAGGTGTGAAACGAGGAACTGTATCCAAGTTTATGACTACCTATTAAAAAAGGAGACTGCCTTGCTATAGTAAATAGGACGCCAGAAATAGTAAGTGTAACACAAGGAACTGCATCCAAGATTATGACTATCTGTCAAAAAAGGAGACTGCATTGCTATAGTAACCAGAAGAGCAGAAATAGAAGGTGTAGCACGATGAACTGTTTCCAAGATTGTGACTACCTATCAAAAAAAGGAGACGGCGTTGCTATAGAAACTAACAGAGCAGAAATAAAAGGTGTAGCACGAGGAACTGTATCCAAGATTGCGACTACCTATCAAAAGAAGGAGCCTGCGTTGCTATAGAAACTAGAAGAGCAGAAATAGAAGGTGTAGCACGAGGAACTGTATCCAAGATTGTGACTACCTATCAAAAAAAGGACACGGCATTCCTATTCTAACTGGGACGGTAGAATAAATAAGTGTAACACGAAGAACTGTATTCAAGATTATGACTACATATCAAAAAAAGGAGAAGGCGTTTCTATAGCAAATAGAAGAGCAGAAATGAAGGTGTAGCACGAGGAGCAGTATCCAAGATTGTGACTACCTATAAAAAAAAAAGGGCACGGCGTTTCTATACTAACTGGGACTGTAGAAATAATAGGTGTGACACGAAGAACTGTATCCAAGATTATGACTACCTATCAAAAAAGGAGACTGCGTTGCTATAGAAACTAGAAGAGCAGAAATAGAAGGTGAAACACGAGGAACTGTATCCAAGATTGTGACTACCTATTAAAAAAAAGAACACGGCATTTCTATACTGACTGGGACGGCAGAAATAATAAGTGTAACACGAGGAACAGTCTCCAATATTATGACTATCTATCAAAAAAAGGAGACGGTGTTGCTATAGTAACTAGAAGATAAGAAATAGAAGGTGTAGCACGAGGAACTGTATCCAAGATTGTGACTGCCTATCAAAAAAAGGACAAAGTGTTGCCTTCAAACGTGGAAATTGTGGACGTCATACAAAAATGTTGGATAGAGATAAGCGTCAGTTTGCACGGATTGTGCAACTTAAGCACAAGACCACGTCATCACAATAGCAAGAAATTTGAACACAAGTCGGAATGTTCCCGTTTCCGTCAAAACAGTTCGTTACGAAATTCATCGTGCTGGCATTTATGGCCGTGCTGCGATCCACAGACCACTGATTACAAACACCAATGCAACAAAATGTATAACGCTGTGCAAAGCACATAAGAACAGCGACGCTAAAGACTGTCAACTTGTTACCTGATCTCATGAATCGTACTTCATATTGTTGTTCACCACTGGTAGAAAGTATATCTGGCGAAAAAACTCCAGAAGCGTACCACCCAGACTGTTTGCTTCCGACTTTGAAGCATGGACGCGGAACCTTGATGATGCTGTGGGGTGCCATGCCATGGCACTCCTTAGGACCAGTGCTTGCTCTGTTGAGCAGTGTCGCATCTGTAACATACGAATCCATTCCTGGTAGACCACTTGTACCCAATGTTGCAGGCATTGTTCCCTAATAACCATCCTTAGTTTCAAGCAGATAATGCGCCTGTGCATTGTGCAAAACTTGTCAAGTGGTGGTTTCCAGAACGTGAGGATAAGGTACAACAGCTACCCTGGCCACCTCAGTCTTCAGATCTAAGTGCTATATAGCATTTGCGGGCATATGTGGAGCGAAAGGTCAGATCATACTTTTGATCTCCAACATCACCGGCACAGTACGGACATATTTTACAGGAAGAATGGTCCCAAATTCCACTATCGTGTGAGTATGACTTGTATAAGTCTATTCCAAGTCCAATTGTTCCTGTTCTGAAAGCCCGAGGTGAGCATACAGGCAATTAATGTTAATTTCTCCATGAACAGTAAGTGTTCCCATCAGGGGTTTATCACCTATGAATGGGAGTCATAGGTTTACGACTTCTTCACAAGTCAAATCACTGCAGCCGTAACATATTGCTCCTGTTCTGAAGGTGCTCATTATTACGTAGGTAGTTCAAATAAGCGTCTGCACAAGATACAATCACGTTTTACTTCTATCGTAGATAATTTGTTTGTTTGTCATCTTTGATACTCTTAAATGCAGGACAAACCATAAAAACGCGTCACTCACTGATTCCCCAGCGAAAATAAAAAATGCGAATGTGATTTTTTCCCAGTTTTTTGATACCAGACCTTCTTAAACAAATCCTTGCTTGGGCCATATCTTTGGACAATGCAAGTCTTGCTAAGCAAAATTTGTCTTGCAATGGCAGGCAGCTCGCTTAGGAAATTGAAAATCCTTCCACCATGGTAACAAATCCACAATGAAATTCAACACGTGTAATTCAACCGGGCTCGGAATTACACGTGTTGAATTAATTAGAGTAATGGAATTCAAGACGTGTAATTCAACTGCTCGGAATTACACGTGTTGAATTAATTAGAGTAATGGAATTCAAGACGTGTAATTCTGAGCCCGGGGCCGGGTTTTTCGGTAGTTAATGAATTTTGAGCCCGTCCGGTCCCGGGCCCGAGCTCATCTCTAATCTGGACAACCATGACTGCTAAGCAACTGTACGTGGTAAAGTTTTATAGCTCTCGACGAGATCTATTCAATTATATAAAGAGTATTCGCAGTGGTTTAAACTAAAATAAAAAAAAATGTTTTCATTTGAGCGGGTTAACATTTTCGACATTGCTGCGGAATTCGCAGAATGAACGCAAGCAAAAGTGGAGAAAATCAAAACGAGAGGCAAGAGCAAGTGATCAGGGATGTAAGAAGCCCAAGAAGACTGCAGCCCAACGAACTAGAGAGTATCGAGAACGCCTGAAAGTAGCCGCCGCCAAACAAAAATCTAACACACTGATCGAGCCTGTATCTTGCCCATCTCGAACTCTGCTTTGTGTTCGCAATGTATCCAGTATTATTTCCAAAAATTGTATAAGCTACTTTTCATATCATTGGTGGCTATAACAAATTAAATAAACGCTTTGAAACCCTACTCGACTAGCTCATTTCAACTCTCTGATCTGTAAGTCGTAGTACTACGTTTCAAACTGACTGCTCAAACAGAACTGAGCCTACCTGTATTTTTTTTTCTTCAAAGCTATTAAAATATTTGTTAAGCATTTGACCACATTCTTTTGTTATGATATTTGCGTACGATGCATTTGAGTTCCTCTTTTTGGTAGTTTAAATGTGGATTTTCCTTTTCTACGTGTTTACACGCAGATGGGATTTTTATTATTCCGCACGTGCAAAAAAGGACAAAAAAAAAAAAAAAAAAAAAAAAAAAAAAACAGAAATGGACTGACATTGAGCATTTTCCCGGGAAAGCATGGCTTCTGAATGAAAACATCTGGTTTTCAACATGCAGTTCTGCGAAATTTATATTTTCTTCCGACTGTTGTACCGAAAACAGAAAAAAAAAAAAAAAAAGATTCTTCGACAAGATGTGTGCCCGTTTTCTCTGTGCCCAACATTCTTTCGCAGAAACTCAATCCTCGCGTTGTTCCTGTGTTTCATCCTTGCCGAAGGAGCTTCCAACGACAATATTTTAATATGAAGCAGATGATTTTGACGCGAGGGGATTCTTTTTACGCTACTGGATTTTTTTTTTTTTTCGCTTTTCGCAGTTTTAACTCCGTTTCAAGGAAGTGCTCGTATTTCCGCTTCTGGAAAAATTAATTTCTGCGAGAGTAACCTGCATTTGCACTCTCCTATGACACAACAAATGCGAGCATTCAAGGTTAGCCTCAAGGGCCTGAGTTTATGTCACCTTATCTCGTGGGTCCCTCCCCATTAAAAGGGGGGAGGGGGAGAAATAGCGGTTTGACCAAAATTTCTTTATGCAGAGATGAAAGACATCGAGCTGCGTTAAAAGGGAGATGTTGCTGCTGAACTATGATCAGAAATACAGAGAAAGGAAGATGATAATTCCTCGACGTACCTTTGTGAAGCAAATCAAGATATGTAAATCAGCTCAGCCATTGAAGAACAGTTAGCTAGATAAGCAAGTAAAGAGAGAAAGGTAATATAAGAGAAACAGTGAGAGAACATAAAATGTGGAAAAGAGAGAGAGAATGGAAGAGTCAGCTTGTAAAAGAAATAACTAAGAGAGAAAAGGTAGGGGCGAGTAAAAGAGTCGCCTCGATGAACGCCTATATAGTGATACAAGGCACTGACTTCTAATAATTCACCCAAAATGGGTCGGAGCTCGAATTCTGAGTGAGGCGTAGATGGTGTTGGTGTGTTTGTCGTACGACACTGGCTCTCTCCCCTCCCTGGATTTAATGGTCCTAAATTATCAAACGGAGAGTGCTTATTGCCCAGTGAGTTGCTCAGTGTGGTTAAACCACTGAACAGACGACAACAAAAACAAAGACTGAAAGAGAAAGAATGGAACAGAAAGGAAGGTAGAATCTGAAAGTGAAAGAGAGAATGAAAAAGCGCGACGGAGAGAGAAGAGGAAGACTGGAAGAAATGCAGACAAGGTGTGAAAGTAAGAAAGTGAAGGAGAGAAAGAATAAAAGAGAATGAGCAAAAGAAAAAGCAAGTGAAGGAGAGATAAAAAATGGGTGTGAGAGTAAAACAGAGAATGAAACAGGGCATCATAGGGTGCTTAAGATAGAAAGTAAAAGGGACAGTGAAAAAGAAAGTATTATTCAGAGAGAAAGGGGGAGTGAAATAAATAAATATAGTCTGAAATTTAGAAAGGAAGCTATTGAAATATAGTGTTTTATATATTTCTTTCAATAACTTTACCTCTTTCTAAATTTCAAACGCTATATTTATCTCTATTTTAAGACAGAGGGAGAGAGCATAAGAGAAATAATTTTGTCCCGTTCCTTTACAGCAGCAAGCCTTCAGGCTATTAACACAAAATTCTGAAAAAGGATTGTAAACAGCAGCACAAACAGAAAATACTGCTAAGTCACCTACTTCTAGAAAATATTATGGCACGCAAATCAAAGCCGCTATTGCAGAATTCTGACTAGGATTATTTATAGATGACGCAAGTACTGAATTTTTCAATCTGCCACTGCAAAAAGCATCCAAGTGATTTCTGAGTAATTGATGCTGGAAGATTGGGAGCTACAACACTGAAAAAATTCCGTATTTTTCGATTACAACGCGGCGACGTTACACTCGAATTTAAAAAAGTGCTGCCTCTGAAATGCGGTGTTTAAAAATGTACGGCTTATAACCCTTTTCACGACATATATTCTAACCGCCATTCACGATATGTACACTGAAGAGCAATTGAATTAGAGACACTCTGCCGTTATGCAAATGTGGCTCTGTGAGCGGCCCTGTAAACGGAAACGACATGACGTATGCAGCGATCCGACAATATAAGGAGTGATGCGACGGGAATCAGTAAGAGGCGGGCGCAGTATGGGTAAGACGAAGGAACTAAGCGCATTTGATCGTGGGCAAATTGTCGGGGCCCTAGGAATGGGTCACTCCATCTCGGAAGTCATGCAGGCACTGTGATTTTCAAGAGCCACTGTGTCACGGGTGCACCGTGAGTACATCGAATCCGGTAATACCGCCCCTGCAAAGGCCAACTGCCGTAGACAACCGCGTGTGGATGAGTGGGGTCATCGTCGACTAGCTCGCATTCTAACAGCGGATAGACGGGTCACAGTGCAAGAAATCACTCTGCAGTTTAACGCTGGAGCACAAAAACGTGTAAGCAGCCACACCATCCAGAACCATCTCCTCGCTATGGGGTACAGAAGCCATCGTCCCACGAGGGTACCGCTGCTGACCGCACATCCCAGGGTGCAAAGATTGGCATGGGCGCGGGAACATCGCCACTGGACCTTAGACATGTGGAAAATTGTTTCCTGGACTGATGAGTCGAGATTCACGTTGGTACATGCGGATGGCAGGATACGAGTACGACGCAAACCACATGAAGCGATGGATCCTTCTTACCAGCAGGGTATTCTTAAAGCTGGTGGGAGTGGCATTCTCGTCTGGGGACTGTTTACGTGGACTGAAATGGGACCCCTGGTACGTGTGACATCGTCCCTCACAGGTCAACGTTACCGGGATATCCTGGAGGACCATTTGCTCCCGTTTGTGCGTCTTCAACATCCTACTGGGGACCTCATCCTGCAACAGACAATGCACCGTGCCATCGCTCCCGAATCGTATCCGAAAGGTTGGATGAACACTCCACCGACGTGACCTCGCTTCCTTGGCCAGCTAGGTCACCTGACCTCAATCCCATAGAGCACATCTGGGATGCCATGGAGAGAGATGTTCGATCCACCATCAAATCTTCGTGAACTGTGGGAGCTTGTTCAGGGGTCGTGGATCCGTATGGCCTCCCAACGCTTCTGGTGTCTTGTCGAGTCCATGCTGAGACGAATCGCCGCCGTCATCAGGGCGAAAGGTGGTTCTACACGTTACTAGACAGGTATCTCTAATTCAATTGATCTTCTGTGTATACAAGATTACTAAAACCAAATGTGCCAAAATTTAGAAGAGCATGTTACCAAGAAATTTTTCAGAAAGTATTAACAACTGTAAGATAAGATTTATAATGCTCTAAACTCTAAGATGAAACATATGTCTGAAATTATAAGACTGGTCTTTAAAATTTAAATAACTAGCAAGGCGCATATAAAATACACTGAGTGACAAAAAAAAATGCCACACCATGATGACGTGGTGTTGATAAAGAACGCTCCGCTGTTAAACACTTACTCTCTCTTTCACACTCCTTTCTCTCTCGTAAATGGGCTGACGGTAAACAAAAGGTCTTTTACTCATTAGGAGGAAGGGTTACACACGTACAGCAATGAAGCAGTGGTGGCGACTACCATTCAGTGCGTAACTTTCCGCGCGTTTAGATCGCTTTCAGCTTCGATGTTATTTGATTGAATTGAGAAGACGAATCGAAGTGTATTAAAATAAATTGTTTTCCTAATACCTCATTTCACTGCATCCTTTATATTCGATGAAAGTCATACAATATATTCTTCTGTCATATCGGGGTCGGGAATCGTAATGGACGTCAAATAAAATTTCCCTTGTGGTCTGTTAACCTTCGGCTTTAAACTGGGTGCGGCGTTGTTCTCAATAACAAACCAACGAGATAAATGGAACTGTGGAGTCATTCTCGGGAAATACGGAACACCCATGAGCCATAGATGGGCTTTCAACTCACGATCTGCAAGCCTGCAATTGGTAAATTACATTCTCCTAAAGTTCTATTCACCAGATCTAGATACTCTGCATGGAAAATAGTCAGAAAGGAACCATCCCAATCATTCAAAGGTTTCGAGAAATCTAAGAATTTTCAATGCACTGCAGAAATATAAATATATCTATCCGTAGTTTTTGCCCACATGACGTCCTAGTGCTGTAACTGCCCTTCTCATCGACCGCTATCGTAGCACACCGGATTGTGAAAGTATCAGTTCTTGTTTTAGCCCACTAAAGGATGGATTTTTGAAATTTTAAATAGTACATCTGCGATACTCGTAGCCAAATCGTTGATCCAGGTGCTCGGACGAAATTTCTTGCCCTTGACGTAATGTTGCTGTAACATGCCTGCTATAAATACATCAAATAATATCATTTGCTTACTTGTTAATTTGTGCGTGTTCTAAACGGGCGAACGCAGCTTTTCCTCACGTTTTCATGTACGTATGCATTGCCTGATCCTACAGTCATATCTTCTTCCTCGTATGTACAAATTTTGTAAAAGTCCAGCAGCTCAACCTTGAACCATCCTCGTAGGCAAGAAGTCCAACCCAACTTTGAACCGTTTTCATATGTAAATATCCAGCTCAACCTTGAACCATCCGCGTATGTAGAATCGTAAAAGCATTTTTGTCCAGGAGTACCTTCTTATGTGAACAAGATATCTCCATTTACAGGATTGGACAGCGCATTATCCCGTTATTTGTGGAGGATATTTTTTTTTTGACGCCCTCCCCAAATTAATTAATTAGCCCATCCAGTGATCAAATTGTCGAAAAAGTACGTTCCATTGGCATAGCGTGGGATACAGAGAGCCACGTACCCTGTCCCAACATTGAAAGATTATAAGACAAGGTCATTTAATGTGATGGAGGCCACCTCTGTTGCGCAGTGGTCTAAGAGCTGGCTTATTACCTTCTTCCGATATGGGTTCGGGTTGGAATCCCGTGAGGGGTGGATGTTGTTTCTCTATCGCACTGGTTCTCTCCCTTTCCTGGAACCAGTGTTCCTAAATTACTGCCGGGGAAATGCATATATAGCCCATCGAATTGGACACCGTGGTCGTTAAACCCCCCAAACAAGCTAAAAAATGTTGCAGCAGCTGATACGTGACAGATTTAGTGCGGTCGCCGAGAAAGAAAGAACCAAGAGCTTTATTCATACACTATCATGCTACTGCCATCTATATAACCTAAGGCCTGAGCCTATCCATCTGATGATTTGCTTTGAAAAGTTCTAAATGTTTTGATCTACTTTAGGGTAAATCAATGCTGGCTTGGCGCACCTCGTACATCAGCTTCTGTTATGCAGGTAAAAGATCCAAAGTTTAATACAATGCCTGACAGAGAAAATGCCACACCATGAAGATTTGCTCGAAACAATACAAACCGCATACACAGATAGCCAAGTAGGTTCTAGACAAATGATTTAAGTGTCACATACAGACTAGGCTCCAGTGGCCGAATATACGGGTTGATCAATAAGGAGTGTGGTTCCCATTTTGGACAATACAGTCTTGAATCCGACGTGGCATCGAGAATCCGAATAGAGTCCTGGCGTATCGTGGACCATGTGGTATTGATCCGAGTCCACAGTTCACCTTCTTTTTGCGGGGGTGGGAGGGTATTCAAAGGACGTCCAATCGTGTTCCACAGATACTTGATAGGCGAGAGGTCAGAAGATCGTGCTGGTCACGGAAGCATTTGCACACCATGTAAAGCATTCAAACTGATCCGATCGGTATGCGGCTGATCGTTATCCTGTTGAAAAACGGCGTTTGGGATGCCCTGCAGATATGGTAGTCCCACGGGCCGCAGCACTTCGTCAACATAGTGGCGTGCCATCAGTGTGCCGGTAATGTGTACCAGTAGTGAGCGGCTGCTGGCGCTGATAGCACTCCACACCATGATTCTACGTTGCCGAGCCATGTGACGCTCCACAATGGTGGAGGAATCCTTCCTTGGCCACGTCGCCTCCAGACTCTCACACGACAATCATTCGTGGTGAGACAGAACCGTGATTTATCGCTGAACACCACACTGTTCTATTCGGCACCCCACGCAACTCTAGAGCGACACCACGCAAAGCGGTGACGACGATGGCTCGCTGTTAAGGGTAGCCTCCGCAACGGATGGCTGGACAGCAAACCAGACGCAGCCAATCGGCGCGACACTGTCCGCGTCAATATCGGACCATCCAAGCCTCCCCGTATCCTCCTCAAAATGTCGCCCGTTGTGTCCTAGGGTCCGGCATGACGTCGGATGTGACGATCGATGCGCTCGGACGTCTGTCTCCGTGCTCCGGTTCCCCTAAGACATGGCACAGATACTTCCTAGGACTTCAGTCTCCAAATGCGACCGACGGTTGTTGCATCACGTTGCGTTTCTTCCGTAATACCACGCAAGGACCATCTGGTTGTATGAAGGCCTACGATGACACATCTCGTGAACTCATAAGTTTGACGAAATCGCGTATGAAGGCATCTTAACGGCATTGGCACCCCTTGTTCGTTCTCCAGATACGGTTACAGTAGAACCACTCACTTCTCGCGGCCGTGACGACATCTCGACTGATGGTTTCACGGGCTGGTTGTCCACTTATATCCCGCGCGCGGTTCCTGAGATTGGCCTTCAAATGCAATCATTTGCATAACTTGTACGTGTGCACCCACTGTGCAATATGCATGACGCTGCGTTTACGTCTTCATGGTGTGGCATTTTCTCTGTCAGGTAGTGTATTTAAGGAAAAATATTTCCAGGAATCGCTTTTTCCCTCCTCCCCCTAAAAAAAAGCCCTCATCAGTTTACAATTATTGGTGCCCCAAAAAAACTTCGGTCACGCTACGCTTACAGTACGTTCTATGAGCTAGCAAATAAAATGGTTTTCTGCGGACACAAGTTCGTGCTTTGTTAGACCCCCATACACAATCTCCAATGTCTAATGCTAAAATCTAATTTCAGACTGCTGAGTCACGAATAACAGAAATACCTTAACCCTTTAGCGACCATTACCTAAATATCTTGTATCACTCCATATAATATAACGCCCGAAACTGTCTGTTGGTTCACTTGTTTGTTTAATAACAACAATATTGACTGAAGGTGACTTCTGCTGGTCCCTCACAGGTCGAAAAAAATTGAAGAACAAGCAAGGGTAGGAAATCTGACTCACTATAGGCAGGCGTTTCGGGTGGCTATGGCCGTTTGTACGTGCGGGCGTTCTGGGCGTTATGGTCGTTAAAGGGTTAAAAGCGCACGATGTGTCGGAGATATAACTGCGTTCTGATCAAAATAAAATCAGAAATGATAAATTTCGTAGGATTTTCAATTACCTAAAAAAGCTTTCTGTAGTGAGAAAATATTCCAAGACAGTATGGGAACGTCTAAATTAACTGCATACAACCCATCATTTAAATTAACAGCATACAAATGACTTAAACTGCTATGTACGCATGTATCTAAACGGCATTGGTACCCTACGTATGGTGTTCGCGTATTGAAAGAAAATGTTTCCATTGAAGTAAATGCTTCCTCCAGTGGCGAGGGCCATCTTCATGTGCAAAGCGGAATGGTAACAAACCATCATGGATGCTGGATAATTCTACCGTTTTCACGTACTTATTTTATCAGACTGTAATTTAGCATTTAAAATACTTTACTGTCGTAGTGGGGATTAGTGAGCAGCTACAGTATATTACTGATATTCCATTTTTTTTCAAACATGAGAAGAAAACGGACTTTTGAATGTAGAAATTTATGCAGCACTCGAAAGAGTTTTCAAAAATAACCCTTCGGCGAATCATAAATATCGGTTCTAAAACGGATAATGAAGCGGGGCTTCCTGATACGCAGTCTTGGTCATTTTTACACACATTCGATTCTGTATAATATACATGATTATGAATATTAGGTTCTGGTAAGGGATCAATGTAGCCATTCGTATGTCTGTTCAGCTGTGTTTTCAGAAAAGTAAATAAGAGGTTATCAAATGTGTGGTATGGCTAAATCTATATCTAAACCATTTTTCTAAAAAAAAAAAAGATTTCTAGAATCGTATTGCTGTAGATATTACTAAAATTTAACCGTATAAAATGAAATTCATATTGATTGACGATAATTCAGATTGTGAAATGTTGGCAACGGTTGCATGTAAAAATTCATGTCTACTCAAATCCGATTCCCCAAAAATAAATTAAACAAGAAAGATGACGCCGAATTTTCGGGTGTAATAAGCACGTCTTTTGAATCCGTTCTGACGCAAATTAAATTTATCAAAGCTATTCAAAATCAATGGAACCGGTATGGAGAACAATAGCATCTGACGGAAGAAAGAAGTTTTTCAATCGGGGTTTTTAATCGCTCAGAGATTGCTGTAAACGGAATCGTGAGCTTACGAACTCTTAGAAATAGAGATATCGACAAAAATAAGATTTGACTTTACTTACCCTGGTGGGAAAACCATGCATTATTTTAGCCAGAAAGTATTCTCAAAAGGTTTATCCATATGAGCGGTATCGGTCCAAGAAAAAAAAATTAGTCGAGTTTTCAGGAACCCAGATTTTGCTACAAATACATCAGAATCAGAAATTCACACGTATGACCCCTGGTGGCCAAACCATTCTTTACCAAACAATTAGAAATTATGTGAAAAATATTTTCCATCGGGCCTTGTATGCGATACAGGAAGAATTTTTCAAATCGGAGTTTTAGGAGCAGAAATAACGCAGAAAACGCAATGTATCTTTGTGCCCCGTAGCGGAAAGTTTATGATTTACTTGAAAATGTTGAATTTATAGGAAAAAAATTTCGCATCGGAAACACTAATCAGCAAAGAAGGAATTTTTCAAATCGGACTCTTAAAAGTAGAGATATTGACAAAAATAAGATATACATCTATGCCCCTGGCGTAGAAATCATGCATTATTTCAAGAAGGAAATGTTCCTAAAAGGTTTGTCGACATGAGTAGCATCGGTCAACAAACAACTTTTGTTTCAATCAAGAATTTAGAAGCTCATGTGTTCTGTGCTTGCTGCAAAGTCAAGTACTGGGAGGTTTTCACAGTCGTTGAGAGCTGCCCCAGTCTCTCCTGAACGAGCTGTAGAATCAGTTTCCAAACACTTTTGGAAACTGATCAACTTATCGCGTTTCATGTATTTGAAGTGCAAAGTAATCATTGATGGAGTGATTTAGAGAAACGCGTTGTTCAGTCACTGAGAGAATATATTGCTAAGTATGATTGCGGACGAACGCACTCACGTTAGAGATCTTGAATGGAGAAGAATAAAGAAAGCTAGACAACAACAAATGAATGATCTCATAAGAGAATTCGAACTGCCGCAATTAAATTTGGATGCTAATGAATATTATGAGATGATCGATTGGACTAAAACGCGTCTTACCGAATCACCCCTGACAGAACTCATCTCAGACGAGGATCTGGATCGACTAATCGCAACTTCTGCCGCAGCTGGCGAACAAATAACCAAGTTCCTCTGCCACAAGCAAGCTGTGGAGCGTTGCGTGAAACTGGTGACCGAAGCAACTGCCTCAGTGTGTGGATGTGAAGCTAGAGATTCGTTCATGGGAACAACAAATGCATCACGGAAATTAATGCCACATTTTTCGAGTAAAGCGGATTACCGAACAAGATATACCTCGTAGAAATAAAATTCTGAGCTGGAGGGAAGGTGGGCGGAACTCGAAGTGTAGCCGCCTCCTCGTAGTGGGTTCTGGGTTAATTCCATATGTGACATTGGAAGCACGCGAAGAGCTACACGCTACACATTGCAAAGCAAACTGAGTGTACTACACAAGCACACACATGGTGAACTCAGAGCAGTGCAATTTCTTACGGTCTTTCCGATGCCCTACATGCCAGGATGCCTTTACCTAGCCTAGGATTGCGGGCCAAACGTGGGAAGAAAATGGTTAATTTCGCGTTTAGTGTGAAGACATAGCATATTGATCAACTTCAAAACTATTTTTACACTGTTATTGGGAACACTAAAGGACACTTTTCCGCCATAGGGGTTACCCGATTTCAATTACAAAAAAATTCCATCCTTATTTGCTTACGGCCTTATAATACGGTCGGAAAAAGGCGAACTTAGAGTGCCGTGCGGAGACATAAGATACTAGTCGATTTCAAAAACATTTCTTTTGTTATTCTTGTTAATCTACACGGCAACATTTCCGCACTAGGCAATATGCAAATTTAAAAGAACATTGCGGCCCACCCTAATGAATAACACTGTCTATATCTGTGTAAATTGATCATTTGGCATGCTGTCAACCATGTATGATTTGTACTTGTTGCTCTGTAATTTCTGTTTCCTGTTTTTGTCTACCTGTATGTCTTTGTACCACCAGGTCCATTAAATCATTTAAAAAAATCCTCAATAAAAAAAATAACCGGACAACGAATTAAAAAAAATAACAGGATAACGAATTCGCCACACTGCCTAGTCCCCAAACTCCCCTGACTGTAGCCCAATTGACGTTTGTGTGATATACTCGAACGGGATTTGAGAGCTGCTGATCCTCTTCCATTGAATGAGTGTGAACTGCAGCGGACATGGGTCAAGTTACTTATGGAGGAATTTTGACATTTTATAGAATCTGTTCCTAGGCGTCTGCGAGTCGTGGTTGTACAGGAAGGTGGACCTATGCGTTATTGGGTAAGCGTTCCTAATGCAAAGCTAACCCAATGTACTGTATATACGTACAAAATAAAATCCAGAATTAATGTTTGTCAGCCGGCAATAATTATTATGAATGTGAAATCCTGGGAAGCCTTGCCAGTAGCCATTCATGTACTGTATGTTCAATTGTAATTCCCCGCAAAATATATGAGTGGTTATCAGATCTCTAATACACGTACATCTAAAGCTATTTCGTAGAACTCCTTTCTTGAATCGCATTGTTGTAAGTATCACTCGCTCACTGTGAAAAACACAGGAACGACAATTGATCTACATTGGCTGCACTCCAAAACATCAAATTTCTCTGATTGCATTAGAGGCACGTGTTGGATTTTTGGGGATTATACACAGTAGTTAAAATGCCACACAGAGACGAGACAATAACATCACAAAATTACAGCCGTGGTCTGCAGTCGCAAATTCTAGTTGCCGCCTTTCATCACCGTCCTTGAAGCTCTTTTTCATCTGTCTCACTAATTCTGAACCGTGATAAGTTAGTACGTTTCCGAGTCATGTTTAAAACAGCGGGTGAACTAATTTTGTGTTTCCCTCTATAAACACAGTATAAAAATATAATTGACACTGGGATTTTAGTTAATAAACAGGGACAGATAGAATATACCAATTTTAAACACAAGGTAGCACTTGACGTAAACTCAAATGAAATTTAATCGATAAGGTGTGTACTTATATCATTGGAATCCCTGATATTTTGTCAACACGTTACCGATTCCTTCATAATCGAAGTTTGCAGATTTGAAGGCGAAACATGACTGGATACTTTCCTCTGGAAGTTCTTTGCTACCTCCTTTCCTCTCTGAAAAGGTTTCACCAAAGTAATTTTGCAACAAGACAGAAAATAAGTGAAAACCCAGTCGCCGATAAAGTTAGGGTTAATACAACAGGTGAGTAGTTAACTCTCTCAGTCCAAGTTTTTGAGTTTTGGATAGTATGTTGTGCTGCATGACAGCAACACGGTAAAGTACGTTTCTCTTTGGAGCGAGCATCCGGGAGAGATTGCTGTCTAATCAGTCTTCAGGCAACAAATCTCAGCAGTAATGAAATCGTCCTGTTAGTAGCAACTCAAGTTGAACAAGTCTTTAGCATCCCCATTAAACAGGTACAAACCTCTGTTTACCGTTAAATAACAGGATCCGCTCTTCAGCTGAGACAACGCGGTATTCCAAAAATGGCCCATTATGTTACCAGCTTTTGCTACAAAAGGCAGAAGTTGACTGACAGCATGCAGTATCTCCACAACGGCTGATATGAAATTCACCTGAACTAGTAGACTTGCACACAAGGTGAAGGACATTTGAATAAGTCGACTCTAGTCAAACATGTACACTATTAAAAATTGTGTGGTAGGTTGCACCAAAAAGTGGTGCTACATCAGCTGCACCACTTTCTGAGAAAACATGCACCATTATGTGGTGCAAACAAAACCCAACAACATGGTGCAACTTTGCACCACGTTATGGTATAAGGTCACCCCACATCATGATCCAATGCTGCATTATATTTTTCAGTTTTGTTTGCACCACAGGACGTTGTATCTTTTCTCAGAAAGCGGATCAGCTCGTGTAGCACCATTTTTTGGTGTAACCTACTACAAAATTTTTAACGGTGTATGTCAGCGGGAATTTCCTTTCTTTATGTTTCGGGGTTTAACGACCACCATGAGGAAATCTGAGGGCTATAAGCAGTCTCCCGTCCCTAATTTAGGGCAACAGACTCCATGGAAGGAAGAGCAAAGGCGACATACAAAAACACACTACCTATGTCTCATCCGGGACTCTCACATGTGCTCTGCTCGAATGACCAATCAGAAGCCAGCATGACTGTCAACTCAGCCACCAGAGCTGCGGGGAAAGTTCAATTTCATTGCCACGGAGTCAAGTAGAATGTATTCATCAGCCCTTGACGGACAAGCAGAAAGCTCCTTGTCAAAAATTTTCAGATAGAGCATTAAAAACTTTTAGGCAAACAGGTTTCTTCACGTAAGTTGCTGATGTCACTTTAACCCCTTTGAGTGTACTCTCGTCTTTTTTTTTTTTTTGTTGTTGTTTTTTATTGGAGCTTTAACGACCACCGTGAGCAACTCAATGTGCTATAGGCCGTCACTAATTTAGGGCCACTGGTTCCAGGGAAGGGACAGAGCCAGTGCCGTAAGACAAACACAACATCCATACCACACCGGGATTTGAACGCGGACCTCCTTCCAGACGACCCTCGTTTCTTAAAACTCATACCGCATAAAATGCAGACTGTGAGGTTTATCGACTTCTGTATCTCACTCTCACTGAGGGTATACGTGTCTCTCACTGTACACGGAAGCATGACCTGCTATCGACTGCGTCCGTTGCCATGTGGTGTATTCTCACTAATCATCGCAGCAATGCGTGAGACCGACACTCAGATGGAGAATACACACGTTTACCTAGGGCGATCGTATCCCACGAAACCAGCGACTGCGACCATGCGCTGTCCCAGAAGTTCACAGTGGTCATTAAACTTCGAAACATTAACAACAAAAATGCTATCAGTATATGCAATTATTACTGACTGTTTTCATATAACGCCATAAAAAATTGGCATCTGCGACCATTGTTCTACCTGAGGAGTCGAGCTACGACATTGATTTTTACATAATATGCTAATGAGGCAATATCGCAGAAAAGATTAGCGATTTGGCGTCATAGACGCATGCGTACATCATCTAGGCAAATCAGATCGCGCAATGCGACAGCCCCGAAACCGGCCTTTTTTTTTTATAAGCACCGCGTGGCTCGGTCAGCATGTCAGTGCCTGGTCAGCAGTCGGTAAAGATGCCTCTTCGTCGTGTGAAACAGTCGAACAGTCACATCAGCGAGTTCGACAGAGGTCGCATTATTCGTGTGACAGACTGCAATGCTTTCCCTCCGGGAGATTATAGGTCGTCTGGTGCGCAATGTTTCCATTGTGGCAAGAGTGTGCACAGTGTGTCCGTAGTGGCAAGAGGGAATGGCGCGAAGAAGGGCGTAGGACTCGAAGAGAAGGTTTTGGACGTTGTACACAGACAACGCCGAGGGGCAACCGTCATCACACGAGGATGTCTTTCAGTGACAGTTCTGTATCATCAACGGCGTTGGCGCACCACTGGCGAACTTTGACGCATTTTCCCATGTCATCTACAACAGAATGTCGTCGGTTATTACAGTTCGTATTGCAGGCTTATGGGCCTCTCTCTACTCCTCAGGCGCACTTTTGACCCCACAGCAACGGACTGCCAGGCTGCAATGGAGCATCGAACGAAGGGAGGAGGCGTGACGAATTGCACAGCATCGTATTCTCGGACGAAACGCGCTTCCGTTTTGAGGGAAATGATGGCAGCATCTGTGTCCTCCGACGACACGGGAAGAGTGCATTAGCGCCATGCATGCCTCACCAACACGAGGCGTTATGGCCTGTGGTGCTATTGAGTACGAAAGCAGATCACCTCTCATGAGAGTCCGTACCACCATAACGAGGGACCGTTACGTCACTGACATTCTACTGCCGGTTGCCTTTCTGTACTTGCAGGACGTCTCCCGGGCCATGTTTCAGCAAGACAATGCCACACCGCATGTTACAGAGACAACACCTCGCTTCTTCAGAGATAAAAACATTCAATTCTGCCGTGGCCGACTAAATCAGTGGATTTATCACCCATAGAAAATCTTGGAGACATGCTCAAAGTACAGGTGCAGCGGTACGACTGTCCACCAGCAACTCTTCATGAAGTTTGGACGTGGGAGAATACAGGCACGATGGTTATTACACAGGACACCATTCACACATTATTTGATACGATGCCTCATCGCGTACAGCAGGTGATATAAGCCAGAGGTGGTCACACCGATTATTAGCTACATCGACGCACCTAGTACGTATGACACAGAGATGCTAATAATTTTTTTCTGTATTTCGTAATGAACATATTCTGAAAAAAACAGAGTCGCAGCTTGATTCCTTTCAGGTGTTCTGTTTTTTATGACCATGAGTGTACTTTGTAGTTTATTATCTAATATTTGACATAAGAATTTTTTCTATCTTCAATGTAGATGGTTTCAATCTTCCTTCTGAGCCAGGAAGAAAAAATTTCTTTCTCGGATTCTAGGTTTATTGAGAACTGATAAAATGATGAATATGACGAGTCAAAGCGAAAAATCGATAGCTTCCACATTTCAAGGTGATGCCCGGGCTCAATTTTCTGAAGCGTATGTCTTCTTTTTCACTTCTTCCTCCCAGAGGAATCCGACACTCGCAGACAACGAGAATCTCATCCAATGAGCAAACATTGAAATCATATTTCGCGTGAGAGCTGGAAAAAAATTCTCGATGCAAAACCAAAGCCCAAAGCCCTTCATTTCCATCGCAAGGAACAGGTCTTTTGTTCTGAGATTCGAAAAAGAAAAATGTTGGCGTCAATTTTCTCTCATTTTTTTTCGTGTATTATGCTGAAATTAAAACTTTTTTATTATTACTTTGAAGCAATTTCCTAAGTTGATGCCCTTAAGCCCAATCTCTTCCACAAATGAAATTTTTATCCATATTTTAATCAGTTCTACGTTGGATCTTATAACTGTGAAAACACAAATTTATCCGTGACGGAGATCGGACCCGAGCTCCGGAGTAAGTTGCTCTCCCAACAAAGCTACTCGGGCGTAAGGTATCGCTGCAGGTTTGTCGTCTTGACAGGTGATTCGCCTCTGCAGTACGTCACAACATCTCCCTCTTATTTTTTTTTCTTTTTGAGCGAAGAACGAATTTTCATTAATTCTAGAAGATGTTTAGAACAAACATCACATATTTATCGAAGAACCCAACGGCCAGTAGATTCATTTTTACATTCGGTCGCCAGTGTGAAAACACAAATTTTTCGTGACCCCTTGCTCCGGAGTAAGCTGCTCTCCCGGCTATGCTACATGGGCGAAAAATATCGCCGCAGACTTGTCATCTTGACACGTGATGCACCTCTGTAGTACGTCACATAACACATAAAAAGCTTGATTGCCATTGTGCCTATGCGTTAGGGCGGAGCATAAAAATATTTTTTTTTAATTTCGATTTGCCCTAGTGCGCAAAGGTTGTGTATTGCTACGTAAACCATGCGCAAAAAAACTTAGAAAAAATTTAGCGAAATTCAAATAATATCTTACGGTTCCACTTTGCCTCCAAAATTTCGATATTTGGGCAAAATCCTCACAATTTAATGTCCGTTGTGAAAAATGAACAGTGTTTGTTGCAGACTTTCCCTAGTGCGCAAAACACTATTTGTTGGTACCTAAAAGATGTGCACAGTTTTTTATGTAAAGCAACTAATATCTTATGGTTCCAATTTAATGCAACAATACTCCATGTTTAAGGAAAATTACAATATTTGACACTTAATGCTCACCATGTGATTTGTGTACTAGTGGTGTTAATGTGTGGACTACTGCACTGAAAGCACACAATATTGTGCAAATGTGCACACGGTACAGCTCTTCACATTTTTCATGTTTCAGAAAAATCCCAGAACTCATTATGAGGAGGTGGCTGCACAGCGAGTTCCAACCGTGCCCAACTCAACCACTCATCCAATAGGGCAAATTAATTTTCTGTTCTCTTTTAATCTTCAATTTCCTGTTCTTATTTATTACTTTTTACCCTAAAATCTGATTTACTTTCGAAGGCTGGCGTTATTTGCCGTGCTTCCAACCGTACTCTAATAAATCAATCCCTTTATTCTTCTCCGCAAACAGCGGCAGATGCTTCTGTTGTCAACTTAACGTATCTCTCCACTCTGTGATTGCTACAAGGGAAGTTTTGCGTGCCCAATCGCTCAACAATGTCCTTACAGTCACTGTTGCATAGGTTCATTATTTCATCGTCGGTTAAATGAGCAGTCAATGGCGGTTCGCTATTAGGTCAAAATAATCCTCCCCCTGAACAGTTGAACTGAGGAATTTCGAATACACGGATTGCATCGCAGTTTTGTGCCCTTTGCTCGAAGGATCCTGCGGAAGCCGAGTTCTCTGATATGTTTCCTCTCGTCCTTGATCATAGCCAGAAGTGGATGGCCAAAATAGCCATTCCTTTGGATTACCTGGTACAGAACGCTCTTCAAACCCTAGGTGAGATATCTGAATGTATGGGTGGCCTTCCACAGATTCCGTGCTTCATCATGGCAATGAGTGTGTGATATTATAAGTGAACCACATTGGCCGCATAAACCTCACAACAAATTCTGCCAGAATTGTAAGTGAATCCAAAAGCTGCGAAGTGCTAATATAAAGGTGCAAAATATGCTTACCCGTCGTTTGCCACCGTGAATGGCTCATTTTGCTCCGGTGCTCATGTGCCAGGCTTGGTAATCACGTACATTTTGTCACAGCGTGGCTAAAGTCACACAAGTATTTCTGAGACGTGTTGAAATCCCTTGCAATTTTTTCATCACGTTCAGGAAAACCCGCTTCATTTGCTTCAAATTTCAAATACCGCTGCAGTGAAAGGATGTATCTGGTCGGCAGTGATCTTTAGGTAGGTAGTAGACGTCATAGTTTTCTACGCATGAAGAACTAGACTCAGGGTTTCCTAGCAGACCACTGCCCAAAGCATTGCACTTCCTTCAACGATTTGTCTTAGTCCCATGGCCATCTCGGCGCAAACACTTCCCCATTGAAGCAACTCACACGTGCCAAACAGTCCATATGGTTCAGAGTTGGGCACGAAGGAATTAGAAAGTAATGGAAGTACAGATTACAATTAACGTGTAATGAATTACAAGGTAATGCAGTAACAGGAAATGTTGGAGAGCTTTATGTAAATCAAGAATATTCTGGAAAGTTCAGGTCCTGTCATAAAGTATACACTGAGTGGCCACTTTATTATGACCACCCCTTCAGTACTTCGTTGGGCCACCTTTTGCCTTTATTACCGCGTCGATTCTTCGTGGCATGGGCTCCACGAGATGTTGATAGGTGGTTTGTGGAATCTGAGACCATGCTTGATGAATATAGCACTTTCCAGGAGTGTGAGATTGCAGGGTTGTGGATCCAGCTGTCTGATGGCTCGTTCAACCTCATCCCGCAAATTCTAAATCTGGTTGAGATCTGGAGATCGTGGTGGCCACCTAAGCAAAGTAAACTCACCGGCATGTTCCTGAAACCAATCCTGTGCCATACGAGCACTATGGCAGGACGCATTATCTTGTTGAAAGTACCCATCGCCATTGGGATAAACCATCCACATGACAGGATGTACTTGGTCCGCAACGATGTTTAGATATGATGTGCCAGTCAGACACGAATTAAAGCGCCCAAAGCATGTCAGGAAAACATTCCCCAAACCATAACGTTGCCTCCACCAGCTTCAAGGGTTGTAGCAATGCATTTGGGGTCCATGCTTTCGTGCTGTTTCCGCCAAATTCTCACTCGGCCATCGGCATGGTGCAACTGAAAACGTGATTCATGGGACCACATAATTTGTTTCCAATTATCGACTGTCCAATCTTTGTAATCCTGTGCGAACTGCAGACGTTTTCTCTTGTTAACTGCAGACAGCAAGGGTGTTCAAACAGGCCTTCGACTGCCGTATCCCATCCGATGCAGTGTACGACGAACATTGCATGCAGAGATCATTTGAGGGGATCCTTGATTAAGATGGTTTGTAATTTGCTGCACTGTTGCCCTTCTATTGTTTGTTACCAGTCTGAACACTCTCCGTTCCGCCCGAGCAGTCACTAGTCGATGACGACCACACGTTGCATGTAGAGACCCTGTTTTTTGTCTGACAGTCCAGTCTTTAAACACTTTAACAACAGCTGCTCTGAAACGTTTCACGAATGCTGCGATTTCGGTGATACTCGCTCTATGGCTTCGAGCTCCTACAATCATCCCACGGTTGAAAGTCCGTCAAATCGCATATTTTACCCATTTCGTCACTCAGAAATCACTTCCACTACTGTCTTGAGCACTAAACTTTCCCTTTTTATACTAGCCACTCCCTCTGGCGGCAACAGCGTGCAGCCATAGCTCATTTTCTTAAAACTATCAGGTTGTCACAATAAAGTGGCCACTCAGTATATACATGTATAAAGGAGTCAGTCGCTCGCTAGTCCAGTGTTCGTATCGGACAAGTAATAGACAACAACACTTGAGAAGTAAGGCAAAAATGTCAAGTGTCCGCACATTTCTGTAATATTCGGCAGTGCACCCTGTTTTGCTGAACTGTGAGTGTAGTGCTAATATGTGCTTGTGGCTATAGTAGTTTAATTATTTTGTACAATGAAACGTATGTAATGGACGAAAATACTGTGCTTGAAATGGACGAAATGAATATTTCTAACCAAAATAAACACCCCATTCGTACTTACTTCACATGTATTATTTCGTTCAAATCACTTTACTTACGGCGAAGACGGGGCAACTACTCATGTAATACACGTACAATCTCCAATACCTACATACACGCATTTGAGGTCAGAGGGATGGAACAATTGTCAAATAACCTACACAACGTGTAAGGGTGTACTGGTTGTTGGTTTATTCACGTTGTATTGTTACCCATAAGTTATTGGTTAATTACCAACATATAGTTAACCATTACGGTTATAATGGGTAACTGCTACCTGTCATTACAATTACCATATAATTCTCATGACCATTTCACAATTATTATGTAATGGTAACGTTAAGTTCTTGTTCCCATTACCATTACACTGTACTGCATTACCGATTAATTCAATTACGTTTTTGCCCAACTCTGATATGGTGTAACAAGAAACGACATTCATCTGACGACCTTCTTCCAATCATTCAAGGTCCAGTTTTGATCATCGGGTGTCCATTGTAGGTGTTATCAATGATGAACAGAGGCCAGAGGTTAGCATAGGCACTCCCAGCTGCGTGCGGCCTTGGAGCCTCGTTTTAAGTAGTGTTCTATGTACTGTGTGTTGTGATTTCGATTTTCATAAAGACGCGTCGTTCATAATGTTTTTGACTGTTTCGTATAACTCTTGTTCAGTCAGAGGTTTGGTCATATTTTGTAAATTTTGTTGTCTGTTGTTTTAATCTCGTGAAGATGCTATGTATTTAGTATTTATTTTATTAAAAGCATCCCTTGAAGAGAAGAGGTAGTGTAAAAGCATCCCTTGAAAAGTGGAGGCAGGCATTATGTCAAATTCGCAAAAAAAACAAAAAAAAAACGAAATATCATGTCTTGATTCACAGCTACTGGGATTATTACCCACGTTGCAACACACTTGTATTTCAGCATTGTATATACCACAGCAGTGACATATTGCATACAAATCTTAGCAATCATAAACCGAAAGTTATAAGAATGGGATAATTCTTTTATCTTATATTACAGCACACGAAACGTATCTAACACATTAAAATTACAAGATTACGAATCAGCTAAGTTAGAATTATTGCCTCACAAGTGAAAACCTGCATGGTTTTGATTTTATGCTTTTACAATAGCGTGGGTCGAAAAAAATCCGAAATTCCCTAGGGCGGAAAAGTTGTGAGTGAGCACCACTAAGAATTGTGTGAAATATTTTTCGAATCGGTTAATATTTTTGGCTCTAACCAGAGACTCAAAATTTAGAAATTTCACAAAATTATGAAATATTCGATTGTCCGTCGAAAATACCAGAATTACTGGGATCGAAATGTCCTAGGGCAGAAAAGCTTTTAATAATAATCAACAACAAATTTATAAAGTATAATTCCAATCAGTTAATGTATTCGGCTCAGACCAAAGGCTCGAATTTTTACATAAAAAATGCGAAATGTATTGCAATAATACACTCGAGTTCTAGCTTCCTTCCAGCCAATCCTGTCTTGGTCTACTCTCCTCAGAACCTCCTCAGAACGAACTTAGCCGCCGGTGCTCTTACCTACGTGGGGCGGGGTAGGTGGGGGTGATTCGAGGCCATTACCGGCGCCGCGCCATTTCCGATAGTTTGACTGTAATGACACGCTGTAGTATTACTGTAATGGCGAATGCAATGGCAATTCCAAATTCTTCAAGTTCAAAGCCTCCTCTGAGACAAACGTTTATTTGTCCCATTTTTGGGATCGCGAAAGGTCCTGTGACAGCCAGCTTCCGACATATGAAGATGTCATACGGTGTCGTTTCAACGAGAGATGTAAGATTATGTTGGATACTGAGTGTTCAAACAGATAGATGGCCTAAGTGGTCCCAAGTCGTATGGTGGTCCCATAGGTAAACGACTTCCTGGATGCGAAGAGTTATCCGTAGTCAAATATGAACACGCGGATTGTGATTTACCTTCAATTACAGCTTTAGACTTGAGTACAGACCAAAGATATTTGCTGAAAATATCATATGCAGTTCAATAAGGCGCATGCTCATTTGAACTCAGTAAACGTAATCCGGGGGTATTCTCACACTCCCGTTGGTGGACAACTGCAAACGAATTACTGAGGCTATGCATCGCTGCTGCAAATCCATCTTCAGAATTCAGGCAGATTATGGAATACGTCATGAACGTTTACACATCATTATGGCTTACTGCCAAAACTAAACACGCCATCGATGATGGTGCAAAGCACTTATGGGAACTTGTTAAGAGATTTAGTTTCTTGCCAGAGAACTTTCTAGAGGTTATTGATCCAGTCATTGCTAGAAATGCGTTCTTTGCTTTCCTTGAAAATCTGCTGTTGGCTATGCTTACAGACGATAGAGCCGAAATTAGACAGCTCACAGCCCAGATAATAATCAAGACAAGGGAGGGGAGGGGAGGGGGGGCTGTTAGTGAATCTGTCCGCAGCTTTGTTGTGCTTAAGCTTAATTTTGAAGCCAAGGACTACATAGACATTATCGACTGGTTTCACTGTGAAGTTACACCACCGCCAGTCTTGAGCTGAGTGAGCTCAGAAGAAATGATGAGTCTCCACGAAATAGCCAACTGATGGGATTTCTCTCAATTTCCGTGCCACGCGCAAGCTGTTGATTGGATAGTAAAAATAGTGATCCGCTCGGGTGTGTGGGCTCGACAATAGGGATGGATACATACGATCCACTCTACTGTCTAGAAAGATCATGTCACAGTTTGATCACAAACATGACTTCAACAAATCAACCTCAAGAAGTCGTAAATATGAATAATTATGAAACAATGATGAGATGTCGGATACGAATTTTAATCTATAAACAATCATATACATTTCGCGCTTTTCATGTAAAATTTTAAAACTTCGAGCCTTTGGCCAGAGCCGAATAAATTAACTGACTGAAATAATATTTCATGCATTTTTAGTTGATTGTTATTAAAACCTTTTCCGCACTAGGGCATTTGGATCCGAGTAATTCTGGTATTTTCGACGGACACTCAAACATTTTTTTTTTAGTGAAATTTCTAAACTTTGAGCCTCTGGTCAGAGCCAAAGACATTAACCGATTCGAAAAATATTTCACACAATTCTTAGTGGACTCACAACTTTTCCCCACTAGGAAGTTTTGATCAGAGAATTTCTTTTTTTTCGACTCACCCTATTATACAACTAAGCTTCACGCGGAGTCCCCAACACCGCAAAAAAAAAACCAAAAAAAAAAAACCGACGTTGAGTCAGTTCTGATTGAGCAGTCAGTTTCGAAGTAGGACTATTACTTGCAGATCAGAGAGTTGAAATGAGCTAGTGGAGTATGGTTTGAAAGCTCTTATTTAATTTGTTATAACCAAATCAGGTCTATGATATGAAAAGTAGCTTACATATTTTTTTTTCAAATAATGCTGGATGCATTGCGATCACAAAGCAGATCGATACACCAATTACCCAACGTGGTGCTCGATCTTCTTGGGCTTCCTCATCGCTTGCTCTAGCCTCTCGTTTTGATTTTCTCCACTTCTGCTTGCATTCATTCTGCGAATTCCACGACATTGTCGAAAATGGTTACACGTTAACACGAAAACATTTTTTTTAATTTTATTGTAAACCACTGCGAAATGTACGTTATATATTTGAATAGATCTTGTCGAGAGCTTTAAAACGATACCACGCACAGTCGTTTTGCACTCACGGTTGACCAGATAAACCGCGATATTGTCAAAAGTGTTCACCGGTTCACAAGAAAACAATTTTTCAAATGTTCAGTTCAAACCACTGAGAAATGTTCTTCGTATATTTGAATAGATATCGTCGAGAGCTCTACAACGATAACACGCACAGTCGTGTTGCGCTCACGATTTCCGGGATTGACTGAATCAAACGTAGCGCACACTCATGGAAAAAAAAGCGAGCGACGGAACCTTCACACGCACGATATATTGCGCAGTACGCGAATTGGACTCCATGCTGTTTACGAATATGCTATTCGTGGGGAGAGAGCAACGGTACCTAGATGTGGGCGCAAAAGACATTCATAATTCCAAATTCTCACGCGTCTTAAGCCGGGTCACAATCGTTTCACTTAGCTTCTCAAGTATTTTAAAAAGCGAGGATGTCGTAAATATCTTAGGTGCTGTAAGCTCCCTCAAAACCCACGTTATGATAAGCAATTTCTTGAAAAAGCACGTAGCTGGAAATTTCGTACGTGACAAACTCACGTCAAGGTTTCAAAATCGCTTTATTATTATTCATCAAAAGAAAACATAAGAGGGAGACGTACAGCGTTGGGCGTCTCACTGGGAAATAATACAAACTGTTAAAAAATGATGGTATATACACTGCAATGACAATGGGGATGAAAAACAGATGCTGCAAGCAAAGCTTATTGCATAAAAATTGCAGAAGTGACAGAGAGAAACACATCGTGTCACATGACATTGGCTGGGCATGATTTACAGGATAACACAGGCGAAACAATAGTACACAATTAGAAAAAGAACAGCACAAACACCGCCCTGAAGGTAAAACATTACATACATGAGATAAAAACACAGCGTGCACAATTGTGCAAGTTATTTAACGAGGGCACCAAAGCAACATAATACAGGCGGGCTGAAAGTAATTAATGTACACGAGTAAGCATGAAAATACACTGAGATGACATTAGCATTCACAATTCAACGGTAGCGTGGATTGCACGAGTTGTAGAGTGGAGGAGGGGCACCAGAGTGCCAAGGAACTCAGCAAAGGAGGTGTAGAATGTCCTAGGGTACTGATAGGTGTAGCAGTCCAGAATCAACCGCAAACCATGGAGCGGCCGGCGCCCAGGTAGCATAGAAGGTGGCTTCTCGACGACTGGAAGAAGCCGACTGGTACTCCAGACGGAGTCGAGAAAGCAATCGATCTTGAAAATGGCACAAAAGTGCTGCGCTGGCCTGGTGTAAAGAGACCGGCGAGGAAACGCTGCGGAGTTGTTGAAGGTATACGTAAATAACGTGTTTAACCAGCACGAAAAGATAGGCACATACTGACGGAAGAGGCGTAGGTGGATAAGCCCGCAGAAGAAGATATCTGTAGGCAGTGAACGGAAGATCTTGAGAACACGAGCGACTGGCAATCCGGAAAGCCTGGTGGAGGAGAGGCATCAGGATGAGACAGTAAAGGTAGACGTGAGAAACGTCTGCCTCCTGTGCGCAGAAGGAGCAGAGAGGGGAGGAGAGAAGGGATATGCGAAGGAGAAAATACGGAACAGGGAGGCGATTATGCAAAAAGAGCCAGTGGGTATTAATTTCAAGAGGGGCGGATAAGGGTGAGCGGGCAGCGGCCCAGACAAGAGGAAGAGAAGCAGGGGGAACCTCCAGAATAGAAAGCGGTGAACGGGTGGCAAGGTGCACTAGAAAACGATAAAGAGATTTAGAGGAGAGAGAGGAGAGAGGAAGAACTGAGTTTGTGAGTCGGAGGAAAAACGGCAGCGGAAGAGGGGCAGAAAAGACAGAGACGAGACCGGTGGGGGAGACAAGATCAGGGAAAAGCGAAAGAAGTGCAGTTAGCAGAGAGTCATAGACCAAATGGGCGGATGGGGACGATAGAATAGCAGGGAAGAGGCCAGAGAAAGGGTGCCAGGACAGATCCGAGTTAGTGAGGTCTTGCACGGTTACTACACCTGCTTGGAGCCAAGAGGGGAATGAAAAACAGGGGAGATGGGGGGATGAACAAGGGAGTTGAAGAAGAGGGGTTCAGAAAGAAGCTCTAGAGTTGAAGAGGGAGGGGAGTGAATGAGGGGGAGAGAGCGAAGGTGAGTGAGGGCTTCAGAATATGCAGGTGGGAGTTTGGAGGGGGAAAGGACAGCAATCCATGAGAACTAAAGAAAGAAAGGAAAAATGTGGGTTACGCAAGGAGGCAAGAACGTCACGTACCTGAACTGCGGAAGCCACTGGAGCCGTGAAAAGGTGAATGAAGTTGATCACTCGGCTTGCTTTGTAGCACAGCGGGACATCAGGTAGGCCAGCACCAAAATAGGAGGGAGGAGCACAGAGCTTGTGGACGTTAATCCAGTGATGACCCGCCCACATTACTCGAGTAAGGCAGCGTGTAACCTCCTGGAGACAGAAAAGCGGGGTCGTAGATGCAATCCAAGAATGCTTGCAGATGGACAGAAGGTATGTCCTGGTGAGATTTGCACGCTGGTAGTACGACGTACAGAACTGCGCACGACACCAGAATGCAGCTGTGCGGAGGAGGCGAGGATGGAGCTCCGTGCGAGTTGCACTGGATGTAGCTTGTGGTGCGCTTAAGTGCACACCCAGGAAGCGTTGGGTAGTGGATGACCATGTGGCCCCCATGGAGCATCCAAGCGATTGGACCACGACCCGCGCCACAATCCAGTGCTCTTAGACGTATTCAGTTCAGCTGCAGAACATGAAGCATATGCGGAGAACAAACGACGAAGCAGTTGAAACTGTGAGACGCTACGAATGCAGACGGTAATGTCATCTGCATAAGCAGAGTAAATGACTGAGTGATGCCGTGAGCTGGCAACTGGTGGTGGAAGTTGTGCTAGGAGAGATGTTTGCAGAGAGCGTAGAAAAGGCTCGACGGCAATCGCAAACAGTTGACCAGAAAGCGGGCAGCACTGACGAACTCCCCGCTTGAAGGGAACATGTGCTGTGAGAAACGATGCCGTCTTGACATGGAAAACGGCGTCCCGGTAGAGGGAGAGAAGAACGGAGACAAATTGTGGAGGAAAGCCAAAGTGTAGCAGGGTTTGTGTTAAATAGGCGTGTGAGATATTATCGAAAGCGGAACGGAGGTCTAAGGAAAGGAGAGCAAGAGGTTCAGAATGAGTCTTGGCAAGATGAATGAGATCGCGAAGAAGTTGAACATTGGAGGAAAGAGAGCGGCCAGGAACAGTATAGGTTTGAGAGTCAGCATGGATGTGAGGGAGGATAGAGTTTAGTCGATGGGAAAGAAGCTTAGTATAGAGTTTATAATCTTGATTGAGAAGAGAAATGGGGCGCCAATTTCCCAAGTCAAGAGGGTCACCCCTCTTGGGAAATAGGACCACGTGTGCGTCCGTGAAACTCCTCGGGAGGGGGAGCAGTTAAATGCAGCAGAAAAAGCGGAGAGGAGAAAAGGCAACAAAAGAGGCAAGAACGCACGGTAAAAAGGAAAAGAGAGGCCGTCCGGACCCGGAGCGGCATAGGGGTTAAGGGAAGAGAAAGTGTCGGACACCTCCGTGGATGTGGGTGAGAGAGACAGGGTGTGAGCAAGATAAGACGCAACTTGAGGCAGGTTATTGAGAAGATGGGGGAGAGCAGAGGGAGAAGGGGGAAGAGTTTCACTGAACTTGGTGGTATAGAACTGACGAACGTGAGAGCAAATCGCTGCCGAATCGGATGTGATTTCGCCAGAGGGGAGGCGAAGATGACGAAGCGAGGTAGAAGACTTACGTACAGATTCCATTGATGTTAGAAAATCATAGGTGCATTCCTCCGGATTGAGATGTTTAATGCGCAGACGTAAAAGTGCTTGCTGCGTAAGAGGTTTCAGCAAAGCCTGGAGCTCCGCCTGATATGCTGGAAAAAGCGGATGTGATAACCCGATCAGTGTGAGCATCTGCCTGGCGTGATCGAGGCGCATCTGACTAGAAGTCTTCAAGGTGAAGGAAAGTTGCTTGATATGTAAGAGGAGCTGATGCTTGACACGAAGCCAATACGTCAAGGTACAGGGTGCGGAATGCAACATTGCGCGACGAGCAGCGAGGAAAGAACGGACAGAGGCACAAATGCAGGATCAGTGAGGAGATTGGAGTCAAATGTCCACGGACGTACAGTCCGAGGGAGTGACGCCGCAACAAACACTGTAAGGGTGACCGTGCAGTGGTCTGAGGAAGCAGTAGGTTGATGTTGCAACTCGGTAATAGACGCAAGAAGCGGTGTGGAAACGTAAACCCGATCCAAGCGTGCAGTCGATGGAAGCTGACTCCCGGACGAGCGCCACGTGTGTGAGGTCTCTTGTGGATGAAGGCGCCTATAAGCATCGGTGAAGGAGAAATCAGCAACAAGGTCATGGAGTAGTGTGACGAGATCCGTCCGACGCTCTCGTGACGAAGGAGAGCGATCCAGAGCCGGGTCAAGGGTGCAATTGAAGTCTCCACCCAAGAACACACGATCCGAAGGCGAGACTTTCGAGAGAGCTTGACGGAGTTTGGTGAACAAGTTGTTCTGCACTGAGAGTGCAGTGAGGGTGGATCGGAAATGTTGATGTATTCCGATAGCAAGCCCACCATGAGATGAGTAGCGGAATGCATGATGGAACACATAATCGCTAGCACGTCAGCGAGTAAACAGAGTGGAGGAATGGCAGTTCGTTTCTTGTAGTAGTAACAGATCGGCCCCGAGGGGCGAGAGGTTTTCCATTACAAGAACATTCACTAGGGGGCTAGCGAACCCTCTGCAATTAAGGGTCGTGACCTTGAATGGACTGGTCAGTCGTTGGCTGGAAGAGTCGCGGAGCAACTTTCAGGAGTTGTTGCGCGGTCGCGACTGAAAGGGTGGAAGATAAGGATGACATCTGAAAGAACCCATTTTTCAGCGCTGGTAAAGTTCCCAAAAGACGGAACGCCCGCAAATCCGGCGAAAGAAGTCCGGGAGAAGTACGAATTGCGAAGCTAGGCGGGTGTTAAGGAACCGATGACGTAACCTGACGACGTTCTGGGGGCCGGGCGATCACACCCTCAGAAGCTGGACTTTCGACGCCGAAAAGGGGATACGGGCAAAAGGATATAGAAAAAGGATCAAAGGAGATATCTCAGGAGGTAGAAAAATCAGAGTGGGGACGAGAGAGTAAAACGTTGCACTAGGGAAAGGAAGTAAAAATTTCGTGGAGTTATGAAATGGGAAGTTTTGGAGCTACAAGATAAGTGCTAGAGTGAGATGTAGCAGTTCTTAAGTTCAAGAACCGTGGAAATGCGTGGGATCCCGTGGGAGATAGGTTAGATTGCTATAGATATCTGGAGGACAGCCCGGTTGCCGATCTACAAGACGACAGAAGAAATGGGCAAGATACATTTCTGAATTATGCCTCATAGCTTTGCATATGCTATGCAGGGTCAATTCCCAACATCCACAGCTGTAAATTATATACAAAGGTGTTTCTCTAGCGCACTGTTCACTTTTAAAATTCGTGAATTTAATGGTTGAATAATTGAACATTTTGCATTCTAAAATAAGAATATACATCTTAAAACGTTTACATAAAAGTAATTAACTCCGCCGGTACTCATGTATCTAGTATTAAGGCCATCTTTTAGGAATAAATCGTTAATTTTATATTTTAACTGTCTCTCAGTCAATTTTCTAAGATTTTTGTTAATTTCAGTACAGTGACAAATTTATCTATGTTCCTCTGTTTTTTCTTTAATTAACCTTCTTTGCGGCATATGGAAGAGCGTGGAAACCCCATGGCTATCCCATAGGAAACACAACGCGATGCACTATTTTCGTCCCTGAGCTTGGAGACCCTTAATTAGGGAACCCAACCTTATCGTTGACACCACAGACAAAATTTGGTGGAAAATTTATTATTCAGATTTTGGCCATTTAAAATAACAAATAATGGTTTGTAGAAGCCTGTTACGAGGCGCAGTAATATTATGATGGCACAACAACTTTTCAGGGGGCGTGTCTGTTTGAATCTTGCAAAATATCTTAGCTTATTTACCATGTGCATTAATTCTGACCACCATATCTTTCGAAAAAAAGAAAGCAACATCACGCGCTACGTAGAATAATACCAGACTGGAAACACACGAGAATCCTTTGCAAAGAAAACATTTTTATTGAACGTACATGCGAATGGAATCAAATGGAAGAAGACACAAAACAAAAGTTTATTTTCGCTTATCATTTGACGAAAGCTTAATTCCATTTCAGATGGTCTATACTCGTTACTTAGTCTATCTGTCCCTCCCACTTTGAGGATTTCAATGGCTCCAGGAGGTAATCATTTCTTTTTCGAAAGCAATGGAGGGGAACGTAAATGATACTCAAGCACGGAGAATCTGTGGATTCGTGCCTAGTGGCATGGGTTTTATCCGAGAATGTGCACGCCACAGACAAACAATAACTCACAACTGATAGCTTGGAGCATGCAGACGTGGAATGCAAGAAGAATGAGGAATGAAGAGAGGTGGAGTGATGGTCGTTAGACAAACAGAAGAGAATCTGAAAGGGATGCCGTTTCTCAGCGAACAGAAAGAAATATTTAAGATTGCACTCCCAAGTGGAGAAGAAAACTGAAAGGTTGGTTTGTTAATTCTTAAAGGAGACGCTTTCAAAACGAAACAGTGTTTCAGACTTTTGTGCAAGCAAAACGCCGAGGCATTTCCCATTGTTTAAAGATAAACAAACAGCAAGAGAGCTGAAAAAATTTGGTAATGGATGAACAAAGCGTCCCCAAAAGCGTGTAGGGCAGACAGAGAGATTTGATCAGAGTAAAAGGACAGGGAAAATAAAAAAGAGGAGAACCAATATCCATTTCACTGTACTTCTGCCTAAAGCTATTAAACTCGCATGAAATTAATGAACACTTCTTCATATAGTAAATCAAAACCTCCTCCATCTGTTGTAGTTTTGTAATAATTAAATGAATTTGTTCAACACAAATACTACTTGACTATAAGATTATCCGAAAAACATTTTTCAGAGAATGAAGTCTTCAGGTGCGCGCCAAGGGCATTTGCCGGCCGGGTACAAGCCCCAATTTGCCGCCCCTTGTACGAGAATATCTTTCAATTTTTATTCATTTTTACATGAAACAAATACCTTTAGCAAACTCCTTTTCTACTCCCCGTAAATTACGAATTTTCATAAAACACAATTGTCTCATATAAAACTGAAGGGGGAAAAACTCTAGTTCAGATGACGCTGCGAATAATCCAAGAAGTCAGTTTCCCTATAATGAATAAAATTCTCCAGCTGGACGTGTAGTGCAGGAAAGCTTACGTTAAGTCACGTTAGGGTTATTGAAAGGTTACTTGACGTAGCTAAAGTGTGCTTAATCTTCAAAGTGCTACAGTTTGTTTAGGTAAGACACGCACGTGCAATAAATTCCAAGAATATGGAATTGATTTTTACTCAGCGTTCCTCATTATCTTGAATATCGGTAATATAACTTCGGTTTTAGTACATTAGTACCTTGAAGGCTCCTTATTAGAGCGGTAAACACAATATACCCTGAACTTAACGTAAACACTCAATGAAATAGCCTTAACGGCCAGACAGAGGTCTGACAATAAAATGAACTAAGTAAACGTACTCACTTTTAACCTTTTATCGGGGAGCTCCTGGTATTACTCAAATACACACTCCAAAATAACACAACTACTGTTAGACCGAACTTTCGTACTATCGTACAATCGCATAACAATAATTAGGAAGAACCTATCACATATAAAACGAAGCTGCTTGGTATAGTTGAGCGCGCATATATATACTGCATACCACCACGTCATAACTTACACTCGTTGCCACATATCATTCAGCGGGAGAAATAACATCTCGTTAAGTGAGAAGATAATTTGCATAGGAAAATAAAATAACAAGAGACAGTAAAATCAAAAAGAAACTGAATCTAGAGCATACGTTACATCCCTTGTGTGAATTTACACACACACACACAAAAAAAAAAAGCTTTACCGGTAAAAAAGGTTTTATCATGTACAATGATAAACATATTACAGCTTCCTCCATGGAGAGAGGACAACGGGCACCACCGTTTGCTGGAGCACGTGAAATTCACAGAGCAGTATATATAAAACCCGAGGACCGGCTTTCGATTAGTAGAGTGTTCGAAGCCAGAATGGGGAAAGCTACCGATTTATCCGAGTTTGATAAAGGACAAATTGTGATTGAATGGCACCTCGGAACTACGACCTAGGAAACAGGCCGGCTTGCGGGTTGTTCACGTGCCGCTGTAGTGAGTACGTATCAAAAGTGGTGCACAAATGGCCAAACGACGAACCGTCGTCCTGCCGCGTGTCGTCAGCAGCGCGTTGATGCTACAGGTGAGCGCAGTCTGTCGCGCATTGTTCACAGCGACCGCAGGGCTACAGTGCGACAAATCCCCTGCAGCTACAACAGTGGTTGCTTGCGTCGGCCGATGCTTTCCGCTTTCATGGGGCATCGACGACTACACGCCGGTGTATAAGGCTGCCGGTTTGTGCTTGTAACGCCACCACATGGTGTGCGGTCATACGCACTCGCACCAAACGTGGATCATTTGCATACCCGCACGCACCCTAAACAAGATTCTTTGGAGCACACAAAGAATCTTGTTTAGGAAATTCTACAATCATAACCAAAAGAGTGTGAGTTTAAAATACGAGACACTTCTTTTTTTATTTTCTCTCTCTATGGCATCACCCTTTATGAGATTGTACATTATGGGTGGTCCTTGCGGTCTGTCAAGTTTTTAGAATTTTGTTTGCAGACGGTATGGTTTGTAGTTAACAAGGGAACACATTCCCGAGCTTTATTGGTCTCAATGAGAGCGTGAATCCCACGTAGGAATTCATCCCCAACGAACCTAGCCTTCTCACGTAGCTAGCGACCGTATTGTTTGAGCATTCTTGATGAGCCGCTCCAGGCGACAAAATAGCACGTCGCTGACTTTAGAGAAGAGAAAGGAAGGGGAAGTGTGGAAGTGACTTCAAAGCTGAACCGCAGTAGAGTTGCTACTGTGTTCGGGATCTCCTTACCTTCGATTTCCTCGGGAAGGGGTTGGGGTGGAAGAAGCGCCGGATTTGTGACAACGCAAGTATGTTTACCATACTCTTTACAGTCTTACTTCTGGCTCTTAGTCAGAGATTTAGTAAATAACATTCCCAAATAACAAAATGGAAAAAAAAAAAAGAAAGAGTGCTAGCTCCATAGCAGGCTGTATTAAATAACAAGTTAATGAAATCATGCAATGCATTCATTATGATACGCTTTCCAACATACCAGAAATCATTACTCAAGTTATGAGGATAATGGCTGTAGAATAAATCTCGCTCCTATGGTCTGACCTTTGACCCCATTTCGATGATATTCAACAGAACCGGTAAAGTATACTTCCGGAATAACATGATAAAGTTTTGCCTCAATCCAAGCATTTTTACGTAAGTTATGACGGATAAGGGCGGTGAAATGGATCCCGCTCCTATGTCCTGACCTTTGATCCCATTTCGTCCATTTTCAGTACGGTTCGTCCCCAGGTGATCTCCTACCACATACCAAAATTTCATCGAAATCGAATTATTTTTACGCACGTTATGACGCATGAGGGCAATAAAATGGATCCCTCATTTTCAATAAGGTTCCTCTCCAGGTCGTCCCCTACGACATGCTAAACTTTCATTGAAATCTTACCATATTTACACAAGTTATGACGCATAAGGCAATGGAATGCCTCCCGCTCCTATGTCCTGACCTTTCACCCCATTTCATCCATTTTCAATAATGTTCGCCCCCAGGTGGTCCCCTACAACATATTAAAATTTCATCGAAATCGAACCATTTTTACGCGACTTATCGTGCGGACAGACGGACAAAGCTGGAGCATATACGCTTCTTCAACCTACGGTTGGAAAGCGTAAAAAAGCAAGCCTTTTTATTTTCAAGTGGTGATGGAAGATATTTTGGCAAATTGAACCACTCTATTAGGTGGTCACCTGTAAAGACGGTCAGTTTTTTACAGAACTGAGGATGACCTTGCTAGATAGGTTTCCCTGTATACCACAGACGTTTTTGTTACTCCTTGATTTTTCCTTTTAGTTTCAGTGAAACCGTTTTTGCTTAATTTATATTTTATTTTTTATTTTTTACCAGTTTCAGTTAAAATGCAGGAAATTCCTCACTGTAGTCCATCTCTAAACCATATTGATTCAAAATTGGATAAGGAAATCAAATACGACATGCCAGTACAGATGTTTTGAAAATAATATTAATCCAGTGAACAGCATACGTCAAGGCGCTTTCAAACACGAGAAACATTTGTAACAAAAAATGTTTAGACAACTTTATTAAAGGCAAGGATCTCAGTGAAAAGATCAAGATTTCATGGGAGTTATTTGCCTGTAAATAGGAATGACCAAATTTTGCGATATGGTAACAGTTGTAGAACATCCAAGTTTTTAAAAAGAATAAAATATAAATTAATTCAACAAGTTTGGCGATATGGTAACAGTTGTAGCAACATCATAATGCCATGTGTGACCTTGAGAAAAGAGGACATGTTTTTTTTTATTGCTAGTCAATATTTTCTGAGAGAGAGCGAGAGAGAGAGAGAGAGAGAGTTAAAATTTGAGACTTCCATGATTACTTTTAAATTCCAGGAAAAGAGGCAATTTATTTCGTAGCAGTTTTGATTGAGTTCCCGTTTTAAGGAAAAAGACAACTCTTAGTTTTGCGATAAAAACGCTGTTTCTCTTTTTAGAGAAACAGCGTTAGTAAAGCCTCTGAAAAATGCAATTTGATATCAAACTTGAGGATCTATTTTAATGAGGTACGTATGTCTCTTTAATAGCCGATTATTATTTCAAAAGCATCCTTTAAACAAAGTGTTCAACGTGAAGATATTCCGAAAGCATTTAAACGCAAACCAAACTAACCTAAAATGAACGTCATTTTCCCTATGACAGACTGGTTGCAAAGTGTTTGACGCGCTTTCAGCAGTGGATAGTTAAATCCACAGTTTAATTCCATAGTTTGTGAATAGTTAAATCCACTGCTCGGGAGCGCGTCAATCAGCGCGCTTATCAAGTGGATATTTAATATATATATATTTAAAAAATGCTAAACTCAAGGGGGAAAATTTTGAAAAAACGAAAACAAACAAAATTCCGAGAACGAGCAGAATAATAACCGCCAATCAACAACCGTCCGAAGCTGTCAAGCTCCCAACGATGGAAATCAAACGAACAGAAGAACGCAGGGAAGCAGATCCACGACTGATTCTCCGATGGCTTCGTCAAGGGCAAGCATAAAGAAAATTACTGGTTTATCTACTGAGACCAGAGAATTGCAGGTTTCTGCCAATTTAGTTTGCTATAAAGACAGATTAAATTTAAGGTTAAACTTGTCAAATTATAAAGAGAATTAAAAAAACAACAACCCAGCAAACTAAACAACATTGCCCAACCGCACAACAACCAAGAGAAGCACAGCTTAAAACAAAATGGAAGGGAACCGAGTTTCCCAAAATATATCAAAACCAGGGGAAAATAGAACTAAAATAGTTTGAAAATCCTAACCAAAGAAAGGTTCAGAAAGCAGGACTTTAAACTGGCCACAGTAAAATTGATAACCTTTTATACTGTAACAGAAAAAGCAAAGCAGAAAAAAAAATAAGAAAAACTTTACAATTTTGAAAAAGTCAAAATTAAAGCAACAATTTAATAAAAAAATTAAAAAAAAAAGGTGCACAAGGAACAAAGCACAGATGCAAGATCCGAGAGTGAACCCAAATAACCGAGTTGCATGGCTCAAAAAAGCATGGAAAATGTACAATAAATACCCACAGCAAAATTATTGAAAAAAAGGCAAAGTTGAAACCCAAAGTGATAGGAGGAAAGCCACAGAGAAGCAAATTATATGCCCAAAACACCAAAGAAAATATTTAAAAGAAAGTTAAGTTTAGTGCACATTCAAAATAAACGAAAATGCACTCCATACCAAAAAAAAAGTAAAAACAATCAACATAAAAAATGAAATTACTTGTGATGCTGTGATTTGCTGGTATAAGTTAAATTATGACCGCACAACAACCAAGATAAGCACTACTCAAAACGAAAGGGAAGGGAACCGAGGTCCCAAAAAATAGCAAAACCTGGGTAAAAAGGAACTCAAAAAGTGGGAAACTGTATCTTGCCACAGTTAAATTGAAAACTTTTATCCTACCACAGTAAAAGCAAAGCAGAAAATAAAAGACAAATTTAAACAAAAAGAAGAGAAACTTTACAATTTTGAAAAAGGCAAAATTATAGCAAGAATTTTAAGAATATTAGCAAAAGTTGCACAAGGAACAAAGTACAGATGCAATATCCGAGAGTGAACTCAAATTAACCGAGTTGTATGTCTCAGAAATGTATGGTAAATGCTCAATACCCACAGCAACACCATTTAAAGAAAAGGTTAAAGTTTAAATCCTAAGTGCTAGGTTACAAGTCACAGAGAAGTAAATTATATGCCCTAGACACACAAGAAATCATTTAACAGATAGTAAAGTTTAGTGCACATCTATAATAAACGAAATTTCACTCCGTACCTATAAAAGTTTAAAACAGCCTACATATTAAATAAAAATGAAATTATATGTGCAGCTGTGCTTTGCTGGTACAAGTTAAATTATTTACAAAATATTGTTCTATTCATTAGGCCCACAGGAAAGCTCAAAGCCTACGAAAAATGAACTTGAAATAAACCTATGTTAACACAACAAAGGGACACTGAACGCTGACCAAATTTCCGCGGAAAAACTTTAAACGCCGCCAAAACGAACAACTTACTTTCAAAGAGTGTAAAACAATTCAAAAAATAATAATTAAATAAAAAAATTAATTAAGATTAAAAAAGAAACAAACAGAAAAGAGCAAAGCGACTTTACCAGCCCTGGAAAGAGCATGCTGCTCTTATGGCTGTGAAGACAAAACTAACTGCAGAAGCATGTCCATCGCAACGTCATCTAGCGGCCAACTTTAGAACCTTCCTGGGATGAAAAATAGCGAAGTTTCTCAGAGGAAACCTCAAATACGAGACTTAATGTTCTGAAAAACCCACTACGAGTTTTCAAAGCAAACCTTAATACTAGAATGCCCTTCCTGAGAGTAGGGGTTTTGTTTCTTTGCTCACAAGAGTTCAAAAAGTATTACGTAACCCAATTAGCAGCATTCTTCCCAAACCTTTGATATTTAAGTACTACTATTTTTTCTTGCTTTTATTTTCATAAATATTTTTTTTAGGAATTTTTTATTAAGAGTTTTATGCTTTTTTTGTAAATTTTTTAAATTATAATCTTTTTTTGTGAATCAAAGGAGAGGGGTAGAATGGTGTAATGTAGGTTCTTTAATTAATAGTTGACCACATCCTTTACCTAAACCTCTAAAATTAGCTTTAATTTAGACAATTCATTCGGTCTACAAGATTTAAATTAAATTAAGCCTTCCATCCTAATTCTATGCTTGAGAACTATTTTTCTTAATGCAACTTTTAAGAAGTTTCTAGGTACTTGGTTTTCAAGAAACTGTTTGATTAAAGTGATAACATGTTTTTCTAGTTCAGAGTTTAAGCTACATATTCTAGAAAGCCTAATTTAAATCTTGTTGACCGAATGAATTGTCTAAATTAAAGCTAATTTTAGAGGATTAGGTAAGGATGTGGTCAACTATCAATTAAGGAACCTACATTACACCATTCTACCCCTCTCCTTTGATTTACAAAAAAAGATTATAATTTAAAAAATTTACAAAAAAGCATAAAACTCTAAATAAAAAATTCCTAAATTTTTTTATCAAAATAAAAGCAAGAAAAAATAGTAATACTTAAATATCAAAGGTTTGGGAAGAATGCTGCTAATTAGTTTATGTAATACTTTTTGAACTCTTGGGAGCAGAGAAACAAATCCCCTGCTCCCAGGAAGGGAATTCTAGTATTAAGGTTTGCTCTGAAAACTCGTAGTGGATTTTTCAGAACATTAAGTCTGGTATTTGAGGTTTCCTCTAAGAAACTTCACTATTTTTTATCCCCGGAAGGTTCTAAAGTTGGCCGCTAGATGGCGCTGCGATGGACATGCCCCTTCAGTTAGTTATACATGTCGTGACTTCGTTTTGCTGTTTTCTGTTTGTTTCTTTTTTAATCTTATTTAATTTTTTTATTTTATTATTATTATTTTTTTAGTTGTTTTACATTCTTTGATGGACATGCCCCTGAAGGTTGTTCGTTTTGGCCGCGTTTAAAGTGTTTCCGCGGAAATTTGGTCAGCGTTCAATGTCCCTTTGTTGTCTTAACATAGATTTGTTTCAAGTTCATTTTTCATAAGCTTTGAGCTTTCCTGTGGGCCTAATGAATAGAACAATACTTTGTAAATAATTTAACTTGTACTAGCAAAGCTCATCTTCACATATAATTTCATTTTTATTTTATATGTAGGCTGTTTTAACTTTTTTAGGTATGGAGTGAAATTTCGTTTATACAACACTACACTTTACTATCTGTTAAATGATTTCTTGTGTCTAGGGCATATAATTTATTTCTCTGTGACTTGTAACCTAGCACTTAGGATTTAAACTTTAACTTTTTTTAAATGGTGTTGCTGTGGGTATTGAGCATTTACCATACATTTCTGAGACATACAACTCGGTTAATTTGAGTTCACTCTCGGATATTGCATCTGTACTTTGTTCCTTGTGCAACTTTTGCTAATATTCTTCTTTAAATTCTTGCTTTAATTTTGCCTTTTTCAAAATTGTAAAGTTTCTCTTCTTTTTATTTAAATTTGTCTTTTATTTTCTGCTTTGCTTTTACTGTGGTAGGATAAAATTTTTCAATTTAACTGTGGCAAGATAAAGTTTCCCACTTTTTTAGTTCCTTTTTACCCAGGTTTTGCTATTTTTTGGGACCTCGGTTCCCTTCCCTTTCGTTTTGAGTAGTGCTTATCTTGGTTGTTGTGCGGTCATAATTTAACTTGTACCAGCAAAGCACAGCATCACAAGTAATTTCATTTTTCTTATGTTGATTGTCTTTACTTTTTTTTTGGTATGGAGTGCATTTTCGTTTATTTTAGATGTGCACTAAACTTAACTTTCTTTTACATGTATTCTTTGGTGTCTTGGGCATATAATTTGCTTCTCTGTGGCTTGTCTTCTAGCACTTTGGGTTTTAACTTTGCCTTTTTTCAATAATTTTGCTGTGGGTATTGTGCAATTTCCATGCATTTTTGAGCCATGCAACTCGGTTATTTGATTTCACCCTCGGATCTTGCATCCGTGCTTTGTTCCTTGTGCACCTTTTTTTTTAATTTTTTTCTTAAAATTGTTGCTTTAATTTTGACTTTTTCAAAATTGTAAAGTTTCTCTTATTTTGTTTCTAATTATTTTTCTGCTTTGCTTTTTCCGTTACAGGAAAAAGGTTATCAATTTTAGTGTGGTCAGTTTAAAGTCCTCCTTTCTGAACCTTTCTTTGGTTAGGATTTTCAAACTATTTTAGTTCTATTTTCCCCTGGTTTTGATATACTCGTATTTTGGGAAACTCGGTTCCCTTCCATTTCGTTTTAAGTTGTGCTTCTCTTGGTTGTGGTGCGGTCGGGCAATGTTGTTTAGTTTGCTGTGTTGTTTTTTTAAAATTCCGTTTTTAATTTGACAAGTTTAACCTTAAATTTAATCTGTCCTTTACTTATAGCAAACTAAAGTGGCAGAAACCCACAGTTTACTGGTCTCAGTAGATAAATGAGGGATTTTCCTTATGCTTGCCCTTGACGAAGCCATCGTAGAATCAGTCATTGATCTCTTCCCTGCGGTCTTCTGTTCGTTTGATTTCCATCGTTGGGAGCTTGACAGCTTCGGACGGTTGTTGATTGGCGGTTATTATTCTGCTCGTTCTCGGAATTTTGTTTGTTTTCGTGTTTTCAAAATGTTGCTCCTTGAGTTTTGCATTTTTTTAATATTATGGTTTGATCTTTCTTTTATGCAGCCTCTGGCGCTTTGGAATTTCAAATTTGTACTTGGTATTTGTTTAATTCTTGTTGTTTTTTGCTATATATATATACATGCATAACAAATTACAAATCAAATAATACAAAATTAAAATGAATTCAACTTTGAAATTTTAAAGCGCACTAGGCTGCGTAAAAGAAAATTGAAAACATTCAAGGGCAAAACAAGAGATGAGCAAGCTAAAAAAACATTTTAAAAAATAAAAAAATAAAAAAAGAGCCAAAATAAAATTATGCCACAGAATAAAATTGTGAATAACATTCTGCCACATGTTCTGCAATCCCTGTTTTTCACCTGGTTGAAATTTCATTTTTTTGCTTGCTCGGGTACACATTTGTTATGCAAGTTTTGGCTTTTTTTAGCACGTCTTTTGTAAAAAATGTTATCGGTTTCTCCGTCTGTAGACAGGATATCTCTGCAACTATTAGTCCGATTTGGGAAATTCTTTTTGCATTGAGAAGCTTGAAATATACGAATGATGATCCTTCATTTCGTTTTTTTTTTTTTTTTTTTTTTTTTTTACGTTGTACAATTTCGCCGCTAGAGGGTGAAATGCAGATGATGTCGAATTCAAATATACATTTTATTCAACATATTTGCTTTTAAATATCCGATGGAAAAAATTCTTTTATCTTTCGATTCCATTTATGTCGAAGAATATTTTAGGTACAGTTGCTTTTTCAAATTACGCATAGATTTTCCGCTAAATGGCGTAAAAATATATAACGTTTCCCCCGATCTCCCTTCTACAACTCCGATGTGAAAAATGTTTTCTTTAGCGGATACAGCTCCTGATGGAAAATCTTTCGCTTGTAATTTCTAATTTTTTGTAAAGAATACTTTGGCCACTAAGGGGCGTAAGTGTTAATTTTTGCTTCTGATGTATTTGCCATAAACTCTGAGTTTCTAAAATCTCGATTGAAAAAATTATTTCGTGGACTGATGCCACTCACGTCGATAAACATTTTCGGAATATTTTCTTTTTAAAATATTCCATAAATTCTCCGCCAGGGGGCGTAGATGTACATTTTATTTTTGTTAATATCTCAGCTTTAATGGCCCGATTTGAAAAATTCTTTCTTTATTAGATAAAGTTTACCGTGGGACATGTTTTTCATATAATTTCAAAATTTTTCAAGTAATTCATAGACTTTCCGCTAGGTGGCGTAAGGGTAAATTGCGTTTCACTATATCACTGCTTTTAAATCTCCGATTTGAAAAATTCTTTCTGCAGCGGATACAGCTCCTTATGGGAAATCCTTTGCACATAATTTCTAATTTTTGTAAAAAACGGTTTGGCCACCAGGGGCGTAAGTCTTAATTTCCGCTTCTGATGTATTTGCAGCAAAATATGAGCTTCTAAAATCTCGATTGAAAACAAAAGTCTCTTGTGGGCCGATACTACTCATGTCGACAAACCTTAAAGGAACATTTTCTTTTTAAAATAATGCATGGTTTCTACGCCAGGGGCGTATATGTATATCTCATTTTTGTCAATATCTCTACTTCTAGGAGTCCGATTTGAAAAATTTCTTCTTTGATGGATAGTGTTTCCGGTGCAAAATGTTTTTCATATAAATTCAAAAGTTTCAAGTAAATCATAGACTTTCCCTGTGGGGCGCAAAGGTAAATTGCGTTTTCTTAGTTATTTCTGCTTCTAACACTCCGATTTGAAAAATTCTTTCTGTACCGCATACAACACCTGATGGAAAATATATTTCGTATAATTTCTAATGTTTGGTAAAGAATGGTTTTTAGCCGCCAGGCGGCATAAGTGTTAATTTCTACTTCTGATGTATTTGCAGCGAAATCTGGGTTCCTGAAAACTCGACTAAAATTTTTTTTTTCTTGGACTGATGACGCAGCACTGCTTAAAGACAAGGAAACGTTTTCCGTGATTTTATTATGGACACTGCAATTTTAAAAGCACTTTTTCCAGAATTTAGGCTTATTATAAAATGTTAATCCTCAGTGATTCATATTTAAAGAAATTGTTTTGGAATTGATTGGACACTTCATTACGGTGTGTTTGGAGCATTTCGAAACTTTTGATAACGTAAAAATGCATGTCGTGACTCCGTTGGGACGACATTGATGAAACGTCATTGACGAAACATGGAATAAAAACGTTTCGTAATTTATTGCCTTGACAGTCATTTCATCACTGGAGTAATACATAGAGCATTTTGCGAAATCGATTGTCAGAGTTTGTTTAAAATACCTGTCTGGTTAGTTTCTTGTTTAGATGAAAGACATTATTCAGGGAATAGTTCAAGCAGCAATTTTTTATTTCTCTTCATCTTACAAGTGGATATTGAATTACAAAAACATTAGCTGTAAGGAAATTCTGAAAAAAGGGGAGAAGAAACATTTCTTTCAATTTCGTTTTCGCAATATCTTTTCAAACTGCGTTTCGAATTTTTTTCCTTTCTTTATTTTTTCGTTCATTCTATTCCCAAGGTCCTAATTGAAACTTCAAGAGAGAGATCTTAAGGATATGTCCTAACGATACTGAAACTTCAAGAATTTAACAAAACGTGTTGAAGGAAAAATGATTTAGCTGCATCGGTGGTTCGTGTCTAAAGGTTGGCTTCTGATCATTTACCCAAGATGCGTCCAGATTCGAATCACGGTGATTCATGGATATCTTACGTTACTGGCTCTCTCCCTTCCCTAGAACCAGTGGCCCTGAATTAGGAACAGGCGACGGTTTATACCGCATCGAGTTACTCACTCTGGTAGTTGAACCCCCCCCCAAAAAAAAAAAAAATTATTAAAATCTTAGTTGTTTAAATTTTAACAGAAACAAATGGACTTTTAAAAAAATCAACTTGTTTCGTATTTACGTACAGGAAAAACGAATAAATACAAAGGCCGTTCCGTAAAAACTCAGAGTAATTTCTTTTGAGTTGGCAACAGTGCAAAGGGAAAAAATAACCACACAGACGACTAACTAAGTTAAGGAAGTATCTATGGGCCGCCCCGGTGGCGCAGTGGTCTAAGGCGCTGGCCTCTGATCATTCGTCCGTAAGGGGTCCGGGTTCAAATCCCGGTGAGGCATGGATGTTGTGTTTGTCTTACGGCACTGGCTCTCTCCCTTCCCTGGAACCAGTGACCCTAAATTAGGGACGGGCGACTGCTTATAGCCCATTGAGTTGCTCACGGTGGTCGTTAAACCTGAAAAAAAAAAAAAAAAAAAAAAGTATCTATGGCAACAGTTACTAGCCGTGGCAGGTGATTCTGGTTTTGTTATTGCGCAGTTGTTTAAGGTACGTCTGCATTTCCCCATACAGCTATGCAGGTGAGTGATTCAGAGTTAAGAAGTGAAATGCGTTATGTGATAAAATTTTGCTATCGTTTGGGTAAAACGGCTCCAGAAACAGTTGATTTAACGAACAAAGATAAATGTTTGGGTGAGTCAACGCTTTTTAGATGACACCATGATTTCAAAAAAGGGCGTTTGTCGGAAAAACTCGCACGTAGGCCTGGTCGATCTGAAAGTGTTGCTACGGAGCGTATTGTTAACACTCTTTCGGCAATCCTGCAAGAAGATCGACGAATGACGTTTGAAGACATAGCGGTGTCAACTAATATTTCAAAAACGTCGGCATTTCGCATTCTACGCGACAAATTACTGCTGCATCGTGTGTGTTCCAGATGGGTACTTCATCCCCTGACGAGTGATGAAGTAAGTCCGCCAAACCAAATCAACTCGGAAGGTGATGATGATAATTTTCTTTGATCATAAAGATGTAGTCTACCAGAATGCCGTTCCTCCACAACTTACTGTCAGTGCTGATCGTTACATTTCAGTCCTGAAGCGTCTGCGACGACACATATCGATTAAGCAACCGGAAATGGTGGGCAAGTGGACCCTCCACCATGATAACGCACGCCCATGTGTGGCTGCTTATTGAAATCATGCCATAAGCCTGCCTACAATCCTGAACAAGCCGCGTGCGATTTCTGGTTGTTTCCAACAATGAAGAAGTTCCGTGACGCAACATTCAACACAGATGCTGACGTTATTCAAGCTGTGTAGGGGTCGCTAACACAGCTTTCAAAAAATGACTTCTCCACATGCTTTGAAAAGTGGACTGAACGATGGGACCTTTGCATGAGGTTTGCCGCCTCGGTGACCGAGTGGTCTTGTTAGTTTGTTTCTTTGTCTGGGCTTTTAACGATCACGGTGAGCAACTGGATGGGCTATAAGCACTCGTCCGTCCTAAACTTAGGTCCACAGGGAAGGGATAGGTCGAGTGCCGTAACACAAACAAAACATTCATGCCTCACCGAGATCCGAACTCTGGGTGGTCTGAGGCTCTAGCTTCTGGGCATTGATCCGAGTTGGACTTGGTTTTCAACCCCGGGTCTGTGTTGGAACCGGCTTCGAGTTCATCGGTGGTGTATCTGTCTGATGGCGCTGTCTCTGTCGCTACCCTGAAACCAGTGATCCTCAACTGGGATAGGAGTGTTACTCATACTGGTCGTTAAAAGCCGACACACACAAAAAATCGCTTGTCATATTAAAATAATTCAAAATTTCCGTGATTTTGTCAGTTCCTGTTGTAAAATTTCCGTTATGTTGTCAGTTCCTGTTTTTTTTTTTTTGATTGGAGGTTTAACGACCACCATGAGCTTCAACAATATTTTTTTTATTTGGAGCAAACATGGACAGGAAGATACAGATGGCCTGTGCTTAACAGTTACCAAAAGATAAACAAGTGGATGACCTATTTACAATGACAATGAGATATTTACATTATGTGGATGCACTATATACAATGTAAGCAAATTCATAACACTGACAATACTGGACTGATGGGTTGACTTACTCTATGTACAACATATGTTCGCAATGTGCATCAGCAGAGTGCCATCTCTAATAGGTGAACACCAGTACAAGGTATAACTATAAATTTTACAGTGCAAAAACAAACATGTATATTTTGAGCAATCTTGAAAAAAAGAAGAAAAGAGAAGAAAAGAGCAGAAGTTTTATACTTTTCAGGATCTGAAAGATAAGCGAATAAATGATCTATCCACAATGATGGTGTGAACTCTATACAAATTGAATGCAATATCTCTCTTGTGAAACGCTGTCAAATTACAAAAAGAACTATTACTTAGGCTTAAACAAGTGCCTCAATCACAGTGCTATAGATTAACTTGTAATGAACAACAACATATGTACACAAGATGCAACGGCATAGGGAAGACACTAGTAAGGAATTACAATTCCATGGTACAACTGTAAATTTCACAGTGCAAAGAGTAAAGTATATTAGTACAAACAGAACTTGCGTTTTACAGAAAATTTATACTTCGAGTACAATACAAATAATGAAAATATGAAACTGACTCTTTGTACAGCAAATATGCAATACAGCGCAGAACATTATCTAATAGACTGATTATTTCCTATTAGGCACATGTGACATGATAAAAACCACACTGTGTAACATTAACATATAATTGAAATACTATCAAAGCGTTTGCTCCGCACCATGAGCATAAAACTTAAGACATGTAATCGTGACCCAACATGCGAAATGTGCCAAACATAAATTTTACAGTGCAATTAGGAAAGTACATTAGTATATACAAAACTGAGCTTTTGGCATAGCAACTATACTTCAGGTACAGTACAAATAACCGAATGATGAACAATTACCCCCTGCACTACAAAAGTGCTAAACCTTGCAGAACATGGTGTAATCGACTGATCATATCCCTTTATGTACATGTAACATGATCAAAAACCACTCTGTGCAAAATCAATAATACAATTTAAACACTATCAAACAGTTGCTTAGCACCGTGAGCAAAAACCATATATTATAAAGCCCGGCAGACATAAGGAAAGTGCCGAAAAAAAAAAAAAGAAAACTTTAAACTTATTTTAAGTGCCTGTGGTATAACAAGAAACTCACCTACAGGACCTTGTTGGTGAGAAACATGCAAACGTGCAGTAACATTAAGAAGCGATTACGACAAGGGCACCTAAGAACACGATAATCACAAAACTATACTTCAATTAGTCCAAACAATTTCACAGACGTCAGAACAAAAGTCTAAGGTCTTCTGATGGACCAGAAAACCATTGACTAAAAGGTGACCACACTGACATAAAGTGTGGGATTCGATTCGCAGCCTTAGCAACAGTGAAAGCAAGCCTCAAGCGTGAAATCATTCTGTTCCGGAACTGACTGCACATCGCAGCTCCCGCCTGAAAGATGGTAGGCTGTATAGGGGTAGAACGTAGCTGTTGATAGTAGCAAAAAATCACATGTTTTGCTAATATGAATACATAAGCACATGACTCTGATATAGGAATAGGCGGAGTACTTGAACTGAGTAGCGTGCTATAGGCTGAGAAGGAGAGATCATTAGTACTAAGGCACTGTGCAGTAGTGAAGGTCAGATGTAGCAAGGGAAGAAGCACTGTGCAATGTTGATACACATGATCTACATCCGCAATCGTAGAGCAAAACATGCAGTTAGGCGAATCAACAAGCGTCATCCTGAATAATTTGGTAGGAACTGGTAACCGCCGATGAAGAAACAACCATTGGATGTTTCTTTCTGCTGGAATAGATAGTGGCGAATTAGACATGGACCACACTTGTGAAAGGGCGACATTCGGAACATCTGGAATCATCAATGGTGTAGCATACAGTGGATCAATGAGACAACGGTAAAGAGACGAGACAGAAAAACTGGAGAGAGGAAGTGATGAGCCCCGAACGGAAAGGAAAAAGGGAAGAAGAAGAGAGGCAGAGGGAACAAGAGTTAACCCAGCTTGAGAGGCAAGGTTAGGGAAGAGGGTAATGATTGAAGAACGGAAGGAATCATACAGTGAAAGAGAGGAAGAGGTAGGGGAGATGTGGGGGGACAGATCAGAGAAGGGTTTCCAAGAAAGATCTGGAGAAATTAGATCCTGAACAGATACTATTCCGGCGGGGAGCCAGGAAAGGTCAGTAAAGTAGTGAGCATTAGGGGGATGAAGGATGGAAGAAAAGAACAGGGGCTCAGCTAATAGTTCAGTGGTGGAAGCCGGTGGAGCACGGAAGAGGGGTAGAGAACGGAGAAAGGAAAGGACCTCTTTGTAGAAAGGGGAAAGTTTAGAATGAAAAAAAGGAGATTGATCCATTAGAAGATACGTGATGAAAGTGATTCGGGGATTCCTAGGCGATATCATGACATCTCTAACGAGCGTAACTGGCGACTCTGGTGCACTTAGTAGCCGCAGGAAAGAAACCACTTTATGTGTTTTATAGTAGGTGCGAACTTCCAGCAGTGAAATACCTCCATCAGTGACTCGACGACAGAGAGTTGAGACCTGGATCCAATGGTACCTGTTCCATATTATCGTTGAGATGATTCGAGTGATTTCATTGAGGTGATAAATGGGCATACGTTCTGCTGACCATGCATATAAGCATGGTGAAAGAATATAAGTCTGAGCTATTCTAGCTCTTGAGAAGTAAGAAGTACAAAACTGGGAACCTCGCCAGAATGCAGCAGTTCGAGTAAGGCGTGTTCTGAGAGCATTCCATGTTTCATTTTGAGCAGAAAGACGGACTCCGAGATGGACCCCAAGGAATTTTTGGGATGAAGCAGTCCATGAGGCGCCCCACGGGGTATCAGTCCTAGAGGCCCACGCTCCGCTCCATAGGCCTGCACTCATGGATGTATTAAGTGATGCCGCTGAACATGAAGAATATTGATCGTAAATCTGGAACAAGATGTCGAATTGAGCGTCTGTCCTTACACAAAAGGTCGCGTCATCGGCATATGCAGAGTATGTCACAGAAAAGTGCCTAGTACTTGCAGTAGGCGGTGGCAGTGCATCTATAAAGGCTCGATGGACAGACCGAAGAAACGGCTCAAAAGCAATGGCAAAGAGCTGCCCAGAAAGTGGGCAACCCTGCCGAATGCCTCGCCGAAAAGGAATAGGTGCAGTCAAGAAGGCGGCCGTCTTGACATGGAAAGCAGCGTCCTGATAAAGGGCAAGAATAGAGGTAACAAAAGCAAAAGGAAAGCCGAAAGCAATAAGAACAGCAGAAAGATACGAATGTGAGATATTGTCGAAAGCTGCTCTTTGGTCAAGATTAAAGAGGGCAAGTGGTTCAGAGTTAGTACGAGCCAGATGTAGGAGATCTCGAAGGAGATTGAGATTAGAAGTAATGGACCGACCAGGAACCGTGTAGGTCTGGTCGGGAGAAAGAAGAAATGGAAGAACTTGGTTGAGTCGACTGGAAAGGAGTTTAGTGAAGAATTTATAGTCAATGTTTAGTAGCGAGATAGGACGCCAGTTTCCCAAGTCAAGCAGATCGCCTTTCTTGGGAAATAACACCATATGAGCCTCTGTGAAACCCCTCGGAAGAAAAGAGGAAGAAAGAGCAGCATTGAAAGCGGCGAGAAGAAATGGAAGCAACGAAGGGAGAAAAGTACGGTAGAAAAGGAGCGGAAGGCCATCTGGACCTGGGACAGCACGGGAATTTAGAGAGACTAGAATGGTCCGAAGTTCAGTCTGCGAAATAGGTTGTAAAAGGGAATCAGAGAGATTGGAAGGAACTTGGGGAAGAGCAGAGAGTAAAGTAGCAGAAGCAGAAACAGAAGGCTGAGGAGTTTCACTGTATTTGATAGTAAAATACCGACGAACCTGAGAGCAAACTGCATCCGGATCAGAGATGATTTCACCATCAGGCCGCCGAAGTAGTCGAAGCTGATGCGACGAGCGGCGTTTTTCTTCTAACGCGGATAGAAACTCAAAGGAGCAGTCCTCTGGTGATAGATGTTGTAGACGGAGACGAAGAATTACCTGACGTGCACGAGGCTCAAGAAGTGCTCTAAGATCCGCTTGGTAAGCTGTATACATGGGATGACTCGCACCAAGCTGTAACAGCATGTTTCGGAGATTTTGCTCTTCCATGGAGCGCTTCGTGCCTTTGGAGAAGGAATGACGTCTAAGAAGATAAATTAGGTAAGATTTTACCTCGAGCCAGTAATTGATGGCACAAGGTGCAGTGGACAGGCCCTCTCGCATATGATCAAGAAGATCTCTGATCTCGGTGCATATATTCTCATCAGCTAGGAGAGAAGTGTCTAGTGTCCATGACCGAGACCTAACATGCAGACGAGATGAAGAGTTACAGGAGATAGTGATGGCACAATGATCCGATGAAGCTGTAGGAGAGTGCATACAATCCGTTGTAATGGGAAATAACGGAGCAGAAGCATAAAATCGATCCAGCCTGGCAGAAAGAGAGGAGGATGCAGATGCAGCTCTCCAGGTATGGGAAATGGATGTCGGATGCAATCGTCGGAACACGTCATGTAAATCAAAATCAGACACTAATGATCGCAATTGCTCCACAAGACGTGAACGATGTTCAATCCTCGAAGGAGCGCGATCGAGCTCTGGTTGAAGTGTACAGTTAAAGTCTCCTCCAATGAGCACATGATCTGATGGTAATGCTGACTGAAGTGCAGTGCGGAGCGACGAAAATAACAACGTTAGATGTGTAGATGAACATGGAATATATATGTTGAAAACTAAATATCGTTGTCCATCTAGGACGAAAGTGAGTCGCTGCAATAAATCTCGGCACAGGTTATGAACTTTAACAGAGGAGAGTGCTTGACGAAATCTATTATGTACACCAATCGCTAAACCTCCACGAAGAGAGAGCCTATATGCGTGATGAAATTGATAGTCCCATCTCCTCCAGCGATGGAAGGGTGAAGTGGAGAGACAATTTGTCTCTTGCAAAAGTAGGAGATCTGCTTTGAGGTGGTGGACGTCTTCATATGCTAAAGCATTGGCCAAAGGGGTACACATACCCCTACTATTCAGTGAGACTGTCTTGAACAGAATAGTCTGATGATGGTTGGAGGATGTTGTCGGCTGCGTTCTGTAACTTGGCCAGACGGCTACGGAACTTCTTTGCCCAGTAGGGACCACCCATATCTCTGCCCGAAACGGTGCGTAAATGAGAATGTATCGCCAACATTTGATTCATGGTGTCAGACAGACAGTGGGAGTAACCTTCCAAAAAAATTGCGAGACAGCTTGTCTCTACGGGGACTTATTAGGAACGCATACACCTTCTCTCCAGACACAGGTGTCTGTGGAAGAGAGGATGCTTCTAGAATATGTAAAAAGTTTTCACAGGAGATCGGAATAATTGTTCCATCATCTGTATCAGATTCCATAGAGCCTTCAGACGTGAGCATCTGACTACTAGAAGGATCACGTCCTGCCCTAAGGGTGGTTGTCATTCTAAACTTCTTATTCTGGGCGCGTGAAGTTCTACGTCGCTTTGCCCGTCCACGACTTTGTGCTGTAACCGGAATTGGAACTTCCGGCAATTTAAAAGGAGCTGAAGAAACAACCTCAACGGTCGGTGTAGCAGTATGACCAGAATCGTCATCAACCATCTCTATAGGAGACTTGGGATTAACAATTGATGCCTCTTTCGACTGAAGAGATGATGTGGGCGCCAATGCATCACCCGAGGTCGAGGGTTTACCAGTAGACGTCGGTTGACCAACGGCTGTCTCACTACTCCTGGTAGATGTTGGCCGACCAACGGCTGTCTCACTACATCTGGTAGACGTCGGCCCACCAACGGCTGTCTCACTACTTATGGTAGACGTCGGTTGACCAACGGCTGTCTCACTACTTCTGGTAGACGTTGGTCGACCAACGGTTGTCTCACTACTTTTTGTAGACGTCGGTTGACCAACTGCTGCATCACTACGTTTTGAGGAAGTCTGCTGTTGCTGGTCTTTAGCACCAAAAGAGGAAGCCGATTGCCGTGACAAAGAGGAAGAAGGTCGTGCTGTTGACTTGGAAAGAGTGTTCGCATTATGAGGGCATAGAGCGCGGGGATGTCCCGTGCCTTTACAATTCGGACAGACGGAGCCTACTGTGATGAATATCTCTCTAATGTGCGTGTAGCAGCGTACACGTAAAGTGGGTGGAATACGCAGCATGTGCTCCTCTGAAGGGAAGACCACACGAACATTGCGGCAAAACCCGAGTAGGTATCTGTCTTCTGGCACCTCTGGAAACGAAGAGTAGGTAGTTACACCTCCAATGGCCGCCCCGGTGGCGCAGTGGTCTAAGGCGTTGGCCTCTGATCATTCGTCCGTAAGGGGTCCGGGTTCGAATCCCGGGCAGGCATGGATGTTGTGTTTGTCTTACGGCACTGGCTCTTTCCCTTCCCTGGAACCAGTGACCCTAAATTAGGGACGGGCGACTGCTTATAGCCCATTGAGTTGCTCACGGTGGTCGTTAAAACCTCCAATCAAAAAAAAAAAAAAAAAAAAAAACACTTCCAATGATCCGGCCATAAGGAAGAAGAGCGGCAATCAAGAGATCATCTGAAACTTCAGGTGGAACTGGTGAGAAACTTACAACAACGGAACTCTGTGAAACAGGTTCGGCATGGATGTGACGATCACCAATTGAGATGCCCTTGGTCAGTACATGTAGGGAATGGGCAGGAGTAGAGAAGTAAACAACTACTTTGTAAGCCTTCCTGCCCACATGAGTTATGGCTGATGCAGGAACAATCTCTCGAAGAGCAGCAGTATATGCAGTGAGTTTTGTATTTCTCAGGCTCGGAAACACAACACCATTCTCCATAGTTTGAAGGAATTTCAGCCCAGAAGGGGTATCTTCTTTAAGGACAACCTCAATGACTTCGGCATTATGCGTCATCACATATTGTCCAGGAGAAAAAGAAGACTGGCAAGGTCGCGACTTAGATGCGGTTACGTCAGCATATGAGAGGTAGATGTACGTTGCTTTGGAGATGATTCCGGCATGGAGTGCGAAACATCCATGGCGTCATCATTAGCTTTCAGAGAGGACATCGTATCACCGCTGGGAGACTTGGAAGAAGAGGCGATATCCGATGGTAAGGCAGCAACAGAAGGCTGCAAGGAGGAGTGGTTTATCGAGATAGACACGTCATTGGTAGTAGTATTTAGAGAAGCTGTTATCGGGAGATCATCATTTCCGGTAGCAAGGGTTAGGACGTCATTCTCCCCGGAAGCCGCCATTTGCAATGGCGAGGAGAAGCTTAGCCCTTAGCCAGCTTGGCCAAGGCAGAAAAATAAGGATAACTAATCAAAATAAGCACTTACCAGCTCGGCAGGCATATAAAAAGAAACACGGGACCTTCACACACAACACACACACGAAATAGAACACTGACAACGAAGAAAAATAACACACACCGACGAAAACTTGAGGAGCACAGAAAAACACGACTAACCCACCGTGAGCAACTCAATGGGCTACAAGCAGTCGCCCGTCCCTAATTTAGGGTCACTGGTTCCAGGGAAGGGAGAGAGCCAGTGCCGTAAGACAAACACAACATCCATGCCTCACCGGGATTCGAACCCCGACCCCTTACGGACGAATGGTCAGAGGCCACCGGGGCGGCAGTTCCTGTTGTACGCGGGTAGTTTAAAGTGGATCTCAAACTTTCTTTTTCTGTAATTGTCCATGTTCTGTAACGATTGCGTCAGAATCCGTATGATACTGAAAATGCGTGTGAGACTCCCCTTCACACTAGTAGTGGTTTCATCCACGTGGCGTGCGCGAGGTGCATTGTGGAAATCACGAAAGCTGCAGAGGTGTTAGCGAGTGTGGACAGCATTATATTACTAAATGTCTTGTGAAAAAGTAGGTAAAACAAGCTGAAATTTTGCAAAGAGTGCAAGAAATGTATGCGGATAAAAAGCTGCCCAAGGCAAGTATTTACAGTTGAAACAACAAGGTTTTCGAGGGCCGAGAAAGTGTAGCAAATAAACGGCGTGGACATGTGATGGCTACTGTTGTGATCAAAATGGACATCGATAACATCCAGAAGGCCGTTTTGGAACACAAGAGTATAAAAGTGTACGTGAAATAGCTGCACTTATCAACATCAGTGTCTGTAGTCTAGAAAAAACTCCTCCGTGAGAACCTGCTGTCCAGAGAAGTGTGTGTGTGTGCTCTTTAGGTAGCATTTGATCAAAAGTCGTTTCGTGTAGCCATATGTACAGAGTTTTTGCATTGCCTTACGTCTGAGGCAGATGCATTTCTGCAGAAGATTGTGACCTGTGCCACACTTGGGTTAATTATTTTACTTCAGAAGCCAAGCGAGTCAGCCGTCACAGTGACTCACTTGTCTAAGCTCTGGCTTCTGACTATTTGTTCGAGTGGAGTCCAGGTGAGGGATGACTGCTGTGTTATCTTACAACACTAGTTCTCTCACTTCTTAGAACCAAAGGCCATTAACTAGAGATGGGTGACTTATGGCTTACTGATTTACTCACGTTTTTTGATAAAACCCCCAAACAAACAAAAACAAAAAAACAAGCTAGCCAGCTATGAATGAGCAATATGGGTTCCCACGGCGGAAGAAATTCAACGCAATGAAATCCGCAAGAAAGCTCATGGATACTGCCTTCTCAAATGAAAACCGGGTACTCCTGGTGGAACGTTTTGCACGGTGGACAACAATGAATGCACAATATTTCGCTACCCACCTAAAAGAGAAGCTTCGTCCCCTGTCTTGAAGAAGAGGCCAGAAAAATTGTCTAAGCAGGTCATCCTTTCACATGAGAATGCTAGGCCACTACCGGTTCATGGGTGTGACTTAGTGCTGCCATGCAACGGAGCGTCCTTCCTACAGTACTAACTTGACTCCCAATGATTTCCACCTATTCGGCCTATTTCAAAAGGATCTACCACGAAAGAAATTCACTACACATTAACAACTACCAGAGTATTCTCTACAATGGTTACAACAACAACTAAGATCCTTTTACATGACTGGAATACAATCTTCCACGGATATGGGACAAGTTTGGTCATGTTAAGGGGGAGTATACAAAGAATGGCTTATAGTTTGAAGAGTGTGCTGTGTTCCTATTAGTTTCGTTTGTACAAAAAATATTTAGGTCAACCATGAACCACCAACGTTAGGCGGTAAGCTAAAAGAAGTTAAATGAAACATTCCAAGACTTCCTAGACACAAATTTATCTATTCCGTGATGTCTATCCTTTATGATTATGCATCGCTTTGTTACGCTCTTATTCGGTTCTGGATTTACGACCAGAGACACTTTTTTTAATCTGATATAGAAAATAAAATGTTTTTGTTAATTTTTTTAATCGACGGGAATCTTACGCGTGCCGTTTAAAATATTTTGACCTGGTGCGGCTTGGCTACCTATGATGTAACATAAAGTTGAAGATAGCTACATACTTAAGACGCTTGAATTGATTTTTATATCTAGGTTTTCTTGACCTTATTAATTGCCAGTTCTGCCACATGTAACAGACACCTTTGGGAGTTAAGGTATGACGCTAAGTTTAGATAGTTTGATGACAGATAACCAAATTTATTAAAAGAAATATATATATGTGTATATATATATATACAGTATGTATATATACACTGAGTGGCCACTTTATTATGACCACCCTCTCAGTACTTCGTTCGGCCACCTTTTGCCTATAATACTGCGTCGATACTTCGGGGCATGTACTCCGAGAGATGATGATAGGCGGTTTACGGAATCTGAGACCATGCTTGATGAACAGCACTTTCCAGGAGTGTGAGATTGCAGGGTTGTGGATCCAACTGTCTGATGGCTCGTTCAACTTCATCCCACAAATTCTCAATGGGGTTGACATCTGGAGATTGTGGGCGCCACCCAAGCAAAGTAAACTCGCCGGAATGCTCCTGAAACCAATCCTGTACAATACGAGCACAATGGCAGGACGCATTATCTTGTTGAAAGTAGCCATCGCCATTGGGATAAACCATCCACATGACAGGATGCACTTAGCCTGCAGCGATATTCAAATATGATGTGCCAGACAGACGTTGATCAACACGAATTAAAGGGCCCAAAGAATGCCAGGAAAACATTCCCCAAACCATAACGTTGCCTCCACCAGCTTGAAGGATTGTAGCAATGCATTTGGGGTCCATGCTTTCGTGCTGTTTTCGCCAAATTCTCACTCGGCAATCGGCATGGTGCAACTGAAAACGTGATTCATCGGACCACATAATTTGTTTCCAATTATCGACTGTCCAATCCTTGTGCTCCTGTGCGACCTAGAGACGTTTTCTCTTGTTAACTGCAGACAGCAAAGGTGTTCGAACAGGCCTTCGGCTGCCATATCCCATCCGATGCAGCGTACGGCGAGCAGTGCGTGCAGAGATCATTTGAGGAGATCCTTGATTAAGATGGTCTGTAATTTGTTGCCCTGTTGCCCTTCTGTTGTCTGTTACCAGTCTGAAAACTCTCCGTTCCGCCCGAGCAGTCACTAGTCGATGACGACCACACGTTGCATGTAGAGACCCTGTTTTTGGCTGACAGTCCAGTCTTTGAACACTTTAACAACAGCTGCCCTGGAACATTTCACGAATGCGGTGGTTTCGGGGATACTCGCTCCATGGCTCCGAGCTCCTACAATCATACTACGTCGAAAGTCCGTCAAATCCCATTTTTTACCCATCTCGTCACCCAAAAGTCATTTCTACTACTGTCGCAAGCACTAAGCTTTCCCTTTTATACTAGCCTCGCCCTCTGGCGGCAACAGCGTGCAGCCATAGCTCATTTGCTTAAAACTAACAGGTGGTCATAATAAAGCGGTCACTCAGTTTATATACTGTATTTATATACACTGAAGAGCAATTGAATTACAGATACCTGTCTAGTAACAAGTAGCACCACCTTTCGTCCTGATAACTTCGGCGGTTCGTCTCGGCCTGGATTCGACAAGACACCGGAAGGTTGGGAGGCCATACGAATCCACGACACCTCAACAAGCTCGCACAGTTCACGAAGATTTGATGGAGGGGGGGCACAGCTGCGAACATCTCTCTCGATGGCATCCCAGATGTGTTCGATGGGATTGAGGTATCGTGACCTAGCTGGTCAAGGAAGCGAGGTCACGTCGGTGGAGTGTTATCCAACCATTCGGATACAATTCGGGAGCAATGGCACGGTGCGTTGTCTTGTTCCAGGATGAGATCCCCAGTGGAATGTTGAAGACGCACAAACGGAAGCAAATGGTTGTCCAGGATATCCCTGTAACGTTGGTCGGTGAGGGACGATGTCAAACGTACCAGGGGTCCCATTTCAGTCCACGTAAACAGACGAGAATGCCACACCCACCAGCTTGAAGAGTACCCTGCTGGCAAGAAGGATCCATCGCTTCATGTGGTTTGCGCCGTACTCGTATCCTGTCATCCGCATATGTACCAACGTGAATCTCGACTCATCCGTCCAGGCAACATTTTTCCACATGTCTAGGGTCCAGTGGCGATGTTCCCGCGCCCATGCCAATCTTTGCACCCTGTGATGTGCGGTCAGCAGCGGTACCCTCGTGGGACGATGTCTTCTGTACCCCATAGCGAGGAGATGGTTCTGGATGGTGTGGCTGCTTACACGTTTTTGTGCACCAGCGTTAAATTGCCGTGTGATTTCTTGCACTGTGGCCCGTCTATCCGCTGTTACAATGGAGCTAGCCGACGATGACACCGCTCATCAACATGCTGTTGTCCACGGCAGTTGGCCCTTGCATGAATGGTTTTACCGGATTCGATGTACTTACTCACGGTGCACCCGTGACAAAGTGGCTCGTGAAAATAAATCTCTGTGCCTGCACGACTTCCGAGATGGGGTGAGCCATTCGTCGGGCCCGGACAATTTGCCCACGAGTAAATGCGCTGAGATCCTTCGTCTTACCCATACTACGTCCGACTCTTACTGATTCCCGTCGCATCACTCCTTCTTTTGTCGGATCGCTGCATACGTCCTGTCGTTTTCGTTTACAGGGCCGCCCACAGCGCAACATTTGCATAACACCAGCTGTCTCTAATTCAATTGCTCTTGAGTGTATATACTGTACATATAACGATAGTTAGTTCAAAATTGCACAGCTAGGAAAGCAATGGCACTGCAGACACAGGAAAAGAACAGACAAGTGCATAAATATACTATGTATTGACAGCAGAAACGTTTCAGGGCGAAATCTACTCAATGCACAGGCCATCACAAGAGATGACATTCTGCAAACAAAGGACGTCATGTGACACAGCTATTCGTAACATATGGCGGTCCAAAATCGTAGCATATGGCCTTGTTGGCCACTTCATTTCTGATACTAATTTTCAGATTTCAGAGAGAGCTCATGCTGTCCCGATAAAATCCGTCTTTCATTTCAGCGGGCGGGCTGGCCAGAACTGGGAGAACCCTAAAGAGATTCCGGTTTCATTGTCGAATATTCGACGGAGCAATTCCTCTGGCATTATAAGGGGTATGCAAAAGTTTCCGCCGTTTTAAGGAGAAAGGAGACCGGAACAATCAGGAAACCAGTACACATTTATTCAACGAAATATTGGCCGTTAGCATCAATGACCCTATGCCATTTGTCAGGCAACAAATGAATGACCCTGTGATAGAAAGACTCTGGTTTTGAGCTGAAGAACGCAGTGTCGAAATTTTCCACTTCTGGAACTGTAATGAACCGCTGTTGGACTACGGCATGTTGCATAGAGCGAAACAGATGAAAGTCTGAGGGTGCAATGTCCGGGGAGTAAGCTGTGTGCGGTAAAACCTCCCAGTGTAACTATTCAAGGGTTGATTTCGTGGTGGCACCGATATGTGGTCTGGCAATATCGTGTAACAGGATGACTGGGCGGCGTCCTTTACCTGTCCATGGGCGTTTGTGCTCGACTGCGGTATTTAGTGTCATCAACTGATCTCTATATCGTTGTGCAGTGATTATTTCGCCCGGTTTCAACTGTTCGAAGTACAGCACTCCATGCGTATCCCACCACACCCACAACAAAACAGGATTTCCCGTTGACACCCTGTTTTGCAGTGGATGTTGATGGCTGGCCTGGGTCGACCCAGGAACTCTTGCGTACGGGGTTGTCGCATTAGGCCCATTTTACATCCCACAAGAAAGTCTTCTCTTGAATCCTCTTCAGCAACGACATGCAGATGCCCAATCGTTGACCAATATTGCGCTCCGTTAAATTATGCGGAACCCACTTACCAATCTTCTGGATCTTCCCCAAGGCCTGTAGACGCCGTACCACTGTCGATTGAGCCACTTTCAGATGATTGGCCAGTTGCGTGGTCGATTGTGTGACATCCCCTTGCAACAGCGATTCCAGCTCCTCGTCTGCGAGTTCCTGCAGTCTACCTGCACGTGGCTTGTCTTCCAAGCCACGTGGAAGTAGACTTTTCTTAAACCTGGCAAACCATTCTCAACACGTCTGCTCACCCATAACCGTTTCACCATACGCCTAGCATATTGAACTGTATGCTTCACTCGCACTTTTCAATAAATTACACATGAACAACAAACAGTGCCGCAAATTATCTTTATCGACCGTCATGCCTGGCTTCATGTACGAACTGACAGCACGGGTCGCCGGCTGGTTAGACTCCTACAGCGCCCGCTAGTGGAGGCAGCGGAAACTTTTGCATAATCTTAATATTACGTATTGGGTTGTCCGATAAGTTCTTTCGGTTTCCTCCAATGTTATTTAAAAGAACACAAGCAATATTTTGATCATGGTGTTATACGAGTATGTTTTGATAGCTCTGTACTTCCTGTACAACTTCTGTTCATCGGTTTCGATATATTTGGTTTAACTCTTTTTAGCCATATGAAGAAGGAGTGCAAAGTAGACAGAAATGAGTATTTTCGACACCTGCTTCTCTTCGCTTTCAATCAAGGTTCCAAAGCTGCTCGAGACATTTGTGCTGTGTACAAATAAGGTGCTATTACTGACAGAACTACACAGAAATGGTATTCACGCTTCAAGAAGGAGAAATTCGATCTCACAGACTCTTCGCGTTGCGACAGACCTGTTCAGTTCAATGACGATGGATTGAATGAGCTCATCCACGAGGATCAGTGTCAATCCACTAGGGAATTGGCCCTTCAGATTGGATGTTCGCATGATACCGTCGCCCGTCACCTTCACTCGATGCGTAAGGTCGAAAGACTCGGTGCACTGGTACCACATTCTCTGAACGTAAGAGACAAACTGCAGCGCTCCAGTATCGGCGCCAGTTTGCTCGCTCGAAACCAGCCCACTCGTGGACACAAACCGATATTTCTTTACCGCATCGTCACCGGCGATGAAAAATGGTGTATCTATATCAATATGAAGCAGAGGAAAGAATGGCTGATTCGTCACAAGCAAACAACACTTCGAACGAAGGTCGAGCTGCATTCACACAAGACCATGATCTGCCTTTGGTGGGATTGGGAAGGTGTAATCCACTACGAATTTCTTGAAAAGAACACCACGATCTATGCACAGTTTTGCGCTCAGCAAATGCACTGGCTCAACGAGGCAATTCAGCTGAAACGACACAACCGGCGGCACGGTTTGTTTCTTGAACACGACAACGCTCGCCCCTACTTCGCTAATCTGACTAAAACTGATATTCAAGATCTCGGTTGGGAAGTTCTACCGCATCCACCGTATTCTCCTGTTCTAGAGACCTCAGATTATCATCTTTTCCGGTCGATCTCCAACGGTCTGCGAGGAGTATCGTTTAACAACGACGTTGAGCTGAAACGGTGGCTCGATGGTTTCTTCGAGTTAAAACCCGGAAATTTCTACCGGCGGGGTATTGACAATCTAGTGGAACGTTGGTAAGTGATCGTGAACAATAAAGAAAAATATATTACTGACTGATTTGTGAAAACTTTTTCATGAAAAATAAGGATTCCAATATTTGGAAAAATAACGAACGAACTTATCTGACAACCCAATAGGAGTACATTTCGGTTTGATCTGTCGGCACTGTCATTTGCAACTTCATCCACGGCATTTTCGGAAGCCGGTGGTTAAATATCCGCCGTGCGTCAGATGGGCACGTTAAGCCGTGGGACCCCGGGTACTGCCCCCCCAGGTGATAAATAAGGGCGTCTTTCTCCCCCTTTCTACTTAGCTTCCTTGTCACTTTCCTATCGGGCGCTCTAGCCCAAAACTCCTAGTTTCCTATTTCTAAGGGTTGTTTAAGACCTGAGGTCAGACACTCCCTTCTTAAAATCCTCTACATATGATCCTGCTTACAAATAGGGACGATTCGTAGATCTTTTTGAACAGATTACTGATTAACGCCATTCGGACTCTCATGCCTTAATCCTCATGTCAGAAATATGCGAGCATATAAATTACTGTTAAACAAAAGTAAACCACTTACAGGAGACTTTTGGCAGCAATGTCTTAAAAAAGGTTTTTCTGAATCATCATTTCTTTGTTGCAAAGCTACACAGTTATCCTGATGTGAATAAAGTAACACTAATTTATTCCTACTTTCCTTCTCATTTTAACTGCAGTACATTTTCATATGCAGTAAACTAATTGCTCCTAATGATGGCCTGTTATTTGACGTACTTATCAAAAGCGTTATTTACAAGAAGTAAGCAATTTACTTCACTTGACAATTTTAAATGATATGCCACTCAGCTCAAGAGCTCTGATGTTTTGTCGAATGTTTCCAGGCCAACAGTAATTTAGGTAATGATAGCACAACCACTTTATTCAGAAACTTTCTCTGCGTAGCTGTTTCTGTATGATGCAAGTGATGTGTTGCATTAGCTGCAATAATTGAATCAGAAAAATAAAATATTGATATGCTTCAACAACATCATACGACATCCATTTAGAAAAGGCAAAGTGCAATTTAGAAAATGCTATAAATGTGAAAGACAGACGATTTTCATTGATTATTGGAAACGGACTTCATACGTGATTTTTATTTCAACTGACGCTGTGCTTCTTTGTGATTCTCTAGTTTCTGTGTAAAATTAAGTTTTTAATTTTCGTGTTACTTTAATATCCTTCTTTAATCGTTCATTCACTTTAAGAGATGTGAATATCGATTGCGTGATGCGATGTTGAAGTGTGCATGGTGTCATCCTTCTTGCGAAATGAAACCGTTAAGAATTGGAGAAGTAATAAAAGATAATCGTGGTAAGATGTTCATTTAGAACCAAAAAGTGTTAAAAATGCTTTTCAGTCAAAATTGCAGTTAAACGGCATAGATTTGAGAGCATGGCATGGATCTAAATTATCGTAACTTGTTACGTTCAAATAGAACTTGAAATTAACCTATCGAAGGATTTCGACGCTTTGATGCTGCATTAATAAATACATTTGTTTTCAAATACATTTACATCATGAACTGCCATTTGAATACTGCAGTGTATGCGGATTGCCAGGAAGTACTTTTCTAGTACAATCAAAAAGGTGCGCGAAATAATTCAACAATTTGTCAAGGGATTATTCAGAAAATCTTGTTTAGAGGTTGGCTAAAGGAAAGAATGATGGTATCAGCAGTGGCCTAACGTTGGCCCATTGCTAATTTGCTGCCCGTGCGTAGAAACCATGTCCCCATACACACAAACACAAACGCGCGCGCGCGAACTGGGGAGTCGCCCAAAGTTCTAACCATTCTGCCAGTTGCTCGGGCTTTCTCTGCATATGGATTAGAATGCGGTTCATTTATGTCCCAGTTCCCACTATAGTACATCTCAGAGTAGGCTTACCTTCAATATACACGAAAGATTAGTTGCTCTGTTGTTGGATTTTATGGCTTAAAAGCTTTAGAAGGACGAATTTAAAGAGGAAAGGATCAACAAAATGAACAGCTAGCCTTAAAGCAACTTATTATAGATATGTATACAAGTGATACTGTACCTGATATACACAGATCTAGCAGTTTTGACTTATATCCTTAAATTAACTTTCCTTTTCCAAATTCTGTTACTAAGTATTTTTGCTACTTCTTTGCTATATTTCTTTCTGAACGGCACATCAAAAACTTCAAGTTTCTTTATACCTTATGGCAACGGCTAACAGGAAGTCAGACAAAATAAAAAGCCACACCTGGAGTAAAAAGCGTATGTGTGTGTGTGTGTGTGTGTGAGAGAGAGAGAGAGAGAGAGAGAGAGAGAGACGAAATACTACTTCAAGTGTAACCGCATGTAATCTCTGATTTTACTAGATTCAAAAATGGTCTGTACATTCGAATACGTGTTTAAGTGCTGTCGCATTATAAGAGATCCGTTGTTGCTATCATCGTGGAACATGCTGTAAGTCCAGAAGCAAAGAAGAATAAAGTACGTCAGATAAACTATGGTCATTATAAAATCTCAACGAACAAGCTCCGTACAAAACTAAAAATCGTGAAAAAGTTTTCAATGAAATAGTAACGCATTAGTGTTCAGAAGGGAGATTTCCAAATCAGAGAAACCTGTGAATTGTCAGCTTTCAGTTTAGTCTAGTCTTATCAGATTTGTCTTTTCAGTTTGTGTCTCGTTTTAATATCTGGTTGGTACACATTATTACAGGTTTAGCCGCGAGTTCTGAAGAGAATCATACGAGGTGGTCTCAGCTGTGCAAATGAAGAAGCAAAATTTGGATACCCAAAAAAGGTTTTATGGAAATTTTGCTTGCACACCTTCCATTTACGATGTGTGTTCTCGGCATACGGCGGTGCTTAAGGTATGCTCTACGCTGGGTATACTACATTGGGAAGAAGAACATAAATGAGCCGTATTTTGTCATAAACTGAGGAAGACTGAGCAGCTGGCAGAATGGTTATAACGGTGAATCCTGTTTGGTGGCATGGTTTCGAATCCCAGGCAGTATATCAGCAATGCACAAATACCAAAGCTGTTTCACTGCTGATACCATCGTTCTTTTTTTAGCAAACCCCCAATACAATTCCGATATGATTTATTATTGTTATCATCACCTACGTAATGGTGCGCTGGGTTGCCTTTTGCCTAGGTACTTTGTGATATTTTAGACCAGCTGGACAAACTGACGACCCGGAGTTCAGCCAACCCCGAAGTGAGACAAAGGCGTCTATCTCCGAATACTGCACAAATTCTCAGTGGCATATCAATCGGGGGTATTTGGCGGCCATGGGCAAGTATGAAATACTTGGGCATGACCCTCGAAATATTTCTGCACAATGCGGGCTTTGTGCCACGGGCATTGTCCTTCCAGGGGAGTCAAAGCCGTTGAGAATGCATAGTTACCATGTAGGGCAACATCTGACCCGAAATTATGTCCAATCTGACAGTGAGGGTGAGTTCCACGGTCATAAATGAGACCTATAATGTCAAAGAGAACACTTCCTATACGCAATAACTCCGCTAAAGAACTCGATCCAACCGTGCAGTATAGTTTCAATTGAATACTAGCGTGATGTCTGATACAGACCGATCCATGGGCACGGTAGACCTGGACCAGGGACTCTCCGGAACAAGAGACTCTTTTTCGGTAAAGTATCCACTCTCAATGGTCTTTTACTAACCGCAGCCAAAGTTGTCAGTGACGGTCCTTTAAGAGCTGTCAGTGAACGGTTCGCCGCCACTTTAAGCCCATCCGCAAGTGTGTGCGCGGAGCTACTTCCCTAGTTGCAGTCTGCCGTTAACTGGGAGGTCATGAGCAGACCATTGTTTCGGATACCACGTGCTGCCGGCATGCACTACCACTGTTAACCAGTCATGATCTCCCCTTTCCATCACGTTGGGTAGATATATGTCCCACTTTGAATTATTCGTGCAGTTCCGTCAATATGCTGCTCCCCACGCTGATAATCATTTCCTGTTGAAACTTCGATAACATCTGCTCCTACCTTATTGCACGGGCTTTGTACTGCTGACCGTCCACGTCTGTACATGGGGACGGTATAGTCTTTCCAGGCTCGTACAGACTTGGGGACGGTATAGTCTTTCCAGGCTCGTACAGACTTGGGGACGGTATAGTCTTTCCAGGCTCGTACAGACTTGGGAACGGCAGCGCAAATCACATCTAGGTTAAATGTCGGAGTCCCAAGCAGCTTCAGCGAGTGAACGGTATGGCGCACGTTACATACCATGGGCTACGAGAGACCACACTCCACAAGTGTGCCACTTTTGACTGCTCGTCATCGGACATCAGGCCTCACCTGGTGCACGGAACATCAAAATTAGACATCAGCTGAGTCACGCCGCTTTGTGTGGTTAGATGAATCCAGTTTTCAGCTGTACCGAACTGACTGAGTGCTTTTGACAGCATGAGACCATGGCCACGTCGTGCTAGATCGGCTCTGTTCAAGACAGTGGTGGCTCTGTGATCGTTTGGGGAGCATTCTCATGGGACTCAACAGGTCCTTTAGTGTGCGTCCGGAGAGTTCCTTAAGCGCAGCACTACCAGCATGCGCTAGCTGATCACCTACATGCTTTCATGGTGTTCGGGCATCCTGCGGCCGATGGACTGTTTCAGAAGGACGGTGCACCTCCCCACCAGGTCACAACCACCCAGGTATGACACTAAGAACACTCATCTGATTTGGAACCATACTGTTATCCCCAAGGTCCCCAGATTTGAACCCTGTAGAAGCTCTTTGGGATACCGTGGAGAGGAACATCAGGTCCATGGACCCTGGACCGACGTCTCGAGTGGAGTTATGGACAATGCTACAACAGGAATAGTTGTCAATACCTCCGGAAACCCTCTGGAATCTGGTGCAGTCGATGTCTCGGCGCATGCAGGCTATTATTCGTGATCGATGAAGACCAACACGCTGTTAGGTAGGTATCTGTAATGTTTTGTCCATCGAGGGTATATCTCTGTTTGACGTCACTGCTACGTGCTCTGGAATGCGGCCACTTCTGAAGATAGGGGTGGTCATAACGATCTCGCGCATGACCGTATATTTTTGGTAAGTAAGGAACGAAGGAGCACGGAAGTATCATTGAACGAGGTGATTTTTCGAAGATATACTTCTAATAGATGTCATAAGAATCAACACAGCAATCAGACATCTCTGAATTGATTGTATTTACTGTTCTTACGTAATATCAGTCACATCAGAAAGTTTGAAAAATGAATCGCCCTGGAGCGGAAATCGAACCCGTATCTTCCGATTATCGTTCGTGCATGCTAACCGTTACACCACCCAGGACGACACGACAAAGTCCCAAGTATTCAGATACTTGGGACTTCGTGGTCCTAGGAGGGTGGTGTCAAAGTCTCAAGTACGACGACAAAGTCTAAACAGGACGACAAAGTCCCAAGTATTCAGATACTTGGGACTTCGTGGTCCTAGAAGGGTGGTGTCAAAGTCTCAAGTACGAAGACAAAGTCCAAACAGGACGACAAAGTCCAATCAGGACATCAAAGTCCCGAGTATTCAGATACCTAGAACTTCGTGGTCCTAGGAGGGTGGTGTCAAAGTCTCAAGTACGACCGACAAAGTCCAAACAGGACGACAAAGTCCCAAGTATTCAGAAACTTATTCAGATACTTGGGACTTCGTGGTCCTAGGACAGTGGTGTCAAAGTCTCAAGTACGACGACAAAGTCAAAACAGGACGACAAAGTCCCAAGTATTCAGATACTTGGGACTTCGTGGTCCTAAGAGGGTGGTGTCAAAGTCTCAAATACGACGACAAAGTCCAAACAGGACGATAAAGTCCGAAATATTCAGATACTTATTCAGATACTTGGGACTTCGTGGTCCTAGGAGGGTGGTGTCAAAGTCTCAAGTACGACGAAATAGTCCCAAGTATTCCGATATTTATTCAGATACTTGGGACTTCGTGGTCCTAGGAGGGTGGTGTCAAAGTCTCAAGTACGACGACAAAGTCCAAATAGGAAGACAAAGTCCCAAGTATTCAGATACTTATTCAAATACTTGGGACTTCATGGTTCTAGGAGGGTGGTGTCAAAGTCTCAACTACGACGACAAAGTCCAAACAGGACGACAAAGCCCAAGTATTCAGATACTTATTCAGATACTTGGGACTTCGTGGTCCTAAGATGGTGGTGTCAAAGTCTCAAGTACGACGACAAAGTCCCAAGTATTCAGATACTTGGGACTTCGTGGTCCTAGGAGGGTGGTGTCAGAGTCTCAAGGACGATGACAAAGTCCAAACAGGACGACAAAGTCCCAAGTATTCAGATACTTGGGACTTTGTCGTCCTGCGAAGTGAAACGGTTATCATGCTCGAACGGTGATCGGGAAATACGAGTTCGATTCCAGCTCCAGGGCGATGAATTTTTCAAGTTTTCTGATGTGATTGATATTACGTGTGAACAGTAAATACAGTCAATTCAGATGTATCTTATTGGTGTGTTAAGTTTCATGACGTCAATGAATGAAATACGGGATTACACCATTGTACAAAACAAATTTTGAAGATGTGAATTCGTATATTGGTGTGAATATCACATGGATGTTAAACATGGACACGGATATCACATGGATGTTTCCGCTCCAGAACGACGAAATTTTCAAATTTTCGGATATTATCTGACTTAACATCCATGTCATATTTACACCAATAAACGGATTCACATCTTCCAAATTTGTATCATGACGTATTTTCCACGCATTATGAGAAGAATATTGCTTCCACATTGTATACCTAACAGATGTATTTAGAAGCAGAGACAAAAGCTGGAAGAAAAGAAATTGCTGAAAAGCTATACCATCCGCTAACAAGATGTAGAAAATTACGCCGTCTCATTGTTGGGTCGACGTAATTACTTTTACGTTGAACCAACGCACGCGTTCCCCACACTGCTGATTACCATTGTGTTTATTCTTTAGCTACAACTCCTATAACGTCCTGGAACGGCAGTCCAAAATCTGTAATAAGCGTTCTCTTGAGCCTTTCATGTCCTTAAAGTTACATTATAATTCAAAAAGAAGAAATGATTAAGAAAAAAATCCATAACCGCTGTTCCTTGGTGCGTGAGGAGCACAGAATTTTAATATCAGGACATCATGCAAACGATAAAAGTTCGAGGCTGCATAGAAGCGTTCCGTTAAACACTGAAAACAAAAAAAAATGATTTCTCATGTGTTGTCATCAAAGATACCCGTCTTCTTTCACGCTTGAGTGTAACTTTTAAAACAGCATGATTCCCTGTCAGGACATGGAAAGCTTTACTTAAGTACTGCATTTCCTCTTATCTTCATGATTCTTTTCCTTACTGGCGTTGTTTTATGAATGCGATGTACACACACTCTCTCTTTCTCTGTTAGGATTTGATGTTTTTTTCTTTGTAGAAGAAATAGCCGGAGAAAAGAGCTCAATGAAGATTTATAGCCCATTTGCAGAACCCTAGATGCTACTGAACGTGAAAGACAACTTGATGGATCACATTCGCATGTGACGCCATACGTCTTTTCTGTCGAATTTTTACTACCCTATAATATTTTATTTTGTCTTCTGGGAGCCTGTCACAAAAAGTGACTTGAAAATAAGGATATTTTAAGAGTGTCACTGACCGCAAAGTATGTCTTCTGAAACTAAGCTTTTTTTTTCAAGAACGTGAACAAATACAAGCTACAGGAAAAAGCACACTACATAAGTACGCACCTCGTATTTTTTAAGTAAAATTAAAATGCGAAGTAGAAAATACGTGAGCGCTTTGGTTCCTTTTGTTCGACACTTTTTATATTGTCGATGTTATTTAGTTTTTTTCTGACTTTAAATACATCATTTATATTTAAATTACTTCTTTCAAAGCCAGAAAAATTGTCTAACACCGAAACTGGCGTTTTGGGTCATGTAAGTGAAACAAAATCTTGTTTTGATCGTTTCCTTTATTTTCTTCTTAAGGTGGTCCCACCTAAAATCTCTGCCTTATGTTTCCAATGGTAAAATTTCTTTACATATTTTCTTCGCAATGAACGTAATCCCAAGAATGAAAATTTGCACATCGATAAAACTAACTTTAAGTTATACCATTGGATACTTAATACTTGCTAAAACATAACCATAACACAACCCAACATGATTCTAGGGTTTGCAAAATGTTTTTTAGTAATTCATGCATGCTGATCACGAATATCACATCCGGTTTTCTCTGTCACCCAAAAGTTTTGCACAATTTCCCATGTTATTTTTGTTTATATATGACTAAACTGAAAAATTTTATGAAGTAATCTGTTATTTTTTTATTCTAAAAATTTAAATTTACTAGCTAAAGTAGATCGCGGCAGTTGGAAAATGATACAATAGATGGATATATTTTTATTGGAAAGTGATACAATAGATGGCGCATCTATATCAATGATTGAAACATTGTGTGTTTCTGTCATTTTGAACACTCTGTTTCAAGCGATAAGACCAAAGTGTATTTCGCTCATTTTAACTGTTGTGTTGTTCGTCATTACAGCGTTATGGCGTCAAGTGGCTGTGTTAATAGGCTTGATTCATTTTGTTATATATGTGGTAGTTTTGTGGTGAGAGAAAAAGGCATCACAAAATAGCGGATTTTGTCAAAAAGGCGTATCAGGCTTATTTCGGTATACAGCTTGGAGACCAGGACAAGAAACGGGAGCTTCATAAAGTTTGCCACACGTGTGTTGAGCAACTGAGAAAGTGGACCGAAGGTAAGAAAAACTCTCTTCCATTTGCTATTCCAATGGTATGGCGGGAGCCAGTGAGTCGTGAGGAATGTTGTTTTTGCTTAACCACACTAGTAAAGGGAAAAACATAAATAATATTGTCTACCATCATGAGGAATGTTATTTTTTGCTTAACCACACCCGTAATTGCAAAACCATAAATAATATTGTCCACCCAATGGCCCCCTGTGCTATCAGACCTATAACCTCATGGTACTGATTTACCTGTTCCATCACCTCCTACATCATTTGATTTTTCATCAGCTTCAGAAGTTGAGTTAAATTTCAGTGAAACTGAGGACTTGTACAGCAATCCTGAAACTAGTAGTGAACCACAGAAGTTTACATAAAGTGAATTAAATGACTTGGTACGGGATTTAAATCTGCCGAAGGAAAGTGCACACCTTTTAGGATCAAGACTCAAAAACAAAAATCTACTTGCTCCAGAAATAATATTTTCATGGTATAGAAACAGAGAAAAGGAATTTGTTGAATATTTCGCCGAAGAAGAATCGCTTGTATTTTGCAGAGTCATTCCTGGACTTATAATTCATTTGTCTTCCACTGTTCATGACCCATCACAGTGGAGATTGGTCATTGATTCTAGTAAGAGAAACTCAAAAAGAGTTATTTTGCATAATGGCAACATTTCTCTCTCAATACCAGTTCCTCATTCAATACATCTGAAGGAATCTTATGAAAATCTTGACGTTCTCCTTAATAAAATAAGATATCAGGAATACAACTGGCAAATTTGTAGAGATTTAAAAAATTCTGAGCATGATATTAGGACAGAAAAGTGGGTACACAAAAATGCCATATTTCATCGGTGAATGTGACAGTAGAGCTTAAAACAACATTAGATCACAAAAAAAAAAAAAAAAAGGCCTAAAGAGAAAACTTGATTCCAGGATCAAAGAACGTTCTTCACCCGAACCTAGTGGATCCGAAAAAAGTTATTTTACCACCCTTGCATATTAAATTAGGATTACTGAAACAATGTGTCAAGGCTCTGGACAAAAATGGAGAATATTTTCAATATTTGATTAATGCTTTTCCACATTTATCAGAAGAAAAAATCAAAGAAGGAGTGTTTGTTTGCCCAGCTATAAGGCGGTTAACTAAAGACAAAACGTTTGAGGAAAAAATGACTACAACAGAAAAAGAAGCATGGGTTTGTTTCAGAAGTGTCATTCAAAATTTTCTATGCAATTACAAGGATTCTAATTACAGAGCCATCCTAGCAACTATGCTAGAAAAATTTAAGAACCTGGGTTGCAACATGAGCTTGAAAATTCATTTTCTGCATTCTCACCTTGACTATTTTAACGATAATCTTGGTGCTGTGGGTGAAGAGCAAAGTGAGAGATTTCACCAAGATATAAAATGCATGGAAAACCGATATCAAGGACGATCGAATGTAAATATGATGGCGGATTACTGCTGGGGTTTAAAGAGAGATTCTGCTTCTGAAATTTCACCGTATAAGAAAAGACGTAAACGTTCGTTTCACGGAAAAGGAAAATGATTTTGTAAGAACACATTAATTTTGATTAATTTTTTTTTTATATTTTTTTTTCATGAACTTTTTTTTATCTTCACACAAGTGATTTTTATTTAGATTGTGTCAATATCAATGGGTCGTGGATTGTATATCTTATGGATACCTTTGGCATGAGTATTTATTTTTAAATTATGCAAATATTAAAATGAAGGCAAAATTTTGAATTTTGGCAAAAATGGAAATTTGGGAGATGGGTAGATACATTTCGAAACAAAAGAAAATTCTGTTTAAAGCCATGATACATAAATATAAAAAAATTGCAACACTGAGTTTTGACATCTTAAAAGTTATTATTGTAGGTTTACATTTTCGATGAGTTGAGAAACCTGAAAGTGACAAAAGGTATTTACTATTCACATGTGTACCAATGTGTATAACTACACTGGTGTGCAAAAGTTAAGGACGAAGAGGAGAAATTAGCATAACAGCGGAACGAGCATGCAGAACGGACCGAAAGACCACTCAGGAGATACAATAGGATCCGGTACGGTAGGGCATGCGCATATATGCAGCATGACATGGGGAGGGGGAGAGTGTCGGAAGAGTATAAAGCACACGGGTGGTGTACGCTCAGCAATTCGGTGAAAGCTATTGCACTGTGTACATCGGTTTGAATGACGTCGAGTTACTGCCACCGTGTGATATGGCCAACAGGCAATCCAGTAGACGACATCTGGATGAGTTTACCCGAGGTCGCGTCATTGGGAAGTTGGAACAAGGTCGAAGTGTGACTAGTGTGTCCGAGGAGTTCGGGATCGCTCACAGCATCGTTTCACGAGCTTAGAGAACATTTCAAACGACAGGAACAGCTGACCGAGAGTTCAGCACTGGTCGTCCACGAGCAACAACGGCGGCGGACGACCGGTGTATTGTCCTACAGGCGAGAAGAGACAGACGGCAGACAGCGGGAGAAATCGCAAGGCACATGCAACAGACAACTGGACGTCCATTATCGCGTTTTACCGTGGCCAGGAGTCTGCACAAAGGGGGTCTATTTACTCGACGACCAGTACGGTGTGTGCCATTAACGCCTGCTCATCGGAGACGTCGGTTTCTATGGTACCAGGAACACAGGAACTGGTCACATCCGCAATGGGGTCGAGTTCTCTTTACGGATGAGAGCCGATTTAGTCTGACGAACGATCCTGGACGTATACACATCTGGAGAGAGCAGGGAACACGCAATCACAAATCCAACATCATCGAAAGGGACCGGTTTGGAGGTGGCGGAGTTCTCGTTTGGGGCGGTATCATGCTTCGTAGCCGTACTGACCTCCACATCTTCCAAAGAGGTTCAGTGACTGGTGTCCGCTGTTGTACCAAGGTTCTCCTGCCTCACGTGCTTCTGTTTAGAGGTGCTGTGGGTCCTGAGTTCCTCTTCATGGACGACAACGCTACACCTCATCGTACAGCGGCTATCGCAGAGCTGTTGGAGAGTGAAGATATTCAACGCATGGATTGGCCCGCAAGGTCCCCGGACCTAAATCCAATCGAACACGTGTAGGACCTTCTCGGGAGACTCTTGGCAGCATGTCACCGGCCGCCAGCAACGATCCCGCAGCTGCGATTAGCGCTACAAGAGGAATGGGCCGCGATGCCTCAACATCTCCTTGATAACCTCGTCTTCAGCATGGTCAGACCTTGTAAATCCTGCAACGCAGTCAGGGGTGATCATATCCCATACTAAAGACTGGATTTTTCTTGGCAGCCACCTGTCACATGGACGTTTCTGTCCAGTTGTGCTCAAAGCTACCTTTTCAATAAAGTGCCTTTGAATCCTTTGGATTTCTTGTTTGGACGGTTTTGCTCACTTGTTCCATATTCTTACATCTTGGGGATCTTATGGTATGATTTGAGTCGATGTGGAGCATTTCTGCATGACGTTACATTTGAAAAACTGTCTCGTCCTTAATTTTTGCACGCCAGTGTATATATATTCACTGGTAGACAATGTAAAGTGTAAATAACTTTTGTAGACGGTGAAGGTCAATTTTAGAGGTAGTACTAAAAGTATTATTTAAATAAAAATAATATCCCAGGAGCGTATCTACCCTTAGGCACGCTAAGGTGGATTTACATGGGACCCTGGGATGAAATTCAACCGAGACACATAATTGGCCGCTGCACAAAGTTTGGGTTTTTGAAAGGCCATTGGCCTGCACTTATTTTACAAATTTAATCATAATGAAAACAAAGCATGTCATAAAGTCGAGGAATAATCACGTATAACGAGGTAAATTTCTCCGTCATTTTTGGTCTACGCCGGGATTTGAACCCGAGGCCACTTGTTCCGGAACAAGTCGCTCTACCCACTGAGCTACGCAGACATTTTATTCTGATTCCTATCTGCCTTTATGTCGTTTGCGTCCTTCGGGCAGGTACGTCACAGCTCCTGGTACGTTACACACGCCATCAAATATTTGCTGCCTGTACAAAATCACTTGACACATTTTCAAAATTTCCAACTCTGCCCACTGGGTTCTATAAAAATAATCAGCTCAACACAGCTTAGTTGCTTTAAAAGAAATAAAAATTTATACACACAAAATGTGATATTTCTTAAATTCTACTTAACAAGTGGTTGCACTAAATTTGTAACAGGCCGAAAGCTCAACCAAACTTGGTTACTTGTATTAGCATAATATCTCACATATCTAAATTTCTCAGATTAGGGAACACCTGGCCTATAGCAGCAGTCACATTACTTATCAAAATAAATACATGAATTTTAATAAATTGCACAACACAAGAACTCAATTAACATGATGGATAAGTTCGGTAGCGGAAATGCAATTTCTCTCTCTCTCAGTTTGTAAAGTTATTATAATATGTGTACACAATGTAGTTTTGCTTACCCCTTCGAACAACCCCCTCAAACCAGTTTCCTTAACCCATTTAAATTTAGGAATTACAACAACTGAGCAAAAATTTACAAATAATCAAAAGTTACATTACTAAACACTCCCAGGAAAATTTGCCTTACAATAACATAGCACAACACTCTAGCATTACTTGATACAAAATCAAGTCTAGACACTATACTAAACATTCTGCATTAAATACCTTACTCAATTCACTCAAAATTTATCATTACTTTGCACCACTGGCAAAATAATTAAAATTCACCCCCCATCATGAAATTCAAGTACATACTTCACTAACACAAACGTGAACTGAGTACTCAATCAATATCTTACCATGTACATAAAAAAGGAAAACACTAATTTCCCACACTCCTGAACTTGAACTCATATTTTTATGCACTCATACTGTTCACTAAAATTTTAAATTACACAACCATTCCTGACAGACAATACATAAACAACTTAATCCAAATTTTTAAACTAATTTTAATAGACTCATGTAGTAAACAACTGAGATACTGACTATACAAGCATCTTTATTTTATCAGACCCACTATCCTTGAAAACAAAATTTACATTCTGAGTAAATATTATTCAGGCTAAAGGTGAGATTGGGTCGTGAAACCAATCAGGCCTATGCACCGAAATGGGAGAACATATATGTGACACATCATCCTTTCTTCACTTGCTGTTTTTGGGACAACACTCATGAACGCACCTTGCTCGGAGCCACTTTCTATGGGCCAATGATTTTACTCGGGGCAGAAGACGAAATCCCCCAATTTTATCCTCATAAACACCCTTTCAAACACGAAGTATGTCCAAATACGGAAAAGCATCCTTCAAGACTATCTTTCTCCAGGCACCCAGCTCTCACAGAAACACCATCCGAAAACTCACATTATTTCCAGAAAAATTCACTAAATCACTTTTTTCCCAGAAAATTACATCATATCATTATTTCCCAGAAAACACCATCTCATTATTTCCCGAAAAATACACCATACTACTTATTTCCAAGAAAATTACACTGTATCGCAGAACCACTTATTTCCAGAAAATTATTACCTCTCGAAGAAATCTCACATTGTACCAAGGTAATGTACAGGCCAACACTTATGATAGCCCTAGTCAGCGTGCATACCCTTTTTTATATCTTCCCCTCATGTAAATCCAATTTTCAAATCCACTGGCTGATATTTGAAACTAGACCCCTACTACTTCAAAATGTTACGGAATGATTTTACTACCAAATTTAGCTAAACACTGAAATCATAATAACCTGACTGTAAGAACAAAAATTTAAAATACATGACACTCACTCTATGTTTATAAATACAAATTCAATATATAAAATGAAATCACTACACACAAAGAGAGTTAAATTTCCTTAATAATAGTAATAAGGACTGGTCTGAGGGGTTGTTTGTTCGTGATAAGCTGTACCAAAATTATGAAATCATATTATTTTTGACTCCTCTGAGAATAAAATTTAGTATAAGCTTTTAGTTTCACAAAATACTATTTAATCACTGAGTTTCCCTCATACATTCCACACACAAGCTCCAAAAAATACAAGAAATAAAATACCACTGACTTAACTCATGGACAATTACATTTCTTTCTAACTTAACTCAAAAAATATTAATGACAGAAAATTTCCCATTCTAACAAATTGCTTGAACAAAAATACCAGACCTGACAAAATAATAGTGGCATCTTTCGCATATCCAGCTAGCCTCAAAAAATCATAGCAGAAATATATATACAGTTTAAATGCACTGCTCCATTGCAAAGCCCACTCGTTAACCAATTTCTAAGTTACCACAACATAATATTAAAAAAAATGCCAAGAAAAAAATTACCTTTACGACTGGCCGCAACAACACTCTTGAGCTCACAAACCGCCGAATAACAAACAACAATAAAAAAAGTCGACAGACGAATAAAAATGATAAAAAAAACACAACCTCTCCTTGAGAAACACCACTGTCCCGGCTAATTTTTCCACAACCCAAAAGGTTTCTTTTTTTGGGGTTTTTTTCAGTCATCCTTGGAGAATCATGTCTCTCTTAATTGCTGATTTAAGAAGAGGTCTAGGCATGATTCTGTGAATTCATCAGCCCATCGTCAGCCTCCTTTTGAGAAGGGCTGGCTCCATCCAAAGTAACGTCGGCCATTTTCTAGCTCACAGGGATAGACGTCCTCTACGGGAACGGTGTAATTTTGATGAATCAGTGAACATTTCCTCGCAGGATTCAGTTCTTTGAAAATCATCATTTTAGTCGTCTAATTTGAGTCGCCAACTATACACGAGAGGACCCTTGGAGGGCTACATCTTTCTGTTGGGAGGCGTCCAAGCCTAGTTCAACCAGTTCGACGTGGTTGTTTTTACGCACCACCTTACATCTTTTTCAAGAGCCAAAAAAGAAAAACCAACGTTCGTTTTCATTTTCTTAGCACAAGGAGCCAAAGGCCCCTGTGCTGTTACCCCAGCCGGACAAGCCAGCGTAGCTGATTTCTTTTTCACACGATCTTGCATCTTTGACGACGACAAAACAAGGGACAACTTTCTTTCCAACTGGAACCAACGCTTCTAGAGCTGACCTTCGTCCTCCCATTGGCTAGAACCTTCCCTATTAACACTCAACTTGTTACGTGATTGGCTGGCTTTTCGCGCTCAAAGCTGTGAGAATTTCCAGGGTTTCAAAAGTTTCTCCCTTGCTACAATCTTGACCTCCCATGCGGGGATAAGCTGCAGATCTAAAAATAGCTTTTACCCCTGACTTTTAAGACGCCTTTGCCAGGAAACGTGGCAAAATCTGTCACCCAAGAAATTCACAAAATTGCGGAAACAGAAGAGCCATAACAGAATGGAGAAAAATAGATTCAAACACCCTTCAAAAACCTCCCACACGCAAAATAAATTATTCTTCGTTCCGTGTAGAAATACAATAAGATAAAATCAAGAATTTTGCTTATGAAAAAGACCTTGCTCGCCTCTTTTATGAGAGGAAAAAGTTAAATGTATCGAAAAATCGTTTACTTATCCATTATTCTCTTTTTTTTTCCCAAATAAAATTTTGTTCGTCTGGTCAGAGCACGGAAGAACGACAGAACTGGCCACAATCTACCGTCCTTCCGTCCTTCCCAGAAAAATAAAACGTGTTCTGGAGAGGAATTTTCTTTTTTTGTAAAATTTGAAAAAAATTATCAGGTTGTCCCAAATTCACAAGAAAGAAAAATCCGCTACAGAACATATATTCCCTCTTCAGAAAACGAAATAAATTCTATAAATTACTGATAAACAATATATATATATATATATGATTATATCTCTGAGAAAAGAAGATGGTACTGTAACAAGAAATAGAAGCGAAATTTTGACAAGGGTGAAATATTTCTATTCAAAATATATGAAATGGGTGATACATCTATTCCGGACATTACAACAGGTACCAGTACCGAAGTCCTCCAGTCCTCCCTGCAGAAGTAACATATGTAGTTAAGCGGGTACGGAGAACTGGCCACCGGAGAACTGGCCATCGGAGAATTGGCCCCCGGAGAAGTGGCCACCGGAGAGCTGGACACCGGAGAACTGGACACATTGCAATTTCAGTGCCATAAAATTGTTCTGTATGAACAAATTTTGTGTGGCTATATTCCCCATTACTTGAGCAACTATTGTTCATATTTTTTTTTGTTTTAATATTTCATTTTCAGTAAGAAATTTAGACATTTCCATGATTTTCGGAGCTAATACTAAGCGGAGAACTGGCCACCGGAGAACTGACCACCGGAGAAGTGGCCACCGGAGAACTGGCCACCCAGAGAACTGGCCACAAAAATCTTAAGGGGCCGTATAAAAATTGCGTTCTGGGCTGCTCCGTGGCCACGTCTCCCCGAGATTGGTTATCTGACACACATAAAATGCCCGTAATTTCGTATTTTCTTATTTACGATATTTTTCTATAAACTATAACTAAACAAATTCTCTGCGAGTATGAACAAACCCAGGAAACTTGTCGGGTGGGGGTGGGGGACTTAAAACCTAAAATATAAAATATAAATAATTTCTGGTCCGATCGGAAGATTTTCAGCCATTACAAGCCACAAAGTAATCGAATTGTCTGAGGGCATCTGCTGCCTCAGGAAACTAGTAGGGGAGGGGGGAGCAATACCGAAAGCGTAAAATATCAAAAATTTCTCATTTCTATTCCGATCGGGAAATCTTCAGCATTTACAAGCTGCAGCACGACAAATTTTCTCAGCGCATGTGCACTCTCTCTCTGGAAACCTGTCGGCGATGGGGGGGGGTTAATACCAAAAGTGTAAAATATGAAAAATTCCTCGTCCGATCGGGAATTTTTGGCATTTACAAGCTACAACTTGACACATTATTTGAAGGCATGTGCCTACTCAGCAATCCGGTGCATGTGAGGGGTGGGTAGGGTGGATACCAAACGTGTAAAATATGAACAATTTCGTCCAATCGGGAGATTCTCAGCATTTAGCAGCTACAACTCGACACATTATCTGAAGGCATGTGCCTACTCAGGAAACCTGTCAGGGGAGGGGGGGGGGTTGTAGCTTGTAAATGCTGAAAATCTTCGGATCGCAGGAGAAATTCTTCATATATTACAGTTTGGGTATCCTTCCCTCCCCCTACCCCCCCCCCCCACCCCGACGGGTTTGCAGAGTAGGCACATGCCCTCAGATAATGTGTCGGTCGAGTTGTACGTAGTTTTTAAATGCTGAAAATCTCCGTATCGGACGAGAAAATTTTCATATTTTACAGTTTTGGTATACCCCCCCCTCCCCGACAGTATGCTGAGTAGACACATGCCGTCAGAAAATTTGCCGAGTTGTAGCTTATAAATGCTAAAAATCTTCCGATCGGACGAGAAATTTTTCATATGTTACACTTTTGGTATTCCCCCCCCCCCCCACACACACACAGGTTTCCAGAGTAGGCACATACGTTCCGATAATGTGTCGAGTTGTAGCTTGTAAATGCTGAAAATCTTCGGATGGGTCGAGAAATGCTTTAATTTTACACTTTTGGTAACCCCCCCCCGACAAGTTTCCTGTGTCAGCACATGCGCTCAGATAATTTGTTTGAAGACTTGTAGTTTGAAAACCCTGAAATCTTCTGTTGAAATGTAGATCATAAACATTTTTTATAAAAATATTACATTAACTATCGCAATTAAGAAAAGACGAAATTACGGAAACTTTATATGACTCAGATAACCAACCTCTGAGGTCGTGGGCATGAAGCGGTCAAAAACGCAATTTTTATACGACCCCTTAAAATTTTTGTGGCCAGTTCTCCGGTGGCCACTTCTCCGGTGGCCAGTTCTCCTACACCCGTAGTTAAGAACATGAAACGAAGAAGAACTCCAGAAAAAATGGAATTACCTTGAACGTTATGGAAGAAACAAGTGGAGAAATTGAAACTACACTCGCCCAAGTTTTTACCAGATGGCTCAATGAAGGGAAGATTTCTGAGGATTTGAACAATTCTACAATGATCTTGCTACATAAAAAGGGTGACGTTGAGGATCTCAGCAACTACAGACCCATTAGCCTCCTATCAGTGGTTTATAAAATCTTCACTAAGGTTCTTTCACATCGCTTGAATTTACCATTAGACATGGCTCCACCAAAAGAACAAGCAGGATTCAGGAGCGGCTACAGCACTGTGTTGATCATATCCATGTACTGAGAAAACTAATTGGAAGAACAAGAGAATAAGACCTCCCATTATGCATGACTTTTAATTGATAACGAAAAGGACTTCGATTCCGTGAAACCATCAGCATTTATAATGGATATTTGAGAATACAGCACTCATCAAAATTGGAAAGGGAGTGAGACAAGGTGACACCATATCTCCCAAGCTCTTTCATGCCACATTGCAAAATGTCTTTTAATCACTGAACTGGAAAAACAAAGAAATAAATATTAATGGAGATTACTTATCTCACCTTCATTTTGCTGATGACCTAGTCATCTTTGTAACTACTCCTTCATATCTGCAGAGTATGATCTAAGAACGTGTTGACAAGCGTAAAAAAGTGGGATTAAAAATGAACTTTCAGAAGACAAAAGTGATGTACGATGCTTTTACAAGAAATGAAAATTTTTAGATTGGTAAAGAAAAGCTGGAGATAACCGATACCAACATTTATCTTGGGCAGCAGATATCAAGTGAGGGTCACATTGATGAAGAAATTAATCAGCGTATAAAACTTGGATGGAGAGCTTTTGGGAGAAAGAGTACAATTTTAAAGAGCAGTACGCCATTATGTCTTAAAAGAAAAGTGTTTAATCGATGCATTCTACCAGTGCTTACGTATGGAGCACAGACATGAACTTTGACTAAAAAAAGCATACAAAGACTGCAGTCAACTCAAAAAAGCATGGAGAGCCGCATACTTGCTGTAACCAGGAAAGATAAAAAGAGGAACTTGTGGATAAAGAAAATGACAGGAGTAGACGACATCATGGCCAAAGTGAAATCACTGAAATGGCAATGGGCTGGACATGTTTCCAGAAGAACGAACAACCGATGGACAACCGAAATTTTAGACTAGATTCCGAGGGACAGGAAAAGACACAGAAGAAGACCCCATGGGAGACGGGTGGATGAAATTCGAAAGTATGCTGGAGTGACATGAAGGAGGCAGGCTCAAGACAGATAATTGTGGAATAAACTTGGGCAGACCCTCATCCAGCAGTTGATTGATAATGGTTGATGATGATAATGATGATGATATATACACTATCTACCAACAAGTAATTGGACACCTGTGATAGCAAAGGAAAACGAAGTTTATTCACCTTCAGTAGTTGGTGGAGCCTCCACGAGCGGCGATTACAGCTGCGACCCTCCAGGGCATACTCTCAACCAGGCGTTGCACGACAGCTAGCGGTATTTTCTTCCACTCGGCTTGGAGAAGACAGGTCAGTTCCTTCACCGATTTCGGACGATGGGGACACCCCTTAAGTCGACGCTCCAACTCGTCCCAGAGGTGCTCGATAGGGTTAAGGTCCGGGCTATGCGCAGGCCAGTCCATTCGATTAACCCCATTGTCACCATACCAAGCCATGGTGGACCTCGCAACATGGCAGGTGGCATTGTCATCCTGAAAGTACATGGGTCCACCCCGTAAAACTGTCGCAACGTAGGAAGCGCATGGTCATCCAAAATGGTGCAGCAGGTCTCGGCGTTGAGTCTACCGGGAATTGCGCCTAAGGGTCCCATGCCATACCAGGAGAAACACTCACATAGCATAATTCCATCGCCGCCGAACTTCACAGTTAGCACAATACATTCCGGCAGGAGGCGTTCTCCAGGCAGACGCCAAATCCAGACCCTGCCATCCGAACGGTAGAGGGTGAACCTTGATTCGTCGCTCCAGAGAACCTGTTTCCACTGTTCAACGGTCTCCTGTCGACGTTCTTTGCACTACGTTAGCCGAGCAGCGCTATTGGACTTGGTGATCAAAGGCTTGTGAGCGGCAACACGTCCATGATAACCAAGCAGATGGGCTTCCTTATGAATGGTATTCATCGAAAGAACACTCCCGGATGCCTGTTGAAACTCCTCGCGGATGTGGCCCATCGATTTGGTGCGGTTCTTCCGAATTTCTCTGGCCAGCACCCGTCGGTCTCTAACTCCCAGTTTTGTGAGTCTGCCTGGTCGGGGCACATTCCGACAGTCACCTCTCATCTTCCACTTGCCAATCACGTAGGCCACTGTCGATTTTGGATACTTAAACTAGCTGGATATGTCACGTATGGATCGGCCATTTCTGTGATACCCGACGATTACACCTTTCTCGAAATCAGAGAGCTCCGAACTGCGTGGCATCTTGCATGCGACTGGTTGCGTTGTTGTTTCCCACACGATATTTAACGGCGGCGGCCGTGACTTGTATCAGGACTGCAGATATCGTCGATTGCAGGGGTGTCCAATTATTTGTTGGTAGATAGTGTATATATATATACATATACACAGCATATTCATTATTTTGTTTTCACGATTGTGAAACATTCTTACGTGATAGAGAGAAAAAATGTTATTTTTGAAATCAGCGTAGAAAAATTAATCTAAATCACTCGAAGTACTGTAAATCATGAATATGCTGTATATATATACACTGAAGTGCCAGAAAAACTGGTACAGACGAGCTTATGCAAATTACATTTCCACGTCACCTATGCGCGTACTCGGTTGCGTCCCCCAGTGCTTATATAAAGCGATAAACATCCTTGCCAGCTGGCAGAGCGGTTTTCTGCATGAGAATGACAAGTAATAACGATTTAAGCCATTTTCAACGCAGTGTCATAGTTGGCGCTCGTGAGATGGGCCATAGTGTTTCGGAGGTAGAAACGAAGTTCGGATTTTCACGGACGACCATTGAAAGGGTGTACCGTGACTACAAGAATTCCGGCAAAACCTCCAACCTACGATACCAGCGTAGCCGTGAAAAGACACTGGGTGAACGTGACCATCGTCGGCTGTCAAGAATCGTTTTACGCGATAGGCGTGCAACACTCTCGCAGGTATCATCGGAATTCAATGCTGGAGCCTCAACTAAGCATGAGCGTCCGGACTGTGCAACGTACCCTGCACGATATGGGCTTTGGGAGCCGACGCCCAACTCGAGTCTCCTTGATGGGTGCATGACATAAAGCTATTCACCTCGCTTGGGCACAGCAACACCGCCACTGGACACTTGATGACTGGAAACAAGTAGCTTGGTCTGACGAGTCGCGTTTCCAACTGTATCGGGCAGGTGAAAGGGTTCGTGTGTGGCGCAAACCCCATGAAGCCATGGATCCCGCCTGTCAACAGGGAACTGTACCGGCTACGGGAGGGGGGCCCATAATGGTATGGGGTGTGTTTAACTGGACTTCACTGGGAACCCTGGTACGTCTACAAACGTCTGTGACCGTCCAGCGCTATGTGCGCATCCTTTCTGACGAGGTACACCCGTTCATGTACTGCATTCATGCTGATGGGTTGGTCCGATTCCAACAGGACAATGCACCTCCACACAAGTGCCGGGACGCCACGTTATGGTTAGAGGAACATTCATCTGAGTTTTGGGTGTTGCCATTCCCACCCAAATCCCCAGATCTGAACGTGATAGAACACATTTGGGATCCCACGCAACGCGCTATCGAACACGGGAAACCGAGACCTCGGAATACACCTGAATTGTGGAACGCTCTGCAAGAAGTAGAGTGTGCATTGCCTACATCATATTTCCAGAAGCTAGTGGAGTCCATTCTTCGTCGTATTTCTGCAGTCCTGCGCTTCCGTGGGAGACCTGCCAAGTATTAGACTCGTGTACCAGTTTTTCTGGCACTTGAGTGTATATATACAACATATTCATGGTTTTGCTTTCTCGATTGTGAAAAATCCTTACGTGACAGTGCAAAATTAATCCAAATCACTTGAAGTAATGTAAACTCCAGTCGAAAAGTTAAATTTTGTAAGGTAGTGATAATTATATTAAAAATCAATCTGTTTTGTTTTTTAGTAATGTTCAGACCTGTTGATAGATGGTGCGACATGTACATTGATGACGTCAGTAGACAAACAAATGGTGGATTGCTGGATTATGGCCATGTTTTAGAAAGTCTTAAGTAATCAATGCTGTAAGTTAAAGTTAGTTTTATCGATGTGCAAATTTATCCCCTTGGGTATACATTAATTGCAAAGAAAATATGTAAAGAAGTTTTATCATTGGAAACATAAAGCCGAGATTTTTGGTGGAACTACCTCAATCGGAATAAAGAGCTCCATTTTTACCATCTCTTTGTACGTTTTTTACGTAATGACAGCCTTATCTTAACACCTTGCTCAGCTACGAAGGTATAAAATACATGCAATGTTTTTTAGCACTTGTTTTTTCTGGTACAGTTATTACGTAGAATTTTCAAAAAGTTAAGTTCTTTTGAAGTGAAATTTCTTTTAGTACATCGTTGCCCCACTCCCTAAAGTCAAATATAAAAAACATGCTGAAATCAGCAATAATAACCTTAAATTCATGTTACATTGCACACTGTCAAAATTGTGTGGTAGGTTGGAGCAACTTACGAAAACATTTAACAGTGTGCATTCGCATCTAACCCAAGAAAACACTGATTGTTTTCTCAGCTTCTGATACACAGGCGGGGTACTATAGGGAACCCCAGAGGAAATTCATTCAATTTATGAGGGAACAACAACCTTCCTTCGTAAATTTTTCCCGAAAACGCAGCCTTCCTTAGCAAACACTGCGCTATCTGTAAGCAAACGAAGAAATATTGGGGTGCTGTACCCGACGATTACACCTTTCTCGAAATCAGAGAGCTCCGAACTGCGTGGCATCTTGCATGCGACTGGTTGCGTTGTTGTTTCCCACACGATATTTAACGGCGGCGGCCGTGACTTGTATCAGGACTGCAGATATCGTCGATTGCAGGGGTGTCCAATTATTTGTTGGTAGATAGTGTATATATATATACATATACACAGCATATTCATTATTTTGTTTTCACGATTGTGAAACATTCTTACGTGATAGAGAGAAAAAAATGTTATTTTTGAAATCAGCGTAGAAAAATTAATCTAAATCACTCGAAGTACTGTAAATCATGAATATGCTGTATATATATACACTGAAGTGCCAGAAAAACTGGTACAGACGAGCTTATGCAAATTACATTTCCACGTCACCTATGCGCGTACTCGGTTGCGTCCCCCAGTGCTTATATAAAGCGATAAACATCCTTGCCAGCTGGCAGAGCGGTTTTCTGCATGAGAATGACAAGTAATAACGATTTAAGCCATTTTCAACGCAGTGTCATAGTTGGCGCTCGTGAGATGGGCCATAGTGTTTCGGAGGTAGAAACGAAGTTCGGATTTTCACGGACGACCATTGAAAGGGTGTACCGTGACTACAAGAATTCCGGCAAAACCTCCAACCTACGATACCAGCGTAGCCGTGAAAAGACACTGGGTGAACGTGACCATCGTCGGCTGTCAAGAATCGTTTTACGCGATAGGCGTGCAACACTCTCGCAGGTATCATCGGAATTCAATGCTGGAGCCTCAACTAAGCATGAGCGTCCGGACTGTGCAACGTACCCTGCACGATATGGGCTTTGGGAGCCGACGCCCAACTCGAGTCTCCTTGATGGGTGCATGACATAAAGCTATTCACCTCGCTTGGGCACAGCAACACCGCCACTGGACACTTGATGACTGGAAACAAGTAGCTTGGTCTGACGAGTAGCGTTTCCAACTGTATCGGGCAGGTGAAAGGGTTCGTGTGTGGCGCAAACCCCATGAAGCCATGGATCCCGCCTGTCAACAGGGAACTGTACCGGCTACGGGAGGGGGGCCCATAATGGTATGGGGTGTGTTTAACTGGACTTCACTGGGAACCCTGGTACGTCTACAAACGTCTGTGACCGTCCAGCGCTATGTGCGCATCCTTTCTGACGAGGTACACCCGTTCATGTCCTGCATTCATGCTGATGGGTTGGTCCGATTCCAACAGCACAATGCACCTCCACACAAGTGCCGGGACGCCACATTATGGTTAGAGGAACATTCATCTGAGTTTTGGGTGTTGCCATTCCCACCCAAATCCCCAGATCTGAACGTGATAGAACACATTTGGGATCCCACGCAACGCGCTATCGAACACGGGAAACCGAGACCTCGGAATACACCTGAATTGTGGAACGCTCTGCAAGAAGTAGAGTGTGCATTGCCTACATCATATTTCCAGAAGCTAGTGGAGTCCATTCTTCGTCGTATTTCTGCAGTCCTGCGCTTCCGTGGGAGACCTGCCAAGTATTAGACTCGTGTACCAGTTTTTCTGGCACTTGAGTGTATATATACAACATATTCATGGTTTTGCTTTCTCGATTGTGAAAAATCCTTACGTGACAGTGCAAAATTAATCCAAATCACTTGAAGTAATGTAAACTCCAGTCGAAAAGTTAAATTTTGTAAGGTAGTGATAATTATATCAAAAATCAATCTGTTTTGTTTTTTAGTAATGCTCAGACCTGTTGATAGATGGTGCGACCTGTACATTGATGACGTCAGTAGACAAACAAATGGTGGATTGCTGGATTATGGCCATGTTTTAGAAAGTCTTAAGTAATCAATGCTGTAAGTTAAAGTTAGTTTTATCGATGTGCAAATTTATCCCCTTGGGTATACATTAATTGCAAAGAAAATATGTAAAGAAGTTTTATCATTGGAAACATAAAGCCGAGATTTTTGGTGGAACTACCTCAATCGGAATAAAGAGCTCCATTTTTACCATCTCTTTGTATGTTTTTTACGTAATGACAGCGTTATCTTAACACCTTGCTCAGCTACGAAGGTATAAAATACATGCAATGTTTTTTAGCACTTGTTTTTTCTGGTACAGTTATTACGTAGAATTTTCAAAAAGTTAAGTTCTTTTGAAGTGAAATTTCTTTTAGTACATCATTGCCCCACTCCCTAAAGTCAAATATAAAAAACATGCTGAAATCAGCAATAATAACCTTAAATTCATGTTACATTGCACACTGTCAAAATTGTGTGGTAGGTTGCAGCAAGAAGTGGTGCTACACCAGCTGCACCACTTTCTAAGAAAAGATACACCATTTTGTGGCACGAACAAAACCCAACAACATGGTGAAATCTTGTTCATAATGTGGCGCAGCCTTGCACCATTGCGTAGTACAAAGTTGCACCATGTTGTTGGGTTTTGTTTGCACCACACAATGGCGTATCTTTTCTTAGAAAGTGGTGCAGCTGGTGTAGCACCACTTTTTTGGAGCAACTTACGAAAACATTTAACAGTGTGCATTCGCATTTAACCCAAGAAAACACTGATTGTTTTCTCAGCTTCTGATACACAGGCGGGGTACTATAGGGAACCCCAGAGGAAAATCATTCAATTTATGAGGGAACAACAACCTTCCTTCGTAAATTTTTCCCGAAAACGCAGCCTTCCTTAGCAAACACTGCGCTATCTGTAAGCAAACGAAGAAATATTGGGGTGCTGTAGCACCCGGCTGTGTATTCTAGGGTTGCAAACACTGCGTTATCTGTAAGCAAACAAAGAACTACTGGGTGCTGTAGCACCCCGCTATGTATTCTAGGGTTGCAAACACTGCGCTATCTGTAAACAAACGAAGAACTACTGGTGTGCTGTAGCTCCCCTTTGTGTATTCTAGGATTGCAAACACTGTGTTATCTGTAAGAAAACAAAGTACTACTGGGGTGCTGTAGCACCTGTTTGTGTATTCTAGGGTTGCAAACTGCGTTATCTGTAAGCAAACAAAGAACTACTGGGGTGCTGTAGCACCCCGCTGTGTATTCTAGGGTAGCAAACACTGCGCTATCTGTAAGCAAACGAAGAACTACTGGGCTACTGTAGCACCCCGCTGAGTATTCTAGGGTTAATCATTTCAAACTAAATAATTATTATGAATATGTATAAATAAATTTCATAAGTTTTGATTAATTTTCGTCAAGACCTTCTAGTGAAAATGTAAGAACCCAGGGGAAAAAAAATTAGAGATAAAGTCACACAATAGTATTAAAGAAAAACAAAGTACAACAACAAATATAATTTTTATGGTCTGTCAAATGTCCCGAATTTCTCCACACTTCTGATTAATGGCTACCTTGACGTATGACGAAGTAAATTTCACCATGATTTTTATGCCACGAGCGGGATTCGAAGCCACAATTCTCGGCTCCGAAGCACCGAGTGCTATCCACTGTACTACACTTGCATATGCTCTCCCTGCTATCTACCTTTATCTCATATGCGTCCTGCGGGGCAAGCACGTCGCATCTCTACCCCCCCCCCCGAAAGAGGGCCGAGGACATGGCCCATGGGTCAGCCTGGACCATGTGTCGCTGTAGGCAGTCATCCGATGAAGAATGTGCATTTGAAAAATTCCAGACACTTTGGTGTGTGGAACGTAACATCACACTGATTTATTTTTTCGAAGCAATGAAAAAGGGATTCTCATTTTTCCTGTCTCGCCGTATGGAAAGAACATCACACCATTGCGAGAAACCTATCATCCAGGTCTTCCTTGAAGTTCAGGCGCCAATATTATGAAGTAAATTTCTCCATCATTTTTATGCCAGGGGTGAGATTCCAATCCACAACTCTCGGCTCCGGTGTTCCGAGTGCTATCCACTATACTACACTGGCATGAGCTTTCACTATATCTGCCTTTATCTCATGTGTGTCCTGCGGGGCAGGCATACGTCACAGATGAGATTCCACCAAATCAGCGATGTCAGGTTCAATGTTGGTTAGTCTCAGTTTCAAGTCACCTTTTTCACGTATTCGTAGTTTATTCCTAGCTTTCGTCAGTAGTTGCAGGGGCTAATATTTTGGGTGTGCTAGGTGTGCGGCGCACATCCATACCGAGTCGCAATCACGGATTTATTTCTAATAAAACTCGCCAGAGTTCGTCCTAAGGCTTCGGGTGGTGGTTAAAATTAATTTCCTTACATAATGTTTTCATTAAGAAGAGAAAGTTCGCTCATTAAGCACATCGCATTCGCGCTAGAATCCTCGGGTGTGCTGTTTCGCGTGCGCACATCTGAATACCTTAAAGCAGCTGTGGTATAAGCACTCCCCAGACGGCGTTGCAGGTCAAGTTTTAATTTCATTGTGGTTTCGAACGTTAACAGCGGAACTTTCAGGGTGTGCTACCCAAATGAGCACCGTTTGAGTCCCACGGAGCAGTGCAACCATTTGCTGTTATATTGTTGTTGTTATTTTCTTTTTATGTATTTCCAATAAGACTCACTAAAGTTTGTCCGCTAAACTTAATTCCTTTGTGCAATATTTTCGTGAAGATGAGAGGGTTCGTTGCCTCCTGCAGTAAACAGAACGTAGTAAATAATATTTGCAGTTGCAGGAGTGCTATTTTACCAGCGGACACCCTAAATCGTCAAAGCAACTTTAATTCAAAGCTCTCCAGATGGCGATGCAGGTCATGTTTTTATTTCTTCGTGTGTGTCCAACGCAGATGTTTAAATTTCCCACTGGCCATACTTGTTTGCGTTTGGAATAGCATGGAGTCATAAACACACTTAAACGTTCTGCTATGATTTAATGTTTTTCTGTCTTTTCGTAGCTGTATGAATCGGTGTGTTTATGAGCGCAGATTTCAATATACCTTTTGAGTTTTGACATCCACTTAGGTTGACGATGTACTAGGTGTCCCATTTTCTGCCAGAGACTTTGCAGATTGTGTAAAGCGGGTTAAAGAAAGTAAGCCTCGTGCTGTATTTAAAACTTACATATATATATATATATATATATATGGGATGTAAGGTCAGGTGATGCGTAACATCACAGCCTCTCCTTGACAAATGTCAACCCCGCCTTCTCGTGGTGCATCCTGTTCCCACTAAAGGGGCTCTGACGACCGCCCATAGCGGTATAACTATACCATCGGGATTCGAGGAAATTCTATCCCACACTCACCAACCCGCTTGGCCAGCGTGGTGAGTTATGGCCAAACCCCTCCAAAATGATTCCACAACTTAAATCTTGGCCCTCAGTCTCCGGCAGCTGGAATGTACCTGGCCAAGGCAGCGGCCAGTGCGACATGAAGGCAGAGGGTGCTAAGAATCCCCGGAGGACCGGACTAGGCTGCCATCTGATGCTGACCTTGGCTACTTACAATGGACGCTCCCTATCTTCTGAATCAAGGCTTCTTGAATTGGAAGAGGAACTACAAAGGATCAAGTGGGACATCGTGGGGCTAAGTGAGGTAAGGAGAAAAGGAGAAGATCTCATCGAACTGAAAAGTGGACATCTCTTCTACTATCGTGGGACAGATACTGGCAGAACTAGTGGTGTTGGATTTATAATAAACAAGAAACTGAAGGATAAAGTTGTAGAAGTTGAAAGTTCCTCTGACAGAGCTGCACGACTTGTTATCCAACTCTCGAAAAGATACCAGGCTCAGATTATTCAAACTTATGCACCCACCACAAGTCATCCTGAAGAAGAAATTGAAGAATTTTATGAGGAAATTTGTCATCTAAATAATAAAGGTAAGCAGCACTTGAAAATAATTATGGGAGATTTCAATGCAAAAATAGGGCAACGGCAACAGAATGAAACTTCAGTAGGTAAATTCGGTCATAGCAACAGAAACCAGCGTGGAAATACTCTCGTTGAGTTTGCAGAGGCAGAAGGGTTTTTCATCTTGAACTCCTTCTTCAAGAAAAAGCCACACAGGAAATGGACATGGAGACATCCAAATGGGACGACAAGTGAAATTGATTTTATTATGTGTAACAAAAAATTCGTCATAGAAGACTGCAGTGTGCTAAACAAGTTCAACACAGGTAGTGACCATAGATTGGTGAGATGTAAGATGCACCTCAACACTAAACTTGAACGTGGCAAGCTCATAAGACAAACAAAATCTATTGACATAACCAACCTTAAAAAACACCATAATACCTTCAAGTTAGAACTGAAGAACAGGTTCTCTGCTTTAGAAGGCCTAACATCGGAAGAAGTGGACATCTCTGAAGTTAACAGAAAAGTAACCAAAGCTCTTATGGAAACAGCAACAAAATTAGCTGGGTCTAAGAACAAGTTGCATGTGAACAAATTATCAGGAAAAACCAAAATGTTGATGCAAAAAAGAAGGGAGATGAGGACAACTAAAGAAGATGTGACTTCCAAAGTGGAATATATAGAGCTATGCAAGACAGTAAGAAAAAGTATCACTGAAGACGTAAGGAAATTCAACTGTGAACTAGTGAGGAAAGCAATTGAAAACAACCAAAGCCTAAAGATAGCAAAGGGACATCTCAGTATGGGAAGAAAACAGATTATGGCACTGAGAAAAGAAGATGGTTCTGTAACAAGAAATAGAGGCGAAATTTTGACAAGAGTGAAAGATTTCTACTCCAAATTATATGAAAGGGATGATATATGCACTCCAGACATCATGAAAGATACCAGTACCAGAGTTCCTCCAGTCCTTCCAGCAGAAGTTGCACATGCAATCAAGAACATGAAGCGAGGAAAAGCTCCAGGAGAAGATGGAATTACTGTAGACATCATACAAGAAGCAAGTGGAGAAATCGAAACAGTACTCGCCCAAATTTTCACTCGATGCCTTAATGAAGGAAAGATTCCTGAAGATTGGAACACCGCTACAATGATCCTGCTACATAAGAAAGGTGACATTGAGGATCTCGGAAACTACAGACCTATCAGCCTCCTATCAGTAGTTTATAAAATCTTCACTAAAGTTCTTTCACACCGCTTGAAGGTAACACTGGACATGGCTCAACCGAGAGAACAAGCTGGATTCAGGAGTGGCTACAGCACAATAGATCATATCCATGTGCTGAGAGAACTAATTGAAAGAGCAAAAGAATATGAACTTCCATTGTGCATGGCTTTTATCGATTATGAAAAAGCCTTTGATTCGGTGAAACCATCAGCAGTTACAATGGCTCTGAAAACCTGCGGTATTGAAGATGCATACATTAATATTATTAATAACATCTATGAAAATGCAAGTGCAAAGATTAGGCTGTTTGAAAATACAACACACGTAAAAATTGGAAAGGGAGTGAGACAAGGTGACACCATATCTCCGAAGCTCTTTAATGCCACATTGGAGGGTGTTTTTCAGTCCCTGAGCTGGGAAAACAAGGGGATAAAGATTAATGGAGATTATCTAACCCACCTTCGTTTTGCTGATGACGTAGTCATTTTTGCAACTACCCCATCAGAGCTGCAGAGTATGATCCAGGAACTTGCTGACAAGAGTAAAGAAGTGGGATTAAAAATGAACTTTCAGAAGACAAAAGTGATGTTCAATGCTTTTACAAGAAATGAAGATTTATCGATTGATGGAGAAAAGCTGGAGATAACAGACACGTACGTTTATCTTGGACAGCAGATATCAAGTGAGGGTCACATTGATGAAGAAATTAATCGGCGTACAAAACTTGCCTGGAGAGCTTTTGGAAGAAACAGCATAATTTTCAAGAGCAATATGCCATTATGTCTTAAAAGAAAAGTGTTTGATCAATGCATCCTTCCAGTGCTTACGTATGGTGCAGAGACGTGGACCTTAACTAAAAGAGACATACAAAGGCTGCAGACAACTCAAAGAAGCATGGAGAGGTGCATACTTGGTGTAACCAGGAGAGATAAGAAGAGGAACTCGTGGATCCGAAAAATGACAAGAGTGGAAGACATCATGATCAGAGTTAAATCCCTGAAATGGCAATGGGCTGGACATACTGCCAGAAGGACAGATCATCGATGGACAGCCGAAATTTTAGATTGGATTCCAAGGGACAGGAAAAGACCCAGAAGAAGACCACATGGGAGATGGGTGGATGAAATTCGAAAGTATGCAGGGGTGACATGGAGGAGACTGGCACAAGACAGACCGTTGTGGAGGAAACTTGGGGAGACCTTCGTCCAGCAGTGGATTGATAATGGTTGACAATGATGATGATGATATATATATATATAAAGATACCGAAAATTCGTTCATCACTCTAGTACAGGAAATTCAGATTTTTCTTACAACGGAGTGTATATAAAGACCTTTACCGTAAGTTATTAGACGACACGTAAATAAAAGAAACACTTTCGTATGTTCAAAATCAATGCGCGTATTTTGCAGCTCGGAATGCATAATAAAATATTTACGTGTTTTTTTCCCATAAGAGCGAACACCCAACCTAAATGGGCGCGCGACGCCACTGAGCAGGTGCTACACAACGCTGAAGCCATTTTACACTAAACACGTTGAGGGAGAAGCTAGAAATACTACGAGTGGATGCTGAAAAGTTCTCGAACAAACCTACTACCTGTAACTGTGGCATTATTTTGCCAGAAAAGCTCGAAAGAGCGTTCTTTTGTATTGTAAAGTGCCAATTTTCAGATTAATAGCCTTCTTTTTTTAGCAGATGTTTGACGTCCTGAACTAAAACATGTCAATGCAAAGTGTTGAATTTTCCAATGTGGAACTCCGGGCTACCATGAAATTTCTGTTCCCGCAGAAGAAAACTGCAAAGGAAATTTATGAGTGTATGACGCAAACATTAAGTGACTAGTGCCTGTCATATTCCACTGTGAAGAAATGGTGTGCAAACTTTCAGAGTGGAGACTTTGAGACCGAAGATACAGCAAGATCTCGGAGGTCTTCAACAGTGCAACACCAGAAATTGTTGATCGTGTTCATGACTTGATTTTGTCAGATCGGCGCATCTCGGCTAAAAGAAAAGCTGAGACACTGGAGATATCCAGGGAACGTGTTGGATTCATAATTCATGAGCACTTGGGTATGCAAATTGTTGATCGTGTTCATGACTTGATTTTGTCAGATCAGCGAATCTCGGCTAAAACAAAAGCTGAGACACTGGAGATATCCAGGGAACGTGTTGGGTTCATAATTCATGAGCACTTGGATATGCAAATTGTTGATCGTGTTCATGACTTGATTTTGTCAGATCAGCGAATCTCGGCTAAAACAAAAGCTGAGACACTGGAGATATCCAGGGAACGTGTTGGGTTCATAATTCATGATCACTTGGATATGCAAATTGTTGATCGTGTTCATTACTTGATTTTGTCAGATCGGCGCATCTCGGCTAAAACGAAAGCTGAGACACTGGAGATATCCAGGGAACGTGTTGGGTTCATAATTCATGAGCACTTGAATATGCAAATTGTTGATCGTGTTCATGACTTGATTTTGTCAGATCGGCGAATCTCGGCTAAAACAATAGCTGAGACACGCCGATCGGGCCATAGTCCGAATGTACTTAAGTTCATTGTCCAGGGCCCCGGGTGACGACGAATGTGAATAAGCTCGTTTAATATGGAAGTAGAAGGAGGTAGATTTATGACAAATAGGGTTAAAGGACGAAAACGGAATCATACAGGGCACAGCGGTTGGTTTACGATACACAGAAAAACTGATAAAATTGGTGTTTAAGTCTCGAGTGAGTAGTATGTCTAAAAAGGGGAGCTTGCCCTCAGTTTCTAGTTCCAAAGTAAACTTAATCGTGGGGAACTGTGAGGAGAAGCATTCGGTAAAATCCTCTAGTAGAGACATTGAATGTGGCCAAAAGACTAACATGTCGTCTGCATACTTGATCAATAAAATAGGTTGAGCAGGAAAAATTGACATAACTAATTCCTCAAGAGACTGCAGGAAAATTTCCGCCAAAACAGGGGACATTCGGACTATGGCCCGATCCTTTGGGTACCCGGATTCGTACTTCGAACGCTTCATGAATATAGTTCAACGAACTCGACCCACTACCCTAACTACCCCAAAAACAACTTTACGGTATATAGGCAAGACTGAGTTTTCTCAACCACTTGTGACAATCCTAAGAAAAACATGCAAGAAATATGGTCTTGGTTTTGGAGTCTCGACTCGTAACATCTTTTCTATTATCAGAACTGATCGTAACGTGATTCATGATCTATCTAGACCCGGTGTATACCGCATACCTTTAGTCAACCCTAATAATCCAGAGGATGTGAAATATTATATAGGTTCGACACTCAGGACCTTAAAAGTCCGATTACCGGAACGCCAATATTACTTGAGGTCAGGCTCCACCAACACAGCACTAACTGAAACTGTGGACCAAAGAGGGAAAAATACCTGACTGTAAGAACGCCGTGGTTTTGAACTCTAAAGTAACAAGGGGAAATGTTTTCCTCTCCGAGAGCCTATATATCCATTCATATGGGACTTTATGCTGTACCTCAGAACTTCCATCATTCATTCCTCACATATGGAAAAAACTAATCCCCATCGATATGCCCAGCACCACTACGGACAATATTGTATAACCTTTCATATCTTCGAACTTTTAATTGTTTTTGATTTGCTATGTTGACCGATGTTAACGCCTACTGCGTTGCATCATGGGTCAAACCTGATTGTATATAAGTGGACCACTTTTTGATTTTTATGGCCTTAAGCCTGAAGATGGGATCTAGGGATCCTGAAAGATCTCGTTTTTAACTTGCTTTTACTTGTGAATAAAGTTTTATAAACTAGTCTATAGTATCAGCAGGGATAATTTTTAATCGTACGTAGACAGCTTTTATGATTTGCATGTTCCTTTCGTGCGAAACACAGTTTTTACCGGCTCTATTTGGACATCGAATATATTCGTTGGAGCTGATTTCAGCCCATTTTGTTAACGCAAGTTAATTCGTTCCAGCCGGTTTAGGTGAATCCACCTAAAAATCTTTGTCTTGCATGTACGTATTTCCAATGGGAGAACTTCTGTAGCCATTTTCTTCACAATTAATGCGTTCCCAAGGATGAATATTTTAACATCGATAAAAATAACTTCATAATATAGCCTTGTATACTTATTATTTTCTAAATCTAAACCATAATTATATTAAAAAAATCCATAACTTTTCTTTTGGTAGTGTTGAGAAAGTAGATGGCGCCACATCTACATGTGGCTTACTGAATGCTATCACGTTGCATTTTTTTTTTCAATAATTTTATTAATTTTCGGAATGGAACAAAATTTGACTGTACATCGCTGAAATTTTTAGAATGATTTGAGCCACTTAGATTACATCTTCTGATAATAATTTAGCTGAAAATTTTAACAGAATTGTAGATGCTGCTTATTTTTATTTCCGAAATAAACCAGCAAGCTCACTCTGTTACATTTTCAGCTAAATTAATGTTAGAATATTTAATCTAAATGGCTCGAATCATTCTAAACTTTCCGAACTATTGCATGGGTGGACACAAGTAGTGTTGACTGCAGTCCAAAAATGAATGAAATTACTGAAAAAATGCGCCGTGATAGTATTTAGTAAGTCACATGTACATGTGGCGCCATCTACTTTCTGATCTAAACACGACCAAACGTAAAGTTATGGATTTGTTAATTCAATTATGGTTAAGTTTTAGAAAATGTTAATTATACTCGTTATTTTTATCGATGTTCAAATTTTCATCCTTGAGAATGCATTAATTGTGAAGAAAATGGCTACAGAAGTTTTCCCGTTGGAAATACAAGGCAAAGAGTTTAGATGGATTCACCTTAAAGGGTTAAAGCACAGTTTCTACATTAGATATTCCTCTAGGCATCATGAAATACGACTCCGAGAACACTTCTTACTTGTATCGCAGTTTAACTACAACTCACAATTCTTACACTCTTTATGTACATCTCCTTGATGCAACATTCATCAAGCACAATTGACGAATGAAACATTCGCTACCTTCAGTTCATATATACTACATTTTTAGAGATCAATTTTTATGTGCAACATTCTTCTAGAAATGTTCTCATATCTGAGATTCCTCTAGCACGCTTATTGGCGCAGCCTTACTGAAGTAATGTGGCATCATTTACACACAATATTGTTCAAGTAAAATGTTTGCATGCAGCGTTCTTCAAGTGTAGCTCCCACTTGCAGATTTCCCCAAGCACTCTAGCTACATGAAGCACGACTAAATACAGTTCCTACATGCAACATTACTGAAGCACATTTCTTACGAGCGACATTCTCTAAGTACAGATCCGCATGCTATAGTGCTCAATCACGGCTGGCACATGAAATACGTATCAATTGCTGTTTTTACGAGCTACGCGCACATCAAGCACACTGAAGTGCTGTTTTTACGAGCTACGTGCTCATCAGCATACACTGAAGTGCCAGAAGAACTGGTACAGACGAGCTTATGCAAAATACATAGCAACGTCACCTATGCGCGTACTCAGTTGCGTCCGCCAGTGCTTATATAAAGCGATAGACATCCTTGCCAGCTGTCAGAGCTGTTTTCGGCATGAGAATGACAAGTAATAACGATTTAAGCGATTTTCAACGCGGTGTCAGTTGGCTCTCATGAGATGGGCCATAGTATTTCGGAGGTAGAAACGAAGTTCGGATTTTCACGGACGGCCATTGCAAGGGTGTACTGTGACTACAAGAATTCCGTCAAAATCTCCAACCTACGATACCAGTGTGGCCGTAAAAAGACATTGGGTCAACGTGACCATCATCGGCTGTCAAGAACCGTTTTATGCGACAGGCGTGCAACACTCTCGCAGGTATCATCGGAATTCAATGCTGGAGCCTCAAAAAGCATCAGCGTCCGGACTGCGCAACGTACCCTGCACGATATGGGTTTTGGGAGCCGACGCCCAACTCGAGTCCCCTTGATGGGTGCACGACACAGAGCTATGCGTCTCGTTTGGACACGGCAACACCGCCACTGGACACTTGATGACTGGAAACAAGTTGCCTGGTCTGACGAGTCGCGTTTCCAACTGTATCGGGCAGATGGAAGGATTCGTGTGTGGCGCAAACCCCATGAAGCTATGGATCCCGCCTGTCAACAGGGAACTGTACCGGCTGTGGGAGGGGGCCCATAATGGTATGGGATGTGTTTAACTGGACTTCACTGGGAACTCTGGTACGTCTACAAACGTCTGTGACCGTCCAGTGCTATGTGCGCATCCTTTCTGACGAGGTACACCTGTTATGTCCTGCATTCATGCTGATGGATTGTTCCGATTCCAACAGGACAATGCACCTCCACTCAAGAGCCGGGACACCACATTATGGTTAGAGGAACATTCATCTGAGTTTTGGGTGTTGCCATTCCCACCCAAGTCCCCAGATGTGAACGTGATAGAACACATTTGGGATGCCATGCAACGCGCTATCTAACACAGGAACCCGAGACCTCGGAATACACCCGAATTGTGGAACGCTCTGCAGGAAGTATGGTGTGCATTACCTACAGTATATTTCCACAAGCTAGTGGAGTCCATGCCCCTTCGTATTTTTGCAGTCCTGCGCTCCCGTGGGGGACCTACCAAATATTAGACGGGTGTACCAGTTTTTCTGGTACTTCAGTGTACTTTGCATGCAAAACTTGTAAAGGGTAATTCATACAAGCAACACTTCTGAAGCGGTGCTCTTCCGTACGAAAGAAAGAACAGTTCTTATGCGCAACCTTCCTGCAGCACAGCGTTCCACATTGCATCGTACTGATCTGGTATAAGACATTGCCGAAGCTCAGCTCTTCCATGCAACGTTCCTTAAGCATAGCTTCCGCACGAAGCCCACTTCATTAACAATTCTTCCATGCAGTATTCCTGAAGTAATCTTCTTATGCACAGTCGTAACAGAATAATATGAACATCTACCTAATAATGGGAATAACAACCCTTGACCCGGATGACAGCGGCTAGACGGAGTGGCATGGAAGCAATGAGGCCCTGGAAGGTTGCCCGAAGCACACCTGCCCATTGGGACTGCAACAGAGCGCAGAGTACCCGGAAATGACCTGGTTGTGAGTCTGCACGTCGAACCTTGTTGATCCAAATAGTCTGTGAGATTGAGGTCGGGCGATTTCTCCGGGCAAAGGAGAATGGAAACATCGCTGTCGTGTTCCTGGAACAAGTCCCGCACCCCCTTAGCGACTTGGAAGGGCACTTTGTCTTGTTCCTAGACATCATCACCACCATGGTAAACGTTCAACATGAAGTGATGCATCTGCTCATCTAGGATGGACAGGTAGCCATTGGCGTTCAGAGAGCCATCCAGTGGTAGCAGCGGTCCCAGGTCATACCAGAAAAACAAAACATCCTCCAGACATTCACACTGTCTCCGCCGGCCTGTACTTGACCGACAAGCGTATCCGGGTGTTGGTTCTCGAGTGTCTGAGGTCATATCTGCCACAGCCCGTCACTTCTGTGGAGTAGAAACCTCGATTCGTCGTAGAAGGCAACCTTTCTCCACTCTCCCACTGTCCAATGACGCTAGTCCCATGCGAACTGCAGGAGTCGTTGTCGATGTACCTGGGTTAACATGGGCGCCTTGACGCAGCGTCGACTCCGAAGACCCATGCGTAACAGGGTTCGCTCTACTGTTCTCGGTGATATGTACCTGGATTAACGTGGGCGCCTTGACGCAGCGTCGACTCCGGAGACCCATGCGTAACAGGGTTCGCTCTTCTGTTATCTGGGTCACGTACCTGGATTAACATGGGTGCCTTGCGACTCCGGAGACTCATGCGTAACAGGGTTCGCTCTACTGTTCTCGGGGACACGTACCTGGGTTAACATGGTCGCTTTGACGCAGCGTCGACTCCGGAGACCCATGCGTAACAGGGTTTGCCCTACTGTTCTCGGAGACACGTACCTGGATTAACATAGGTGCCTTGACGCAGCGTCGACTCCGCAGACCCATGTGTAACAGGGTTCGCTCTACTGTTATCCGGGTCACGTACCTGGATTAACATGGGTGCCTTGACGCAGCGTCGACTCCGGAGACCCATGCGTAACAGGGTCGCTCTTCTGTTATCTGGGTCACGTACCTGGATTAACATGGGTGCCTTGACGCAGCGTTGACTCCGGAGACCCATGCGTAACAGGGTTCGCTCTACTGTTCTCGGGGAGACGTACCTGGATTAACATGGGCGACTTGACGCAGCGTCGACTCCGGAGACACATGCGTAACGGGGTTCGCTCTACTGTTCTCGGGGACACGTACCTGGGTTAACATGGGCGCCTTGACGCAGCGTCGACTCCGGAGACCCATGCGTAACAGGGTTCGCTCTACTGTTATCTGGGTCACGTACCTGGGTGGCCCAGCGTTCATTTGCGTGGTCAATTGCTGCACTGTTGCGCGTCGATTGTCCTTTATCAGTCGACGGAGACGACGTTCTCCTCTGTTGTCGATGGTCTTTGGTGCTCCCCAGTTATGACGTCGGGAGGTATTTGGTCTTCCAGCGGTCCATTCTTGGTACACCCTTACTATAGTATCTCGCGAACAGCCCACGAAGTCTGCTTTTTCTGAGATCTTTCCACCCTTGGCGTGGCAGCCGATGATCATTCCGTTTTAAAAATTCGTCAAATCAATTTTTAAAACGGAATGATCATCGTCAAATCAAAACGTGCCGTACCTCTGCCCATTGTGTTCCCGTGCAGCACTGTGGCTCATCTGTCCTGGCCGGCCGCTTATATCTCCGTGTGGTCGACCTTGTCACCTGCACTCTGTGACGCGCTTGGGCGAGTACTCTGTAATTCCGTAAGTGGTCATATTATTCTGATACGACAGTGTATGCAGCATTATTTAACAGTTATGGAATGTATCCCTCCCCAAGTACAGCCGTTTCGTGAGGCTTTCATCAAGCGTAGTTCCTGCATGCAAAATTCCTGAAGTGCAGTTGTTGAATGCAAACTTTCTGAAGTACACTTGTTGCACGCAATGTTACTCAATGCAGCTCTTTCTTACAGGATTCTTGAGAAATTTTTCATGCGGTTTTCCTCAAGAACGGCTCCAACATGCGACACTCCTTAAGCACTGTTCCGACATGCGATATGTTGAAGTGCAGGTTCCATGCAACATTCTCAGAGTGCAAATCTAACATGCAAAATTCTGAAGGTTAGAAATTGCCACTTACCTTATAGTGCTGTCTCAGTTCCCTACGTTGAACCAGCGTCTCCAAATTAGGTATGACAACTCCATTGATGCTCTCAGCAAATAAAAAGCAAATGTGTTGCATTACTCGGCCTAGTCTTCCCCGAGAAGAAAGGAATACAGTGTCTAATACAACAATGGAGAAAACTACACCAATATATTGAGAGATGTTTAGGTGAGTTGGGTATTTTATGCTTTATTTGACGCACACTTTTCTAATTCCCTGACTCCTGTTACCACTTAAAAAAGTGCATAATTATAAAGATTTTGCTCTAGCGTTTGCCTGTTCACATTAAGGAGTTCTTTAAAAATATGCATTCGCAACTTCCGGTAATAACTGTATGCAGCAGGGAAAGCTACAAGATAGCTTTCATCAGCCTCTCTAACACTTGTTGGACTGTTGGTGTTTGGTGGATAGCTCAGTGTTATGTTTATATTCACTGGGATTTGAAATAGGAAATATTTTCGCATGGAATAGTATAATGCACAAAATAAGCTGTCTATACATGCGATAAAAGCAAAACACGTCTTCAATAAACAAATCAAAATCAATTTATTTACAAATTAAAAGCGGGTTTAAAAGCAGACTAGCGCTTTCGGGAATCTCCCGTCCCCAGCTACTGGTCAAAGCGCCACGGGATCCGACAGAGTCAACCCTTATATACTACACTAAAGTAATTCACCGATGCTGTCACACGTACGGTCATTCACAACATAATTTTCAAATTGTAGGTCAAGATTAAAAACACTTTATTTACAATTAAAAATTAATATTTACACGCGAGATCTTTCGGGACTGAACATAGCACCCATCATCAGGCTCAAGCGCCACGAAACACAGGAGCAGACATTATATACTGTCAAACACGACCCACAATTCACTCGGTTTTCTCAATCACCGGTGATGCCATCAAAAAATCGTTAAAGTCCAAAAAATCAAATCTTATCCTATAAAGTCCTCTTCTTCAGAGTTGTGTGAGGAGGGGGCAACCATCTTTCTCCACTGTCTTGGAACAAATGTAGGGAGTTCAATGTTACAGCATGTTTCTCCATATGCAATAATGAAGAGGCTTTCCGTAAGGAAGACAGTACGTTTATTAACACTTGAGTTAAGTACCATAACATTTGTCCAATCTGGGGAGTAACCTCCCTGGTTAACAGCATGAGTGAAAGCTGTGGAAACCGTTCCAGAACGAAGAGCGTATTTATGTTCACCCATTCTGACATTAATAATTCTTTGGGCAGAACCTATATAGTATTTAACTGCAGTATCTGAATCCTCGTGAATTAATGGTATGCAGTAGACGCCTGGCTTGTTAAGTGCTGGGACTCTATCTCTATCATTTCTTATCGTGGAAAAAAGGTTTCTGGTGGACACTCCAAACGTTAGATTGTGTTTGTAACAGGCTTTTCTTAAGATAGACACAAGAGGTGGAATCAAATCAACTTTGCCGATGTACTTAGTAGGTTTTTTCTCTGTGGACAAAGTCGTGAATCTCAGTCTTTGAAATTTTTGAAAAAAATAGTCCTTGGAAGAGGTTGACAGAGAACCCAAACAATAAGGCCAAATTTTGAACTCTAGAAAGTTCATCACGTCGAGTTTTTCTTGTCGAAGAATGGGTGAAGGCACGTCTTATTAAGAAGCGTAAAGCTGAAGCTTTATGTTCGGGAGGGTGAGAAGAAGTGAGTGGGATCATACAAGGTATGAACGTCGGTATACGGAAAGCACAATGCTTGATTTTATTGGAATTCGAATCTCGAGACAGTAAAATGTCCAGGAATGGCAATTTTCCCTCTTTGGTAAACTTTATAGTTGGAAACTGGGTAGAAAGACAATCTACAAATTCGTCCAGTAAAGGTAAAGCATGGGGACAAAAAACCAACATGTCATCAACGTACCTAATCAACAGTGACGGTTGATAAGGGAAGTCCAACATGACCTTGCTTTCTAGATGCTGCATGAGGATCTCGGCTAAAACGGGGGAGAGGGGGAACCCATTGGTGCCCCTTCCTTTTGTTGATAGAACTTACCATCAAATTTAAAGTAAGTTCTCTTAGCTACGAGTTTGAGACCAGAAATTATTGCATTAGCTTCAAGTGGAGAGATGGAATTGTCTTCTTGTAATTTGTCCTCAATAATTGAGTGAACGGTGTAGAGTGGTATACTTGGAAATAGTGATACTCTATCCAGCGAAGCCATTATGAACTCAGACCTTGAGAAAGAGGCAAAAATTGCCATTCCTGGACATTTTACTGTCTCGAGATTCGAATTCCAATAAAATCAAGCATTATGTTTTACATAAACCGACGTTCATACCTTGTATGATCCCATTCACTTCTTCTCACCCTCCCGAACATAAAGCTTCAGCTTTACGCTTCTTAATAAGACGTGCCTTCACCCATTCTTCGACAAGAAAAACTCGACGTGATGAACTTTCTAGAGTTCAAAATTTGGCCTTATTGTTTGGGTTCTCTGCCAACCTCTTCCAAGGACTATTACAACAATTTCAAAGACTGAGATTCACGACTTTGTCCGCAGAGAAAAAACCTACTAAGTACATCGACAAAGTTGATTTGATTCCACCTCTTGTGTTTATCTTAAGAAAAGCCTGTTACAAACACAATCTAACGTTTGGAGTGTCCACCAGAAACCTTTTTTCCACGATAAGAAATGATAGAGATAGAGTCCCAGCACTTAACAAGCCAGGCGTCTACTGCATACCATTAATTCACGAGGATTCAGATACTGCAGTTAAATACTATATAGGTTCTGCCCAAAGAATTATTAATGTCAGAATGGGTGAACATAAATACGCTCTTCGTTCTGGAACGGTTTCCACAGCTTTCACTCAAGCTGTTAACCAGGGAGGTTACTCTCCAGATTGGACAAATGTTAGGGTACTTAACTCAAGTGTTAATAAACGTACTGTCTTCCTTACGGAAAGCCTCTTCATTATTGCATATGGCGAAATATGCTGTAACATTGAACTCCCGACGTTAGTTCCAAGACAGTGGAGAAAGATGGTTGCCCCCTCCTCACACAACTCTGAAGAAGAGGACTTTATAGGATAAGATATTAAGACTTGATTTTTTGGACTTTAACGATTTGTTGATGGCATCACCGGTGGATCACCGGTGATTGAGAGAACCTAGTGAATTGTGGGTCGTGTTTGACAGTATATAATGTCTGCTCCTGTGTTTCGTGGCGCTTGAGCTTGATGATGGGTGCTATGTTCAGCCCCGAAAGATCTCGCGTGTAAATAATAATTTTTAATTGTAAATAAAGTGTTTTTAATCTTGACCTACAATTTGAAAATTATGTTTCTGAATGACCGTACGTGTGACAGCATCGGTGAATTACTTTAGTGACCTTTCGTATGATAGACTTTTAGCATTTATCTTATATACTAGATAACACGACCCATCATGCACCACGTCACCAACAGACCGTGATGTCACAGTATAAGCACAAATTATAAAATTTCAATCCCAATTCAATATACATAAATATAAGAATACAAAATATTTACAAAATTTACTGTTCCTGTGTTTCAAAATTCCTCATGTGTCGAAGTCTCTTGTGGAGCAACCATTTTTCGCCAAGGTCTTGGTACAAATGTGGGGAGATCTAAATTACAACAGTTGTCTCCGTATGCAATGATATACACTGACGGAAAAAAAATCCCAACACCAAGAAGGGGTTGTGTTAGATAAACGACAGTTGGTAGGCGGTGGGAGTACATCTGTAAGATGACGTCTATGCAAATTTCGCTCTCGGCGCATACGTGTGGCGCTAGTAGCACCCTCGGAACATGCAAAGCAGGTTTGCTGTAAATACGCGCTGTAACGTTCGTGAGCGTTAGTTATCGTTGATATTCGACGTAGTGTGTTGATGTTAGTCAAGAATGCCTTTAAGAAGACGAAGAAGCCATTATCAACAGCTCACGGAGTTTGAACGAGGTCGTGTAATAGGGCTACGAGAAGGTGGATTTTCTTTTCGCAATATTGTAGAACGACTTGGCAGGAATGTAGCCACTGTGCATGATTGTTGGCAGCGGTGGTCAAGGGAAGGTACTGCCTCAAGAAGACCGGGTTCCGGCCGGCCACGTGGCACTACTGAGAGAGAAGACCGCCATGTGCGGCGAATGACCATGGCGCATCGTACCGCGTCTGAGGCAGCAATTCGAGCTGCAGTTGCCACCACAATGACACAACGAACTGTTACAAATCGGTTACTTGAAGGACAGCTCCGAGTCAGACGTCCTGTAGCGTGCATTCCAATCACTCCAAACCACTGCCGTTTGCGACGTCAGTGGTATCAAGCTAGAGCTCATTGGAGGACGGAGTGGAGATCTGTTGTGTTTTCTGATGAAAGCCGGTTCTGCCTGGGTGCCAGTTATGGCCATGTGTTGGTTAGAAGGAGGCCAGGTGAGCGCCTGCAACCAACCTGTCTGCGGCCGAGACACACCGGACCTATACCTGGAGTTATGGTCTAGGGAGCAATTTCCTATGACAGCAGGAGCACTCTCGTGATTATCTCACGCACCCTGGCGGCCCAGTTGTACGTCGGTCTGGTGATTCAACCTGTTGTGCTGCCATTCATAAACAGCATTCCAGGGGGTGTTTTCCAACAGGATAACGCTCGCCCTCATACCGCTGTTGTAGCCCAACATGCTCTACAGAGTGTCGACATGTTGCCGTTGCCTGCTAGATCACCAGATCTTTCACCAATCGAGCACGTATGGGACATCATTGGACGACAACTCCAGCGTCACCCCCAACCAGCATTAACCGTCCCTGTATTGACCGAACAAATGCAACAGGTATGGAACTCCATCCCACAAACTGACATCCAGCACCTGTACGACACAATGCATGAACGTTTGCGTGCTTGCATTCAACATTCTGGCGGTTACACCGGTTATTAATGCACCTGCATTTCACATTTAAAATGGCTCTTCTCGCGCTTACAATAAGCTGTGATCTTGAAACCTTAATCGATTAAATATGTTACCTATACAAATGTATTGCCGCCATTTCATTCCTCTACAACTGTTTTTTCGTGGTGTTGAGATTTTTTTCCGTCAGTGTATAAACTTTCTGAAAAGAAAACAGTACTTTTGTAGACACTGGAGTTAAAGATTTTAACGTTATCCCAAACAGGGGTGTAACCACACTGTTTAGCTGCCATAGTAAAGGCAGTAGTAATAGTTCCTGTCCTGAGGGTGTACTTGTGTTCACCCAACCGGGTATTCAGAGTCCTAATTGTAGAACCTTTATAAAATTTGTCAATAACACCCGAAACCTCATCGGCGAGCGGAATGCAGTATACACCATATTTCATGAGTTTGGGTACTTTATCTCTGTCATTTCTCAGTAAGGTAAATACATTTTTAGTGCAAACTCCAAATGTCAAATTATGTCTATGGCATATCTTCTTGAGGGTGTTAACTATTGGAGGGAGATAATCCACCTTTCCAACATATCTAGTGGTTTTATTGTCCGTGGACAAGGTCGTGAATCTCAACCTGGTGAGCCTTCTCAATAGGCCGCGAAAGTAGTGCTCTGGGTAGCCGAAGATCCGTGCCATAGTTGAGGCCTTAGAGAGTTCGTCCTGTCTTGATCGATTGGAAAAAGAGTGTGTGAATGCGCGTTTGATTAGAAATCGAAGTGATGATGCTTTTTGTTCAGGTGGGTGAGAAGAGTTAAACGGTATGATACATGGTATGAGCGTAGGTTTACGGTACACAGATTATTTAATCTGGTGAGTGTTGAGGTCCCTTGATGACAAAAAATCAAGAAAAGGTAGCTTGCCCCCCTGCTCAAGTTCTTTCGTAAATTTTATTGTGGGAAAATGTGAAGATAAGCGGTCAATTAAAACATCCAGTTGGGGAAGCGAATAGGGCCAAAAAAGTAGCATATCACCAACATACCTGATTATTAGAAATGTTTGAAGTGGAAAATCCAGCAAAACTTTGCCCTCCAAGGATTGTAAAAAATCTCAGCCAGCACAGGCGAGAGTGGGGAGCCCATGGGCGCACCTTCTCTCTGTTGGTAAATTCTATTATCAAATTTAAAATACGATCTTCTGGCCACTAGATTCAGTGCTGAAAGAATGGCATCAGTTTCCAGTGGAGAGATAGAACTATCTTCTTGTAATTTTTCGGCTATAATAGAATGCACCAGATCAAGTGGTACATTTGGGAATAGTGAAACAACGTCCAGAGGTGCCATAATAAAGCCAGTTTGTGGAGGGTCAAATTCCTTGATTCGCTCAAGAGCCTGAGTAGAGCTTTTAATTGACACCGTGGAATGGAGTGTAAGGTGCTTATACTGTGACATCACGGTCTGTTGGGGACGTGGTGCATGATGGGTCGTGTTATCTAGTATATAATGGTTGACTCGGTTGGATCCCGTGGCGCTTTGACCAGTAGATGGGGACGGGAGATCCCCGAAAGCGCTAGTCTGCTTTTAAACCCGCTTTTAATTTGTAAATAAATTGATTTTGATTTGCTTATTGAAGACGTGATTTGCTTTTATCGCATGTATAGACAGCTTATTTTGTACATATATTCACTGGGATTTGCTGCAGGTCTCTAGCTTAACATTTTTTTTTCTTCTTCTTAGCCTGTTAAAACCCACTGTGGGGTATAGGTCTCCCCAATCTTTTCCAACTTCCTCGATCCATAGCTTCAGTCCACCATTTAGCACCTCTAAATTTCTGAAGGTCATTTCTCCATCTTGCACTCTGGCAACCTCTTCGTCTCCTTCCATCTCTCGGTTGCCATTCTGTTATTGAAATCATCCATCTTTCAGTCTTCCAACATCAAGCTGAATGTAACCAAATTTTTCCAGTTGTTTCTTGCATGGTAAATCTATCTTGCAGCAATTAGTACGCGGTTCTTTTAAGTGTGGAGCATCTTGCTGACACGTGAATTGTACTTGCTATGTAATCGCCCACTGTTCCCCGATGATATTATGAACAAATGATTACGACGTCTTTTCAGGTTGTTCTATAATTTCATATTTCTGTCTGCATACCTGTTTGTAGCTCCTAGTGTCCGGATAAGCTCTTCGCGGTTTTTTTTTTTTTGGTTTTTTTTTTTTTGTCGGCGTATCTGCAAGCACTGTCGTGTTTCTTCATATGTGTTTCTTGACCACGTGCAAGAAATACAGACCTCGAATTTTGCACATCTTTATAATTTGTGAAGTGGAATACAAATATCTGGAAGGGTCATCGAGATTCTTTCTCAAAAGCTATGGAACCTTAGTAACATATCGCACAGTTCGTGTTTTTTTCCTTTTCATTTTGGGGTTTAACGACTATCGTGAGCAACTCAATTGGCTAGAAGCAGTTGTCCATCCTTAATTTAAGGCCACTGGCTTCAACGAAGGGAGGCAGACAGTGTCATAAGACAAACACACCATCCATACCTCACCGGGATTCAAACGTAGACCCAGCTCGGACAAATCATTAGACGTCATCGCTTCGTACAATTTGGACACGTGGGTGGCACAGTTCGTGCTTACAAAACAGTAATCGCATAAATACTCAGTACAGATGCAAAAGTTACCAAAGTTAAATGGACATAGGTTACATATTAGCTATGTACATGTACGTATGAAATCTTTAGCTCTAACATGTGCGTACATGTACGTATAAAATTTTTAACTCTCGGTTGAGCCATGTACAGTGTTACCTTCAAGCGGTGTGAAAGAACTTAAGTGAAGATTTTATAAACCACTGATATGAGACTGACGGGTCTGTAGTTTCTGAGATCCTCAATGTCACCCTTTTTGTGTAGCAGGGTCATTGTTGAATTGTTCCAATCCTCAAGAATCTTCCCTTCATTAAGGCATCAAGTGAGGGTCACATTGATGAAGAAATTAATCGGCGCATAAAACTTGGATGAAGAGCTTTTGGGAGTAACAGTACGCTTTTTAAGACCAATATGCCACTATGTCTTAAAAGAAAAGTGTTTGATAAATGCATTCTTCCAGTGCTTACGTATGGTGCAGAGACGTGGATCTTAACTAAAAAAGACATACAAAGACCGCAGACAACTCAAAGAAGCATGGAGAGGTGCATGCTTGGTGTAACTAGGAGAGATAAGAAGAGGGACTCGTGGATCAGAAAAATGACAAGAGTGGAAGACATCATGATCAGAGTATAATCTCTGAAATGGCAATGGGCTGGACATATTGCAGAAGGACGGACCATCGAAGTGTGTTGGGACTTCACGGACAGAGAGCGCAGCGGAGGCGTCCAACGTCAGATGTGAGAAGATGGCGGTCATGTGAGGACGTGTGGAAAGGGCGGAACAGATAATACGGCAAAGGTTGTAAAGTAAGAACTAATATTAAGATTTATAACGCTAAAGAAAAAGAACGAAATCTTCAGTGTGTGTGAGTGTTTGTGTAATTACATCTAAATCGTATAAAATGATCTGCAATAATTTTTTTTTTTTGGATTGGAGGTTTAACGACCACCGTGAGCAACTCAATGGGCTATAAGCAGTCGCCCGTCCCTAATTTATGGTCACTGGTTCCAGGGAAGGGAGAGAGCCAGTGCCGTAAGACAAACACAACATCCATGCCTCACCGGGATTCGAACCCGGACCCCGTTCGGACGAATGATCAGAGGCCATCGCTTAGACCACTGCGCCACCGGGGCGGCTCTGCAATAAATTAGTAGTATACCTTTGATGTGGAACTGTCTTGGAATATGATGTTCTTGTGTATTCGACCGTGTGCATAGATGTTGGATAAAGAAGTTCCCGACTGCAGGAGGACCCGTGTACGGACTCACGGAAGAGGTAAGAAGTTAAATATAAATACCTCTAATTACTGAAATTGAAATGGAACGCGAAAAGTAAGAACATTAATGGCGCCCAAACGTGGGGCTCTCTAGCAAATACAAACTGAAGGCAATATTTTCACCTATATTGAATTTGAAGTGTGAAACTGAAATTGCTTAAAATAAGTAATGGCGGAGTATTTAGACAAACTAAAAAAGAAAAGAGCTGTTAATCGCAGATTAACAACCATTGTTATTAATAAACTAAAGGAAGCTCTTGAAGAGGATCCCATTGAAAGGGGAGTTATCGAGAATAATTTAGCTGAGTTATTGATTAAAAAAGAAAATTTGATTTCTGTTGGTGAACAAATTGAGCGAGTTATTCCTGTAGAAGAATTTGAAGACGATTATTGTGCTAGTCAGGAATACTACGAAAACGTGCTGTTATGGTAAACCAAAGCGCAGCGCTGTTTAACTATGATCGGAAACACTGAAGAAAGCGGCACGAACGAAACAGAGAATAGAACATCGCGGTCAAACAATATACATGGAGTGGCGATAAGATTACCGAAATTAGAGCTTGCAAAATTCTTTGGAGATCCATCGCATTGGTTGGAATTTTGGGGTCAGTTTGATACGACCATACACTCAAATGAGGGTTTAAATAATTTGAACAAGTTTAGTTACTTGAAATCTTATTTAGGCGGAGCAGCTGCTATTGCAATAACTGGATTACCTATCACGGAAGCAAATTGTGACAAAGCCATACAAATTTTGAAGGGTAGGTTCGGAAGAAAAGATGTTGTTATAAGTTCACATATGAATAAATTACTGTCTCTAATACCGGTTAAGAGGTTAACTGACACCTTTGGTCTGCGGAAGCTGTATGATAATTGCGAAGTCCAATTAAGAAGCCTCGAATCGCTGGGATTAATCTCCGACACTTATGGAAGTTTGTTGTGTCCCATGATATTGAAATTAGTTCCCAGTGAATTAGCACTAGAATTCAACAGACTTCGGGAAGCTGATGAGATTTGGAATATAGAAGAAGTTATGGAATTTATAAGAAAAGAAATTGAAAGTCGTGAGCGCACCCAGGCAATTTGCGGAAACACAGAATTAAAACCGAATCTTTCTCAGAGTGTTAAGGCAGTAAACAATATGCCCATCAGATCTGATCATACGCGCGCAAAAGAATTCATGAAGCAAAATAAAACGTTTCCTTCGGCCGCCGAACTGAATGCTACTGTAGAAAATAACCCAGAGTCCTGTGTAAAACGCGTTGAAGACAGATTGACTGCGGTCAACGTTCAAAGAAATAACGAGCATTGTGTTAGAGAAAGTTGTTTATTTTGTTCGTCGGATCATGATTTAGACAGATGTTCTTTAACAATAGGCGAAACAAGACGTAATTTATTGCGACAAGGAAGATGCTTTAACTGTTTCAAAAAATATCACTTGGCGAAGTTTCGTTTATCAAAAGATCGGTGTCAACTTTGTTATCGAAAGCACAATAATTTCATGTGCGATGCCGAAAGAAGCACCTCAGCTGTAAAACATATTGCACACGCATTTCAGCAAGAGGACGGTGTTCTGTTACAGACCATGACCCTAAAGGCAGTGGGAAAAATTAGTCGTAGCGTGCAAATTCTGCTGGACGGAGGCTCGCAACGGACATTTGTTATGGAAACTGTTTCTAAAGAGCTCAAGTTACAAGTGACAGTAGAAGAACAATTAACGATATTTTTATTTGCCGTGAATTCACCAGTAACAGAAAAAAGAAAAAGAGTTCGCTTGGTTTTAAAAGATGCAAGAACTGGACGCAAAATCGAGATTCAGGCTTTGGAAACAAATAACATTAGCGGTGCTTTGATAAGTACTCCAGGGAAAGAAATACGAAGTTATTGTCAAAAAGAAAAAATGTTGTTAGCAGATGAAGCGGAAAACTGTAACAACTTAGAATTATCAGTTTTGATCGGAGCTGACTATTATTGGAAGGTTGTAACCGGAAGAGTGCGTAGGATAACGCCATCCTTGGTCGCTTCGCAAACTATTTTTGGGTGGACATTTAGTGGCACCTCGGCGCTGTCAAATGCGTTGGCGTCACAGTCTGTCATTAATGGTATGAAAAATGCCACAAGTACAAGTAAAACTGACTTTGAAATGAACGAAATGTTGAAGAACTTTTGGGATCTTGAAACGCTAGGAATAATTGAAAGTATCGACCAAACTGATAAAACAGAAGATAATCGCATTTATGAGGAATTTCGAGAAAATCTGAAAATGGAAGATGATAGATACGTGACACGGTTTCCGTGGAATCAACAAATAGAAGATTTGAAGGATAATTACAACTTGGCTGAAAAACGATTAAGATCGCTTGTTCGGAAGTTCAATAAGGAACCACAGTTCTACGAAGAATATAAGAAGGTTATAAAAAATTATTTAAAAGAAGGAATTGCAGAGGAAATAGATGAAAGCGACTCCCTCAAAGTAAAAATACTACGAATCACTAGAGTCATATTTGGTGCGAGGTCAAGTCCATTTATGCTGGCTGCAACGCTAAGAGTTCATATAGACAAATATAAACAACAGTATGAGGACGCATACAAGCTACTGAGGAATTGGCTATATGTGGATGATTTAATTGGAGGAGCAACAGATGAAAATGAAGCAATGATACTATCAAGAGACGTTAGATGTATTTTGAATGAGGGGAACTTTAATATGAGAAAATGGAGAACAAACAGTGAATCCCTTCAACAATTGTGGAATGATGAAGAAAATGATATTCAATGCGCTGCAAGCAATAAAGTTTTGGGATGCCTATGGGATAGAGAGAAGGATAATATACGAATAGACGTTTCTGAAGTGATTGCATATATGAGAAAGAGAAAGGACAAGGTATGCAAAAGAGAAGTTCTGAAGACTGTTAGTCGTCTATATGACCCGATTGGTTTTTTAAGTCCATTTACAATAAGAGGCAGAATTATCTTGCAAAATGTTTGGAAATCAGGTGCAAATTGGGATGCAGAATTGTTCATAGAACTAGAGAAAAATTGGAAAGATTGGTGCACAGAGTTATCACAGATGGAAAATGTTGACATACCAAGATATTTATTTCGGAGACATCGAAGAAAGAGAATTGAGAAATATAAAGTTGCATTGTTTCACAGATGCGCGTCAAAAGGCTTATGGTGCAGTGATATATTTGAGATATGAAACCAAAGATGAAATAAATTCAAGAAATGTGATTTCAAAGGCAAGAGTAGCACCCTTAAAGAAACTATCCTTACCTAGGCTAGAATTGATGGCGGCGTTAATAGGAGCTAGACTAGCTGAATCTGTTGAAAGGCAACTGAAGCAGAAGTTTGATTTAACCTTACACTTTTGGACAGATTCCAGTACAGTTCTGCATTGGATGAAAGGAAATGCCGAAAAATGGAAGCCGTTTGTGCAAAATAGGATAAAAGAAATACAAGGGAAGTCTGATCCGTTATCATGGGCATACTGCCCAGGAAAAGAGAATCCTGCAGACTTACTCACCAGAGGAGAGAAGATTGAAACCATCAAAAGTAATAGTCATTGGTGGCATGAACCAGAATGGTTAATTAGAGAGGAAACATCATGGCCAAAATTAACAGCTGACTTGTCCACAGACGACACTGCAAGGGAAGAAAGAAAACGAAAGAGAAAAGAGACCCTTCAAGTAAGCTGTGTAACGGAAGAAGGGAGGACCCCTCTTTTGATATTAGAAAAAACAGTGAATTGAAAACTGTTCTTCGTGTGACAGCATGGACTCTAAGATTCGTACATAATGTTCGAAATAAGGACTCAAAAAGAACAAGAGTTCTGACAGTTGAAGAATTAAACTCAGCGGAAACTTATTGGGTTAAACAATCCCAGACAGAGTGTTTTCCAAACGAAGTAAATGTTTTGAACTGTGAACACGACATTTCTTCCGATTCGAAAATCTACACGTTTAATCCATTTCTGGACGACGACGGTATAATGAGAGTTGGGGGAAGACTACAGAATGCAGACTTGAACTATGACCAAGTTCATCCAGTAATTTTGACAACCAATAGTTATTTGTCAGATCTATTAATAAAGCGAAGTCATAAAAGGGTAGGACATGGTGGAGTTGCCGAGACTTTAGCACAAATCAGAGTAAGGTACTGGATTCTACGGGGACGGTAAAGAGTGAAAAGCGTTATATATAGTTGTTTTAACTGCCGGAACTTTAAAACAAGACCTTTCGACCAAGATATGACACCCTTACCACCGGACAGATTAAAGGAAGTTTCTCCTTTTGAAATATGTGGAGTGGACTTTGCAGGACCATTATTCACAAAGAATGAAAATAAGAAGGTTTACATCGCTTTATTCACTTGTGCAGTTACTCGTGCTGTACATCTGGAATTGGTATCTGATTTAACAGCTTGCAACTTTCTGTTGGCATTTAGAAGATTTTTAGCAAGAAGAGGAATTTGTAAGACACTCTATTCAGATAACGCGAAAACATTTAAAAGGGTAAACCGAGATTTAACCAAACTGTGGAGCATGGTTACCGATCCAGAAAATTTAAAATTTTGTGGAGAAACCGGAATAAGATGGAAGTACATTGTTGAAAGAGCTGCATGGTGGGGTGGTTTTTGGGAGAGGCTCGTTCGCTCGATCAAAACATGCCTAAAAAGAATACTGGGAAAAGCTTCTTTAACATATGAAGAATTGGAAACTACTCTTGTTGAAGTAGAAGCGATCCTGAATTCCCGTCCTTTGACATTTGTATATAGCGAACCAGGAGAGCCTGAATCACTCTCACCAGGGCATTTCTAAATTAGAAGAAGATTGACAACAATTCCTGATGGGAAACCAAGTTCTGAGGAATAAAAAAAGCGACCTTACAAGGAAATACAAACACAGAGTACTAGTTATGGAGAGACTGTGGAGAAGATGGCGACAAGAATATCTTCTGGAATTGAAATCAGCCCACCAGTTGAAGATTGCAAAAAGGGGTTTAGAAGTGAAAAAGGATTCCACAGTTCATGTAAAAGATGAAAGATTACGTAAACTGATGTGGAAAACCGGTACCATTAGCCAAGTTCATATGGGACGTGACGGAAAGGTATGTTCATGTACAGTGAGACTGCCTAATGGAACATTAATCAAAAGACCTGTACAACACCTTTACCCTCTAGAGCTGGACTTAGAAAAGACTGAACCCAATTCTTTGGGGCCGGAGGATGTTGGGACTTCACGAACAGAGGGCGCAGCGGAGGCGGCCAACGTCAGATGTGAGAAGATGGCGGACATGTGAGGACTTGTGGAAAGGGCGGAACAGATAATACGGCCGAGGACGTAATGTAAGAACTGATATTAAGGCTTATAACGCGAAAGAAAAGAACGAAATCTTCAGTGTGTGTGAGTGTTTGTGTAATTACATCTAATTCGTATAAAATGATCTGCAATAAATTAGTAGTATACCTTTGATGTGGAACTGTCTTGGAATATGATGTTCTTGTGTATTCGACCGTGTGCATAGATGTTGGATAAAGAAGTTCCCGACTGCAGGAGGGCACGTGTACGGACTCACGGAAGAGGTAAGAAGTTAAATATAAATACCTCTAATTACTGAAATTGAAATGGAACGCAAATGGAACGCGAAAGGTAAGAACAAAGTGCAACCGAAATTTTAGACTGGATTCCAAGGGACAGGAAAAGACCCAGAAGAAGATCACCAAAGAGATGCGTGGATGAAATTCGAAAGCATGCGGGAGTAACATGGAGGAGACTGGCACAAGGCAGCCCGTTATGGAAGAAACTTGGGGAGGCCTCATCCAGCAGTGGATTGATAATAGTTGACGATTGACGATGATGATGATGAAATCGTTAACGCAATCGATCTAGGTAACTGCAAAGACATTTTACATCCTTGAAAACAAAAACAAAAACAATCAAAACAATAAATTTTTATTTTTTACTAAAGGAGAATTCATTTTACTTAATAGAAAAGGCTTGATTTTTTAACAAAAGGCAGTTTCTTTTTTGTAAATTAATCACTGTAGATTGATATCATTGCCACATAAGAATTAGTGCTCCCTGTTTTTGTGGCTTCTCATCGCGACATATATATCATTACAGTTCAACTATAGTTTCCCCCAGGTGAAGATCATAGAATTGTTTCTTTTTTCTTTCTAAGAAAACGGGAGAGATTTATGATCACCAAAATAACAAACACAAAGAAAGCTGCAATGTGCAGATTATTGAATACAGATCAGTTAAGAATATCTAATGCGGTTGTGAAAATGTCAAAGCAACAAACATTATTACACTTAATGAAGATACTGAATATGAGATTACAAAATTCAATTACTCTTTATCGACCTTTCAGGAGCATTTGTTCACCTCAATTTCCGCAAACAGCTGCGATAGACTGACGTTTACAGATCAAAGCGCGCGCTCTTGTCGTTACTAAACGATGCAGTTAATGTGCCTGCAGAAAGGCAACATTGTATTTCCTTCAGGATATTGTCTTATGTGCATAATGCGTCAAGACAAATTAAACGTAATCTCCAAAACTCTCATTTCATGTCATTTTGAATAGAAACTTGCTATATTTGGCACCACTGGTTCGAAGAACACAGAACACTACCTGCTGTTAGTTCTGTAATTGTGGAGACGTCATTATCTATCACTCAAAAGGGTTCAGTTGATTAGGTTTCGTTCAATTTAGATTCTTAAAGCAGAATATCAGTTATAAGCCTGAAGTTCTATTTAGTGGAGCATAAATACACTGGTTTCCATAAATGGAAAAAAACCCAGAAAAATCTGATAGCTCAAAAAGTACACAGACATGGCATATGCAAATAAACACCTGATTTGTTTATATTTAATTCTGTCAGCATGAAATGGAAGGAGCTGTAGTTGTTGCTGGATTTAATATCTGGTAGCCACACCCTTTGCAATACGTAGAGCTTTCACCTAGTCAGGCATTGTGGAAATGAGAACATCCATGATGCTCTGTGGAATTTGAGCCCACGATTCACGTAGCAAGGCCAGCAGGTGGCCTTGTTAGTTGGTTTCTGTGGAATCCGCTGTACCTTTTCATTAAATATGGTCCACAGGTGTTCCATTGGGTTCATATCAGGCCTATGGCTTGGGCCACGTCAGTTTCTGAAGGGCGTTGTGTTCGTTTCATGTTTGGGTATGTTTTTCTCTATGGCATGGAGCGCCATCCTCCATGAACAAGGAGGTAGCCTTTGTCATCTGACCACTGGAGAATATTGGTGGCCCTATGATATGGAACGCCATCCTCCATGAACAAGGAGGTAGCCTTTGGCATCTGACCATTGGAGAATATTGGTAGCCCTATGATATAGAGCGCCATCCTCCATGAACAAGGAGGTAGCCTTTGACATCTGACCACTGGCGAATATTGGTAGCCCTATGACATGGAGTGCTATCCTTCAAGAACAATGAGATAGACTTTGACATCTGACCACTGGAGAATATTGATAGCAGGCCCCTCTCAAGGATAGTCATGCATTTTTGTGCATTGATGTTGCCTTCCATTCTATGAGAACTGAAGGACCATTCATCCACATGGCTCCAGATATCCTGACTGAAAAACCGCCATATTTCACAGTTGGATCTAAGTGCTTCAAGCTGAAGTTCTGGCTGAAAAATTGCCAGATCCAGACACCTCCACTGTCAGAATATTGTGCGAATCGGGACTAATCAAAGAATATGACAGTGTGTCAAAATGCTAAGGGTCTCTCAATCATTTATATCGCCCATACCAATCTCTGACGAACATTTGCTTCTCGCAAAAGAGGTTTACGTCGAGCCGCTCTTCTATGATGCCCAAGTCTGTGAAGATGCCACTGAGAAGTTCTGGATTTCACTTGGAGCTGTTCTGAAATCTCAGCTGCCCTATTACAAGGATTGGTTTCCACAGAACGCTTGACAGCTCGAAGACACTTTTATGATGGTCCAGGACGACTCGTACGTTATGCTGGTGCTTCCTCGCCTGCCTTCTTCATTTCCACTAACACTCGATTAACTGCGGCAAGAGGAATTTTCAGGTTTGAAGCAATTTGATGCTGGCTGGCTCCAAGATCCGATTGCCACACGATTTTTCCTCTCTGAAAGTCAATTAGTTCCTTGCCTCTCTTGGGTCGAGGCATGTTCGTTTGGTGTTAGCTACTCACTGACGTTGTCCTGCAAAATATATTAAAGGGAATTCGAGCATTCAGTGCAATATAGACTCCACTAGGTAGCAAAACTGACATTACGACAGGTGTCTATTTACTTATGTCATGTCTGTGCACTTGACGAAATGTTATACAATTTGGTGAAAACCTGTGTCATATCGTACGTTCGACAAAGATCCAAAACATTTCGTAAGAAATACCTCATTCCCACAAAAATTGCCACATACAGAACCAGGTGAAAAATAAAGTGTCAAAATTAAAATGCCAAGGTATTTCAATAGGATGAAGCGATGTTTCATGCTCTTGATGATGGTGTCTAGGAGCTCAGTAAGTAGCAACTGTCGTTGTTTATGCAAAGCCGTTCCAGGTCTTGCGGAGAGGGATTAAGCGCAGCAACGTGTCTCCTTAAAGCATCGACACATACTCGATAGGATTAAGATCGCGAGACCTGCTCGAACGCCGAATTAATGCTTTGGGCCACCATTCTCCCGGGAAGTCCAAGCTTAAACTTTGGAAAGTTCGAGGTAAACTTGGTTGTTTGGGAAGGTCTTCCACGATATTCGTCAATTTTTTCATCTGTTACAGTTACTGGTGGACTTCCACGAGATACATTTGCAAGGGAGGTTTGGAATTTCGAGAACCGTCGGACAATGGTGCATTCATTTTTAGTTTACTGTCCAAGCGCCACATTAATACTTTAGGCCACCATGCTCCCAGAAAGACCGAGTTTGAACTATGCAGAAAAATGAGGCGGAACTGGCCTATCATCATGGCTCACTGTTTGCCCGCTCTTGTGGCCCAGGGTGGACAAAAAGTTTCTGAGACTGCTGGCTTCTGACGATTTGTCCGAAGAATTTTTCAAGTTCGACGTTTTTGGGTACGATTTTAGGATGAGACATGGGTGGGGTACTATTGGAACAATTGACCTTAAATTACCGAAAGGCGGCTGCTTATAGCTCTACGAATTAGTGATGATGGTCGTTGAACTCCGAAACACTCAAATTTCCGGCCTAAATTCTTACCGAAAGTATCCGATCCTTAAATTAAAATGACCATTTCGTCCAAACAGTCCTGTTAACCCGTAATAAATGATTCTTGGTGAGTCTATACGTGATGAGATTTTGTTTTCATTTGTCAAATGACACAATTCGTGCAACTCAGTGGTGTACAGTCTGCGCGAAGTAGATCAGTGATATTGCATGTTTCTGAAATTAAGCGATTTAATTATCATTTTCACTAAATCATTGCCAAGTTTACAACAACAAAACCAACATGACAGTGATTTACTCCTACTTGCACCCAGTGTAATATCTAATCTGAACTCACGAATGTTCGTTCGAAAAGATGGCATGGCAGCATTGCTAGCGACGAGGTAATTAAGAATGCCAGAGGTTTCGCTTTGTTGCAGATGAGTAGCAACACACTTCCGGAAACGTTTGCTGCTCTGTTTGGTTAAAGCGCTCAACCTCACTTTGTCAGCCTGTGGGAGTAGTGGAACGTGTCAGACGGCTTCCGTTTTCCAGGAGGGATTAAAAACAGATTATGTAAATATTTGTTTAACATCTCCTTGCTATTCGCTTGCATTTGGGAAGATATGCTTTATCAGATTCCACACGAGACTCCTTAATTGCTGCTCTCAACTCCACCGCTAAGAACAACATTTATTTAAGGTAGTATGTGTTCAATACCTTATGTTCACGAAACCAAGATTTCATATTTTGTGGAAAAAAAAATAATTACAAGAAATGCACCACATAATGATGAATTCCATATAAATGATAGTGCTCACAATGATTTCAGTGCTTCAGAAAACAGTGCACGGGGTTCTTTAACCCCTTTAAGCGGCGGATGTACCTGAACCAAATGGTGTCTCAAATTTTCCGAGCTCACCAACCAAAAATATTCACATACACTGTCGAGTTACATTATTGTGATCACCAACTAATATCCAGAGTAACCACTCTGCGCAGCGCTGTCAGCTGCTAGGCGTGCTGGGAGTGACTCAATAAGGTGCTGAAAGGAGAGGACCCAGGGAATTCACAGGTATGTGGAGCCATGCTGACTGAAGTGCATCTGACAGCTTCTGGAGGGTGCGTGGTGGAGGATCTATAGAACGAACAATACGATCGGGGTGGTTCCACAGATGCTCAATCGGGTTTCAGTCTGGGGAATCCAGGAAAGTACTTTGAAGTATTTATCGTTCTCTTACAACCGCTCTCGGACATTTCTAGCTGTGTGACACGCCGCATTGTCGTGCTGGAAGATCCCATCGGCCCCAGGAGAACAATTAGGGAACTTTTCCACTCGATGCCATGCGGTGTTGCCGAATGTATAGTTTAGCATGTCGCTCACATGACCTATTGATTCATCCCATATTACAATGTCTTCTCGCCCATCACATTTATGCAGTCTCTCAGAAATCATAAGGGTTGTTTAATAAGTAATGAGACTCTTTGGCAGAGGTGCCTTTGGCTTCCTAATTCTGTTAATGGACCGGCAATTTAAAGACTATGCAACTGCATTGCAGCTTGTTTATTACGGAAGCCGTGTAAACGTGCTGGACTAATTTTATTGTTCTCTCGTAGCATGTGGATACATCCAAAGTTGCTCAACGTGCTGTAATTCAGTTTTTGAAAGCGGAGAAAACCCCACCAAGCGAAATTCACAGACGAATGAAGGCGGTGTATGGACCTGCTTGTCTTCCACGCAGTTCTGTAATGCGGTGGTGCCAGCTCTTTAGTGGTGGACGAACAAGCACTGCAGACCAGCCAAGATCAGGAGCACCACGTCGTGCTGTTTCAGTGACGACAATTGCATGTGTGGATGCTGCAGTGAGTGAAGGACACCCGAAGAATCACGATCCGAGAACTGGCAAACAGTGTGGGTGTGGGCATCAGGGCTGTTAATACGATTGTGCATTCTCACTTTGAATATCGTCTGCACCACGTGCGTACCGAAACATCCGAGGAACAGATGAGTCAACGAATGGGACTATCGTTGCAGCATCTGTTCACTGAATCACGTGTCAGGGCTACAGATCTTAAGCGATACATTCCGTCCGTGTAGCCTAGTTGGGAGAGTAAAACTTGTGCTTTCACAGTGGCGTCCGAACGTAAAGATGGATTTACTGGCCTGTTCTTCGAGACAAATGTGTGATATTTGTTCTACGCATCGTCTGAGATTCATAAAAAATTCCTATTTCGCATCAAATAAAAAAAACTAAGAGGCAGATGATGTGACGTACTACAGAGTTGAATCACGTGTCAAGATGGCAAATCTGTAGTGATACATTCCGTCGTGTAGCTTAGTTGGGAGAGCAATTTACTCCGGAGTGAGTGGGTTAGATCGCCGTCACGGACAAATTTGTATTTTCACACCGCTACCGTGATGAAGGTGAAGATTTCCTGCTAGGCATTATTGCTGGAGACAAAAGCTGGTGTCACCATTTCGACTCTGGCTCGACATATTTTTTTTTTATTGGAATTTTAACGACCACCGTAAGCAACTCAATGGGCTATAAGCAGTCACCAGTCCCTAATTTAGGGACACTGGTTCCAGGGAAGGGAGAGAGCCAGTACCTTAAGACAAACACAACATCCATGCCTTACCGGGATTCGAACCCGGACCCTTTACGGACGAATGACCAGAGGCCAGCGCCTTAGACCACTGCGCCACCGGGACGGCCTGGCTCGACATGCATCATCGCCACCGCCGAAGAAATTACGGTCCACGATTTCTGCTGGCAAGGTGATGTTAAACCTATTCTTTGACCACCGAGGACCATTGGTCCTTGAGTGGCAACCAAAAGGATCAACCATCAGTGTCGAACGATATTGTCAAACTTTAATGAAGCTTCGACAAGCCATAAAAATTGAAAATCATCTAATAAAGTTGAATAAACAAATCCATCGCTCTTTCCACGTTAAGCAACTATGACGTATATTTTAAATTAACTTTCCTTTTTAGTTGCTTTCACTATGTAAATCTTGATTTTGTTCTCAGTTATACTTCACACCTAACGTGATATCTTCTCTCTCTCAAACGAATACTGTTGGCAACACAATTGAGGTTGAATGAACGTGACGTATGCCTGTTATGAGATAAGAATGAGAGGTATAAACTACGATACAACAGTTGCTTGTGTGGTGGTGGTGTAATGTGTAATGTTGATTTGTGTTATGTGATTTCTATACTATCTTGAAGTGCTATAAACTGTGCTGGAGAAATAAAGCCAATTTCCGTAAGTTTGACTACTGTTTTAAATATTTCGTCTGGCTGTTAAGGTTTAATTTAGGAACTACCCTATCTATCAACAAGTAATTGGACACCCCTGCAATCGACGATATCTTGAGGTCCTGATACACGTCACGGCCGCCGCCGTTAAATATCGTGTGGGAAACAACAACGCAACCAGTCGCATGCAAGATGCCACGCAGTTCAGAGCTCTCGGATTTCGAGAAAGGTGTGATCGTCGGGTATCACAGAAATGGCCGATCCATACGTGACATATCCAGCTAGTTGAAGTATTCAAAATCGACAGTGTCCTACGTGATTGGCAAGTGGAAGATGAGAGGTGACTGTCGGAATGTGCCCCGACCCGGCAGACCCACAAAACTGGGAGTTAGAGACCGACGGGCGCTTGCCAGAGAAATTCGGAAGAACCGCACCAAATCGATGGGCCAAATCCGCGAGTGTTCTTTCGATGAATACCATCCGTAAGGAAGCCCATCTGCGCGGTTATCATGGACGTGCTGCCGGCCACAAGCCTTTGATCACCAAGTCCAGTAGCGCTGCTCTGCTAACGTGGTGCAGAGAACGTCGACAGTGGACCGTTGAACAGTGGAAACAGGTTCTCTGGAGCGACGAATCAAGGTTCACCCTCTACCGTTCGGATGGTAGGGTCTGGGTTTGGCGTCTGCCTGGAGAACGCTTCCTGCCGGAATGTATTGTGCCAACTGTGAAGTTCGGCGGCGGTGGAATTATGCTATGGGGGTGTTTCTCCTGGTATGGCACGGGACCCTTAGTCGCAATTCCTGGTAGACTCAACGCCGACCAACTGCACCATTTTGGATGACCATGCGCTTCCCACGTTGTGGTAGTTTTACGGGGTGGACCCATGTTACTTTCAGGATAACAATGCTACCTGTCATGTTGCGAGGTCCAGCATGGCTTATTATGGTGGCAATGGGGTTAATCGAATGAACTGGCTTGCGCAGAGCTCGGACCTTAACCCTGTCAAGCACCTCTGGGACGAGTTGGAGCGTCGACTTAAGGGGTCCCCCCACTGTCCGAAATCGTTGAAGGATCTGACCTGTCTTCTCCAAGCCGAGTGGAAGAAAATACCGCTAGCCGTCGTACAACGCCTGGTTGAGAGTATGCCCCGGAGAGTCGCAGCTGTAATCGCCGCTCGTGGAGGCTCCACCAACTATTGAAGGTGAATAAACTTCGTTTTCCTTTGCTATCACAGGTGTCAAATTATTTGTTGGTAGATAGTGTATTTCATCGTATGGTTGTGTTTTTTAAAATAACGTATCAATACAAAAAGACGTTTACGTTATACAACGCACAGCAACCGAAAAATTGTTATTCGGTTGCTGTGTAATAACAGCGGCCGAATAACAATTTTTCGGTTGCTGTGCGTTGCTTAACGTGGAAAGAGCGATGGATTTATTTATTCAACTGACGCCACGTATTTAGATGATTTTCAGCTTGGATCTCGCCCTTTGGATTATTGCTATAATTACATATAGCCAGTGCCGTTAATGCCCACCAGATGGAGACGTCTCAGTAGATGAGCCCATCTTACCTATTTATGATGTCAGATGCTGACTGAAAAAGAAAAACACACATAGCACCGTGAATTGTTTGCCGCTGTGGTGTAAGGCTAACGCGCTCGGCTAGATATCGAGAGATTAGGGATTCAGTTTCCCGACGGCGGCCGAATAACAATTTTTCGGCTGCTGTGCGTTGCTTAACGTGGAAAGAGCGATGGATTTATTTATTCAAGCCATAAAAAATAAAAGACCTAACAACCTCATTCAGGGTATTGTACTTCGCCATGATAACGCCCGGCGACATACGGCAGTTACCTTATAGTCCTGATCTATCGCCCTGCGATTTTCACATCTTTGGACCCATGAAAAAATGATCAAGTTTCACATTGGATGATTAGGTGCGTGAAGCTGTAGATGACTGTTTGCAGCAGCAGCTATCTTCTTTCTATGCCACAGGAATACAAGGACTTGAACAACGATGGGACCAATGTCTAAATGCTGGCAGCGATTATTTTTAGGTACAAAAAATAAGAGATGTAAATTCACCGAAAATTTCCGAAAATAACGTGCAGCAAAATTGCCGGTAGGTATCCGTGTTTTTCGGAACTTTCCGTTTTTAAAAGTGTCCGTTTATTTTAACTTCCTTATTTTCACAGATTTTCCGTAGACAGAAAAATCCATTTATTTCAGAAAAGTCCATTCCAGGTTTTCCCTTATTTAAACTGTAATTCCGCAAAAACGACGACCCTCTACTGTATTTAACTCCAGATAATCCTCCTTCTGAGGTCAGGTTCGAACCCCTTCGTTAGAGCGGGCTCGATTGGTAGCTAGCGCCTTTATCAACTGAGCCGTAAACGCTCGTAATTCGCCTTACGTACATCATAAAACGAATTCCGCGACGTTGAAATTTTTGTTTTTTGTCATTAATGTAAGTGATTTAGTCATCTTATTTTCTGTTGGAGCTTATTTTTCTGAGTAGGTTTGTAGTATTCTTTTTTTTTTCTCTAGAAGGACTTTTCACAAATTAAGCATTTTTCAGCGTGATTTTTCGAAGCAACAAAAATGCTTTGTTGCTTGTTTTTTTTTAAACTGACAGTTAATTTCAGTTGTCTTTAAAAAAATGCGAAATGCATTTTTTATAGTATTATTTCTCAAAAAAAAAAAAAAACAACTAAATATAGAATTTACTCTTGACAGCTATAATAGCTTCTCTCTTACATTGTCCAAAGACTGTTTTTTTTTGTTCTTTTTTTTATTGAAGTATAACGAAGTAAATTTCTCCGTCATTTTTGGTCTACGCCGGGATTCGAACCCGAGTACGCTTATTCCGGAACAAGTCGCTCTACCAACTGAGCTACGCAGACATGTATTCTGATTCCTATCTGCCTTTATGTCATGTTCGTCCTGCTGGCAGGTACGTCACATCTCCCCCCCCCGAAAGAGGGCCGGGGGCATGGCCCACGGATCAGCCGTGACCATGATCCGTTGCAGGCAGACAACCACTGTTGAACGTGCACTTGAGAACTCCCAGTCAATCTGGTGTGTGGAATGCAACGTCACACACATTTATTTTTCGAAGCACTGGAGAAGGGATTCTTTGATTTTTCCTATCTCGCGGTGTGGAAATAACATCACACCAATGCGAGATTTTGAACGGTCGGGTCATCCGGGTAGTTCGGGCGCCATTATAACGAAGTAAATTTCTCCGTCATTTTTGGTCTACGCCGGGATTCGAACCCGAGTACGCTTATTCCGGAACAAGTCGCTCTACCAACTGAGCTACGCTGACATGTATTCTGATTCCTATCTGCCTTTATGTCATGTGCGTCCTGCTGGCAGGTACGTCACAGAAGGTTTAACGACCACCGTGAGTCCCAATTTGTTGCCACTGGTTCCAGAGAAAGGAGAGAGAGCCAGTGCCGTAAGACAAACACAACATCCATGCCTCACTAGGATTCGAACCTAGACCACTCCCGGACGAATAGTCATAAGCCATCGCTTAGGACCACTGCGCCACCTGGGCGGCCACAAAGACTGATACACAGACATCGTATAATCATCTGTACAATAAGTATCCGGTTTCTTACAGTAACACAATATATAATAAGCAACTGGTGCACCAAATAGGGGAAAGGAGAAGAAATATCCTGTGCCACAATAAACAAAATTCATGCGACATGCTATCCACAATATTCGATCTCTTTACGGAACTTCAAAATTCGACAGACGATTGAAATTTAAAAGTTAATCAAACCTCAAGTGTTCTCACCAATCACTCCTATTACCGGTAATTTCTCGTCATACGGATACCGAAAAAGTGAGAACGGGGAATTTCCGTTAATATACGAAAGGAATTGCGGAAAGGTTTCTGAAAATTCAGAATTTTCCGTTACCACATTTCAAAAACTAATTTACTATCAATATAAGAAAGAAACTGAGGACAGGGTTTTTGAAAATTCAGAATTTTCCCGTGGTACGAAATATCCGTGAAATTCATGTTTCTTTCCGTCATTTCACGGAAAAAGTTGCATCAGAAATGCACTTCGTAAATTCACGAAAGAAATGACGAAAAGTCGTCCGTGTATTTCAGAAAATGTTTCAACAGTGTATGTGATGTTTTCACTCTTTCAGGCAGAAAGTCTCACTACTTATTAAACAACTGTTGTAAATCAGTTCTTTCCCACTTAGTTGTCTACATGAGTGGTAAGTTTGTCTGATCTCGTGTATTCCTTGTGGTGCGGCATTTTCTATGTCGAGCAGAGCACATAGAGTAATTGCAGGTTAATCTGGGGAGTACACGTTTCTATGCAGTTCGTTTCGCATATGAATCAAGTACGAGTCTCAAAATGTTTGTCCGATACTATATCTTTCGATTGTAACGTCAAGGTATAGGTACTTGAGAAATTATCATGTCCCGTAAGAGTGTTTGGTAATTTCATTTTCTTAACAAGAAAAACATTTTGTTTATTCCTTTGTGGCAAATCCCCGAGTAACAGAAAGAAAAACATGCTGTTTGCTGTTCAAATGCATATAGGGCTCTTTCGGTAATGCGTTCTGCCGTTCTTCTGAAGTTCCATAAGAGAGAAATTGGCTTTCTTGTTTTTCTTGCTTTGTACTGCTACATAATGATAGTCGTGGAATGGAACCGTCTATAGATATATCTGTTTGAGTTGCAACATAAAAGAAATCAAGTTACACTTCGTGTGAATGCGAAATACGGAACTCTTCTTAAATGTGAAAGAGATCGTACCCTCAAATATTTTATAACGCTTTTCTTCGAAAGCGCTGAAAATATTTTTTTGACAACCCTGTTGCGATAAGAAATTTGGCTCTTCATACTCAGAAGTTAAATATCTGCAGCAGCGCGTAGTTTGCGTCGAGCGCTGTCATTCAGAAAAATACCCTGACCTCATTTCCAAAGTCAATACAGTCCATCACTGAATCACAAAACTTCCTTTCAGCCGTTAGTAAAGTCACCAATCTGAGTCATTCGGCCAGAACCGAAAGCAGTCTTAAAGTAGATAAGAGCGATCACAAGACCTTTTGACATGCATTAATTTTCAAGATGCCTATACCCATCATCTTAAGATCACTATCTGGTTATTGTTTGTTTTGCGGAAAGGAAAGTTTGCAGTATTATGATGAGATAATGGATAAACAGGAATTTTGTTTTATTGAAAATATTGTCACAAGATATTGCTTCAAAAATAGAATAACTGCAATTTGCTATGAATGGTAAACTGCAACAGTGATGTGAATGGCGTAACTAAGAAAGCATAAAGGTAGGAAATACAATGACATGACAGTTTATCATATGCATTAATCTTCGACCATAAATAGTCACAGACCGCGCAATGGTAATGGTTGCCACTGAGATGTGGTCCCAACATAAGAGTCGTCAGATCAAGTGACATCAGGCAGAAGTGGCTGTGTGCCCTTCAATTTCAATGATTTCATATGACTTGACCAAGGAAGTTAGGATAAGATTTCTGGAGATACCCAAAGCGTCTTAACCGTGAAGCCGTGAATTTTGATGTTCGCAGTACCCTATGGAATTTCACGCAGCTTCAGCTGTATGACATTTTTGAATTGCGTGATTTTTGGTTGCAGAAATCATGTTAATACCGAACCAGAAAGCGTTACTCTCCATAGAGAAGTAAAGTTTTCAATTTTAACCTTTTGGTTTGCTTTGAGCTTTCACCACGGCCGTATACAGGGGAGGGTTTTAGGGTCGAAACCCCTCCTAAATATTTTTGGGCAAAATTGTTTTTGCTTGTTTGTCGTAAGTTATTAGATCAACAGGAGTCGCCATTATATTCCTTAATTTTTTTTTTACAATTTTTTTTTCTGTTATTTCCTTTGATAAACCTTATTTCAGAAAGACATTTTTTCTCGCTGTACCCACTGGTCAGCAGCAACATATTTATAGAAGTACAGGAAACTCTGTGTCTGGCACTTTATTAATCGGACCTGTTCTATTATCAGGTATTTTTAAGATCATTTATTTATTTATGTATTTATCGTGTTAAGAGAGACGAAAAACAATGGCCGTTGAAATCGTAGTTTATTGTTTCTTTATAACATCAAGATGCCAGACTGGAATGGGTTGGGTTTAGAAATGTGAGAGCGCAGCGAGTGATTGCATCTCGAATTTGAAACGTTGCAGACCACAGGGTCCAAAGCGGTGCCACGAGACCTGGAGATCGAGTGCTCAGGTAAATGCTGCTCGGGTTTCGTTTCCGGCCTAAATAGCCAGAGAAGGCCGGAGGAGAAAACGAGAGGAAGTGACGTCGGTAGAAGATGAATTGCAATTACATCGTACATCCCAATATGTTGTGGCCTGTTGCCTATTGCCAAGGGTGAGGAGTGAGATTTGCGAACTTCAATTATCGTGTTGTCATTTGAGTAGTAAATGGAGGTGCGAACTGCGGAATGAAAGCATAAAGCACATGTTTAGATTGAGAGCGTTCTCATTTATTTCCTGCTACTTGGTGGAGGTTCGTTTGCTTCTTGCTACGTGCGTAGGGCAGAGGAGTCGCGTGATATCTCGGAACAACATGAGATTAGTGTGCTCTGCAGACACTCACCGGACACTGAGGATGATCCGCCGTTCACAGAGGAGGAGGTAGGGGCAGCTATTGGCAGCCTTAACTCGAGCAAAGTTCCCGGTATTGACGGATTGGATTTCGCAGTTATTCGCGAAGTATTCGCGACCAATCCAGGATACTTTGTTTGCTTGTTGAAAAAATGCCTAGAAGGTGGGTATTTCTCCTCATTGTGGAAAACCGCGGTGCTCGTTTTCTTCTGTAAAGAAAATAAGAGCCGAGTAGACCCCGCGGCGTACAAACCGATTTTGCTGCTTTCAGCGTGGAGCAAGGTGCTGGAGCCGCCTCGGTGGCGCAGTGGTCTAAGGCGCTGGCCTCTGATCATTCGTCCGTAAGGGGTCCGGGTTCGAATCCCGGTCAGGCACGGATGTTGTGTTTGTCTTACGGCACTGGCTCTCTCCCTTCCCTGGAACCAGTGACCCTAAATTAGGGACGGGCGACTGCTTATAGCCCATTGAGTTGCGCACGGTGGTCGTTAAACCTCCAATCAAAGAAAGAAAGAAAGAAAGGTGCTGGAAAAGGTCCTTGTGACCCGATCAACCCATTACCTGGTCGCCAAGGTAAGCTCTCCAGCCGCCAATTTCGTTTCACGCCGGAGCGGTGTACCAGCTAAGCGCTTGTTAACCTTACACAACAGGTAAAATTAAATAGAGATTTGGGTTTACGCACCTGCCTCATCTCGTTGGATGTGCGTTTAACAGCATCTCGTGGCCGTTGGTCCTTGGCAGTCTCAAAAGACTCGGTCTTCCCAGGAATTTGTTCCTGTTGGTTAGCGACTTCCTCTCAAACAGGAGGCTCGAATTCGATGTAGGAGACAGAGTGTTTAGGATAGAGTACACAAAGGGTACCCGCAAGGATCTTACTCGGGCCCTTTATGGTGGAATGGGGTATGTAACGATTGGTCGACAAACGGTAGGTCGACATAATGATTGGCCGACACACGATTGGCCGACAGTAACGATTGGTCGACATAACGATTGGTCAACAGAAATTATTAGTAGAGAGTAACGATTGATTGGTCGACAGCACGTTTGATAGATATAATGATTGGTCGACAGTAACGACTGGTAGATATAACGATTAGTCGACATTGGTCGGCATAAAATGGTCAACGGAACTTGGGGAAAAAATTTAATGAGAGCAAACAGTTTGGCGGTAAATTGCCCCACCGGAAAATTGCCACATGGTTTTCATTAAAGGGGACGAGCACAAATCGCCGTTCGTACGAGAAAGGCTTTGAATGTGTGGCAATTTTCCGAGTTTCCGAATTATGTGTAACAGTTTCCCCATGGTGCCTATACCTAATGTTGTGCCCCGGGGCCCTTTCGGAAATAATATCGTTCAGAAGGCTCTCTATATAGATTTCACTTAGAGTACAAAAGATGACACGGGGGTCATTTGGAAATAATATGTTATAATGCTGTACGTTTTAAGGACTACATTCTAAAAGATATTATTTCCAAAAAACAACGTTACGTTTTGAGAGGTCAGTACGTTCTGAGAGGTACCGCAGCGAATGTAAACCATAATCCTCTGAACCAATGGTTATCTCGACCAATCGTGCTGTCGACCAGTCGTTACGGTCGACTGATCGTTATGTCGACCAATCGTGCTGCCGACCAATCATTACTGTCGACCAATCGTGTGGCGACCAATCGTTATGTCGACCAATCGTTATTCGACCAATCGTGCGACACCGAGTAGATTGTGGTAGCTGATACGGCTCTTGCACTTCCCATGAATGACAGAGTGCATATGCGGACGATTTCGTTCTCATAGTGTCTGCATCTGGTAGGCATGCGATAGAGCGGAAGGTACACGCCTTTCTAGCTAAGCTGGACAACTGGAGTAAGGAGTGTAAGCTCTGCTTTGCTCCCGAAAAACAGCACTATTGGCAATAGCGAAAAAAGGAGATGGTCACTTCCCCCAAGTGTCGTTTCAATGGGTATACGATTAAGGCGGTGAGGGGAATGCGGTATCTGGGTGTTGTCCTTGACACTAATCTGATTGGACTCCCTCACCATCGCTACCTAAAACGTCGGGGTACCATGATTCACAACAGGATCAATGGAATGAGGCTGACTGTGGCAGCCAAGAAAGGTAGTGTACAAACGTGGTGTTGAGAGAATTTTCAGGTATGCGTGTTCTGCCTGGTGGTCTGACATGATTAGAATGAGGACTGCTGTCAATCAAATTCAGCGCCGAAAGTTTCTGGAAATAACTAGGTGCTTTCGGACGACTTCCACGGCAGCACTGGAAGTACTGACCGGGTGTGAGCCGGAAGAATCTGGTAAAACCATCCCTGCAAGGTCCAACTGCCGTGGACAACAGCGTGGGGATGAGCGGGGTCATCGTCGGCTAGCTCGCATTGTAACAGCGGATAGACGGGCCACAGTGCAAGAAATCACTCGGCAATTTAACGCTGGCGCACAAAAACGTGTAAGCAGCCACACCATCTAGAACCATCTCCTCGCTATGCGGTACAGAAGCCATCGTCCCACGAGGGTACCACTGCTGACCGCACATCACAGGGTGCAAAGATTAGCATGGGCGCGGGAACATTGCCACTGGACCGTAGACATATGGGAAAATGTTGCCGGACTGATGAGTCGAGATTCACGTTGGTACATGCGGACGGCAGGATACGAGTGAGGCGCAAACCACATGAAGCGATGGATCCTTCTTGCCGGCAGGGTACTCTTCAAGCTGGTGGGGGTGGCATTCTCGTCTGGGGACTATTTACGTAGACTGAAATGTGACCCCCTGGTACGTGTGACATCGTCTCTCACAGGTCAACGTTACCGGGACATCCTGGACGACCATTTGCTCCCGTTTGTGGGTCTTCAACATCCCATTGGGGACCTCATCCTGCAACAAGACAATTCAGCTCCCGAATTGCATCCGAATGGTTGGATGAACACTCCACCGACGTGACCTCGCATTTTTGGCCAGCTAGGTCACTTGACCTCAATCCCATCGAGCACATCTGGGATGCCATCAAGAGAGATGTTTGAGGCTCTGACTCCCTCCATCAAATCTTCGTGAACTGTGGGAGCTTGTTCAGGGGTCGTGGATCCGTATGGCTTCCCAACACTTTTAGTGTCCTGTCGAGACGAATCGCCGCCGTCATCAGGGTGAAAGGTGGTGCTTTACGTTACTAGACAGGTATCTCTAATTAAATTGCTCTTCAGTGTATATGGTCCTTCAAATGAAACATATATTCGCGTAAACGGGTGGCCCTGTGGTAACCACACATAAAAGAGGAATGCAGTGTGCGGAGCATTCAGTTGGCGCGACGGGTTGTATGTGTTTAACATCAAAGGAACGTAAATGAACTGTCTCATGGATACATCCAAGAGGGAATAGCGAGCCGTGATCCAGTTTTTGATAAAAGAGAGAAGCAAATCGACAGAAATCTTATGACGCATGGAAGTGGTTTACGGGAATGCGTGCCTTAAGCGTAGTTCCGTTTTGAAATTGTGCAAATAATTTCAGAGTGGATGTGAAAGGACCATGGATCTGCCAAGCACACGCCGCCATCACCCCGGACACAATCGCAGCAGGGGACGAACTGGTGAACATTAACCGCAGAACAACAGTTAGCGAGTTAGCAGCTGCAATAGGCATCAGCAAGGGCTCCATTGACACAATCCTCCACCAAGAACTGGGGTATTCGAAAGTGTGCGCGCAGTGGATTCCAAAGCACCTACCAGAGGATCCATAAACTTATCGCGTTCTGAGGCATGTATACTTACCTGCGTAAATGCTAGTGGTGCCTATTTCTAACGCTGTCAGCACCCGTGTGTTATATACAGGGTGTGCGAGAATTATTGGACACATTACAAAATTATATAAAACAAAATACTAAACGGATAGATAGAAACTGACTGTACTAACTTACAATGTAATTACACAAGTTAATAAATTTCGGTGTGAGATCCCTTGGTTGCTCGTAGTACGTCCAAGCGATACTCGATTTAATGCCATGCATTGGCAAGCATCTGAGGAGTTATGGAATTAATAGCAACTGTGATACGCTTCTTCAGTTTCTGCAAATCAGTACAAGGCGTCTGATAGACACGATCCTTCACATAACCTCACATGAAATAATCCAATGGAGCTAGTTCTGGAGAGCGAGGAGGCCACGGAATGGGACCAACACGCCCATTCCATCTGTTGGGGAAATGCTCATTTAGGTACTTACGTACACACTTTGACCAATACGGAGGCGCGCCGTCTTGTTGGAAAACCACGTTGTCATTACTTTTGATCTGGGGTATAGCGACATTTTCTAGCATATCTAAGTAAATGTCACCATTTATGGTTTTTTCGCAGAAGAAGAAAGGGCCAATCACTTCTTTTTGATAGGGCGCACCACACGTTAACTTTTGGAGAATCCCGTTCCAGTTCAATAGCAGCATGAGGCGGTTCACTGTCCCATATCCTACAGTTGTGACGATTCACAATACCTGATACATGAAATGTGGATTCATCACTAAAAATTACAGTACTGAGAAAGTTTTCGTCGTTTTCCACTCGATTCAGCATAACCATAGCGAAATCGTATCGCCGAGTGTGATAATTTACATGCATCTTTTGCACTATTTGTATTTTATAAGCATGGAACTTTAATTTCTTGTGCAAGATATCGTGAACTGTCGATTTCGGAATGCACAGTTCTCTGTTTGCTTTACGAACGGATTTCCTGGGGCTTCGTCGGAAACTTTCATTAACTAGGTCAACCGTCTCACCGCTGACGCTAGGCCTACCGGCTCCTCCACGATGTTCCACTTTGCTAGTTTCTTTAAACTGTCTCATCCACCGCTTAATCGAATTCGTTGACGGAGGATTACCACCATATTCTAAACGGCACCGTCTTTTAACTCTAATTCCGCAAGCCGTGACCCACACATCGCCTTCTGCTGTACGGATGACATGACTACTTATTGCGCATTTCGCATACATTCCTCATCAGGGCACACCTAGCGCTAACTATCGGATTCTGGGAATAATAATTCAGCAAAACAAAAATATAGAAACCGTGTTAGTAATACGTGACATAGAAAAACAGACAATGCTCATAGTTTTTTTCGTGCATAATTTTGTAATGTGTTCAATAATTATCGGACACCCTGTATATATATATAAACACCCAAATCCGTCTGTCTATCTGGAATGATTGACGTCACAGCAACGTCTGGATTGTGGCGTCATCACTTATTGAACAATGCGTGTGTGCTCTCGCGATGCCAAAATGATTGCCTGGTATATAATAGCACGCGATCACTTCTACGTTGTCATCTGGAGCATCAATGCCCCATTTACAGCAATAGTTTTCCTGGCGGCTGACGGCTTTTCCGAGTTTGATGTAGTCCCGGTGCATAAGTGTGACGTTCGCAAGCGAAATCCCAGATGTTATGAAGACGTTGGCATAGAGCAACCGTCTTCATCTCACCGATTGCCTGCCCACTGTCGAAATTGCTCACATCTCCGTGTATACTCATTATCACAGTCGTGGGTCCACTATGCAGTAGGTAGGGTGACATATTTATTACCATCACGGGAGTTCGGCTGACCTCATTGTTGTGGCGGAAAAGTGCGTGTTTGTGAAATGGATGTGGAATGTGTGGATGGACGCGGTGTGCATAATGAAACTGTGCTTTTTCCATGCATATCGCTTACATTTCAGTGTCAATAACTCAACGAAACACGATATATTTCTTATTTACGTAGGATAGTGATTCAAAAAGAGAATAGCGAAAGAGAAATGAATAAATGTTTTATAAACACCATAGACAGAAGAATCGCTTACTTTTGTACGTTAGTTCTCTCCTCTTGAGATGCACATTCATCTTCGCAGAAGGAACGCATTGATTTCTTTAGAGAAGAATGTTTTGTGTTGCCTTCATAGCAACATATACATGCCTTGTAGCGTTTTGAAAGAGATCCTGAGTAGACGAAAAGGATGGAAAGCATTAGGCGACACTTTGAAATGCATTTCCTTACTGGTTACAAGACTCTCACGGGAGGTGTGAGGCGTTTCTCAAAGGCAACTCTTTTCTACGAATACCTTTGAATCTCCTAAATGTCTTCCAGAAAATTAGCTTCATTGCAGAACGGGAAAGCTTTACATTTTTTACAGCGATTTTTAAGAGAGAAAGAGAAAGAGAGAGAGAGAGGCTGTTTTGAACACTTCTTTCGGTTTTTAAGAAACCCTTTTTGGATATCGCACTGAACCTTCCCTACTACTGTTGCTTTTTTTTATTTGAAATAGCCACTTGTTTAGTGTCCCTGTCTTATTAATCAAATTCAATTCGAGATCTCCTCCGCCTCACTCGTATTTGTTATGCCAGTTAGTTTTAAAGCTACAGTAAAAGTACAAGGCGTGTTTTACTGACTGAGCGGAACAAAATTTACCTACCAAAAATATAATAAACTCGTATTTGTTATGACAGTTAAAAATATAATACTCGTATTTGTTATGCCAGTTAAAAATATAATACTCGTATTTGTTATGCCAGTTAGTTTTAAAGCTACAGTAAAAGTACAAGGCGTGTTCTCTAAGTACCCATGTGACGTACTACAGAGGTGAAGCACGTGTGAAGACGACAAATCTGCAAATACACTCTGTCCGTGTAGCTTAGTTGGGAGAGCAACTTACTCGGAGTGAGGTGGCGCGTTTCGTTCTGCGTCACGGACCAATTTGTATTTTTACATTGGCGCCCGAACGTATTAATGGATACACTTGTTCGTTGGGTTCTTCGAAAAATGTGTTACGTTTGTTCCACACATCTTTTAGAATAAATAAAAATTCGTTGTTTGCTTTAAAAAGGAAAACAAAGAATTAAGAGGGGTATGATTTGACGTAATACAGAGGTAAAGCATGTGTCAAGACGACAAATCTGGAGCGATACATTCCGTCCGTGCAGCTGTAACGTATACTCTAGATTCAGTTTCTTTTTGATTTTACTATATCTTGTTATTTTATTTTCCTATGCAAATTATCTTCTCACTTAACGAGATATTGTTTCTCCCGCTGAATTATATGTGGCAACGAGTGTAAGTCATGACGTGGTGGTATGCAGTATATATAGGCGCGCTCAAGTATACCAAAGAGGTTCGTGTTGTATATATGATAGGTTCGTGTTGTATATATGATAGGTTCTTCCTAATTATTGTGATGCGATTCTACGAAAGTTCGGTCTAACAGTAGTTGTGTTATATTGGAGTGTGTATTGAGTAATACCAGGAGTTTCCCAATACAAGGTTAAAAGTGAGTACGTTTTCTTAGTTCATTTTATTGTCAGACCTCTGTCTGGCCGTTAGGTCTATTTCATTGAGTGTTTGCGTTAAGTTCAGGGTATATTGTGTTTACCGCTCTAATAAGGAGCCTTCAAGGTACTAATGTACTAAAACCGAAGTTATATTACTGATATTCAAGATAATGAGGAACGCTGAGTAAGAATAATTCCATATTCTTGGAATTTATTGCACGTGAGTGTCTTACCTAAACAAACTCTAGCACTTTGATGATTAAGCACACTTTAGCTACGTCAAAGTAACCTTTCAATAACCCTAACGTGACTTAACGAAAGCTTTCCTGCACTACACGTCTAGCAGGAGAAAGCTATTCATTATATAGCTTAGTTGGGAGAGCAACTTACCCCGGAGTGATGGGGCGAAGATTCGATCCTGTCACGGATAAACTTGTGTTTTCAAACCCAAACGAAACATTCAATCAATATTTCAATGCATGTATTATTATTTTACATGTATTATTGTAAGTCTCTTTCACAACTTTGTGCCTTGAGCATTCCTCTCGTACGTCACACCAGCACGCTTTCGAATTTTATCCAGCCGTCTCCCACGTTGTCTTTTTCTGAGTCTTTTATGTCTTGTGGTATCAAGTCTACTATTTCACATGCACTACAGTAGCCAGTTACTCTACCAGTGGGTTCAGCCCATTGCCACTTGAGTGCCTTTACTTTGATTACGATATGATCCACTTTTTTTCATTTTCCTGATTCAAGAGTTCCTTTTTAATCTCTCCATAATTATTTGAGCTGTACATTGCCTCCTTATGTATATTTAATAAAGGTCTATGTCTCTGGTTTACTGATCTACAAGTAAGAACTGCAAGGATGGTTTGATGAAATACTTTTGTTTTAAAACATATTTGTAAATTGCTCTGCTATGTATTCCAAATGCACTCCAGCCAATTTTTATGTACCTACAAATTTCTTCTTGGATGTGGCTCTTGTTTGACATAATGTCAAAGGTAATTGTAAGCATCGGTTACCTATAGATTTGCCCCATCAGTCTCTAAATCTTCAATTCTTGTAGAAGCATTGCACATGAATTTTGTATTCTGTAGGTTTATCTGCAATCCCACTTCTTTAATTAGGTCAGCAAGTTTCTGGATTATAGCAGTTTTCTGCATTATGTACAGGAGTTTAAAAACGACATGTTCAATGTGCATTCGATTAACATGAACGTGGCGAAGCTACATCGCAAAATTACAGAAAAATATCTTGATCGATTTGGAAGATGTCTTGTCGGATGTGCATTGTTGCAATTCATCCAAGTATAGACCGTGTCTTTCAATTATCACCAAAGAAATTAATCTGAAGGGCTAAGTTCTGATGAATACGCTGGCCAGTCAATCGCACAAGCCAGCAGAATGGCCATTTTGGCGTTAAAATCCAGTGAAATTAATCTAAAGGGCTAAGTTCTGATGAATACGCTGGCCAGTCAATCACATAAGCCAGCAGAATGGCTATTTCGGCGTTAAAATCCAGTGAAATTAATCTAAAGGGCTAAGTTCTGATGAATACGCTGGCCAGTCAATCGCACAAGCCAGCAAAATGGCTATTTCAGCGTTAAAATTCAGTGAAATTAATCTAAAGGGCTTAGTTCTGATGAATACGCTGGCCAGTCAACCACATAAGCCAGCAGAATGGCTATTTCGGCGTTAAAATTCAGTGAAATTAATCTAAAGGGCTAAGTTCTGATGAATACGCTGGCCAGTCAACCACATAAGCCAGCAGAATGGCTATTTCGGCGTTAAAATTCAGTGAAATTAATCTAAAGGGCTTAGTTCTGATGAATACGCTGGCCAGTCAATCGTACAAGCCAGCAGAATGGCCATTTCTGCGTTAAAATTCAGTGACTTCTTGCGTGTTGATTTTATGGGGTTCGGCTCAAATGCCTATGTCACCTTGTGAATGTGTTCTTCGGTTCTTTTTGCCTGCGGTCTTCCGCTCCCTCCGATTTTTTGCAACCTGTCTTGTGGGCCGCCACTTAATCACCAATCGGAACCTTGTGAGTGTGTGCGTGCGTGCGTGTGTGTGTGCGTGTGTGTGTGTGCGTGCGTGCGTGTGTCATCAAATCTGGTCAGATACGCTCTTCACACCGTCTAAGGCTTTTCACTGCACGTGAAAGACATTCTTCCCCGATTAAAATTCCTGGATCAATCAAATATGTCTCCAGGGCAGTAACGCTAATCGAATACCTATCAAACACAGGTAAAATAAGACGCTACACTTGTAAAACGTGTGACAAAAATATCTCTGGAAAGTCTTTGCGCTTTGCTTAGAAAAGTTTTTTTTTCCCTTTGGTAAACAAATTTGGCCCCTTCAGTAATGATCCTATCATTGTTCTTCGGTTCAGTATTTTCTGTCTGAATTTTATTTAAATTTAAAGATCCGTTCTCTGTTATCCACTTAATATTTGTCTTTTAAGTTGAATGAAACTCAAAATTCCAATATCTCTCTTTCATTTAAATATACAAATTTATTGATCCCTTTTAAGGATCCGACACCTGTTTATTTAATTTCTGTATATGGTGCCTAAATTTCATTTCTGCTTAAAGATCCGCGTTTGTTCTTCATTCCACAGTTTATTAACCAAATTTTTAATTAAATTTAAAGATCAGATACTTGTTCGTCCTACCAGTACATGAAAAAGACAGAGATTTTGCAAGAAGGAATCTGAACCTCAACTGACGTAAGAAAAAAGTTATGTATGACTGTTGTGAGGCGTGTACTTTCAATAAATAAACTTCTTTTTCTACTGTTCCTGTACGACCCCCTACCATTTTATGCACACTCCATCCAAAGACTACATTACCTAGCGGGAAAACTTTGCGCGGGAGGGTGATGCTAAAACCGTGCATTTTTAATCCAAAAGGGCAAATATGTGCAACTTCAAAAATAATTCATGTAGCTTTTATGATGTAACATTTTGCAGGTCTGTGTTATCTCCAAAATCAACAAGCTGTGCTAATTTGAAACGGGACTGGAATGTACTGGGACTTGAACGTTCAAGCTTAGACCAGTCCAGATCGGCGTGTGTATTTGCAAATTCTAAACCTGCCGGACCCTAGATGTTCGGGTTTGCTCAGTCGTTTTCATGTATTGGTGGGACGAACAAGTCTGTCTTCAAAATTGACCCATGTGCGATTCGTTTTATGCTGCTGTTCCGTGATGGTTTCTATTGCTTCCCATTTTGGAACTCAGACACAGGCAACAATTTCTTTATACGAATTACACCGAAGAGCAAAAACATTATGACCACTACGGCGGCACGTGGGGGCCTATGTGAGGCACGGACGTTACAAGATTTCTGAAGCTGTCTGGTGCCAATACGTTGCCAACAGATCCTTTAACTCTTGAAAGTTATGTGGTTGACCCGCTGCCGATCGGATTTCCAACACGAACCACAAATGCTCGATTGGATTAGTGTCTTGAGAATATGGAAGCTAGGACAATACCTGAAAGCCTTCCTCGTGTCCCTCAAACCGTTCTCGAACAATCCAGATGGCGGATTATCCTAATGAAAGAAGGAGCTACTACAAAGGAATATCTTTTCCATGAAAGGATGTATCTGGTTCAGCAATGACCATTAAGTACGTGGTTGACGTCATAGCTTTCCGCACATTAATGACTGGACCCAAGGTTTCTTAGAAGAACATTGCCCAAAGATTACACTTCCTCCACCGACTTGTTTCCGTCACACTTTCCCAGGTAAACGACTCACACGTACCCGGCCGTCCACATGGTGCAACAGGAAATAAGATTCATTAGACCAGATGATCTTCTTCCAATCATTCAAGGTGCAGTTTTGATAAAGGCATCAAGGCATCAGGTTCTCGTGCGGAATGATTCAATCATAAAAGTTTAAGGTAGCAATCTTAAAAGCACGATAATTGAAACAGTACACCAGGTACCTATAAAGTGAAGAACTTATTTAGTTTATAGGTTAAAAGATTAAAAATGAAGCCATAAGAACGTTCGGTCTTCCTAAAGACCATCATCAGATGGAAGTACTAAAAGAGTTTTTTGGGTAGGGAGACATAAGTAACCTACAGGCAGAACGTGACGTATTGAGCAGGTGATCAAGTCGTCAAATCCGAATTGCTCGTTTTAAATCGATGTATGAATACAGACAATCAGGTGATCAAATTATCGAATAAATACATACAAGACAAGTAAGATGTAGAAAAAAATACGTACAATAAAAATGGCACCCATGCGTAACTTACCTATACCAAGCGGGTGATATACATACTTAGGTCCAACTAGAATATAACAATTTGTTTATATATTAAATATATTCATTCTCCACAACTGGAGGCGAAAGTTTTAACAGTTGTGTCCAAGGTATCGGTATGTAGAGAGGAGTATTGTTATTACAACATGATGTTCCTTGTTCAGCAATAATCAAACTTTCGGTGAATAATAATTAGGAAATAATACGGGGTATAATGATTTTAGCCAGTTTTGATGCTCGCATGGCCATTGTGGACGCATAGGATAGTGACAGAGGTTGGCATGGGAACTCGCAGTGGCCTAATATTACGCAGCCCCAGTTACACCAGGATTCCATGTACTGTGTGTTGTGACACAATACTCCCTTTACCAGCATTCCAATTACTGAGCTTCAGTGTTACTGCGGTGCTGAAAAATTACTTCGCTGCAGTGTTAGTTGCACTGCAGTGTCCCTTCTGTTGTTGGCTCGTACCACATGTGATAGCCTTCGCTCACCTCTAGCATCGATAAGCTGTGGTCGGCATACACCTTGCCGCCCCCTTTGTTGAATTTTCCTCCTCGAACCAATTCTTGATGGTACTAAATACGGCTGACCATGAGAAACCCCACTAACCACGGCTGACCATGAGAAACCCCACAAGCTTTGCAGTCTAGGAAATGCTGTGACCCAGTCGTCTAGCCATTACAATTTGGCCACACAGCACACAATAGTTCGTATGTGTTATAAGTACGTAGCACTGAAACATTGAAAATTTTCAGATACGTTGCACAATGTAACAGTAATGTTTCAGAAACCTTACGGTTACATCAAAATGTCCTAAAGCGTTACATTACTTTGAAACATAACCGATACGTTACAGTGAAAGGTCTTTGTAACTTCAACATACCAACTTCATGATACTGTTACGTATTTGAAAGATATTTGTAACTTCGTTACATTACTGTTACGTATTTGAGAGATATTTGGGATATCATCATATTACTGTTACGTATTTACTCCGTTGAACATTATAGTTTTAATAAACTTTGTAAAATCACAATAAAAGATATTACACTCGACAGCTGTTTCAAAAGCAACAACAGTCGTATTACGAGTTGTTTACATTTTCACAGGTTCGACGCAGACCGCTGTCCATTGGGAACAGTGGTGGTGTTTATACATTGATAACAAAAATAAAAATCGGACCCAAACGAGGGTGTCGAATTGCTATTATACATGTGGAATAGACTATATTTCAGCGAAATAAAGAAAGAAATTCAAATTCGTCATTTCTCTAAATACCTACCAATGTAAAATTTACCAGCTTTAAGTAAAAAAAAAACATGCCGGTATAGTATACTAATACAACAACATAGTCATCTACATAGATTTTATAAAATGCCATTTACTTAGATTTTATAAAAACGGTTAAGAGCTGTTTTGGTGGCACGTGGAGGACTAACATCGCATTAGGCAGGTGGTCATAAATGTCTTGGCTCCTCGGTGTATGTCATTCTTTTAAAAATCTTAGGAGAATGGGGTCTAAGATTCTGCCTCACATGAACTGAAAGAGTTAGAAAGGAAATCATCTAAATATAAGCGTCGGTCAAAAACAATGCACAAGGTGTTATAAAGTTTTAAGTGTAGTATCAACAAAACCCAGCAAAAACACAAGTGTTGGGAAGCTACTGGCCACCACCTGACAGTGATGGATCACTGCTGGCTGAAATCTGCCGATCACTGCACGGTAGCGGTCCGTTGGTGGCAGCGCCATCAGTTGGCAGTCATTGATGGCCCTACAGCATCGCCGTGAATGGCGGGCCTCCAAGCAAGTGCCACTAGTCGCCCGTAGCTGACAACCGAAGCAATCCCAACACGATGTAGAAGCAACGGGACTGCGCATGCACATAAGCAACAAATGCTGTCTCTCGTGGCCCTAGTTAGTTGAAGACAATGCTATCGCCATCGTGGACCGCGGGTGGCCTGGTGGGCAACGTTCGTGACTGTCACGGAAAGGGCCTCAAGTTCGATCCCAGGCAGGTACGAACGCTCGATCCATTAAATATCCGCCGTGCGTCGGATGGGCACGTTAAGCCGTCGGACTCCGGGTACTGGCCCCCGGTAATAAATAAGGGCGTCTTCCTCCCCCTTTCTACTTCGCTTCCGTGTCACTTTCCTATCGGGCGCTCTAGCCCAAATCTTCTAGTTTCCTATTTGTAAGGGTTGTTTGAGACCTGGGGTCAGACACTCCCTTCCTAAAATACTCTATATATGATCATATATAGCTTTTTTAATCGCCATCGTGTTATTTTAGTGGATATAACGAAAAAAAAATCTTATGTGGAGAGCCAAATTAATTTCCTAATGAAATGCCACGTCGACGAAGATTACCGTCGGAAAAAAAATATATAAATAATTATTAATGAACTGTAAGAAATAGTCAATTACTTTCATGCACTTACAGCAACTCACTTCGTAGCAAAATTTCTGTACCAACACACAAAATTTCGAGAATACAGACAGCCACGAAATACACCCACTCCATTCCTATGAATAACAAGAAATAATTTCTGTGTAATCTTTCGTTCTAACTTACACTAAACCGCTTGAAACAAAAGTCCCGGAAAGACATTAAAAGAATTCGCTGCTAAAAATAACGACTTCCTATAAAATAAAAAATAATTCCAGTAAAATAAAATATCTTTCCTCTTTAGAACAAATGTAGCTTCGGACCGCGGTGGAAAGGAAAGATACCGCGTTAAAAATGTAATAGAACGTGACATGAATGGGTAAATATATTAATTAAACAATCGCATTTCAAGACCACAAGGACAGCACAAAACATTGGAAAGCGCCTTTAAGTTGTTACACTCGTTGAAAATGAGTGAAGTTCCCTTAAGGTAAATAAGAACAATCGTTACGCTGAAAAAATAAATTTATTAATTATATGAAACTGACAGTTATGAAAAATACCTCGCAATCTTGTAAAATTAAAAAGAGAATCCTTCATTTCACATCGCGCTGGAAAGAGATTCAGCTTCAAGCAAAGACATCTGCGTGCAAACCAGTCTAGTGGGTAGTGCGCTCTTTTCGGAAACAGACGTTCGTTTCCAGTCAGATCCAAACGGGAGTTTTTTTAGGACCTGCTGAGAAAATTTCCCTAGCGCCGGCCTGTTATTCATAAGTTTCGTGGGTGGATAGGAAAAGTAGTTGTGGCTTTGGGATACTGCGGTCATCTTTTTTTTTTTTTTATGGCTACTACTGGGAAATTGGCGGACAAGATTCGGCAAGCCATCAGTTACGTCACGGGATTGCCGGCTGCCATTGCCAGAAAACTAGCTGACCATATTATGCTTGCCATCATTTATGGCACGTGCTTGCAGGGCCGCTGAAGGGCCGCTTGTGGCAGCCACCGCCTGGGATGGATAACTGATATCCCTGTTCTGGCATATGACAACTAATGGGGTTCCAACTGTTGGCCAGCTGCTGGCCTGAACAGCTGGCCCCTTTTGTGTCCGCTGGGACATTTTATTGACAGTTGGGCCATTGCCGGCACTGCTGGCTGCCAGTACTTACTGGCTTGAGTGCCGGCCCAGCGGCACTATTTTTGCTGGGAATGTTTGGTGTGCATATTCTTTAGTAATATGTTTAAAAATGTACCTAATGAAAACTTTCTGGGTGTTGTATATCGAAAGTTATGGAACTTGAAGTATGCTCCAGAACCAGACGGTGGTCAATCATCGAGTTCCTTTTCAAGACCAGTGAAACTTCAGCGATTGTAATTCATGAAAAACTGAAAACTGTTTATGGTGAAAAAACTATTGGTAGAAGCAATGTCCACACACAGAGATGGATTCAGTGCTTTATAAATGGTGATTTTGGTACCAGTGACAAAGTTAGATCAGGTGGACAAGCAGTAGTAACAACAGACGAATATACAGCTGTTTCTCAACAAATCATCCAAGCTGACAGAAGAATAAAAATAAATCAGGAAATGAGAAGTGTCTAAAGGACGTGTTCGGCACTTACTTACAAGACACTTCGATATCGAAACATTTGCTGAAGGTGATTGTCAAGGCTTCTTAAACGTCAGGTGAAGCAATCAAGGAAAGAAATTTATGCTGACCGTCTGGAGAATTTCTCTGGCCCGCGATCAGAAGCTTTACAGGGGATCACAATATGCGACAAGACCTGATTTTATCCTATAATTATTTCTCTAGACGTCAGTCAATGCAATGGACCTGCGAAACATCTCCAGTTAGGAAAATAGTCACGGCTTTCTCCTTCAAAGAACAAATCATGATCACTGACTTTTGGCACGCAAGGTGGCATTATCTTCTGGACGCACTTGAAAATAATACCAATGCTAATAATGAAAGATATTGCAAACCCTTAAGAAAACTTCAGAGAGCCATTAATGCCCAGAGGCCCATCCTAAACTACGCACAGATTAAGTTTTGTTGGGATGATGCAAAACTCCACACAGCGCATCTGACCCTTTCGATAATCGTACGATTCAGTTGGACTTTAATACGAGTATGTTACGCTGCGTATAGTCCCAACCTGCGACCTTAAATTCTTCTTTTCTGGTAGATTAAGAGATTTTTGCATGCGAAAACATTTGATTTGGATGAACTGTTCATAAAATAAATCAATCACTGATTTAAAGCGCTGGAACCTGTTCTTTATCATTGTGCTTGTATGAACTAGGGAATACGCTGGACAAAATGTGTAGAATATGACGGTGGATATAATGATTGGCACCTACACGTTAACAAAGGATAGCATATTATCTCTACCAAATATATTTCCTCAAACTGCTATAGTAGGTATTTTACGACATGTTTTGATTTACTTTTTTGACCTATATAACTTGTCTTTGCCAACAGTAGGATTTGAAAACGCATCTTTCTACACCGGAGTGGCTGTTCTCCCAATTAAACTACGCCAGCAGGCTCTTCTCTGATTTGATGTCCATTTGACTCTTAGGTCACACCGACCCTTGTGAAATATAACTCAAGTAAGAGACAAGGTTCTAAAATAATAAGAAATAATTTTTTCGTCAACGGGGAAAATTGCCACAAAATTAGCACTTATCCGACGGGTGACAAAACTTCATTTTTCGAATTCATGTAGATGACACTGTTAGCACATACAAGAAAATCGTGTTAACCGCCATCATACTACGATCACTAAAAACAAAAAACAAAGAGGCAAAGACAATAAATCATACTCTCCTAAAAACATAATTTTAGCTACCCCCACTACTATCCCCCAAACCCCTAATCCTATTATTATAGGTCACGGTCTTACTGTCAACTTAATATCTTTCTAACGAATATTTTTAGGATGAAGCATCTCTATCAACTTAATATCTTTCTAACGAATATTTTTAGGATGAAACATCTCTGTCAACTTAATATCTTTCTAACGAATATTTTTAGGATGAAACATCTCTGTCAACTTAGTATCTTTCTAACGAATATTTTTAGGATGAAGCATCTCTGTCAACTTAATATCTTTCTAACGAATATTTTTAGAATGAAACATCTCTGTCAACTTAATATCTTTCTAACGAATATTTTTAGGATGAAACATCTCTGTCAACTTAATATCTTTCTAACGAATATTTTCAGAATGAAACATCTCTGTCAACTTAATATCTTTCTAACGAATATTTTTAGGATGAAACATCTCTGTCAACTTAATATCTTTCTAACGAATACAACATCACTAACGCTCTAAACACAAACGCTTGAATAAAGACAACCGCCCACTCCAAAACCAATATTAAATTCTTTAACAGCATAGATACCATAAAACCCCCCAAGAAGCCAATCTAATTCTCGATATCAGTTCAATAATAAAATGACCTGCCATCATATTAGCAGCTAGCCGAACTGACAATATAATTGGCCGAATCACATGTCTTACACTCTCAATAAGCACTGTAAAAGGAGTTGTTTTGCAATATGCGTGTACCCTGTTAAAAATTACGTGGTAGGTTGTACCAAAAAGTGATGCTACACCGACTGCACCACTTTCGTGGAAAAGATACATCATTCTGTAGTGCAAAATAAACTCAACAACATGGTCTAACCTTGTACCATAACGTTGTAAAAAGCTGAACCACGTTGTTCGGTTTTGTTTGCGCCACACAATGGTGTATCTTTTCTCAGAAAGTGGTGCAACTGGTGTAGCACCACTTTTTGGTGCAATCTGCCATAAAATTTTAACAGTGTAACTGTAATAATCAACTTTGGGCAGTACTCAGGTAAGTGACGGATAGTACAAGTGAATGTTTTTGAAACTTTTGACAATTATCACAGTTTGGAAACTGGGAAATGTACTGTAAAATATGAGCACAAAAAAATCTGCCACATTAATGTGCATTGATCATTAAGTTTAGCATGTTTATTTCAGTATAAAGCATTGAAAGCTTCCAGGGTGTTTTCCAGTCGCATCATATTCTGGTATTGAGGCCATCTAGCACATTCATAGAGTCAGTGAGTGAAACGGTCTTACCTGGAAATCTCTTGGAATTTTGCTGTCTTCCTTTCCAGAACATTTGCCCCAAAAATACATCTTTTCATCCGTTTCCTCATGACTGTCTTCGACTTTCTTTTCATCCTTGCTTGCTTGCTTTGTAGTCTCCTTTTTCGTAATCTTACCAAAAATGCTCCAAGCTGATTGACGCTCTGCTGGTGTTTCCACGTAGAAGTCAGGCTGCTGTTCTTCGGCGAACTGTTCGCGTTTCGGATCAATTGTCTCTTGCATGGATGTGTACCTGTGACTCTTCGAAACTCCCATTCTTAGCTTGCTGAGACGACTGAAGCTCTCGTTGTTTTCATTCTCCTTTGCCAGATGAAATCTCTCAAGAGTTCCTAGCCTGGGAAAATTCTTCTTGGGAAATCTAGTTTTCCGGACGCATGCTTCAGCGTTGTCCTTACCCGAAGCGGAAGGAATGTTTTCCAAATTTTCAATCGACTGCTTTGGGGAGCCATCAGCGGAAACGCTCTCTTGCGTTACTGACGAATCTAAATTGTCAGCTTTTAAAGTACTAATATTCTCCAAAGATAGGGATAGCTTAGATCTTTCATTCAGAGTCGATGTTGTGTCATCGTGAGGTAAAAACAGATTTGATTCTGTGGTTGAACTGGCGTCATCGCCTGAATCGATGTAAGGTATAGGGTCGCCTAATTCTCTTTCAAGAATAAATGTGTCAGATTTCTCAAGACCAGATAAAAATTCAGAGTCTTGGTCTGCTTTTATCTTCGGCGATAACGACGTTTCTGCTTCTTTTGTTGAAAGTAAAGTAGTTTCTATGTCTTCATCCACGATTTTCGACTCTTTAGCATTCAAAACAAAGATTTCCTTGGAATCTTCTTTCACATTTTCGTTGTACGAGCGCGAAGGGTCCCAATAACGAACGCTCATTTCTGATCCTATAGTAGTTTCCTCAACGGAGGCAAAAGGAGCTTTCAACATTTTCCCTGTATCCGAAAGCGATTTTTGCATAGTCGTGGTGTTTTTGCCGGAAGGTCTTCCAGTCTGTAAGAAAAAGAGATCACCATGAAATGTCACATCTTGTTTCGTGGAATATAAATTGAAGTTATAAAACAAATGCAGAAGATCGAAAATGATTTCCGTTAAAATAAAAGCATTTTCTGTTTATTTACGTTTGATATACATACAGTGTTCTGCAAGTGTTTTGTAACGCATAGCAAATTTTGAAATTAAAATCTCTGTGAAGCTAACACACACAAATGAGAATGAAATTTGCGCTAATGATTACATTACATTGAAGAACAAAAAGAAACTGCATTTTGTTCTTAAAATACGATCCAGATTTTGTTCAACCCCGGAGATATTTCCTTCCGCTCCTTGCTTTTCGTATGCACTGCCGAATTCTGTGCTCGAGGGCGCCGCGATGAAATGCATTTTTTAGGAACAAACTAGGTTAGCGGAAGCGTAACAATTTTTATGAATAACAATGAGGATTTGAAGATGACAATCCGTTTTTTTTTTTGGTGTAAATATGACAAGGATGGTAAGTCAGATAATATCCGAAAACATGACATTTTCGTCGTCCTGGAGTGGGAATCTAACCCGCGTCTCCCAGAAAGCACCCGGGCATGCTAACCTTCACGGTCATTCATGAACAATGAGGTTATTGCTGTGATTCAAAGAGATCTGAAACTGCAGTGATTATCAAATTCCCCTGAGAAAATCCCATTTCCCATTCTCTACAATAGGGGTTCTTAACGTGGGGCGCACGTACCCGTTGAGGGTACGAGGTAAAACTTTTAGGGGCACGGCGTGAGAGCTACACGAGGGGAACAGAGAGACAGCAAGATTTCTTTTTCGTAGTTCCACGCGCGTACGTCACGGATCGCGAGATCTAATGTAGTCTAATAGTGTCACATCAAAGGCGCCGTTAATGGTGTTTTGACAGTTGTGTGATTTTTTGGATTGGAGTGGAGAAAGAATATCCGACTTTGTCAAAAATTGCAGTCAAATATTTGTTACCTTTCACAACAACTGATTTATGTGAAACTGGTTTTTAATCTTTAAATACTTTAAAAAATAAATATAGGAACAGGCTGGATGTCGAAGATGACTTGCTGCTCTACCTTAGCAACATAGCCCCAACCATTGATGAATTGTCCAAGCGTAAACAAGCGCTACCCTGATTACCCAGCGAAGTGTTTATAATTTTAAAATATTTGTTAAATTGTTTCTGTCACTCTTTGTGTTTATCGGTGTATGGAATTTATGTATACAAAATCTAATATATACAATATATATATAGAGAGAGAGATTGGATTCCAAGAGACAGGAAAGGACCCATAAGAAGACCACATGGGAGATGGGTGGATGAAACTCGAAAATATGCGGGAGTGACATGCAGGAGACTGGCACAAGACAGACCTTTGTGGAGGAAAATTGGGGAGACCTTCGTCCAGCAGTGGATTGATAATGGTTGACAATTATGATGATGATATATATATATATATACCCTGACGGAAAAAATCCCAACACAAAGAAGGGGTTGTGTTAGATAAACGACAGTTGGTGGGTGGTGAGAGTGCATCTGTAAGATGACGTCTAAGCAAATTTCGCGCTCGGCGCATACGTGTGGCGCTACTAGCGCCCCTCGGAACATGCAAAGCAGGTTTGCTGTAAATACGTGCTGTAACGTTCGTGAGCGTTAGTTAACGTTGAGATTCGACGTAGTGTGTTGATATTAGTCAAGAATGCCTTTAAGAAGACGAAGAAGCCATTATCAACAGCTCACGGAGTTTGAACGAGGTCGTGTAATAGGGCTACGAGAAGGTGGATTTTCTTTCCGCAATATTGCAGAACGACTTGGCAGGAATTTAGTCACTGTGCATGATTGTTGGCAGCGGTGGTGAAAGGAAGGTACTGCCTCCAGAAGACCGGGTTCCGGCCGGCCGCGTGGCACTACTGAGAGGGAAGACCGCAGTGTACGGCGTATGGCCGTGGCGCATCGTACCGCGTCTGCGGCAGCAATTCGAGCTTCAGTTGCCACCACAGGGACACAACGAACTGTTACAAAGCGGTTAGTTGAAGGACAGCTCCGAGCCGGACGCCCTGTAGCGTGCATTCCACTTACTCTAAACCACTGTCGTTTGCGACGTCAGTGGTGTCAAGCTAGAGCTCATTGGAGGACGGAGTGGAGATCTGTTGTGTTTTCTGATGAAAGCTGGTTCTGCTTGGGTGCCAGTGATGGCCGTGTGTTGGTTAGAAGGAGGCTAGGTGAGCGCCTGCAACCAACCTGTCTGCAGACGTGACACACTGGACCTACACATGGAGTTATGGTCTGGGGAACAATTTCCTATGACAGCAGGAGCACTCTCGTGGTTATCCCACGCACCCTGATGGCACAGTTGTACGTCGGTCTGGTGATTCAAAATGTTGTGCTGCCATTCATGAACAGCATTCCAGGGGGTGTTTTCCAACAGGATAACGCTCGCCCGCATACCGCTGTTGTAACCCAACATGCTCTACAGAGTGTCGACATGTTGCCGTGGCCTGCTAGATCACCAGATCTTTCACCAATCGAGCACGTATGGGACATCATTGGACGACAACTCCAGCGTCACCCCCAACCAGCATTAACCGTTCCTGTATTGACCGATCAAGTGCAACAGGCATGGAACTCCATCCCACAAACTGACATCCAGCACCTGTACGACACAATGCATGAACGTTTGCGTGCTTGCATTCAACATTCTGGCGGTTACACCGGTTATTAATGTACCAGCATTTCATATTTAAAATTGCTCTTCTGGCGCTTACAATAAGCTGTGATCTTGAAACCTTAATCGATTAAATATGTTACCTATACAAATGTATTGCCGCCATTTCCTTCCTCTACAACTATTTTTTCGTGGTGTTGGGATTTTTTTTTCCGTCAGTGTATATATGTACACATTTCCAGCGGGTACGTGAAGCATAAAAGTTTGAGAACCAGTACTCTAGAAGATACGGCAAAGGTTTGCAAAGTTTACTATCGCTGTAAAAGTTACTTGGGCTTTTCTTTGCCTTGAAGTTGTGGGTATTCTCTAAAATCACGAATCATGTCTCTTTCCTTAAAACTTTAAGCGGCTGATGCACCAGAACTATATGTCGCCCAAACTTTTCTACTCTCCCGAAAGAGAATTGTTCACATGGCTGCCGGATTTTACGAAAGCAACCGCAAAACAGTTCATTTCATCTTCTCATCTCAACAATACCAACCATTAACCTATCCCCGGTTTATGGTAGCTCACTTCTAGTCCTTTATTCTTTGAGCCATGACCCAAGGAATAATGCGGAAAGGATAGTCCCCCTGACTCGAACATCATACCACTGGGTAAAATAAGTCAACCATCTCTTCTCTCCATGATAACTAAGACATCAATCAGGCGTCGCTGAATTGACTTTAATTACCGTTTCACACGTGAAACCCATCACATTAAAAAGTTTGAAAATTTCATCGCCGTATAGCGGGAATCGAACCCGTATCTCCCGATTACCGATCGAGCATGCTATCCGTTGCACAACCCACGACGGCGAAGTCGCAAGTATCTGAGTGTTAAGAGCATCGGAATATTCTCCGACCGCGTTCTAGTAATCAAAGCAGGTTCTGCTGCCATCTAGCGTTGTTAAGTAAATCTCCAGTTGTTCAAGTATACAGAGTGTAAGAAATATTCTTCTCATAATACGTGGCTAATCATGACGTATTAGCCACGTGTTATGGGAAGAATATTTCCTCCCCTCTGTATCTCTCCTCTCCTTTCTCAGGTTCGTTGCCATTGTTATAGCCCTTTCAGCAGGTAAACGGTAAGAAGGGAATAGTGTCAATCATCCCCCTAAATGACCATTTTCAATACCAAATCTAAGGACCACTTTGATTACCAAATCTGGCAACTCAGCCAAGAAAGTCTGAACTGATGATGACTTTGTGAACAGGAGACAGAAATATATTTTACCAAAGACATTAACTGGAATAGGGATTCCGATCTGAACTTCAGCACATTTTAAACTTTGGCATGAAGGCTAATTGTTCGCAGATAACATCACCGCAAATTTAATTGCATGAATTATGAAAACACAGAAATATATTTAAAAAAAAAATTACTGAAATAAAGATTTCGATCTGAACTTCAGCCCCTTTTAAACTCTGAAATGAAGGCTAATTACTCGCAGATAACATCACCGCAAAATTAAATGCATGAATTATGAAAATACAGAAGTATATTATACCAAAGAAACTAACTGGAATAAAGATTTCGATCTGAACTTCAGCACTTTTTAAACTCTGAAATGAAGGCTAATTGCTCGCAGATAACATCACCGCAAAATTAATTGCATGAATTATGAAAATCCCCAACCAGAAAAACTTTCTTACAACTAAGGAAACGTCTCCATAACAAGTTTTTCTTCATCTCACGATGCTTTCAAAACAGGTACTTATTCATTACAGAAGTTTATTGAATAAATCATGAGGAAGAGCGAAAGAAATTGAAAATCTTGAAAGGTAACATCACTTTCTAATTTAAATAGTTATACTAAAATATACACGGAAGTAACAATTCCGCAGCTTTTCACTGAAGGTAAGCAATTATGAGTTTGCTTTCAGACAGAATTTACTTGAGGTCATGAAAGAAGACAGTTCTTTTATGTCACTTCGTAATTTGATCTTGAAACGAAACGACGGTTTTGACATCCAACTTGATATTTTTTATTAAGTTAGAATACTAACGAACACAGCATAAGAGCAGGTTTTCTTTGCCACCGCATCAAAAGAAACTAAATTCATGAAAATCTTAGGGCAGCACAAAGGGAAAAATGTTCTTTCCCTATAATGAACGACTGTGGACTATGAAATAAAGAACTGGATTTATGTATAACATTTCCTTTCTTTTGCAATTATCGTGCTTCTATCCTCCATCACACTATTTCATCTGAAGGCAGATTACTAAACACTGACTGAAACTACCTTTGCCCTTTTATAAAAGTAGTTCTTCGAAACGTTCTTTTATAAAATTCCAAAAATCCTTATGTCCTAAGGAAGGGCAGACTGATATTTTTAAAAAGATGTGTATTACAAAAAAAAATGTTTTATTTCTCTGGAAGCTAATCCTCCAAATTCAGCATTAGTTACTAAAATTTGGGGTATATACAGTGTGTCCGAAAAATAACTGTGTACTGAACCTAACACTTAATATGTCAAATTGCTTCCTACAGGAGGTGTTGGTAATGGGACCCAAGGACGTCCAGACATGTCCGCACACGCATCTGCATGTTGGTAAAGACCTTTCTCAGGGTATGTGGTGTGATTTGTTGGATGTGGGTCGTTATTGCAGCCTGTAGCTCTTGAAGTCTATGCGGATTACCTACGTCTGCATCACGAAATTTCCTAGCAAACTGTTTTTGCACTTTGTCCGTGCACTTGCCGTCAGGGCAAAAGACGTCTTTCAGCAAAAACACTCTCTGTTCAACCGTCAACACCATCGTCTTTGTGCCGAGACGAGTGATCAATCGACATGTCTGCCTCCGTCAACCAAGCGCTCGGGAGTTACCTTCGCTCTGAATGACAGCTGCCCGCTCTTTGAGGTTGGGAGACATAAAGGTTACCAGACACAGAGCCCTTCCACTTGGCGGGTTACTTCTACTGTAAATCCATTCAAAATTTCTTTATTATTATATTACTGCAATTCGTTTTTCCAGTGCGCAGTCATTTAACACTCTTGTATAACTGAGTGTTAAATGACTTCTCTTACGACGGAATGCTGATAAGTATTTGGATTTCGCACCTTTCTCTTTTCCCAAGAAATGAGATATATAAAGGCATATATTTTGCAGCCTTTTGTGGCCAAATTTGATCCCATTCGACATGAATAACCAATTCATTTTTAGGTGTGAAGTAAAGATGGCACGCTCTCAGGAACAGTTCGCAGCGAAGAAGAGCACAGAGATAATTAAGTTTCTGTTCCTGAAGTGGGAGAAAACGAAAGACACCCGGAGTGAAATGGCAAAGACATTTTATGACCAATTTCTTTTCTATCACAATATTTTAAAAACCAACTCCGTATTTTTCCGAAATGTTCATAAAAGAGAGGACATAAATAACTTTCCAGTGAGGATTAATGATCTCCCACTTAAAATTGTGGACAAAGTTCAGTATCTTGGTGTTTGGTTTGATGAATTCTTTGAACGCATGTTCAGTTTGTTTTAAAAATAGTTTCCTTACAGGTTAGCCTACTTGGTAAAATTAGGCATCTCTTCCCTATCAATGTCCTAAAAACATTTTACTATGCTTTTATTTATACCCATTTCTCCTATTGTCTGGAATCCTGGTATTCAAATATAAGTGCAAACAATAAGTTATGCTTGCTCAAAGTACAGAAGAAATTTGTTCGCTATATGCTGAACACAGATTACATGTCTCATTCAAAACCATTATTTCTAAAACTTAATATTCTAAAAATTCATGAAATTTTTACCTTGAAACTAGGTATCATGTTTTTTAAAATAATGCATCTTAAACTGCCTATTTTTCTATCAGACATCAAATATCTGGATTACTCTATCTTCACCAGATCGGTTGGTAACACCAAATTATGTCAGCCGTGTGTTAGACGTTAGACTTAATTAAGGTTTACATAGCATACTATATAAAGCCATTATCCTATGGAATAATCTCCCAGAGAGCATCAGATCCCTGGAAAATATCAAAAAGTTTTCCTTGTCTCTGCGAAATTACATTGTAAATCACCCTGATCTCCATAACGAATCTCAATCCTATCATTAAATTGTAGTTCCAAGCATGCTGCTAACAGTGGTGCTTCTGTTATAACCATCTTACTTGCTTTCATATATACCATATGTTTTATTCCTTTTCTTACATCTGATAGGGGGAGTCGCTTTACAACCAATGTGTTCAGATTCCTCCTGGTGTATTGCATTTTCATATAACTGTAAGTTTTAAATGTGTGCAATAAAATAATTGTAATTGTAATTGTAAAAGCTTGGTTACCAAATTTAACAAAGGGCATTTCAGCAACGAGGGTGAAGACCGTCTAGGAAGCCCTGTTGTGGTTGCGGTTCTACAAAATGTGGATGCTGTTCACGACATGATTTGGTAGGACTGAAGAATCCCTGAGAAGAAAGATAGCAAAAATTCTGGAGGTGTCCTGTGAATATGTAAGTTACATCATCAACAAGAAGCTGGGCAAAAGGAAACTCTTGGCCAAATGAATGCATTATTCAGTTTCTGGAAAACAACGCTTCTGCCTACGCTGGCAAAGCTTCGTGAAATTCACTTTGAACTGTAGAAAAATCCTGCTCAATAACCGGATTTGGCACCTTCAGATTCTCATGTGCTCTCCAAATTAAAAAAAAACGTTTGAAATGATGCATCACCTGTTGACACGATGTTCAAGGCACAACCATCAGAGTTTTATTTGGAAGTCTTAAAAAAGGTGGAGCATTGGTGGCAAACACGGGTTGACATCGGAGGCGAATGTAGAATACTGTATTAAAACCATTTCTCTGATTCTTCTATGAAAAGCCAAAAACTTATCACTGCCACTTCGTTATTTAGCAAATCGTATTTTGAGTACGAAAAAAGTTGTAAAAAAGTACTTGAAAATATTCGTCTGATTGAATTAAGGCTATCAGTTTTCCGTTCTTTTCCTCGTTCTAAAGGAGGGTGTTAAAGTTACTGGTGCAATACTTTTTAACGTTGTAACTAAGCACGATGGTTTTTAAAGCTAGCTCATACATTGGAGGTAATATCAGAAACGGCTTTACGATAATATCCCCTACAATTTACTTATTGGTTCCTAGTAGAAGGAACGTGTACAGCACGATGGCAACACAGTGACGCTTAGGTAAGTTTAGAAAAAGGATTAAGGAACTTGAACTGCGAAGTTAATAAAATAAAACGGCGTTTAGCTAATTACTTAGACATCAAATTATTGGGTGATCTAAAGCAGCAGTTCTCAAAGTGCAGTACGCGGACCCGTTGGGCGTCCTCGAGACCTATTGTAGGGGTTCATTAAAATTATTTGCATAATAATGCTGAGACGTTAGTTGCCTTTTTCACTTTCATACTCTCACAAGTGTACAGTTTAGTTTTTCAGAGGCTACAAGACGTCATCGCTCTGACGTATAATGGAACGTGTGCTTGTGTATAGTTGAGTTTTCTATAATTTTCTAAGGCAGCGGGTTCAGGATATAAGTATGTGCATTTTCAGATATTATCTAAATTTTCCCCAGTATTTGCACTGTGACCTTATTAATGCACGACAGACCAACAGATTATATTGTAAAAGAGAACGAAAAGTCTATTGATCTGATTTCAGATTCCACATTGCGAATACCATTTACGAAAGTACCACTTGTCGAGTTTTGGTGCAGTATCAGAGACAAATATCCACAATTATTTGATAAGGCTATTAAAATGCTCCTCCCTTTTCCAACTACATATCTATGTGAGGCCGGATTTTTTCTATATACACGGATTTATCAAAATTATAGAAACACCTAATGTTTGCCGAGAACTTATTAACAAGCTGTAGGCTCACTTTAGGCTTTATTGCTGGCAGAACACAAGCTGGTGGGAGTAGCGTTATGGTCTGGGGAATGTTTTCGTGACCTTCTCTGGGTTCACTCATACTTGTGGAAGGCACTATGGACCGAATTCGTTATGAATGCACCATTGCAGACCACGTACACCCATACATGCTGATTGTCTTCCCTGTGGCAGTTGGGATCTTCCAGCACGACAATGCGGCGTGTTACACAGCTTGAAATGTCCGAGGAGAGTGGTTGGAAGAGCATGATGAAAACTACAAAGTACTTCCCTGGCCGCCTAATTCCACAGACTTAAAACCAATTGAGCATCTGTGGGACCAAATCGATCATGTTGTTCACACTACGGATCCTCCATCACGCACCCTCCAGCAGCTGCCAGATGCACTGCAGTCAACATGGCTCCACATACCTGTGAACACCTTTCAGGACCTTATTGAGTCACTCCCAGCACGTCTAGCTGCTGTCCGCGCTGTACACGGCGGACAGCAGCTAGACGTGCTGAATACACTGAAGTGCCAGAAAAACTGGTACAGTCGAGCTAATGCAAAATGCATCGCAACGTCACCTATGCGCGTACTCGGTTGCGTCCGCCAGTGCGTATATAAAGCGATAGGCACCTTTGCCAACTGTCAGAGCTGTTTTTGGCATGAGAATGACAAGTAATAACGATTTAAGCGATTTTCAACGCGATGTCATAGTTGGTGCTCATGAGATGGGCCATAGTATTTCGGAGGTAGAAACGAAGTTCGGATTTTCACTGACGACCATTGCAAGGTTGTACCGTGACTACAAGAATTCCTGCAAAACCTCCAACCTACAATACCAGTGTGGCTGTAAAAAGACATTGGGTGAACGTGACCATCGTCGGCTGTCAAGAATCATTTCACGCGATAGGCGTGCAACACTCTCGCAGGTATAATCGGAATTCAACGCTGGAGCCTCAACAAGCATCAGTGTCCGGACTCTGCAACGTACCCTGTACGATATGGGCTTTGGGAGCCGACGCCCAACTCGAGTCCTCTTAATGGATGCACGACACAGAGCTATGCGCCTCGCTTGGGCACGGCAACACCGCCACTGGGCACTTGATGACTGGAAACAAGTAGCCTGGTCTGACGAGGTGCGTTTCCAACTGTATCAGGAAGATTGAAGAATTCGTGTGTGGCGCAAACCCCATGAAGCCATGGATCCCGCCTGTCAACAGGGAACTGTACCGGCTGGTGGGGGTCCGTAATGGTATGAGGTGTGTTTAGCTGGACTTCACTGGACCCCTGGTGCTTCTACAAATGTCTGTGACCGGCCAACGCAATGTGCGCATCCTTTCTAACAAGGTACACCCGTTCATGTCCTGCATTCATGCTGATGGGTTGGTCTGATTCCAACAGGAGAATGCACCTTCACACAAGTGTCGGGACGCCACATTATGGTTAGAGGAGCATTCATCTGAGTTTGGGATGTTGCCATTCCCACACAAGTCCCCAGATCTGAACGTGATAGAACACATTTGGGATGCCATGCAAACGCCCTATCGAACACAGGAATCCGAGACCTCGGAATACATCCGAATTGTGGAACGCTCTACAGGAAGTATTGGGTGCATTGCCTACATCATATTTCCATAAGCTAGTGGGGTCCATGCCCCGTCGTATTTCTGCAGTCCTACGCTCCCGTAGGGGACCTACCAAGTATTAGACTCGTGTAACAGTTTTTCTGGCACTTCAGTGTATATGTTTATATATACGAGGGTTTTACCGAAAGTAATGCAAAAGTGGGCATAACGATTTATTAACTGACAGAGGTCATTCAAATCGCACATGTTGGTAAAGTAACTCTTTTTCTTCATTACAGGTAAATAATGGATTCCAAGTAGAAGCAACGTGCCGTCATTGATTTTTTGACGAAGGAAGGGTGCAGGCTGTCCGACATCTACAGAAGGCTACGGAATGTTAACGGAGATGACACCATTGATAAGAGTAATGTGCAGAGATGGATAAAGTTTAAGGAAGGGGAACCCAGCGTTGAAGACAAACCACACAGTGAGAGACCATCATCTGCGACCACTGACACAAAACGTCAGCGAGTGGACGAATTGATTGGCGCGGAGAGACGAGTCACAATCCGAGAGCTTGCTGCAGAACTGGACTGTGGTCACAGTACCATACAGAAGATGGTGGAAGACTTAGGGTATCGGAAAGTGTGTGCAAAGTGGGCACCTCGGCAATTGACACCTGATTTGAAGGAGAGAAGGGTGAAAGTCTGCTCTGATTTGCTGGAAGTGTTTGGAGCCAATGAAGACACGTTTTGTTTTCGATCTGGTGACAGCGAGTGTGAAGTGGGCGTGTCTTTACGATCCGGAAACGAAGAATGAATCCATGGAATGGCGTCACACCATTTCACCAAGGCCTAAGAAGTTCAGAAGCCAACGTTCGGCACAGAAAGTCATGGTGACCGTGCTCTGGGATGACCGGGGTGTCATTCTCCTTGATTTTCTGGAACGTGGCCGTACCTTGACCAGCGAGCTGTACATTGAGACACTCAAGAAGCTCAGAGAAGCCGTAAGGAGGAAGAGACTGAAGAAGAATCAGAAAAGGACCCACATTCACCATAACAATGCGAGACCACACACATCTTTGGAAACAAATCAGGCGATAAGCAAATTATGCTGGTCGATGGTCCCCCATCCATCGTACAGCCCAGATCTGGCGCCCTACGACTTCCACCTGTTCGGTCCATTGAAAGACAGTCTCCGGGGGGCAACGATTCGATGGCATAGACGAGGAGACAAAACAACATCCAGCAGTCACTCTTCTCCATTTTTTTGCAACCAACAAAATGGGAAAGAGTGAATTTAATAATACGAGGATTGAAAAATGGCCTCGACGCGTTTTTCAATCTCCTTAATATTAAATTATTTCATATTTATAAATAAGACATTAATTCCGACACGACATGCAATGGAACGGGATGATAGCTCGTCAAAAGAAAACCTCTGAAAGCTCAATGCAAAAGATGGGATGTGAAAAGTGACCCTCAGTCTTACAATGTGACACGCGGGGTGTGAGAGAGTGAATAACCAGAGAAGCATGCGACAGGCGTTTGACTACCTTTCTCCGGACAATCGCACTGGAAACAAATTCAAAGGAAGTTTCATTTTACGACATGGTATCGGTAAGTTTAACGTCAGCGTCGAATCGTCGGCCCGGCCGACGATACAACGTTTGTTGTCAGATGTTTGCATGACAAATCATGTTTTTTGGCAAATGTTTGCATGACAAATCATTCTTCACTCCGCTGGCACCAGTATCGAGCACAAAATTCCACAGTACGCATTTTTATTCGAAATATTTTTTTTACTATTCAAAAATAAAACGGAAATAAAACCGGATCGAAATCGGGTCTGGTTTATCTTGACCCGAACCGTTTGACTCGAAAGAAAGTGTTCACCCGTGACCCGTTTCCATCTCTGGAATTGTACTGTTTAAAGATGGCAGCAGGGACTTCTCAGAAAAGACAGCACTTCAGCCTTCACAACTTTTCGATGTGCAGCGCGATGGTAATGGTTCTTGATATGCGTAAGAGGCGGGGAGTGATTGGAACCCAAGAGCAACACCCACACCAGAACGCCAAGTGTCGGGCCCGTATGACCCTGCACAATGAATGCTTCCAGCAGCCGTTTAATACTTGGCGCCGTGAAAGGACACGTCCATCATGGATCATTAGGTGTACCCGTGACTCGTCCGGTAACACTATGCGCTGCCAATCATCACGCCAGTGTCTGCCTTCTTGGCCTCATTGCAGTCGTTGACGTTTTTGTTTTAAGATCAAAGGAAGTTGAAGCAACGAACGACGAGCAACGAGACATCCCTGAAGCAGACGGCGTCGCTCGAAGCTTGCAGACAACACTTGAGATGGTATATTAGAGGTATGCAAAAGTTTCCGATGTTTTAAGGAGAAAAGAGGCAGGAACTATTAGGAAACCAGTACACATTTATTCAGCGAAATACCGGGCGCTGGCATCAATGACCTTTTGCCATTTGTCAGGCAACGAATGAATGCACCTGTGATAGAAGAACAAGGGTTTCCATCTGAATAATGCAGGGACGAAATTTTCTACCTCTGGAACTAGGGTGAACCGCTGTTTGGCTAGGGAATGTTGCACAAAGCGAAACAGATGGAAGTCTAAAGGTGCAATGTCCGGGGAGTAAGGCGGGGGCGGTAAAACCTCCCAGTATAACAGTTCAAGGGTCGATTTCGTGGTGGCACCGACATGTGGTCTGACATTATCGTGTAGCAGGATGACTGGGCGGCGTTCTTTATCTGTCCATGGGCGTTTTTGCTCGATTGCGGCGTTCGGTTTCATCAACTGATCGCCATATCTTTATGCCGTGATTGTGTCGTCCGGTTTCAGCAGTTTGAAGTACAGAACTCCATGCATATCCCACCACATACGCAACAGCACCTTTTTCCCGTGGATATCCTGTTTTGCAATAGATGTTGCTGGCTGCCCTGGGTCGAACCAGGATCGCTTGCATACGGCGTTGTGGTAATAGACCCATTTCTCATCCCCGGTGATAACCTTCCACAAGACATTACACCCTTGAAATCTCTTCAGCAACGACATACAGATTCCCAATCGTTGATCAATATTACGCTCCGTTAAAGTATGCGGAACCCACTTACCATTCTTCTGGATCTTCCCCAAGGCCTGTAGACGTTGTAGCACCGGCGATTGAGCCACTTTCAAACGTTTCGCCAGTTGCGCGGTCGATTGTGTGGCATCCTCGTGCAACAGCGATTCCAGCTCCTCGTCTGCGAGTTTCTGCGGTCTACCTGCACATGGCTTGTCTTCCAAGCTTAGATCACCTTTCTTAAACCTGGTAAACCATTCTCGACACCTCCGCTCACCTACAACCGTTTCGCCATTCGCCTGACGTATTGAACCGTATGCTTCACTCGCACTTTTCCCTAAATTAAACATGAATAACAAACAGTGCCACAAATTAACTTTATCGACCACCATTCATGTACGAACTGATAGCACGGGACGCCGGCCGGTTAGACCCCTACAGTGCCCACTAGCTGGGACGGCGGAAACTTTTGCATACCCCTAATAGGACTCCGCTGGTGTGTATCACATCAATGTTGTAATCACATCAACAATCGGCTCATGGTTTTACGGTCAGCCGACGACATAAAATGGAGGTAATGATATTCCCGTGCAGTTCTCCGTCATTGGGCTCCAGACCCCTCACGTCGGTATGTCATATTTTCCTCTTTCCATTGACACCTTATTCGCATCACTGTGCTCGCATTTGGTACAACACGAGCGGCCAGTGTAGCGGAAGGAAGGTCCGCCAACTCGCAGTCCAATGAATCGGCCACAGTCAATGTCCGCCAGATCAGCGTATGAATCTCGTCTGCTTCGTCGGTGTATACTCAGTGACTACTACTATCTTACAGCCACGATTCTCACAAATAAACTATGGTAACTTGCCCTGTGCGCCCTGCTTTTATATCTGCTGCGAGACAGCTACGAGGGCGTGGCTGGCACAAATCATTTGCAATCATTTGTACATCCTCACGTGACCAACCTATCCTGCGAGTTTTAGTACGATTTCACAGTCACACGTTGTTTCTGATGTTGCATTTTCAAAAAGCGGCAGTGTATGAAACACAAACAGAATTTATGCACTACCATTTCTGTGAACTGGAGTACGGCACCGAATACAAGTACATATTTTTCCCTATTAAAAGAAGTGCTCATAACGGAAATTTAAGAACCTATGAAAAAACTTTTTCATGATAGCAACTAAAGGATGCTTTTAAACTCACTAACAATTGTCGATACTGGGTCTGACTGACGGACTTTATAATAACAACACGGTTTTTTTTTTACATACATTTTATGTTAAACGTCATATTAAAAAGGCGGCACCGCTTCAAATCTTATCAATAGGTCTTCATTGCGTTCCTGCATGAAAAAGGATTGTTATTAATTTACACTCGCGTTGATGGCTCAACATTTCGGCTCTACTACGCAGATGAAACAATGCCCAAGGAATAATTAATTAGGAATTTCACATCGTTCGTAAGCATCTTATACAAGTACTGAGCGGTGTGGTGAAATCTCAAGCTTCTTGATTTCCTCGATGCTTCTGACACTCCTCCTCTTGAAAAGGTTGAATGAACTCCTTTTCGCTGGAAGTACTCTCGCAAACACAAATCGCTACAAACTCTAAACACCGCCGCCGTGGCCGAGTGGTTAGAGCCCCTAACCCTGACTATTCGGTTTCTGGTGCTCGCGCAGTTAAATCCGTCTCTTTTCGCAAACCAGTGGCCTCAAATTAAAAATTGTAGCACTAAGAATTGCTTCAGGTGGTCGTTAAAAGCCTGAACCAAAATAAACACCACAAAACACTGAATCTTTTTTAATAAAGTGGATGTTTTCAAACAAGAAAACATTTTCCCTGACTCCAGGCTATACAGAGGTTAATACACGTTTATAGTAACAAAGTAAAATGCACGTCATATGCAAATCGTGTGCGTCACGATTACGTAACCACGTTTATCGTGCAGTATCAGCTTTCCGCTTTAAGAGCATTTGTAATTTCGCTTTCGTAGTGACAAGATGTCTCCACGATTGATTCCGCTCTGGAAGGGGGATATAATCGCCCTTTCAGAAAAAGGTTATTCGTGCACAGCAATCTAAAAAAGTTTCAAAGAAAAATGGTTCAAAGAAATGCAAAAGAGAACTTTGCAACTTGTTCGAGTGTCACACAAGCTCCACAAAGAAACACCTTAAACCAAAAAGGACAGCTTAGGTGGTGAGAAAAGTCATGTCTCTTGTAAAGAAAGAGAATCCAGCAACGCAAAGAAGAGCTTGCACAGCATGTTGCTGCCTCATAGGCAACTGTAAACCGCATTACCAGGTATGACCTACACTTAGAAAAACAGTTCAAGCCTAACGTTCACAAGCTCCTTCGGTGTGCTATGGTGAAAATTGGTTTGGTCATTTGGGTAATTAATATTTAAATTAATGCAAATATTAAAATTGAGGTAAAATGTTGAATTCAGGTGAAAATTAAAATTTGGGAGATGGGTGGATGCATGTCGAAACAAAAAGTAAATTCAATTAGCTTAAGGCCATGATAAATGAAAATATAAATAGAATGCAACACTGATATTTGAACATTCCAAAAGTTACTATTGAAGGTTTGCGCTTAAATTTTCGATGAGTTGTTGAGACACCTACACGTGTAAAATACGTAATTAGTGTTTACATGTGTACCAAATTTGTAAACACTAAAAATTAGATGGTATACAATGTACACGTGTAAAAGCTTTTGGAGGCTGTGATGATCAATTTTAGTGGATAGAACAAAATGCATTAATTAAATAAACAAACTTCCAGGGTCGTTTCTAGCCTACGGCAAGCTAAGGTTGATTTTTTTTTCTTTTTAATTGAATGGAGGTTTAACGACCACCGTGAGCAACTCAATGGGCTATAAGCAGTCGCCCGTCCCTAATTTAGGGTCACTGGTTCCAGGGAAGGGAGAGAGCCAGTGCCGTAAGACAGACACAACATCCATGCCTCGCCGGGATTCGAACCCGGACCCCTTTTGGACGAATGATCAGTGGCCATCGCTTAGACCACTGCGCCACCGGGGCGGCTAAGGTTGATTAGCATGTGACTCTGAGATGAACTTCAACTGAGTCAACTAATTCTTCACTGCACAAGGTTTGGGTTTTTGAAAGGCCACTTGGCCTGCATTTATTGCACAAACTTAACCACAATAACAAGAAACACAACAAAATGTTTTAAAGAGTCGGAGACTCATCAAGGCCACAAAATGTCGGCAAAATTTTGCTGCTACAATTTAGCAGATATCCACAATTGCTAACCTTGGCCCCTGCCCTAAAGAAACATTCAGATGACACTTTTAGCTTAATCGCTTCACAAGAAACACAACATCATCCTCAAATAAAAATAGAATATTTACTAAATAAGTGTGAGATTTTTTTTTGTTGTTTACGTGAAGTGTCTTTCCCCTCTCCTCTCTCGGTTATTAATTTATGGCTCAAAGTGTGAACAATACAGATTTCATTTACTTTCTCGAACAACTCCCTCAAACCAGATTTATTAACACGTTAATTTTAGATATCACAACCACTGACCAAAATTCACAAATAAAAGTTACATTACTAAATGGTTCCACACTCCCCAGGAATATCTGCCTTGCAATTAAATATACTCAACATTCTAGCCTTACTTGATACAAAATCACTCTAAACACTCTACTAAACATACTGTACTAAATACCTTACTCAATAATCTAGGAGTTATCATTACACCATAATGCTGACAAATATACATAAAATTCACCCTATCATCTGGAAAATTCAAATTAATTCACTATACAAACTTGCTCTGAGTACTCAATATCTCACCATGTAAATAAAAGGCACACCCTAACTCTCAACACTCCTGGAATCTGCACTCCCACCGTTCATAACAATTTAAAATTACACAACTAATTTTGACCAGCAATTTATAAACAAATTAATCTAAAATTTCAAAATTGCATCATGTAAGCTTTTAGTAATTTTACCAACTCATGTAGTAAGCCACTGAGGTAGCGGGTAGGCAAAACATCTCAGTTATCAGACCTACTTTTCTTCGAAAATAAAATTTACATCTCGAATAAAATATCAATTAGGCTAAAGGCGAGAAATTGGGTCGTGAGGCCAATCAAGCCTATGCAACGAAAGGGAAACTCAATATGTGTGACCCATTACCCTCTAATTTCTTTCCTCGCTCACTGTCTTTGGGAAAACACTCGAACGCAACTTGACAGGAGCAGTTCCTTACTGGACGACGGTTTTACTCGGGGCCGAAGACGAATCCCCCAATTCATCCTCATAAGCACCCTTTAAGTACCCGAAGTATGTCCGAGTAAGGAAAAACTCTCCTGCAAGAGATCTCTTGCAGGAGAGTTTTTCTTACTTGGACATACTTCTCTAAAAAAAAAAGTTCTCACATTATCTCTAGAAAAAAAAATTCTCACATTATCTCTAGAAAAAATCCACATAAATCTCACTTTCCAGAAAACACATATCTCTATTTCCAGAAATCACATCCATTGCGAAGAAATCCCACTGTACACAGGTAATGAACAGGCCTCATTTTCAGCCAATCCCAGTCTGCTTGCATACCTTCTTTGATATCCACCCCCTTATGCAAAAATCAAATTTTCAAACCTACTGACTCTTATTAGCACCAGCCCCCCACACTTCTATTAAGTATTACAGAAATATTTTAATCCCATTATTAACCAAACTCCAAAATCACTATTTCCTCGTAGGACAAAAAAATGCTACATGTTCCTTACTCTATGCTTACTACTACCAAATGCAGTTTATACAATATTAAAAATTACCAAGCACACAGAGTTAAATTTCAATAATACTACTAATTACTGGTTTGTGGAGTTGCTCTTCAAAATAGCTTATAACACATATAACACTGCATTAGCACATGCAGAACTGCATTTTCAACAACTTTCCCCTTTACATACGTATAAAAATAAAAAATGACAGGAAGTTTCTCTACTTAAGCATGAAATACAGGACCAGATGACAACAACACCAAAATTAATATGTACATCTCTCCAAGACCTCCAATTTTAACCCCTAGCAAAGCACAGTAGAGACTCGTTATAGCAGAAAACAAGCTATGCCAAAAAACACTATTTCAAACAAACTTCATCGGTAAGAGAAAACTTATTATTTAAACATAATTGTTTTAGCAGACCGGATATTTTTTTTAAATTACATTTACAGTCTGAGTTTCTTTAAAGGCTCACTTAGACGTAGGTAACAGACCCCGAGTTAGAAAAGGCATTCTAAATTTTGAGGAAAAAAAGTTTTAGTGTTCCTGACGTCACATCTCGGCTAATTTTAATAGCCTAAAAATTTTCCTAGTCCTGGTCTGGTGCACAAGTAAAGTCAGAAAGAGGCCTTGACCACCGTAAAAAGCAAGAGAATTCCTTATTTTTTTCGGGGCCGCACTCACGCCAACACGAGGGGGAAAAAACAAAAAATATATGACTTCCAGGGAAGGTTCTTCATTGGCCGGCAACATATAGGGATTGGGTCCCAAAACTTTCCGCGGCTCTTCTCACTGGGCCAAGCCCGATGATCTGCAGCCACTGCTCAAGATGCAGTCCACAAAACTGTCCATAATAGTCATGGCTTTTCTGGAAAGTCCAGCGTCTGGTTGAACTGGCTTGAGTCCCTTATAGATGTAGATGGTTGGGCGTCTCTTTCCAGGGCATCAATCGAGGGAGCAAGTTTAGCAGCTGCATAGGGCTCTCCCCTGCTAGTTTTTCTGCATTATCCGATGAGGCCTAGGAGTCGTCTGACTTTAAATGATGAAAGTGGCGGTGAAAAAGTTTGCATTTCCAGTCCTCCACTTGTAGGTGGGCAGTTGCGTTGCCTTTAGCTGGGCCCTCTCTACCCCATGCATTTCTCTGAGATGGTCCCCTCAGGTCGGGCACAGATCCCAGCCCTAGGGCGACGTATTCACATCAGGCGATACAGCATAAGAGCGCGATCTTTTTCTGAAGTCCAGGGACCAACGGTGGCTGACCTCGGCTTCATTCTCCCCCATTGGCTAAGAACCTTACCTTAGTAACTGCTGACGCCGCTGGCGATTGGCTAATAGTTGGCGCCAAAACTATGACACTGACCCCATGGATTCAGCATGAAGCATAGATATACCTCAGTGAAACAGACAAAATCCGGGTAATATACCATAAAGAAAGGGGTGCCAAGGCATAGCCGGAATGGGTAGGTGAATGCAAAGAAAGTTTTTCACGTGGATTTATGGTTGCGACAGGTAATTGCTATAATGACAAGTTAAAGCTTCGAAAGGTGCGAATGACCCAAAAATTAATACAGCTTATTATCAGACAAACATTATTCACCCAATTTACCGCAAAAAATGCCATCCTTATACGGTGAAATGACTTCAAATACAGGGTGCTTGTAAACTCCTTCAACAAAACAAGAGGAGTGATAGTACACGTCAAGAGGAACAATATTTGCAATGGAACCTAGGGCCGCATTCCACTCCTAATGCCAGAAAAGAGTAAAGAGACATATCCATGTTGAGCCTTCAACAGTGAAAACAAAGAGACATACATAATTTATGAGTCAGCACAATTCCAATCGCATCAAAGAAAGACTCAGAGGAGCTACTCAAACTGGCGTCCAAGGCGGTCAACGAGAAGTCGGCCAAAGCCGGCCAACGGCCAACGAGCCTGTTTCCCGCAGTCTTTGATCAGCACTGGCGAAGGTCGAATGATAAGGAATACGACGATTCGGAAATCCCTCATGGTACAGTTTTTGTGCTTCACGTCTATTTTCACATGCTTGGCCGTACAACAGATGCATATCCGCCAATTCCTCGTATGTGTAGTTGTCCATGCCCTTCACGAATACGTCAATTCTCATGTGATGTTCGCACGGTAATAGCGCTGAACGGGTTCGGATGCGTTTTTCAATGTTTGCTCCTCATCGTCTACGCATGTGTTCAGCGCACCTGATTTGAATCTTCTCATGTTCTCATGCACTGGTTGGAACTCAGTGTGCCTGCCAGGCGTTTTTCGAACGTGCTCTTTTCTGGTACTAGGAGTGGAATGCGGCCCTAGGTTCCATTGCAAATATTGTTCTTCTTGATGTGTACTATCACACCTCTTGTTTTGTTGAAGGAATTTACAATCATTTTGTATATGTATCCACCAAGATAAGGCTTCCAGCCATACGGCTAAGTCAATAGTGACATGCATGCTGAACATGGAAGCTGAGACCAAGATTCACGTTATACCATTCTCCTCAATTCCTGTTAAATCCCAAGATTACTCTGCTATGGATTTCTGCTGTTTCGGGTTATTTAAACGAGCCCTCAAAAGCAGACGATCCAAAACAATTGAAAGCCTTTGGAAAACTTGCAAACAGGAGTGCGAGATAAATGATTTTGACTGCCTGCAAAGTAGCCTGCTACATTGGAAGTTGCACTGCAGAAGGATAGTACAGGAACATGGTAACCACACAGAATCCAACAGAAACTGGCGCCATGGTACTTCATAACTGTATGATTCTTCAAACTTTGTCACTATAAACGTGAAACAACCTCTGTAGATGTATTTTTTTTTCGTTCACTGTTGTGACAGTATTAGTGCGTCCGGAAGATATAATGCTCTCTTTGTCTTAAACGACAATATCAGAACTGGAAAAATGTTTGTAGCCTTGCTGCTCATCTGGAAAAACGCATTTTATAGAACGCAGTAAATATTCGTCTAATATATAAAGTTGAATGTTTGTTTGTTTGTTTGTCCGCTATGCACATCTACAGTTTTCAATTTAGAACCACCAAATTTGGTACACTGTCTCATGGTACTCTAACTTAGACCACAGATGGTTTTTGGAAGGAGTCGGACCCGGGGTCAAGGGGCCCTCATACTAGTTTTCGTAAAAATTTCCATTTTTTACTTTTTTATTTTGAATTCGAATTTAATACTTTTTGTTGGATAAGTGCAAGAATTGATATTTTTGTGACAAGTGCTTTCCGGTGAAGAGCTGCAACACAATTCAGCATCGGAACTGAGTAAACAACACAAAACAAACGGAAAAACTAAAAATACCGTGTGTGTATAGACTCTACAGAAAATGAAATTCAAATTCTATGAAGAAATGAAATGCAGTATTAGGTACGGTTCGTGCCGGAAAAAGATAAATCGTTTTCATTTGATTTGTACAAAATTAAGATAGTAGGGAATTATCACCAAATTCTCCCGAGCAACGACGGGCAATGCTAGTCTTGAATAAATTACGAATGGGCTTTGGAAAGTAGTGAAACTGCTCGCAGTATTTGAGAATCCCTGCAGTTTGAGCTGTTTTGTTTTTCAATAAGTGCTTTTCTCATACCACACGCTCTTTTGCAGCAAGCAGCCCACGTTTAAACCATATGTCGTAGGTGATTTCCAACCATCTTGCCTGGCGTAACCATTGAGCTTTGTTTCACTTCTGTATAAAAATTATGTTTCTATTGTTGGACTAGTTATATCTCATCTTCAACCGATCAAAATAGATAAAAAGAAGTCCGCAGGGTTTAACCCTTTAACGACCATAACGTCTGAAACACCCTAACATCCAAATCACTACGACCGCCCGAAAACGCCCGTCTAGAGTGAGTAGGATTTCCTACCTACCCCCTACCTGTCCTTTGAATTTACAGAACCTCTGTGAGATTAACAGAAGTCACCCTCACTTATTATTGCTGTCCAAAGCAAATAAGTAAAGCAAGCGTTGCTATCTTCCGGGGCGATATTATTTACTCTCATGACATTCATGCATTCTTCGTGGGAGTAAATAAATGATCGCTCCCGGAAAGAGTCTGAAGGTCAATGCACATCAAGACCACAGATCGGAAGTTTCGCGTGGTGAAGGAGAACTACTCCTTCTTTTGTTAACTTTTAAAGGAAAGGGGAGAAATTCTAAAAGAATAAAACGGACAATTTCGGGCGCTATGGTATTCTGAGCGACACAAGATTTCAGGGTTCTGATCGTTAAAAGGTTAAAGAGACGCATTTTACCGACAGATCTCTTGCTTTGCTATGCATTACTGAAGTGTTATTTGTTATTTAAAAATCCAAACGGTGATAATTGGCAAACGAGAATCAGAACACTTGGTCCACTATGCAAACACAAGTATTCGGACATCTTTACATATGAAAGTAAACTCGCATTTGCGAAACCCATACGCGTACGCATGGGTGTGTTGTATAAAAAAGGGAAGCATTGACACACCTCTATGACCGCATTGGAAGCGACTATGCAGCGAGGAGATGAGTTGGCGTACTCTGAAAGGGACATGATGATCGTTGGACGCCACCTGAGTATTCAATCAGTGCGTAGTTATTGCCCCTCTTTTGGGCTTCCCCAAATCCACTGTAGCTGATGATCTTCAGCGATGGAAAGCAAATGGTGCAATTGCGGAAAAGCCGTAGCGTAGGAGACGATACAAGCTCAGCGATCGTGACAAACGAAGACTACTGCGGAATACGAAGGAGGTACATACTTCCTCTGCCACAGACCTGACCACCCGGAATACGAAGGATGCACATAATTCCTCTGCCACAGACCTGACCAGCCGGAATACGAAGGATGCACATAATTCCTCTGCCACAGACCTGACCAGCCGCGTATCACCAGCCACTGGAATAGCTATTTGCATTAGAACGGTGAGTCTGAAACTGTATTCTCGTGGTTATCATGCTATGTCATCAGCACAAAAGCCGGTCATCCTACCCAATGCCACACGATGACTGCAAACAGATAAAAAGTGGAAGAAGGTCTGTTTGTGGGTAAAAAAACGGAAGAGGGTCGTCTGAAGTGATAAAATTTACGCTGCTTACACTTTTGTCCCTACGTATTTCGGTGTGGCGGTTGCCATGGAAACGCTGTAAGGTGGACTGCAGTGCACCTGCAGTAGGGTTTAAAGAGAAATCTGTGATTCCATGGGGGGCAGTTTCTACTGGGACTCAGTCCTTTTCCTGTGGCGAACACGCGCCAAACTGCATGTACGAACACATTCTGAACAATTTCGCTCTACCTACGCTGTTGCAATACTTCAGCATGGATTCCTGTTTGCTTAAGCAAGATCGAGCGGCTTGTCATACTGCAAGTTCTATCCAGGCTTGGTTGGAAGAACACAACGTCCAAGTGTTGGACTCGACTCGACTGACTAAATTCCCGATCTAAATCCGATGGACCATCTGTGGAACGAAATGGAGCGCTCAATCCGATCTTGGCCGTTAAAATCTTCCACCAATGCAGCTATTGCAAAACCTTTTCAGGCGGAATGCAGGGAAACGTCAGTGTAGATCCACAGGTAGCTCGTGAAAAGCATGCTTGGAAGGGTCGTTGCAGTCATAATGCTCAAATGTGAGCCGACTTAAGTACTGATTTCGGCTAATAAATGTTCTTTTTTTCCATTCGACTTAGGTGTTCGAATTACTTTGTCTGAATAATTCATATCACGCACAGACTGTTGTCAGAGAAACCATACAAATCCTGACAAAACCAGTTTATAACGAACGCATGTCGAACAGGTTACCATACATATTTGGTGCGTCTTTATATACCAGTAATTATCATTCTGCTTAACTTATAACAGCTTCAATGTGGACGCGCTGCATGATAAACTGTGCACGCGTGACTTCATCTGCTTAAATCAAATGAACTATTTACAGTGTGAATATGTAAACGGTTTTTCGTTTACAATTTTCTGCGTAGCTTAATGTTTAGTTAGGTTTGCTGCCTTGATAAAGCCGCCGAGTCGAAGATCTAAAGCTCGGCGTTATATCTGCTTTTTGCTTTACATCCATGAACACGTTGAAGCCACCAGTTTCTTGTGTATGTTTGGTTATTTGGTGTAATTTTTTTTTTTTGATATGAAGTATCTATAGGACATGACCAAAGTGTGCTTTCATTTTTATATTTGGCTGAAGAACTAAAAATAAGCCGAAATATGTGTTTTTATGGCAAAAACAGCATGTCATTTTAATCAGAATAACGTAAAACGTGCTTACATTAAGTTTAAAATGCTAATAAAAGCAGGGGAAAAACCGGACATGTGAACATCCGGCCTCTAGAAACAACCCCCCCCCTCTCTTTTTATCTCTCTATCCTGTCGTAAAGCCTTATGTGCGCCGCGACATCTGCATTTTGTAAGAATATCAGTTATAAAGTGTCATTAGAGGAGTGCTCTTTTAGGACACCTTTTCCTATCGCTCTCAAATCTATAAAATGTCATAAAATTTAAGAGGATTGCCTTTAAATGTGTTGTTTCTTCAAATGGGGATTTGAAATAATTAGAATAGCAGTACTTTGAGGTATTTACATTCCGTAATGCTGCGATTTGTTTTCTGCGCCACTTATGTACTAGCTGTAAACGTAAAAGAATCACACACACAAATTTATCTCAGACAAATGGCTTTGATCGCGGAAAATGTTACGAGAACAATAATTCCCCAACGGAATGCAAAGTACAAAAGAACGACATTATTTATCGTAATTAGCTTTTAGATTAGTATCAGTTGTGTGCTTGATCTTTTCACTTAACTATCTCATTCAAATACATAAAGTAGGAAAAATGTAATCCTTTCATCTCTTTGTTGACGTACAAAATGCGGCAAACGCAATAATTACTTTCTTCAGAGTTCTTTCTTGACAACAGTATTAGTAGATAAACAATCAGCTGAATAGATAATAGACATCTAAAGAAACGGTGGATTTTCTGGCGCATTCACAGACTTTTGCTTACTAAACTTTGGCTCAATGTATTTGTCATTTTCTTGTAGGACTTCCGTCCACAGTGAGTAGAGTTTAGGTCCCAGTCACCTACAGCGAGATGGCCTTTTGGGCAGGACACAGGAACGGAAGGAATGAGAGCAAGTCTAGCGACTTTGACAGAACAGTTTGTAGTGAGATTAGAGTACAGTAGATGGCGCCACCGTACAAGTACGATATTGCACATAGAGGGGTAAGATAATTTCAGGGGGCATAGGAAAGGATACCCATTTAACCAGTGGGTCCAGCCTGGGGGCCGTCACTTAACGTGCTCGTCCGATGCACGGCGGATATTCAGCGATTGTTAGTAAATCACACCATCTCTGAAAGATCAGCCCAGGCTTGAACGTGAATCGTAAAGGAGGGTTTTATACCCAGCGGGGAACGGAAAACGCTACCCAATCACGTCGGGCACTGCGTAACGTAATACGCATGCGTGGAGTGTTTATCTCCAAGGGATAGACGATGATGGAATAAGCCAATCGTGACCCTACGGTGTGAGGACATCTACTCGTGTAATAATGCAGTGCGATTCAAAAAGTGTAAAAACGTGTGTTTCAAAGATGATACTATGTGTTTTAGGGCTTTTTTTTTTTTTGATTGGAGGTTTAACGACCACCGTGAGCAACTCAATGGGCTATAAGCAGTCGCCCGTCCCTAATTTAGGGTCACTGGTTCCAGGGAAGGGAGAGAGCCAGTGCCGTAAGACAAACACAACATCCATGCCTGACCGGGATTCGAACCCGGAACCCTTACGGACAAATGATCAGAGACCAGCGCCTTAGACCACTGCGCCACCGGGGCGGCTTTTTTAGGGCTTGTCAAGTACTTGGAAGAAGTGAAAGAAGAGGAGGATTACATAAATACTTAAACGGTCGCACCAACGAAAACCAATTGGTGCGATGTATTTATGTCGGGAGAAAGAAGGAGTGTACAGAAGTTTGATGAAACACTATTTGCTCGATGCTGAACTTTAGTTTAGAGCATATTTCAGGTTCACAAGGGAACTGTTTAATACCATTTTGACTCTTATTGAAGATGAAATAGCCTGTAATTCATATAATCGAGTGTAGAAGCGAATAACACCTGCACAAAAACTTGCCCACACTCTGACGTAACTAGAGAAACATGTATTATTAAAACAAATATTTGGGTAATTGCGGATCATTTTTTATTAAGCATGCATACACTAGAAATTTTTCTACATTAAAAAAAATATATGACACCGAGCACATAAAAAGTCATTTTTGACTGTGTAGAATCCACAAAAAACACGCATTGAAATAGGATAAAAATCATGGCCAAAGTATTTATATTTACTCATTACTGTCGCTGAGGGAGTATGCAAAGGTGTCTCTGAGGATGTTGCTTTCTTGAGTTGAATACTGTTCCATAAAATAGGATTTATACCAACCAATTTTATCAACTGCTCATCCTTGGAAGCTGAGAAACGATCCAATTCATTGTTAAAAATAATAGGTTATTAATAATCGAAAAAAACGATCTTGGAGAATGATACAGGAAAACGGCGAATTAAAGCGTGCAGAATGAGTTACTTCCAAAACCGGGGCAGCAATCCCTCGGTGCACGTTAATGAATCCAATACTAGTGAAACACTGCAACTCGCTAGAGCTCCAATGATTTTAATAGCACGAATTCAATGAAATAAGAACAGATAACCTCATGAGATCTTTCGAGTTTCCTAAAACTCATCTTCAGATCAAAAACAAATTAAACCCTAAGTTCGGGTAATGATGGTATATACACTGCTGGATAATTGCTAAGGACGGATCATAAACGGCTATATAGCGCATAAAAAAGTAAGTGTGGTTGGATGCCAAGTGAAATAAAATAATGTCAGAATGCCAGGACATTACAAGAAAGACAATTTATTGTGCTCTGAAATCCAGAAGACTTTGGAACGTGTTCAAGGGACAGACAGACCATTTTGTGCAGAATACGTAAACGTGAAAAAAATGCAATTACCGTCCGCAGGCGTTCCGGCGTAAGATGTCAATACGGGATATGGCCACCATGGAGGGCGATGCAAGATTCCACACGTCGTGTCATGCTTTGCACAACATTATCAAGCAGCTGTTGGGGTAATTTATCCCATTCCTCTGTCAGTGCACGGATGAGGGTGTCCTTGTTTATTCGAGGGCATTGGAGACCAGCAAGACTCCTCCCCAAAGCATCCCACACATTTTCAATGGAATTCAGATCTGAAGAACGTGCTGGCCATACGAGGCGTTGAATATCCTCGCTCTCAAGACACTTCAGGACAGCGACTGTTCGATGACATGTTGCGTTGTCGTCCATGAAAATGAATCTATCACTGACGGCACCACGGAACATGCGAACATGAGATAGCAGAACATCATTAATGTATCGTTTGCCAGTCATAGTCCCAGTTGGAAGCACATAGAGGGACGTACGGCCATTGATCATGATGCCAGCCCATACCATGACACTACATGTCGGATATCGGTCCCTTTCCTGTATGTTTGCTGGACAATATGCAGTACCACTATCACGCCAGATCAGTTGTCGTCGACAATCAGACGATAGACTGTATCTACTCTCATCTGAGAAGAGGACAGCAGACCAGTTGTTATCAGTCCAATCGCGATGTTGATGGCACCATTGCAAACGGGAGGTACGGTGACGTCTGGACAATGGGGTGCACACAACAGGACGGCGGGCGTATGGTCCTCCTTCATGCAAACGTCTGGCGACAGTTTTTCGGGAGATCCGCTTGCCAGTAGCAGCCATAAACTGATTTGCTACCTCACTAGCTGTGCTGCGCCGGTGTCTTTTTGTTGATAGCACTATGTACCGATCTTCTGCAGGTGTCGTACTGCGAACACGACCTCCCACGTGACGTTTGCTACACTCTCCATTTGTTTGAAATGATTTCCAAAGCCTTGAAACAACACTGTGGCTGACGTCGAACTCCCTGGCAACATCTGTTATTTTTCGCCCTTCTTCAATCTTGCCAATAATACGGCCACGCGTAAAATCATCTAGGTGATGTCGGGAAGACATACTGAAAATTGCAAGTTCGTCAATTGATTCTTTCCCTTTCAACTTTGCGTTTGAACAACAACGGTCAATACGCGTCAAATCCTTCATATCTCTTATCAGCGCTATGACGTCACGAACAAGTTCGGCAATCCAAAATTTGCATACGCACAACACGTCTTACTGTATCACGCACTTATGCTAATTTCCACATTTTCCTGCCTTCCATTTTATGGTTGCTATCGTTGCTATTGTCATCCGTCCTTAGCAATTGTCCGGCAGTGTATATACATATGTAACAACAACGTCAGACTGCAACGTGTGACATAGATAGGCCATCGGCCCATTGGAGAATGAATTGTTCTAGCACGCTGTGTACTACGCACTTGAATGCTCTCAAAGCAGTCGCCTTATCACGCCGGACGTCTCATGTCGGCGGTGAACCGGTTTCTTCCTCCTAGGAAAACAGTTCGGGTTCTTTCCATTGTACAAGTGGGGAGAGTAATGCGGTCGACGTTTTCCGTTCTCAGCTGCGTATAAAACCCGTCGCCAGGAAAACCCGCCCTTAGTGATGCCTTCAAGGAAAAATACACATACCGGCCTCTGAATTAGACAGTTTAATTCAATACCTGGTTGGACCTCCTTTAGCTCGAATTATAGCACGTATGCGGTATGCCATAGATTCCAAAAGATGTTGGAGAGAATCTACATATACAACATATCAGGCGTTCACCAGATAGTCATTTAACTGTCAAACATCAAACAGAATTCATCGCTCTTTCCACGTTTATAAGTGAGTCACGGAAAAGTTATCATCGGTCGCCACCGGGAATCGAACCCAGGGTCATCCAGTTACGCGCCGGGCATGCTACCACTGCACCACAGCGGCTTCGAATTCTCCATACTCACATACGATTAACTGTCAAACCACATAGCAGGTTGTTCCTTGGAGCGCCGCACAATGCTGGGAATTCACCAAAGATGGAAAGCAGCAACTGAACAAATAACTAGGAAGCAAATGAATAATTAATACACACAATTGACGTGGACTAGAAACATCAAACGGAAGGCATCGCTCTTTCCACGTTTATGGCTTGAGTTTGGCAGTTAGTCGTATGTGAGTCTGGAGAATTCGAAGCCGCTGTGGTTCAGGGGTAGCATGTCCGGCGCGTAACTGGAAGACCTGGGTTCAATTCCCGATGGCGGCCGATGATAATTTTTCCGTGACTCACTTATAAACGTGGAAAGACCGATGACTTATGTTTGATGTTCCTAGTCCACGTCAATTGTGTGTATCAATTAGTCATTTAACTGGCTCAAATTTGACAAAAGAGGACTTTACTCCCGGACCTGTTTTTCAAACATCTCCCATACATTCCTAATGTGGTTCTGATCCGGGCTTTTCTGTGGCCAGGGAACATAGTGGAAGGTTCTGTTGTGCTTTCTGAACCACTGCTGAACTCATCTTGCGCGATGGACAGTAACATTGTCGTTCGTGAAACAGCTGCGGATAAAAAGTCACCATTGCAGGATGGACTCGATCGACAATAATGTTCAGATAACTTTTGGAGGACGCCCGACCTGTAAGCCATATCAAGGAATCCACTACGTACACCGGAATGTACCCCACACTATGACACTGCCTCCACAACCTTGGGTTGTGTTTAGAAGGCGAGCTACGTCCATTAGAGGTCTGCACGGGCCTCAGTTTGGAAAACTTGGCTCGTTTCAATTTTTTAATTAAAGCCCGGCCCGCCCGGTCAGTATATTTCTCCTGTTTCCAAGGCCCTTCTTGTATTTTGGCAGCTCCCAACAATTACTAAAACACGAATTTGACACCTGGTGCACTCGGTCATTCGACTCCTGAAGAGTTTTTCGTTTTCTCAATTACAATAAACGTTAATTGGAATATTTCTGTGTTTCTGTATAAGTTACGTGACGTCTGAAGAGGGGGTGGGGCTTGTATACTTAAATATATTGCATGTAAACGACAATTTCCATGTCTTTCCAATGTTCTGGGTTTTCAAATCCATTGCCTGACGCCGGACCCGGAATATTTTTGGAGATGAGGAGGGGAGGAGAGGGGGTGGCTAATTCAAAAAGTACGAAATATCCAGAATTATAAGTTCGATCATTTTACTTTACATTGTCTACAAGCACATATTCTCCGGAAGCGATTTTGTCGCGAAAATTTTCGCTTTCTTAAATTCCATAATAAATACGAAGAGTATTTATCAGCAACACTGAACTGAGAATATGCTAGGAAAAACAACGACAGACTGCCCAGCTAACCAGTGTCACAGAAGTTTTGAAAACGGCTGGGCTGGGATACCTAAGGGTTCATTTGCCAAAATGGTACAGTGAGAGTACAAATGGGAAAAATACGGCACAGATTTACACACAGAAGTAAGTTTCTCCCAGTCCATTTTTCCCATGCCATTTAAGACAACTTAAAAGCTTTTTACACATCTAGAGAACAAAGTGCCGCCGACCAGAACAATAGAAAAGATGGTCTGCGAGCGGGTGGCACGGTTTATAAATGCTATCTTACGAAAACAAACTTTTTTTGCCGGTTGTGAGGTTCGAACTCACGTCTCCTCACTTCGGAGCCAGGTATGTTCCCCACTGAACTACACCGACGAGCCATTACATCATGCCCATCTACCTAATTAGCTATATCACCCCTTTCAGCCCGCACAAGAGCACCCACTCGGCGAGGCATCTATTCGATGAGGTGACGATAGGTATCCTGGAGTATCTGGTACCATAATGTTAACAACAGCTCCACCAGTTCCCGTACATTTCGGGGTGCTAGTGATTTAGCGCGAAACCGCTTTTCCAAGTAGGACCACAAATTTTCGATTGGGTTCATGTCAGGCAAATCTGGAGGCCAGGGTATTAACAGAAAGTCACCAGCATGTTCCTCGAACCACTCCTTGACGATTCTGGCAGTGTAGCATGGCGTATTATCCTGTTGGTAATAGCCATCACCAGCAGGGTACACAGTTGCCATGAATCGGTGAACTTGGTCCGCAACGATGTTCAAATACCTGACAGCTGTCAGGGATTGTGCTATTGCGATGATGGGACCAAAAGTGTCCCAAGAAAATATCGCTCGCAACATAACACCGCCGCCGGCCTGTTTCCGCCCAATAGTACATCCAGGTGCCATAACCGCCGTTCGTAATCGGCGTATCCGCGCTCTGCCGTCTACGTAAATCACCAGGAATCTTGATTCGTCGGACCAGGCCAGTTTCTTCCAATCTTCCACGGTCCAATGCCGATGATCTTGGGCCCATTTCATGCGTTGTTGGCGATGACGTACAGTGACCATGGGGACCCGGATGGGTCCTCGGCTACGCAGGCCCATGCACAGAAGACTGCGACGAAAGGTGTGCTGTGACACATTGCCCTGATCACCACTGTTGTAGGTGCGGGTGATTTGTCACACTGTAGTGTTACAGTGGACACCTCCCCCCTCCCAACCTAAAACCTGAAGAAAACTTTAAAATTTGTCCGCCATGTCGCGAATCGTATGAGGCAGCTAGGAATCACAGTTCGGCAGGCTCACATGTTCTTTTACAGTTCACAGCTTTTTTTTATTTATTTCTCATTTACGTTGTTTTTTTTTTCTTTCGGCTGTCCTCTAAATTAATTAACAAAATTGCGGGATAATTGGGAATTCGCTCCAATGCTTTTGAAGGCAAGAAACGCAATATTTTTGCCATTTTGAATTGCTAGACCTCACACATAGCCCTGAAGTGAAACATAAAAATTCCTATCTCAAGTGTCTTAGAGGGGCTGCAAAACGAACGAGGGAAATGTGCTTTCGAATGCGGATGGAAGCAGCATTGTTCGAAGTGGTTTTTCACTTTTCTTTTTTTCTTCTTTCCGCTTGTAGCTTAACGCTGTGGTCCGTATGTTTACTTCAGTGGGTGGGCCAAGAGACCCTCAGCAGACACATAACTCTGTCAGCAAGAAAGATACTCTGACGTCCGCTAGGGACAATGGGCAATTAAGAGTATAGAATCGCCGAAAAGAATAGGGGGTGGATTCGAGCGTTGTTTTCGGTCGGCAGTTGCCGATATACGCTTAAGGTAAAAGCACGTCTGATTTCGCTCGGCCGAGAAAATTAATCTCAGGGCTGGCGGTCGCAACTCGATAAAAAAATATGGAAACAAAACCCGCGAGGGGCATATTTGAACTGCGTACTTAGGCAGGGTAGATGTTATGCTAACGGAAAGGAACTGACCGAATTGGGAATGAATGGTCAAAAAGGACGGAAGGTAGCGACGGACGGAATCTACTATAGCAGCAGCGGAAGTGAGGGCGTGCCACTCTCCAAGCAGTTGACGTTCAGAATTATTTCTTCACGACAACAAAAATCACTTCCCAGGAACACAGAAAATCAGTCTCGGAAACTGCAACAGCAGATGTGAGAGGGGCTATTTTGTTTAACGGCCACCTTTAAATCTTCACAAGAGTGGATCCGTGTATACTCGCATCAGCGCAACAAAGTGCGGCGTGATATCACCATTTTAATTGTGTGCTTCATTTACATCAAGCGTCAAAGTGAAGTGTTGAATCATCGGTGCTGCCACATGGTGCAAGTGTGTGTGTGTGTGTGTGTGTGTGTGCGTGTTTTTTTTTGTCGTGTGATATTATGTCATGCACAACGGATTTGCACAGCAAAGTCACGAAACTGTAAGTAGATGAATATTTCCTTTTCTTTCTTCGCACATCTGCGAACTTGTGCCATCCCGACACCCAAAGCTGCATGGACATAGATGCAGTAATGCTGAGTGACTGAACCTCAGAGGAAATACCTGCACATACAGATTTATTTCTTACAGGGCCCATTTCCTGATTATTTTTTTTACATGAATAAGGGAGAGGGTGTGGCCACAAATTCCGCTGGGCGGGACAGTTTCTTTTAACTTTGGTTCAGGACCAACGTCAGCGGGGCAGGGTTCTGCATGTGCACGCTTATTAGATTTAGTTAATTAACTTTGGCAGTATTTCGCACCTATAATCTTATACCGCAAATTAACGTGCTTGTGTATTTTGTGTCGCGAGTATTTTTAATGTGATCGTTTGCATATAATTTGTTTTTCATTCTCTAAGCAATTGTATATGAATATCACCTGCAGCTCTATTTAGTGTGTAAACGAGTAGTATCTCTTGTTCAGATAGTCCGGTGGAGACTCAGTCGGCTGCGTCTTCCGACAGTAAAGTGTGACACCGTATGCTGCCCACATATGAGGGGCAATTGTCTATGCGCCTAGAGAGCGCCGTATCTGTTTAAATCTCGCAGAACGTTATTAAATGTTGTGTTGTGTATTTGAGAATCATGTGTTATTTGCGAAAGTGAGTGTTGTACTGGCTGGTTGGGGATTGAATGTACCGGAGTAAGATCCGGACCACTACACTCAGTCACGAATTGGTGATTGCGGGTGAACCTCATCACAACTCTGATCCCAAAGTATCGTTTTTTTAGTTTATTTTATTTTTTTATTTGTTGTTGTTATTTTGTTCACACGGTGGATTCACACAAGCCTTGTGCTTCGGGTCATTCTTCAACTTTTCATTTTTTATGTTCTGGTGTGAATCTTTGAGTGCAGCAGTGCACCTGAGATTCTCACCTGGTGCCGCGGCCAACTAAATTGTACTTCAGGTCTCAAGCACCGTTACCGGCCGACTCGGCAGGAACACTGCTAGTGCCGTGTAACATTAATGGTGCCGTTGTCCCAGGATCGATACCTATATTTTGCAGCTAGCGGAACAACACTCATGTTCGTAAAATAAGTGCGAATTGACTGCCATTACTATTTTTATTTAGTTTTGTTCGGTGCGAATTTTGTATAATTTAGCATTAAGTAAGCCTTAAGCTGTTTTCTAAGAACTGCCATAATTTTAGTGGGTAAGAAAAACAAAATGGCTAACACGAAGAAATCGTCATCTGCGAGTCACGTGGATTCAGATGATTCTGATGGTCACTCTGACGGAGAACATGTGAGCACTGGGGCTGCAATTGTTCCGGAAGAGAGTACAATTGTTACAAGTACAGCGGGTACATCACAGCTGAGACAAACAGCTTTAGCCGCACCTATGGTTTACGGTGAGCAAATAGCGGGATGCATAAACATGTTGAGGCTATTTACAGGCACTGATCCGCTGTATCGTGCTAAACACTTTTTTCAGGATGTCGAAAGTGTAGCGATGGTGGGTAGATGGTGTGAGCAAACTAAACTCGCGATTGCAAAATCTAAATTTCGGAGAGAGCTGCTGAATTTCTATCTGATAGCGATGAGCTGAGGGCTGAAACCGAATATGTAAATTTTAAACGGCTTGTCATTGATCGCTTCCAAGCCGAAGAGCCATTGTTAACGCGAATGAAGCAGTTTATGAATTGTGTGCAATTGTCAGGACAAGACGTTCGGCAGTACGCAACACGTCGTAAGAGCGCAGCTACGAAATATCATGGTCATAAGTCGGATATGTCCGAAGAGACAAGGAAGCACAGGGATCAAGAAGCGATGTGCCAATTTATTTCAGGGTTATCTGAATCGATTAGGCGTTGGGTGCTAACAAAATGCCCGGAAACTTTGGATGCTGCAGTTCTTATCGCAATTCAAGAGGAGGAGAATTTATCACTCATGGGTAGAAAAACTTTGGTGAATACGGTGGAAGGAGGCAGAGGGGACGAGGAGTCGGTAATGCTGGCCCGCACTTTGCAAAAGATGTTGTCGCGTTTGGAAGCCACGGAGAATACGGTAGGGCAGTTAGTCGGGAATTCTCAGGGAAGAGAAAACAGGAAATCGGAAGGGAATGAGAGAAATAGAGAGACATTTCAGCGATCTAACCCCAGCTCTTTGGGGCGGAACGAGCTAGAGGGAAGGAAACAAGGCTAGATGAACGCCGGGGTTTCGGTAATCGAAATGATTCACTCGAGGAGAATTCTGGATCGCAACAAACACGGCGCAGCAAAAGTGGAATTGTGTGCTTTGGGTGTGGATTAGAAGGCCACGTGATCCGGTTGTGCCCTAATTTGGATGGGTCAAATAGGACGGAGACAATACCCAAACAGGTATATAGCAGAGGAAGTGGAAGAGATTCTCATTACGAGGTATCAGGAAAATTTGGTACACAGAAACCAGATTCCAAGAATAAGTCTTTAAACTAAATAAGGGTCGATTTGTAAGAGGTATCTCGGCCCAGTCAGAGTTTAAATCCTCTTAGGTGCGTTATGTTTCTATTCAAAGTGGGGACAATTTGCCGATTATTAACGCAGATCTCGAAGGTGACAAAATTAAGTTATTAGTCGACACGGGATCATCGGTAACTCTTTTGGCGAAAGATGCTTATTTAAGATTGAAAGGTCGCAGGAAATTGACTCCCATTAATTCAGATTTAAGGATAAAAAGCATCACAGGGGAAATCATTCCAACCTTAGGATGTTACAACGTAAACCTGCGAATCAAAGGAAGAAATATTTTAGTCAAGGCCCATGTGTCAAAATACCCGCTGAGTGAAAATTACTCAGCATTGTTAGTAATTGATGCGATGCGAACACATCACTTAACCTTCTCTGCCCATTCGAATCAGCTGTTGTTTCCCGACCCCCCACCCACGCAGTGCTCTCCGCAGAAAGAGAGGGACGCGGACGATATGCTATAGGAGGGGGTGACTGTTGCCTCCCTGGCGCAGAAAACTTGTGTCCCTCCAAACGCAGAAATGTTCCTTCAAGTGAAGTTGGGAACACTGCCTCCTATGAGAGTACAGACTGTCTTGTTTGAACCGCATCCACGTGCACGCAAAGATGGATTACTTTTGGCACGGTCTGTTAATAATGTCGCATCAAGTGGTTTATATGATGTGAAAGTAGCAAACACTAGTAGTTCCCCTATTTGGTTAAACAAACATACTAAGCTATTTCAAGTAGAACCTGTGGAAATCACTCAGAATTCACGGGAAATAGGTGTAACGCAGCGCGGTACTTTGCCTGTGTCTGCCGGTGATTTTAAATTGGAGCATTTGAATTATTTTGAACGTGAGAAGGTTTTGGAATTACTGATGACATATTCCGATGTTTTTGCACGGGATCCCATAGATTTGCAGGGCACTGACCTCGCTGAACATGAAATTCATCTAACAGATGACAAACCCTTTAAGCTTCGCCCATACAATGTTCCGCATGCTCTTAGACCTGAATTAAAAGATCAAGTGAATGAATTACTGGATGCTGGAATTATTTCTAAGTCGGATAGTCCATATAGCTCCCCAATTGTCCTCATTCGAAAACGGGACAATTCATATCGTTTCTGTTGTGACTTTCGAAAATTGAATCAGATAACCAGAAAAGACAGTTACCCAGTCCCCAGAATACAACAGACCTTATCTCTTTTGCATGGATGCCGAATTTTTTCGAAAATAGACCTTTTGGCAGGGTATCATCAAATCAAAATCAGGGAACAAGACAAGCACAAAACTGCTTTTTCCTGCGAATTTGGCCATTTCGAGTGGAACTGTCTCCCGTTTGGATTGTGCAACAGTCCTGCAACTTTTGAAAGAGCTCTAGACTCATTGTTTTTGGACAAGCGTGATGATGGCATTCTAGTGTACGTGGACGATATTTTGTGTGCATCTAAGACCTTAAATGAACACTTGGAGAAATTGGAGTTAATTTTCCAACGTTTAAGAAGGCACAAGCTTAAAATTAAGCCAAGTAAATGTGAGTTTGCGACCAAGGAGGTTACATATCTTGGGCACCTTCTGGATGGTCAAGGAGTAAGGCCAAACCCTGAAAACGTGGAGGCCGTACGGGATTTTCCAGCCCCACGCACTGTTAAGCACGTCCGAGCCTTTTTGGGAATGGCGGGCTACTACAGGCGCCATATCAAAAATTTTGCATCCATTGCCCAACCTTTGACAAATCTCACCAGGAGAAATGTAAAATTTATCTGGGATGAGCAGTGTGAGGAGTCCTTCCAGCAATTGAGGAGGGCGCTCATAAGTGAGCCGCTGTTGGCTTACCCAGATTTCTCGAAAAGATTCTTCGTGACCACAGATGCATCCAAATTGGCTATTGCGGGTATACTCGAGCAGGAGGACGAAGAGGGCGTCAGACATCCTATTGCATTCTTCAGCAGAAAACTTAATCCGCAGAACAAAATTACAGTGCAACTGAGCAAGAGGCTTTGGCAATAGTTGCATCCATCGCGCATTGGCGGGAATATTTAGTGGGTAGGCAGTTTACAGTTATAACTGATGACAGACCCTTAAAGTGGCTGATGACGCTAAAGACTCCCAACTCTAGGCTTGTTAGGTGGAATCTCAGTCTATCCGAATATGATTTTGATGTAATGTATCGCCCAGGGAAGAAGAATACAAACGCGGATGTGTTGTCGAGGCATATTGCAGCAGTGGTAGCAAGTGATGCGGCTCCAGGCCCTACATTTGATGCTGAGGCCATAAAGGCTGCACAACGGGCAGACCCGAATTTGGTCGAAGTAATCGATTGCATCGAGGGGCGTGACTACTCTGCTGTTGATAAAATCACAGATACCTACTTCATGCGTGACGACCTGCTATATCATTTTTCCTTGCCAGCCAAAAACAGTCCACGCAGACTTGTTACTGAACAGTTGGTGGTGCCTGACTCTCTAAAGTCTGAGGTAATGAGAGCTGAGCACGATGGTATAAGCGCAGGGCACTTAGGGTTTGAGAAGACATTGGGGCGAATTAGACTCAAATATTTTTGGCTCAATATGTTTGCTGATGTAAAAAATTACACTGCTAGTTGTGAGGAGTGTTTAAAACGCCGGGGCTACAAGAGAAACCAAAAGGCGGGTTTAATTACCCCGGAAATAGTGCCAGTTCCGTGGTCCAAAATTTCCATGGACATCGCAGGACCTCTTCCCACGACAGAGAACGGGAACAAGTGCCTATTGGTAGTCACCGACTCTTTTACCAAGTATATTGAGCTAATCCTTTAAAATCTCAAACAGCCAAAGAAGTAGCTGAAAAATTCTCGACGCAAGTTATAGCGAGACATGGTGTACCTCATACTTTGTTGACTGACAGAGGAACGAACTTTTTGTCAGAATTAATGTCCGAACTCTACAGAAGATTAGGCATTAAGAAACTGAATACGAGCCCGAGGCATCCGGAGACTGACGGACAATCGGAACGAAGTATCCGTACAGTGATGCACTCCTTAGCGCTTTACTGTTCTCCGACTGGGAAAGATTGGGATAAGTTTACAGATTTTGTAGCTATGGCGTACAGAGCGGCCACTCACAGCGCTACTAGGGAAACTCCCAATTTCCTCATGTTTGGAAGGGACTTTAATATGCCTGGGCATTTGCTGAGCGAGGAAATCCCTTGGAGCTACTCTGAGCACCCGAATGATGCAGAGAGCTTGGTTATGCGAATGCAGGAAGCATTCAGAATTGTTCGCGATAACCTTGAAGAAGCAGCCCAGAACTCAAGGGACTATCGGGCACGGACGGCAGTAGATAAACAAATCAAGGTGGGTGATCTTGTTTATCAACACGACCCTTCGGCGTCCAAGGCAAGATCGCGCAAGCTGATGAAACCGTCCATAGGACCCTTTAGAGTGGTGGAAAAGACTTCACCAGTTAACTTCAAAATTGTGCCGGTGAACGATATGAGGCGTCCTCGCCTAACCCATGTTGATAGGATCTTTAAAGCCCCACAGAGAAGGGTATTCGACACGTGGCATTTCCAGGAAACAGTTCGGGATGCGGGAGATGAACCTGAGTCACAGCACCTCGCACGAACCACATGGGAGTCCGCAGATGCAGAATTGTATGAAGATGATGAATGGGAGAGCCCAATGTGGATGCTACAGGCGGGCGACCCAACGCCCTCCGCAGCAATTCCGCCTCCCTCAGAAACCGAACCCTTTGCAGCGCGAACCCGCATGATTGTGGATCCCTTACGAGTGCAGGGAAGCCAGGTCAAAAGTCCTCCAATCATTTCGCGGGCGTCGCTGAGACCAAGGGATGATTACGGGCGGGTGTTAAGGGCGAGTAACACCATGCCACACTGACAGACGGGGAGCAGTTGAGATTATAGTGGATCCCCAGGAAGACTGTGACACCACGATTATCTACGATGTTGAGAAGGAACTCGAAGACAGTGGAACGCAAGAATTTGGCATCGAGCGTAGATAAAAGCGGGTGTAGGAGCATCGAACGTGAGAGATCTGTGGAACTCGTGGATTCTCGAAGCTATGCCTCATATTTAAATTTTCTTTCCGCCTATCTCGACGGGTAGCAATGAACGTGTGATGAAATCCTTGAACCTTCCTTCCGCTCTCAGGGCACTTCAGTCCGGAATTAGGTGCCTTGCGACGGTGGGAAAGGGTTGAGTGTTTACAGTTAAAAAAAAAAATAGAATGATTGGATGAATAAACTTCATCCAGTCATCCCTTTTTCTTTCATGGGGGATGGAATGTTACAGTGGACACCCCCCTCCCAACCTAAAACCTGAAGAAAACTTTAAAATTTGTCCGCCATGTCGCGAATCGTATGGAGGCAGCTAGGAATCACAGTTCGGCAGGCTCACATGTTCTTTTACAGTTCACAGCTTTTTTTTATTTATTTCTCATTTACGTTGTTTTTTTTTTCTTTCGGCTGTCCTCTAAATTAATTAACAAAATTGCGGGATAATTGGGAATTCGCTCCAATGCTTTTGAAGGCAAGAAACGCAATATTTTTGCCATTTTGAATTGCTAGACCTCACACATAGCCCTGAAGTGAAACATAAAAATTCCTATCTCAAGTGTCTTAGAGGGGCTGCAAAACGAACGAGGGAAATGTGCTTTCGAATGCGGATGGAAGCAGCATTGTTCGAAGTGGTTTTTCACTTTTCTTTTTTTCTTCTTTCCGCTTGTAGCTTAACGCTGTGGTCCGTATGTTTACTTCAGTGGGTGGGCCAAGAGACCCTCAGCAGACACATAACTCTGTCAGCAAGAAAGATACTCTGACGTCCGCTAGGGACAATGGGCAATTAAGAGTATAGAATCGCCGAAAAGAATAGGGGTGGATTCGAGCGTTGTTTTCGGTCGGCAGTTGCCGATATACGCTTAAGGTAAAAGCACGTCTGATTTCGCTCGGCCGAGAAAATTAATCTCAGGGCTGGCGGTCGCAACTCGATAAAAAAAATATGGAAACAAAACCCGCGAGGGGCATATTTGAACTGCGTACTCAGGCAGGGTAGATGTTATGCTAACGGAAAGGAACTGACCGAATTGGGAATGAACGGTCAAAAAGGACGGAAGGTAGCGACGGACGGAATCTACTATAGCAGCAGCGGAAGTGAGGGCGTGCCACTCTCCAAGCAGTTGACGTTCAGAATTATTTCTTCACGACAACAAAAATCACTTCAGGAACACAGAAAATCAGTCTCGGAAACTGCAACAGCAGATGTGAGAGGGGCTATTTTGTTTAACGGCCACCTTTAAATCTTCACAAGAGTGGATCCGTGTATACTCGCATCAGCGCAACAAAGTGCGGCGTGATATCACCATTTTAATTGTGTGCTTCATTTACATCAAGCGTCAAAGTGAAGTGTTGAATCATCGGTGCTGCCACATGGTGCAAGTGTGTGTGTGTGTGTGTGTGTGTGTGCGTGTTTTTTTTGTCGTGTGATATTATGTCATGCACAACGGATTTGCACAGCAAAGTCACGAAACTGTAAGTAGATGAATATTTCCTTTTTCTTTCTTCGCACATCTGCGAACTTGTGCCATCCCGACACCCAAAGCTGCAGGGACATAGATGCAGTAATGCTGAGTGACTGAACCTCAGAGGAAATACCTGCACATACAGATTTATTTCTTACAGGGCCCATTTCCTGATTATTTTTTTTACATGAATAAGGGAGAGGGTGTGGCCACAAATTCCGCTGGGCGGGACAGTTTCTTTTAACTTTGGTTCAGGACCAACGTCAGCGGGGCAGGGTTCTGCATGTGCATGCTTATTAGATTTAGTTAATTAACTTTGGCAGTATTTCGCACCTATAATCTTATACCGCAAATTAACGTGCTTGTGTATTTTGTGTCGCGAGTATTTTTAATGTGATCGTTTGCATATAATTTGTTTTTCATTCTCTAAGCAATTGTATATGAATATCACCTGCAGCTCTATTTAGTGTGTAAACGAGTAGTATCTCTTGTTCAGATAGTCCGGTGGAGACTCAGTCGGCTGCGTCTTGCGACAGTAAAGTGTGACACCGTATGCTGCCCACATATGAGGGGCAATTGTCTATGCGCCTAGAGAGCGCCGTATCTGTTTAAATCTCGCAGAACGTTATTAGATGTTGTGTTGTGTATTTGAGAATCATGTGTTATTTGCGAAAGTGAGTGTTGTACTGGCTGGTTGGGGATTGAATGTACCGGAGTAAGATCCGGACCACTACACTCAGTCACGAATTGGTGATTGCGGGTGAACCTCATCACAACTCTGATCCCAAAGTATCGTTTTTTTAGTTTATTTTATTTTTTATTTGTTGTTGTTATTTTGTTCACACGGTGGATTCACACAAGCCTTGTGCTTCGGGTCGTTCTTCAACTTTTCATTTTTATGTTCTGGTGTGAATCTTTGAGTGCAGCAGTGCACCTGAGATTCTCACCCTGGTGCCGCGGCCAACTAAATTGTACTTCAGGTCTCAAGCACCGTTACCGGCCGACTCGGCAGGAACACTGCTAGTGCCGTGTAACAGTAGCCCTGCGGTTGCTGTGAAAAGTGTGCGACAGTCTTTGATCCTCTCTGGCATCAATGAGCTGCGGACGACACACGGCTGGACTACTGTTTTTCGTTTGGCCATCTGTGCACCACTTTTGATACGTACTCACTACAGCGACACGTGAACAACTCACAAGCCGCGCCGTTTCCGAGATCGTAGTTCCGAGGCGATGTGTCATCACAATTTGTCCTTTATCAAACTCCGATAAATCGGCAGCTTTTCCTATTCTGACTTCAAACACTCTTCTAACCGAAAGACGGTCCTCGGGTTGTATATACACTAAAGAGCAGTTGAATTAGAGACAGCTGGTATTATGCAAATGTGGTGCTGTGGGCGGCCCTGTAAACGGAAACGATCCAACAATATAAGGAGTGATGCGACGGGAATCAGTAAGAGTCGGACGCAGTATGGGTAAGACGAAGGATCTAAGCGCATTTGATCGTGGGCAAATTGTCGCTGCCCGACGAATGGGTCACTCCATCTCGGAAGTCGTGCAGGCACTGGGATTTTCACGAGCCACAGTGTCACGGGTGCACCGCGAGTAGATCGAATCCGGTAAAACCATCCCTGCAATAGCCAACTGCCGTAGACAACAGCGTCGGCTAGCTCGCATTGTGCCAGCGGATAGACGGGCCACAGTGCAAGAAATCACTCGGAAATTTAACGCTGATGCACAAAAACGTGTAAGCAGCCACACCATCCAGAACCATCTCCTCGCTGTGAAGTACAGAAGCCATCGTCCCACGAGGGTACCTCTGCTGACCGTACATCACAGGGTGCAAAGATTAGCATGGGCGCGGGAACATCGCCACTGGACCGTAGACATGTGGGGAAATGTTGCCTGGACTGATGAGTCGAGAATCACGTTGGTACATGCGGATGGCAGGATACGAGTACGGCGCAAACCACATGAAGCGATGGATCCTTCTTGCCAGCAGGGTACTCTTCAAGCTGGTGGAGGGGTGGCATTCTCGTCTGGGAACTGTTTACGTAGACTGAAATGGGACCCCTGGTACGTGTGACCACGTCCCTCACAGGTCAACGTTACCGGGATATCCTGGACGACCATTTGCTCGCGTTTGTGCGTCTTCAACATCCCACTGGGGACCTCATCCTGCAACAAGACAATGCAGCTTCTGAATTGTATCCGAATGGTTGGATGAACACTTCACCGACGTGACCTCGCTTCTTTGGCCAGCTAGGTCACCTGACCTCAATCCCATCGTGCACATCTGGGATGCCATCGAGAGAGATATTTTAGGCTCTGACCCCTCTCCATCAAATCTTCGTGAACTGTGGGAGCTTGTTCAAGGGTCGTGCATCCGTATGGCTTCCCAACGCTTCCGATGTCTTGTCGAGTCTATGCCGAGACGAATCGCCGCCGTCATCAGGGCGAAAGGTGGAGCTACACGTTACTAGACAGGTATCTCTAATTCAATTGCTCTTCAGTGAATATCAGTGCAAGCTGGTTTGCTGGATAGAATTTCGACTGTGTTCCTGATGGCATCCCCTTTAAATTTCGTGTAAAGGCCAATTCTTCCAATACTATTTGACACTATATGTAAAGAACACGTGCGAAGTGTCAACCAGGACATGCAGAAGCTGTTTTTAGAGTGCACCTTGTCACGTGCACACTGTGACGCACCTGTGCGGGTACACTGTGATTCCTCGGCTGGTATATTATTCTGATACGACTGTGTAGAGTACGACCAAGAAGAAGGTGAGGCATGATGATGTGGAGAATGCTTTAAAGAAAAAGAGAATGAAGAACTGGAGGAACAAGGCACAGAGTCGTGAAGAATGAAGGGCTATCCTGAGGCAGGCTCAGGTCTAAGATGGACTGTAATGCCAAAGGTACTAGTAGAATGTGTAGAGTGCAACGTTGTATAACTTTACCCGTCCTAGCAGAAGAGCTCTGAGTTACATAAAGAAGGAAATGGGTGTAAAATAATCTTCATAATGAGGAATATCCTACCAGAAAGGATTTTCTAAGAGACTTCTGGAATCGAGTAAAGTCTTTCACTTAGAAATAAAAGCTGATGTCCCTAACAGCAGAATGTTGAAAGGCAAAATAGTAAATACACTAAAATAATTTTTCATAGTAAAACCGATGTTAATTTTCAAATGCGTGTTCCCGGAGCAAAGATAAAGAGAAACAAGTTTTTATATCTACGCTCCTTAGCGGAAATCTATGTAGTATTTAAGAAGATATTCATTATAGCAAATGGCATGCATTAAAAAAGGAAATTCTTCAACACGATTCTTAAGTACCCAGATACACTTTTAAATAGAAGTGCATTACAACACCATCTACCGCCTGAACTGTGAATTACAAAAAACCCAGGAGTACAAACAAACTAATAAACAAGATGAATGCCTTTCGCTGCTGAAAGAATTATTTTAATCAAACATTTAGAAGCAGAGATATCGAGAAAAATTAGATTCAAGATTTACGTCCCCTAGTGGTCAAATTGTGTATTATTTGGGGAAGGAAATGCGCATTAATTTTTTCATATTTCATGAAGTTGAATCGAAGAGGGAGTTTTTTATTCGGGTTTTCAGACGCGTAGATGTTGCTGCAAATATCCTGTAAACGGAAACGTGACTTATGCCCTCTTGTGGGAAACTTGGGGCGTCTAGAAAAATTGGATATTATATGCAAACTATTCCGTGTTAGACACGCTGTCCGATAAAGAAGGAATTATTCAAATCATACTGTTAGAAACAGAGACATCGAGAAAAATATGATATACATCTATATTACTGGAAGAAAGACTGTGCATTATTTTTTGCATTAAATATGAGCAAAAGAATTTTCATAGAGATCTGTATCAAACCGCGAAGTAACTTTTTCAGTCGAGTTTTTCAGAACAGCAGATATTGCAGCAAATACATGAAAAACATAAATATATTATTACTCTTAATGACAAAACAGTCATTTACCGAAATTTGAACTATATGCAGAAAATCCTTTGATAGGATATTATCCTTTCTTTCCGTTAATCGGAAGAGCATATTTTGTGCTTCTAAATACAAAAAGCATTTTTCAAATCGGACTAATAGTTGCAGATATATGGTGTCCACAGACTGATGGAGGTACTTTTTTTTTTACAGAAGACGTGCTGAAAAGAAGCTGTATACGAAATCGTCTTCGTGATAAACGGTATCGCAGGAAGAAAAAAGGATTTGTTCTTTCTGTCGGATTGTTAGATGCAATGATATCATCATCATCATCATTGTCAACCATTATCAATCCACTGCTGGACGAAGGTCTCCCCAAGTTTCCTCCACAACGGTCTGTCTTGTGCCAGTCTCCTCCATGTCACTCCCGCATATTTACGAATTTCATCCACCCATCTCCCATGTGGTCTTTTTCTGGGTCTTTTCCTGTCCCTTGGAATCCAATCTAAAATTTCGGCTGTCCATCTATGGTCTGTCCTTCTGGCAGTATGTCCAGCCCATTGCCATTTCAGGGATTTAACTCTGATCGTGATGTCTTCCACTCTCGTCATTTTTCGGATCCACGAGTTTCTCTTCTTATCTCTCCTGGTTATACCAAGCATGCACCTCTTCATGCTGCTTTGAGTTGTCTGCAGCCTTTGTATGTCTCTTTTAGTTAAGGTCCACGTCTCTGCACCATACGTAAGCATTGGAAGGATGCATTGATCAAACACTTTTCTTTTAAGACATAATGGCATATTGCTCTTGAAAATTATGCTGTTTCTTCCAAAAGCTCTCCAGGCAAGTTTTGTACGCCGATTAATTTCTTCATCAATGTGACCCTCACTTGATATCTGCTGTCCAAGATAAACATACGTATCTGTTATCTCCAGTTTTTCTCCATCAATCGATAAATCTTCATTTCTTGTAAAAGCATTGAACATCACTTTTGTCTTCTGAAAGTTCATTTTTAATCCCACTTCTTTACTCTTGTCAGCAAGTTCCTGGATCATACTCTGCAGCTCTGATGGGGTAGTTGCAAAAATGACTACGTCATCAGCAAAACGAAGGTGGGTTAGATAATCTCCATTAATCTTTATCCCTTTGTTTTCCCAGTTCAGTGATTGAAAGACATTTTCCAATGTGGCATTAAAGAGCTTCGGAGATATGGTGTCACCTTGTCTCACTCTCTTTCCAATTTTTATGTGTGTTGTATTTTCAAACAGCCGAATCTTTGCACTTGCATTTTCATAGATGTTATTAATAATATTAATGTATGCATCTTCAATACCGCAGGATTTGAAGATGCTTCAATACATCCGTGGTAACTGCTGATGGTTTCACCGAATCAAAGGCTTTTTCATAATCGATAAAAGCCATGCACAATGGAAGTTCATATTCCCTCGCTCTTTCAATTAGTTCTCTCAGTACGTGGATATGATCTATTGTGCTGTAGCCACTCCTGAATCCAGCTTGTTCTCTCGGTTGAGCCATGTCCAGTGTTACCTTCAAGCGGTGTGAAAGAACTTTAGTGAAGATTTTATAAACCACTGATAGGAGGCTGATAGGTCTGTAGTTCCTGAGATCCTCAATGTCACCTTTTTTATGTAGCAGGATCATTGTAGCATTGTTCCAATCCTCAGGAATCTTCCCTTCATTAAGGCATCGAGTGAAAATTTGGGCGAGTACTGTTTCGATTTCTCCACTTGCTTCTTGTATGATGTCTATAGTAATTCCATCTTCTCCTGGAGCTTTCCCCCGCTTCATGTTCTTGATTGCATGAGCAACTTCTGCTGGGAGGACTGGAAGAACTCTGGTACCTTTCATGATGTCTGGAGTACATGTATCATCCCTTTCATATAATTTGGAGTAGAAATCTTTCACTCTTGTCAAAATTTCGCCTCTATTTCTTGTTATAGAACCATCTTCTTTTCTCAGAGCCATAATCTGTTTTCTTCCCTTACTGAGATGTCCCTTTGCTATCTTTAGGCTTTGGTTGTTTTCAATTGCTTTCCTCACTAGCTCACAGTTGAATTTCCTTACGTCTTCAGTGATACTTTTTCGTGTTGTCTTGCATAGCTCTATATATTCCACTTTGGAAGTCACATCTTCTTTAGTTGTCCTCATCTCTCTTCTTTTTTGCATCAACATTTTGGTTTTCCTGATAATTTGTTCACATGCAACTTGTTCTTAGACCCAGCTAATTTTGTTGCTGTTTCCATTAGAGCTTTGGTTACTTTTCTGTTAACTTCCGAAATATCCACTTCTTCCGATGTTAGGCCTTCTAAAGCAGAGAATCTGTTCTTCAGTTCTAACTTGAAAGTATTATGGTGTTTTTTAAGGTTGGTTATGTCAATACATTTTGTTTGTCTTATGAGCTTGCCACGTTCCAGTTTAGTGTTGAGGTGCATCTTACATCTCACCAATCTATGGTCACTACCTGTGTTGAACTTGTTCAGCACACTGCAGTCTTCGATGACGAATTTTTTTGTTACACATAATAAAATCAATTTCACTTGTCGTTCCAATTGGATGTCTCCATGTCCATTTCCTGTGTGGCTTTTTCTTGAAAAAGGAGTTCAAGATGAAAAATCCTTCTGCCTCTGCAAACTCAACGAGAGTATTTCCACGCTGGTTTCTGTTGCCGTGACCGAATTTACCTACTGAAGTTTCATTCTGTTGCCGTTGCCCTATTTTTGCATTGAAATCTCCCATAATTATCTTCAAGTGCTGCTTACCTTTATTATTTAGATGACGAATTTCCTCATAAAATTCTTCAATTTCTTCTTCAGGATGACTTGTGGTGGGTGCATACGTTTGAATAATCTGAGCCTGGTATCTTCTCGATAGTTGGATAACGAGTCGTGCAGCTCTGTCAGAGGAACTTTCAACTTCTACCACTTTATCCTTCAGTTTCTTGTTTATTATAAATCCAACACCACTAGTTCTGCCAGTATCTGTCCCACGATAATAGAAGAGATGTCCACTGTTCAGTTTAATGAGATCTTCTCCTTTTCTCCTTACCTCACTTAGCCCGACGATGTCCCACTTGATCCTTTGTAGTTCCTCTTCCAATTCAAGAAGCCTTGAATCAGAAGATAGGGAGCGTCCGTTATAGGTAGCCAAGGTCAGCATCAAATGGCAGCCCTAGTCCGGTCCTCCGGGATTCTTAGCACCCTCTGCCTTCATGTCGCACTGGCCGCTGCCTTGGCCAGGTACATTCCAGCTGCCGGAGACTGAGGGCCAAGATTTAAGTTGTAGAGTCATTTTGGAGGTGTTTGTCCATAACTCACCACGCTGGCCAAGCGGGTTGGTGAGTGTGGGATAGCATTTCCTCTGATCCCGATGGTATAGTTATACCGCTATTGGCGGTCGTCAGAGCCCCTTTAGTGGGAACAGGATGCACCACGAGAAGGCGGGGTTGACATTTGTCAAGGAGAGGCTGTGATGTTACGCATCACCTGACCTTACATCCCGATGCAATGATATAGACTGAAATATATTTTGAATCGGATAGTTGTGACGTACGACAGAGATAAAGTACGTGTCAAGACGACAAATCTGCAGCGGTATATTCCGTCCGTGTAGCTTAGTTGGGAGAGCAACTTACTCCGACGTGAGGGGGTATAACAAAGTAAATTTCTCCGTCATTTTTGGTCTACGCCGGGAATCGAACCCGAGTCCGCTTATTCCGGAATAAGTCTCTCTACCAACTGAGCTACGCAGACGTTCATTTTGATTGCTATCTGCCTTTATGTCGTGTGCGTCCTGCTGGCAGGTACGTCACAGGGGTCCAGGTTCGATCACCGTGACGGACAAATTTGTGTTTTCACATTGGCGCCTGAACGTAAAAATGGATCTACCGGCTGTTGAGTTCATCGAAAAATCTGTTTTCGTTGTTCCCCACATCGTCTGGAATTAATGAAAAATCATTTTTTAGTTGGGAAAGCAACTTACTCAGGAGAGAAGGCGCACGGCATGGGACTCCGTTACGGACAAATTTGTGTTTTTACATTGCGCCTGCCGTTACGCCCTCTAACAGCGAAGTTGAACAACGCTCGAAAAAAAAAACAAAAAAACTAAAAGTCAAGCGTCATCTTTCCCAACACGCTTCACCGTGCAGAAGGATTTCTTCAAATCGGACAGATCTACTCAGAGAGACAAAGTTCATACGGATGGACATAAAACAAGCATGTCCTCTTTAAAAAAATGACTTTTTCACTGAAAATGATTTTTTTCTTTTAACTTTATCAACATACAACACGTTACAAGTTCTCCCGTTAGTGTCATTCCCTTAAACATTTTAATAAACGATCTTGATAAACAGAACAACCTCATTTTGTCGAGGCTTCCAAAAGCGTGGTTTCGTAACCATTGCTTCTAGCATGCAAATTTTGTCCGTGATATCTTCTAAAAACAAAAGAGAAAGAGAGAGACGGGGAGAGGGGGGAGAGAAACGAGAGAGAAAAACATCCACTAAAATCCTCGTCCTTTACGCACCGTTGATAGGTGTAAGAATCCTCTTTGTTCATACTATCTTAGAGTCTGTCCCCAAATAGACATTGTTCTTGATAGAAATTCCAGGATCATCTTCTTTCCTCTCTTTACTGGAACCCTTATTTGATGTCCAAACACAAGAAATGAGCAAAATGTAGTAATGTACCTTCCTACTCGTACACGTTTTTCGAGTGCACTCTACGAACGTTTTCACAGGAAAGGAGGAAATCTTTGTCATCTTTGTCATGTTGGTATTTCTTTAAGAACAGGCTTGGATATATACACTGCTGGACAATTGCTAAGGACGGATCATAAACGGCTATATAGCGCATAAAAAAGTAAGTGTGGTTGGATGCCAAGTGAAATAAAATAATGTCAATATGCCAGGACATTACAAGAAAGACAGTTTATTGTGCTCTGAAATCCAGAAGGCTTTGGAACGTGTTCAAGGGACAAACAGACCATTTTGTGCAGAATACGTAAACGTGAAAAAATGCAATTACCGTCCGCAGGCGTTCCGGCGTAAGATGTCAATACGGGATATGGCCACCATGGAGGGCGATGCAAGATTCCACACCTCGTGTCATGCTTTGCACAACATTATCAAGCAGCTGTTGGGGTAATTTATCCCATTCCTCTGTCAGTGCACGGATGAGGGTGTCCTTGTTTATTGGAGGGCATTGGCGACCAGCAAGACTCCTCCCAAAAGCATCCCACACATTTTCAATGGGATTCAGATCTGGAGAACGTACTGGCCATAAGAGGCGTTGAATATCCTCGCTCTCAAGACACTCCTGGACAGCGACTGTTCGATGACATGTTGCGTTGTCGTTCATGAAAATGAATCTATCACCGACAGCACCACGGAACATGCGAACATGAGGTAGCAGAACATCATTAATGTATCGTTGGCCAGTCATAGTCCCAGTTGGAAGCACATAGAGGGACGTACGGCCATTGATCATGATGCCAGCCCATACCATGACACTACATGTCGGATATCGGTCCCTTTCCTGTATGTTTGCTGGACAATATGCAGTACCACTATCACGCCAGATCAGTTGTCGTCGACAATCAGACGATAGACTGTATCTACTCTCATCTGAGAAGAGGACAGCAGACCAGTCGTTATCAGACCAATTGCGATGTTGATGTCACCATTGCAAACGGGCGGTACGGTGACGTCTGGACAATGGGATGCACACAACAGGACGGCGGGCGTATAGTCCTCCTTCATGCAAACGTCTGGCGACAGTTTTTCGGGAGATCCGCTTGCCATTAGCAGCCATAAACTGATTTGCTACCTCACTAGCTGTGCTGCGCCGGTGTCTTTTTGTTGATAGCACTATGTACCGATCTTCTGCAGGTGTCGTACTGCAAACACGACCTCCCCCGTGACGTTTGCTACACTCTCCATTTGTTTGAAATGATTTCCAAAGCCTTGAAACAACACTGTGGCTGACGTCGAACTCCCTGGCAACATCTGTTATTTTTCGCCCTTCTTCAGTCTTGCCAATAATACGGCCACGCGTAAAATCATCTAGGTGATGTCGGGAAGACATACTGAAAATTGCAAGTTCGTCAATTGATTCTTTCCCTTTCAACTTTGCGTTTGAACAACAACGGTCAATACGCGTCAAATCCTTTATACCTCTTATCAGCGCTATGACGTCACGAACAAGTTCGGCAATCCAAAATTTGTATACACACAACACGTCTTAATGTATCCCGCACTTATGCTAATTTCCACATTTTCCTGCCTTCCATTTTATGGTTGCTATCGTTGCTATTGTCATCCGTCCTTAGCAATTGTCCGGCAGTGTATTAAAAGCGAAGTGGATCCTTACAGAAACCAGCTGAATCGAAGACGGAGATATTACTCTTGCTTAAGTCATCAATAGAAACACAACCTTTCTTTATTTTTTTCTTCTGGAAGTTATCGAGGACGAAAACTGAATGCTAATGTCAATGGTTAGACAGCAACGTTTTGGCTCCAATAATTACAGCATTTCTGATTTTCAAAATTATTTAAAAAAGTATATAAATCAATTACATCCACAATAGGAGCTGTAACATATTCGAAGTTTAGAAAGTATAACAGGAAAATAGTAAAAATATAGTAGTAATCAGATGTATTGTTGTAAGAATATATAAATAAGGGTTTCCAATCTTTCGCACATCAACCAGATGGCTTTTTCAAGGTAGATAGACTGAAACTGTAATCTGAATACTAGGACGCTTCAACAATTTGAAGCGTTCTACAATTTTATATATTCTTACGCCAACAAATCAAATTACTAGAAGAGTTTTACTGTTTCCTACATAGTTGGCTTATAGTTCCTCGTTTTTAATTTGAAACAGGAAAGGTGGCCTCGAACTCCTGGGATTATTGTTTACGTGTTCTTAATCATTTTCGATAAGAAATAATTTTTAAAAACACATTTTTAGAAAAAAAAAGGTAAATCCCGCACACGAACACTTAATCTCATAGCAAAGAAACTTGGCATTGTTTGAAGAGGTTCTTTGCCGAAACGAATTCCATAGCGCAAAAAGAAGTTTTAGAAGCTATGCATCTTTCCCGACAGTAGTAAAATAAATCCCAAGCAAAACATTTCGATGTAACGACAATGAGTAACGGAAGTAGTCAAAAAAAAATCTGGTATCTGTCCGTGCCGTATGCTATCCCGTGAAGGGACGTGTGAAGTGATATAACAAAAAATAGAGAAAAAAAAAGGGCTGTCTGCAGTTGCAGAAAAATCAGTGGTAATGCTGGAAGGGAAAAAAAGACAAGAAAAGATAAAACGGGAGAAAATTCTGAACTTAAGTAATGGGACGCTATTATACACTGATGTGCAAAAATTAAGTACGAAGAGGAGAAATTAGCATAACAGCGGAACGAGCAGGCAGAACGAACCGAAAGACCACTCAGGAGATAGACTACGGTCCGGTACGGTAGGGCATGCGCATATATGCAGCAAGACGTAAAGGGGGGGTGCACTGTCGGAAGGGTATAAAGCACACGGACGGTGTACGCTCAGCAATTCGGTAAAAGCTATTGCACGATGTACATCGGTTTGAACGACGTTGAATTGCTGCCACCGTGTGATATGGCCAACAGGCAATATAGTAGACGACATCTGGATGACTTTACCCGAGGTCGCGTCATTTGCAAGTTGGAAGAAGGTCGAAGTGTGACTAGTGGGGCCGAGGAGTTCGGGATCGCTCACAGCATCGTTTAACGAGCTTGTAGAGCATTTCAAACGACAGGAACAGCTGTCCGAGAGTTTAGCAGTGGTCGTCCACGAGCAACCACGGCGGCGGACGACCGGTATATTGTCCTACAGGCGAGAAAAGACAGACGGCAGACAGCTGGAGAAATCGCAAGGCGCATGTAACACACAACTGGATGTCAGTTATCGCGTTTTACCGTGGCCAGGAGGCTGCACAAAGGTGGTCTATTTGCACGATGACCAGTACGGTGTGTGCCATTAACGCCTGCTCATCGGAGACGGCGGTTTCTGTGGTGCCAAGAACACAAGAACTGGACATATCAGCAATGGGGTCGAGTTCTCTTTCCGGATGAGAGCCGATTCAGTCTGATGAGCTATTCTGGATGTATACACATCTGGAGAGAGCAGGGAACACGCAATCACACCTCCAACATGATCGATAGGGACCGGTTTGGAAGTAGCGGAGTTTTTGTTTGGGGCGGTATCATGCTTGGTAGCCGTAACGACCTCCACATCTTCCAAGGAGGTTCAGTCACTAGTGTCCGCTATTATACCGAGGTCCTCCCTCACGCGCGTCTGTTTAGAGGTGCTGCGGGTCCTGAGTTCCTCTTCATGGACGACAACGCTATACACCTCATCGTACAGTGGATGTCCAAGAGCTATTGGAGAGTGAAGATATTCAATGCATGGATTGGCCCGCAAGGTCCCCCGACCTAAATCCAATCGAACTCGTGTGGGACCTTCTCGGGAGACGCTTGGCAGCACGTCACCAGCCGCCAGCAACGATTCCGCAGCTGAGATTGGCGCTACAAGAGGAATGGGCCGCGATGCCTCAACAGCTCTTTGACAACTTCATCCTCAGCATGGGCATACGTTGTAAATCCTGCAACGTAGTCAGGGTTGATCATATCCCCTACTAAAGACTGGATTTTCTTGGAAGCTGTCTGTCACATGGACGTTTCTGTCTTCTGTCCAGTTGTGCTCAAGGCTACCTTTTCAATAAAGTGCCTTTGTATCCTTTGGATTCCTTGTTTGGACGGTTTTGCTCAGTGTCCCATATTCTTACATCTTGGGGATCTTATGGCATGATTTGAGTCGATGTGGAGCACTTCTGCGCGACGTTACATTCGAAAAACCGTCTCGTCCTTAATTTTTGCACGCCAGTGTATTGCCGCCACCATAGTTTAGTAAATATTTACTTTTATGACTTGCATATGTTCTTTCATTGATTTTACGACAATAACATTCATTAATCCAACTACCTATGTACCGGTCAATGTGAGGAATTAATAAACAGTATTGTGTTTGTTATTATGATTTAATTCCACTTTGTGTGCACCGGACCGTGGCTCGGTATGGTCGTGAGTGATGCGAAAAATGTAATGTGTTTCTGGACGTAAATAAATGTATACTCTCGAATCACTCGTTTTACTTCACGTCCACAAAGATTTTTGAGTGCGAAAGATGCACAGCATAAATTAACTAGAAGAGTATCAAGGCACTTACTCTATTAATTTTTTGCATTAAATATTCAGAGGAGGAGATGCGGCTGCAAACGCGAACACACGCTAATGTCCCCCATAGCCTGAAAACTGTGCATTATAAAAAAATCCAAGATTATATGCAAAATCTTCCACAAGGTGAATGGTTTCCAGCGTTCAAAAATTTTGAACACGGACTTTTAGAAAGGAAAGATACCGAGAATATAGGTCATTACTTTGCGCTCCTAGAGAATAAATTGTGTTCTTTTTTAGCCAGAAAATGTGCAGAAAGTATTTCCGTAGTGAGTGATATCCGACCGAAAAGTAATGTTTTCAATTGATTTTTTGGCAAACACATGCAGCAGCAAATACTCAGCACACAGAAATAAGTGCTTACGCTTTCTAGCGGCAAAATTGTGCATGCAAAGTATTCATCTTGAGGATCGTTGTACGGCAACAATCTGGATATCTCTGCTTCTAATAGTCCGAGTTTTCAAATCGGACTGTTAGAAGAGATATCGGAAAACATGACATACGTCTATGACTCTGGTAGGGAAACTCTATTGTTATTATAAGCAATAAATATGGACAGAGTTTTGTTTGCTGTGAGAAATATATGTCCGAAAAAGAGTTTTCTCTAAAGAGCTTTTAAGAGCACAGGTACTGCTTCAAATGTATCGAAAACGGAAATTCGCGCTTAGGCCACCTAGTGGCGAACTGTTACTGTCGAAAACATAAACGTTACACGAAATAAATATCCACCACAAACTGTATCGGATGCAATAAGAATTTTACAAATCGGACTTTTGGAACGAGAGATTTCGAAGGAAATGTAATATACTTTTACGTCCCCTAGCGGAAAACGAGTGCATTATTTCAAAATGAAACTGAAAGGAAAACTTTCCTCATTGTAAGAGGTATCTAATTAAGAGAGTAATTTTGAATTCGATGGCAACTGTATTTACGCCCCCTTTTGACGAAATTATGCATCTGAAAATGGCTAGCTGGCAAGGGTCATCTTTCTCGCAGTTCACACTACTCAAAATACTTTTTTCCAAATTACAGAGGGCGAGTTGAAAGTTTTGCAATATTTGCATAAACGCATGTGCTGGGTTGAGTATGTCACGTGTTTAAACTAGTTCAAGTCGCGCACTTCAGTCAGTCGAAAGGGACATAAAGTGGTAGTCGTTGCTGTGAACATTATTGCATGCCGTCAGTCTGTCTGGGTTGGGTTGCCTAAAAGATGAACAGCCACAACCGGCTCTGCGGCCATAACGCTTCTCAAGCAACACGAAACATTTGTCATGCGAAATGAGAAGGTTCCGTGGACCGCAGCACCGTAACAAGATGGTTCAAGAAATTTCGCTCAGGTGAAAATATAAGCTCAGGTCTCAAATAATACAAGATGGAGAAAGAAATTTCACAAACCTTGGATTACTTCATAACTCTTAAATCAAATAAACATGAAAAACAGATTATATTCAAAATTTATTAAAACAAAATTACACAGTGATTTTAACAAATGTAAAACCTTTCGAAATTCTTTAAAGTACACTGTTCTAACAGTAAAAAAGAAACTATTATGCACATATCATCATCATCATTGTCAACCATTATCAATCCACTGCTGGACGAAGGTCTCCCCAAGTTTCCTCCACAACGGTCTGTCTTGTGCCAGTCTCCTCCATGTCACCCCTGCATACTTTAGAATTTCATCCACCCATCTCCCATGTGGTCTTCTTCTGGGTCTTTTCCTGTCTCTTGGAATCCAATCTAAAATTTCGGCTGTCCATCGATGATCTGTCCTTCTGGCAGTATGTCCAGCCCATTGCCATTTCAGGGATTTAACTCTGATCATGATGTCTTCCACTCTTGTCATTTTTCGGATCCACGAGTTCCTCTTCTTATCTCTCCTGGTTACACCAAGTATGCACGTCTCCATGCTGCTTTGAGTTGTCTGCTGCCTTTGCATGTCTCTTTTAGTTAAGGTCCACGTCTGTGCACCATACGTAAGCACTGGAAGGATGCATTGATCAAACACTTTTCTTTTAAGACATAATGGCATATTGCTCTTGAAAATTAGGCTGTTTCTTCCAAAAGCTCTCCAGGCAAGTTTTGTACGCCGATTAATTTCTTCATCAATGTGACCCTCACTTGATATCTGCTGTCCAAGATAAACGTACGTGTCTGTTATCTCCAGCTTTTCTCCATCAATCGATAAATCTTCATTTCTTGTAAAAGCATTGAACATCACTTTTGTCTTCTGAAAGTTCATTTTTAATCCCACTTCTTTACTCTTGTCAGCAAGTTCCTGGATCATACTCTGCAGCTCTGATGGGCTAGTTGCAAAAATGACTACGTCATCAGCAAAACGAAAGTGGGTTAGATAATCTCCATTAATCTTTATCCCTTTGTTTTCCCAGCTCAGCGACTGAAAAACACCCTCCAATGTGGCATTAAAGAGCTTCGGAGATATGTTGTCACCTTGTCTCATTCCCTTTCCAATTTTTATGTTTGTTGTATTTTCAAACAGCCGAATCTTTGCACTTGCATTTTCATAGATGTTATTAATAATATTAACGTATGCATCTTCAATACCGCAGGTTTTCAGAGCCATTGTAACTGCTGATGGTTTCACCGAATCAAAGGCTTTTTCACAATCGATAAAAGCCATGCACAATGGAAGTTCATATTCCCTCGCTCTTTCAATTAGTTCTCTCAGTACGTGGATATGATCTATTGTGCTGTAGCCACTCCTGAATCCAGCTTGTTCTCTCGGTTGAGCCATGTCTAGTGTTACCTTCAAGCGGTGTGAAAGAACTTTAGTGAAGATTTTATAAACTATTGATAGGAGGCTGATAGGTCTATAGTATCCGAGATCCTCAATGTCACCTTTCTTATGTAGCAGGATCATTGTAGCGGTGTTCCAATCCTCAGGAATCTTTCCTTCATTAAGGCATCGAGTGAAAATTTGGGCGAGTACTGTTTCGATTTCTCCACTTGCTTCTTGTATGATGTCTACAGTAATTCCATCTTCTCCTGGAGCTTTTCCCCGCTTCATGTTCTTGATTGCATGTGCAACTTCTGCTGGAAGGACTGGAGGAACTCTGGTACTGGTATCTTTCATGATGTCTGGAGTGCATGTATCATCCCTTTCATATAATTTGGAGTAGAAATCTTTCACTCTTGTCAAAATTTCTGCCTCTATTTCTTGTTACAGAACCATCTTCCTTTCTCAGTGCCATAATCTGTTTTCTTCAATTACTGAGATGTCCCTTTGCTATCTTTAGGCTTTGGTTGTTTTTAATTGCTTTCCTCACTAGTTAACAGTTGGATTTTCTTACGTCTTCAGTGATACTTTTTCTTACTGTCTTGCATAGCTCTATATATTCCACTTTGGAAGTCACATCTTCTTTAGTTGTCCTCATCTCTCTTCTTTTTTGCATCAACATTTTCGTTTTTCCTGATAATTTGTTTACATGCAACTTGTTCTTAGACCCAGCTAATTTTGTTGCTGTTTCCATAAGAGCTTTGGTTACTTTTCTGTTAACTTCAGAGATGTCCACTTCTTCCGATGTTAGGCCTTCTAAAGCAGAGAACCTGTTCTTCAGTTCCAACTTGATGGTATTATGGTGTTTTTTAAAGTTGGTTATGTCAATAGATTTTGTTTGTCTTACGAGCTTGCCACGTTCAAGTTTAGTGTTGAGGTGCATCTTACATCTCACCAATCTATGGTCACTAGCTGTGTTGAACTTGTTTAGCACACTGCAGTCTTCTATGACGAATTTTTTGTTACACATAATAAAATCAATTTCACTTGTCGTCCCATTTGGATGTCTCCATGTTCATTTCCTGTGTGGCTTTTTCTTGAAGAAGGAGTTCAAGATGAAAAACCCTTCTGCCTCTGCAAACTCAACGAGAGTATTTCCACGCTGGTTTCTGTTGCCGTGACCGAATTTACCTACTGAAGTTTCATTCTGTTGCCGTTGCCCTATTTTTGCATTGAAATCTCCCATAATTATTTTCAAGTGCTGCTTACCTTTATTATTTAGATGACAAATTTCCTCATAAAATTCTTCAATTTCTTCTTCAGGATGACTTGTGGTGGGTGCATAAGTTTGAATAATCTGAGCCTGGTATCTTTTCGAGAGTTGGATAACAAGTCGTGCAGCTCTGTCAGAGGAAATTTCAACTTCTACAACTTTATCCTTCAGTTTCTTGTTTATTATAAATCCAACACCACTAGTTCTGCCAGTATCTGTCCCACGATAGTAGAAGAGATGTCCACTTTTCAGTTCGATGAGATCTTCTCCTTTTCTCCTTACCTCACTTAGCCCGACGATGTCCCACTTGATCCTTTGTAGTTCCTCTTCCAATTCAAGAAGCCTTGAATCAGAAGATAGGGAGCGTCCATTATACGTAGCCAAGGTCAGCATCAGATGGCAGCCTAGTCCGGTCCTCCGGAGATTCTTAGCACCCTCTGCCTTCATGTCGCACTGGCCGCTGCCTTGGTCAGGTACATTCCAGCTGCCGGAGACTGAGGGCCAAGATTTAAGTTGTGGAATCATTTTAGAGGGGTTTGGCCATAACTCACCACGCTAGCCAAGCGGGTTGGTGAGTGTGGGATAGAATTTCCTCTAATCCCGATGGTATAGTTATACCGCTATTGGCGGTCGTCAGAGCCCCTTTAGTGGGAACAGGATGCACCACGAGAAAGGCGGGGTTGACATTTGTCAAGGAGAGGCTGTGATGTTACGCATCACCTGACCTTACATCCCTATGCACATATATTCGCTCATAGTTCTAAATTGACTTGGAAACGCTTAAATACTTCACTTGGTTACCAAACAGGGATAACAACTCCAGAATACCTATACGAAAGCATGCAAACAAAACTAACAGGAAGAAAAGATATTGTCAACTATCTTAACCATCTCTTCAGATCTATTCCGCATATTCTTAAACATAACCATTCAGCTAGAAACTCTTTACATATAAACAAAATACAAAAAAGCACACCTTTCTAATTCATTTTTTTAAAAGAAATTACATATTCTGAACTTTTGCTCATACCAAAACAAATTAAAACAAATACCGGTCCTGACTATAATGTCATGCAGCCTACTACAATAAAACATGTTGCCAAAATAATAATAAAACCATTATTAATTATCTTTAATTTGGTATTCCGCACAGGAATTTTTCCGGATGCACTTAAGATAACAAAGATTAAATATAAATCAGGCTCAAAAAATGATGTTAATAATTGTCACCCTATTGCAAATCTCTCTATATTTGCTAAAATAAAAATAATAATAATATACATGATTAATAACATTTACTCTAAAATACAATATTATAAACAAAAATCAGCTCGGTTTTCTACCCCACAAATCTACTGAAATTACATGGCTTTATTTAAAAAACATTATTCAAAAACGTTTTGCACTTAATACTATTGTGACGTACCTGCCAGCAGGACGCACATGACATAAAGGCAGATAGGAATCAGAATACATGTTAGCGTAGCTCAGTTGGTAGAGCGACTTGTTCCGGAATAAGCGGCCTCGGGTTCGAATCCCGGCGTAGACCAAAAATGACGGAGAAATTTACTTCGTTATACTATGACACTCGCTATCTTTTTAGATCTGACAAAAGCATTTGACCCTATAAATCATGAAATCCTCCTTCATAAATTACATAAACTGGGAATAAGGGGAATGCCTCACACTTTACTTAAAAATTATTTAACAAAAAGGAAACAATATACACAAATAATCAATTCCAATCTACTTTACAGCAATCGCATTATGGAGTCCCGCAGGGATCGATTTTAAGACCTTTGTTATTCAATTTATATATTAATGATTTATTTTGCAATAACATCAGAAAATCTTTTCATTCTATATGCTGATGACAAAACATTTCATTTTAGGGGACACAATGTAAATGACATCATTACTAAAGCTAACAATCACTTACAACTATACTCAAATTGGCTGACTACTAATGAACTGATAATTATAATAACATTTCTAAAACTAAAGCTTTGGTCTTCTGCAGGCAGATATCTGAATGGGGCCATACTACAAATTTATTATTAGAAAATAAAATAAATGATATAGTACCACATTTTAATTATTTGGGAGTGAACTTTACCCCTGACTTACGATGGACAAAAGATATCGAAATACTTTCGAATAAATCATCTAGAAATATTAGCCTCATTAGTGCAATATTAACAACGCTTTCAGTTAAAACACTAATTCTTTTCTATTATTCATTAACTACTGCTTTTTTAACTTGGTGTTAAACAACTGAAACAAATTTAAATAAATTACAGGTATTGCAAAACAAATATATTAGACTTATAGACCTACTTTCAAAACGAAGTACTACTATGACTACATACATACATCCACATCTACATCCTCCAGTTCACCCGAATGATTTCCGAATACTAATAATACGACATCAACTTTCTATTATAACCTTGGCAAAATCATGTTCCAGAGACGTAAGAATAATTTGCATATAGATTTAATTGAAATTAATTGCAATATACACAACTACCAAACAAAAAATAGATTTACGCTTCGTCCAATATACAGCCTAAAACTAAGCTATTAAAACAAACTTTGAACTATGCTGGCGCAGATTATTGGAATTTATTACCTTCAGATTTGACAAATATTAATGACCAAAAAATCACTTAAAAATACCTACTGAGTTAAAAAATAAAAGATATCTGCCAAATAATAATACAAATTATTTACTAAAAATAATTCATGATAAGGCCAAACTCACTTGCCTCATACTTTTGAGGGAACTCGGGAGTCCTAAGAAGAATTTTCTCTTGTTCCCTGTGCAGTTTAGCAGCTTTTGTATGCATAACTTATTGTAAATAAGTTATGCATACAAAAGCTGTTAAATTTATGTATTTATTTATTTTACATAAGTAAATAAATAAATAAATAGATAGATAAATAAATAAAGTGAAAGTGAAGTGACAGAAACCTCGACAATCAGACATACTCAGATAGGCCGAGAACCGTGAATTCGGAGGCCGTGCTCCAGGCCGTAGAAGTAAATCCGAAAACCAGCACTCAGAGATAATATCACAGACCACCGTGGTTCGTCATCTTCAGGACTTGGGCAAGGTCTATAGGAGCTGTCGCAGTGTACCTCACAAACTGACGCCAGTTGAAGCAAACCGCCGATTGGAAGTGTGCACGAAACTTCTAGAAAACCAGCGCGATGTACGTATCATTGTGAGAATTGTTACGTGCGATAAAAAGCGGGTCTATTTCCGTAATCCTAACACACAAAGGCAGTGGTTTAGCCTGGGACAACTTCCAGAACCTGTTGCCAAACATGGGCGCTTCGAGCACAAGGTAATGCTTTGCGGCTGGTGGGATTTCGAGGGGATAATCCATTACGAATTTGTTACAGACGGTCGGACCATCTACGCCAACCTCTATTCTGAATAGCTGGAGCAGATGTATGTCGTTTTGGAGAAGTATAAGGCACTGGAGAACAGAAAGCGCACTCTCCTACAGCAGGACAACGTTCGGCCTCATGCCGGGCGAACGACCCAGGCAAAACTGCAGGAACTTGAGGATGTCGAACTTATGCCACATCCAGCACATAATCTGGACCTTGTCCCGTCAAATTATTGCCCGTTGTTGTCCATGTCCTACTTTCTACGCGGGCGGCACTTTAAGAATCAGGAGGAGGTGGCTGCTGGGATGAAGGAGTTCTTCGCCTCGAAGGACAAGAACTGGTACTGCCGCCGAATCGAAGAACTGGCAGACAGATGGCTAAAGATGGTGCAACACGATGGCCTGTACTCTGAATGCGAGTCAAATTTGGTGGTAAAGTTACTTATGATAACATAAAGGGATCCAAATATTGCAAAACTTTCGACTGTAGAATCGAAGGACTGGCGGACAGATAGCTAAAGACGGTGCAACACGATGGCCTATACTTTGAATGCTAGTCAGCTTTCGTCATAAAGGTAGGTATGAAGACATAAAGTGATCCAAATATTGCAAAATTTCGACTCACCCTCTGTAGAATCAAAGGACTGTCAGACAGATAGCTAAAGACCGTGCAACACGATGGCCTATACTTTGAATGCTAGTCAGCTTTCGTCGTAAAGGTAGGAATGAAGACATAAAGTGATCCAAATATTGCAAAATTTCGACTCACCCTCTGTAGAATCAAAGGACTGGCAGACAGATAGCTAATGACCGTGCAACACGATGGCCTATACTTTGAATGCTAGTCAGCTTTCGTCGTAAAGGTAGGTATGAAGACATAAAGTGATCCAAATATTGCAAAATTTCGACTCACCCTCTGTAGAATCAAAGGACTGGCAGACAGATAGCTAATGACCGTGCAACACGATGGCCTATACTTTGAATGCTAGTCAGCTTTCGTCGTAAAGGTAGGTATGAAGACATAAAGTATTCCAAATATTGCAAAACTTTCGACTCACCCTCTGTTGATTGACAGCTACTGTAGAGTAGGTGTACACCGACTTACGGAAGGACGGACGGAGATAGTTTAAAAATAAGCACGCTTTTTTTCTGTTGTTATTCTGCTTTGTTTTTTAAAACATACTAAGGACAACAATTATTTTCTTCTTTTGAAAAGTGCGAAAGCAAATTGATTGTAACGTAACGGAACTTTTGGTGATCAGCAGGAAGAAAATCAAGATTAGAGATGATGGAAATGAGCATGAAGAGCCTTTTTAAGAGCTGGTAAAACTTTAACTGACATTTTGAGGAAAAATTATATGAGGAAATAGACATGTCGGGGCAAATACTGATAAAAGAAATATTGATAATAATACTGATAAAATAATATTAAATAAATATATTTATATATGTAAAGAAATATATATATAATACTGATAAGGAAATATAAAGAAATATATATATATATATATATATAATTATATTTATTTTATAAGTATAATAATACTGATAAAAGAAATATAAAAGAAATATCGGAATTATATGAGGAAATAGACATGTCAGGGCAAATATTGATAAAAGAAATATCGATAATAATACTGATAAAAGGAATATAAGAAAAAATATATATATAAAGAAATACATATAATACTGATAAAGAAATATAAAAGAAATATCGATAATAATACTGATAAAAGGAATATAAGAAAAAATATATATATAAAGAAATACATATAATACTGATAAAGAAATATAAAAGAAATATCGGAATTATGTGAGCAAAATAGACATGTCGGGGCAAGTACTGATAGCCGCCCCGGTGGCGCAGTGGTCTAAGGCGTTGGCCTCTGATCATTCGTCCGAAAGGGGTCTGGGTTCGAATCCCGGTGAGGCATGGATGTTGTGTTTGTCTTACGGCACTGGCTCTCTCCCTTCCCTCGAACCAGTGACCCTAAATTAAGGAAGGGCGACTGCTTATAGCCCATTGAGTTGCTCACGGTGGTCGTTAAACCTCCAATCAAAAAAAAAAAAATACTGATAAAAGAAATACCGGAACAAACCCCCTAATGGCAGAAGAGGAAGACTAAAGAATTCTTCGACGAAGATAATAAGGATTGCAGAGGAACAACTCGATATGAAAAGATGAAGACAGCAAATTCGTGAGTGAACATGAAAATGACTGATATATTTTTCGAAGGCTGCGCAAAATAATGTATTGTGGAGAAACTTTTGGATAGGGAAATGACGCAGAGAACTTCAGTTTTAAATGTTTCAGTCTCAACCGTCATAAAAAAAAAGCTTCAGAACTAACAGCTTTTTTTTCTTTCTCTTTTTTCCTCACTGGATTTAAAATTTTCACGAAACGTAGACTTTTCTTGGGTAGTTAGTTTAGTAGCTTTAATATATATTTTCAGTCAACTATTTGAGTCTAAATTGAGATTCTAGGAGAAACATGCGACCATTGTTGCAAACGCGGGTGAACTGAATCTATAATACCATTGAGCGCAACAGACGAATTGCAATAAGATAAACTAGTTCTGCTCTCCAATCAACATTTTCACTCGCTGTATGATTCATTGCATTAGGAATGAGATACCATTGACCGTATGAATTTGGACTTTCAGCACTAAATATACTGTTTGATTAGTACTATCGGTTGAAATCTAATTAACTTCATTTGGCATATGAATCTAACTACAGCAACAGTCGAAAAATGACTAGCTGCTTTAGAAGTGTGGTCGTAACAAATCCATCGGTTGAACTTCGACTATTTGCATTTGTGACATAACCCAAACATGCACATACCCTACAATACCATTAGCACCCGGTCACCTGCATATCTACAGATAATCTTTGTTTTCCGAAAACTTAATACTGTGTACTAAAATTTTGGCTCTTATGACGTACGGCCTACAGTCTTCGTGGAATACTTTCCACTAGTTTGTGAAAATGTCCACCGATATGTTCGGCAATGTGGCCTTCGAAGCCGCGACCAGTTCAGCTTTGTTTTTGGAACGATGTCTAGTTTCACGAATCCGATGATCCAATTCATCCGAGAGATACTTTATAAGGTCCATGGTCCCAGCCCATTTTTTTTATCATGGACAAACCTGTTAATCAACACGTCTACCTCGATATTCTGGACAATTATGCCCTACCAATTCTGTGGCAATACTACGGAACCGAGCCTTGTTGGTACCAGCAGGATAATGCACCGAGCCATAAAGCAAGTACTGTTACGGCGTGGTTTAACGATAATTCCGTATCTTGTGTGGACTGACCAGCACAGAGCCCTGATTTTAATCCCATAGAGCACCTATGGGAGGAATTAGAGCGTCGCATAAGAAGTGTGGAATCAAGGCCTACTACTAAGCAACAGATAGCGGCAGCATTATGTCCTGAATTGAAGCGCATTATCGCTGTGTTCCAAAACCTTGTCGAAAGCATGTCTCGAAGGGTCAGTGCATGCATTAAGGCTAAAGGTGGACCGACACCGTACTAATGTATGTCAATAAATGCTATGTTGCGTTTCTCTTCAATGTGTCCGGTGACTTTTATCAATATAGTGTATATACATAAGAAAACCCTAAGAATTTTGATGATAGCGCAAAAGCAGGCAGAAATCATGCTGTAGCTCTTCGCAACATAATATTTAGTCTCTCCGTACGCGCAGCTTTAAAACTACCACGCTAAAGTTAAAATTATGCTACACAAAAGACCAAAATCTATCGCAACTTAGTGTGATATTCATCATCATTGTCATTATAACCGTGAACATCCATTCTTAATCTACTGCGGGATGAAGGTCTCTGGAAGTCTGTTCCGGAACTATCTGCTTTAAGCAATTCTTTTCCATGTCATTCCCGCATGCTTTCGAAATTTCATCCACCCATCTCCCACGCGGCTCCTTCTGGTATTTTCCTGTTGTGTCAACTGGATAACTTTTTGGTATTTACTCTCAAACAGAAGTGTGTCTCATAGTGTGATATTATGTACGACCTGTTAATCAGCACGTCTACCTCGATATAGTGTGATATTATGTACGACAGCCTTTAAATTACACACTGTCTCACAATAGCAAGCTTGTAAATCTGTTATTGAAAAGGAAATAGAATTTTCTTCCAATAAGGTTTTGAAGAATGTTCCTGCGCAAAGATATTCCTTTCTGCACCTTATCTGTTCTGTGAATACCCATGAAATTTCCAATAAGGCAGATATGTTCTGGATGCCTTTAGTCACATGGAAAGTGAATTTTCCAAACCTGAAGGCTTACAGTGTTAGCTCTGTAGCCTGACGCCATCCCTTTAACGTCACGGAACCATCGTCGGTTTCATTAAGTAAGTTATTCAGAGTAAATGCATTCCTTTACATGTACAGCAGTTCTCTCCTTTGAAAGGCATTTGTTCGAGGAGCGAATTAAATTCCACGAACCCGCGAGTGCATAGTATAAATTTTCGCTTATTGAATGTCTGATTTTAATAGCATTTAGATATCTCACAAAGTAAAACGTAGTTCAAAAAATGTAATCATTTTTACGTGTTTCCAGTATCTCGGCCAGACGATAAGTTAAATTTGAAAATCTAGAATTACAGTCACAAAAGGAAGTAGCGCTCTCGGCTATCTCTATATCTCTAATAACAAACGAAAACGCCTCTGTGTGTGTCAGCCATTACTCACTAGGAAATTGTAGCACACACTTCAAAATTTGGCAGATTGTTTGTCGTTGACATTCGAGTTCCAGCGGACAGCTTCAGTTCAAAATTTCAAAAGTGGGCTTCCTAGAAGAAAAAACATTTCCCATGATATTTCTAAGGAAAACCGGAAATCACGAACGAGGCAACTGAAAATTCGTGCGCTACCTTGAGGCTGCCGACATGGGTGCGCTGCGATTGCTGCCTGCACAGAAATGCTTCTTTCACGTGCTCATCGGGTGAAACAAAACGACTTCCTTATTTGGGTATTTTGATTCCAGCGGTGACCTCAATTTTTGATGGCGATGAATCTACCTTAGTCGCCCAATGCTGTCTTTTCACATATTTCCTTGAGTTTGGTGAGTTAATTTGCCTACGGTTCATAACGGATTTTACAGGGTGTGTCTGCCCACCAATTTTCTCTTCAGTTTTACAATTGCAAATGTTAAATACAGTAAAGCTCGAGTGTTGTTGTTGTTTTCTTTGTATGTGTGATTGGAGGTTTAACGACAACCGTGAGCCATTCAATGGGCTATAAACCGTCGCCCGTCCCTAATTTAGGGCCACTGACTACAGAGAAGGGAGAGAGCCAGTGCCATAAGACAAACACAAATCCATACCTCACAGGGATTCGAACCCGGACCCAACTCGGACGAAAGGCCCAAAACCGTCGCTTAGACCACTGCGCCTCTGGGATGGTTAAAGCTCGCGTATAACGGCCTCATTTAGTGAGAGCCTGGATTTAACGAACAAAGAAAGAGCTTTTGTTTGGTATAATGTTAATTCATAGCTAATTTCATTGTTTTTAACGAGCAAAATTTGACAACAATCCCTGATTTAACGAAGAAAGAAAAGCTAATATGATCACTTTTAATAAGCAAAGTAACAAATTTTAATGAAATTCCACATTGAAAGAAGGAAAGAAAATCTGTTATCCTGGAAGGGAGGAATAGAAATGCATACAGAACCAATTTGCAATAGCACATGGGAAACTTGGTGCACTAGTGGAAGAATGTTGATGGAAAAGCAATGGGGAGGAGTACATCAAATGCAACACAAGCGAGTTGTGCAAGAGACTTTTTCAGCCACCCACTCCAAGAGCTTGCCATGGGAGTATCACGTCAGTAGAGTTGAAAACAGACAACGTTTGGGTAAAAAGGATATGTTAACAGCAAAGAGGAAAGAGCACTCTGACACCGTCGTCAGCAATAGACACTAACCATGCCAAAAATCAACTTTTTTTTTTTTTTTTTTTTTTTTTTTTTTTTTGGAGCAACAGACTACTGCGATTAGGAGGTACTTAATGCTTTAAGTGTTATTCGGAGAAATTAAGGGAGCATAAATATCAAACAAAACAAACACTCGATTCTTTTTTAGCACGTCTTTTGTAAAAAAAGATCGTGCTTTTGTTATCGGTTTGTCCGTTCGTCAGTAGACACCATATCTCTGCAACTATTAGTACGATTTGAAAAATTCTTTTTGCATTGGGAAGCTTGAAATATGCGAATGGTGATCCTTCATTTCGGTTTTTTTTTTTTACGATGTACAATTTTGCCGCTAGAGGGTGTAAATGCAGATGTCGAATTAAAAAATACGTTTTATTCCACACATTTGCTTCTAAACATCCGATTGAAAAAAATATTTTATCTTTCGATTCCATTTATGTCGAAGAGTAATTTAGGTATAGTTACTTTTTCACATTACGCACAGATATTCCGCTAGGGGGCGTAAAAGTAAATTACGTTTCCCCGATATCTCTTCTTTTAAAATTCCGATTTTAATTTTTTTCCTTCAGCGGTACAGCTCCTGATGGAATATCTTTTGCATATATTTTTTTTTTATTTTTGATAAAAAATGCTTTGACCACCAGGGGGCGTAAGTGTCAATTTTTGCTTCTGATGTATTTTCCTTAAAATCTGAGCTTCTAAAATCTCGATTGAAAAAAATTGTTTCGTAGACTGATGCCACTCACTTCGATAAACCTTTTCGGAATATTTTCTTCTTAAAATATTGCATGGTTTCTCCGCAAGGAGGCGTAGATCTATATCTTATTTTTTGTCAATATCTCTGCTTCTAATATTCTGATTTGAAAAATTCTTCCTTTATTGGATAGAGTTTCTGGTGTGACATGTTTTTCAAATAATTACAGAATTTTCAAGTAATTTATAGACTTTCCGCTAGAGGGCGTAAAGGTAAATTGCGTTTTCCCCCGATATCTCTGCTTCTAAAACTCCGATTGGAAAACTTCTTTCCGCACCGAATACAGATTCTGATGGGAAATCCTTTGACATAATTTCTAGTTTTGGTAAAAAATGGCTTGGCCACCAGGGGGCGTAAGTCTTAATTTACCTCCTGATGTATTTGCAGCAAAATCTGAGCTTCTGAAATCTCGATTGAAGAAAATTCGTTTGTGGACCGATACTACTCATGTAGACAAACGTTTTAGGAATACTTTCTTCTTAAAATAATGCATGGTTTCTACGCCAAGGGGCGTAGATATATATCTTATTTTTGTCAATATATCTACTTCTAGGAGTCCGATTTGAAAAATTCCTTCTTTGATGGATAGTGTTTCAGATGCGAAATATTTTTCATATAAGTTCAAAATTTTTAAGTAATTCATAGATTTTCCGCTACGAAGCGCAAACGTAAATTGTGTTTTCTGCGTTATTTCTGCTTCTAAAACTCCGATTTGTAAAATTCTTTCTGTATCGCATACAGCTCTTGATGGAAAATGTTTTTCATATAATTTCTAATATTTGGTAAAGAATGGTTTGGCCACCACGGAGCATAAGCGTTAATTTCTGCTTCTGATGTATTTGCAGCAAAATCTGAGCTCCTGAAAACTCGACTAAGAATTTTTTTTCTTGGACCGATACCGCTCATATCGAAAAACCTTTTGAGAATACTTTCCTCCTAAAATAATGCATGGTTTTCCCGCCAGTGGGTGTAGATGCATATCTTATATTTATCCATTTCTCTGCTTCGAAGAGTCCGATTTGAAAAATTATTTCTTTGTTGGAGAGCGTTTCCGCTGCGAAATATTTTTTATATAAATTCAAATTTTTCGTAATGCACAAGTCTGCAACCTGAGTGCAAAGCTTACAATTTCGTTTACAGTAATATCTACGGGATTAAAAACCCGATTGAAAAACTTCTTTCTTCCGTCAGATGCTACTATTTTCCATACCGGTTCCATTGACTTTGAATATCTTTAATAAATTTTATTGCGTCAGAACGGATTCAAAAGACGTGTTCATTGCACCCGAAAATTCGGTTTCATCTTTCTTGTTAAAATATGTTTCTACATGATGTCCGCTACGGATTCGCAGCTACTATGTATTTATGTCAGTGCTTATTTTATTTTAATTTGTACTACTATAGTTAATGAAGTCCAGGATGATTCATAAGTCTGGGACCACCCAAATATTTTCTAGATATTTAACAGCACATGAAAATAATCATGTGCAATATCCATTGGACCAATTATTGTTCTCTGACTCATATTACGCCACCCGTCCGCCATCTTGGAATCCGCCATATTGGATTCAACTTCAATTTTTCAAATGGAAATAGGGTCATGTGACCACTCATAGCTATGCAAAATTTTCTCAGAAAAACAGTGGTACCATTATGTTTTACACATCTGTATAAGTTTTTGAGTTATTGCGTACTATTGATTGATGTTTGGTGTTTTTCTTGCATATTACGCATGATTGCTTCGACTTTGTTTTGCAGTGAAATGTGATGGAATCGATCAAAGAGGAGCGTATTGACATAATCCTGCATTATGGTGGAAGGGGTTCAAGGGAGATTCCAGCCGACTTCAACCGCAGACACCCAGAAAGACGGCCAGTAACGCATAGTGCAGTGGGGTAGCTAATCCAGAAATTTAGGAAAACTGGCAGTGTGTGTGTGTGAGAAGCCAAAAAGCGGTCGTCCCAAAGCAACAGCAAATGAGGACCCAACAACAATGATTTTGGCAGCGCTTGCCAAAAACCCAAAGAAGAGCACGTGACGTTTAGCAGACGACTGGGATACCAGTCAAAGCTCCATTGTAAGTGTCCTTTCAAAAAAAAAAAAAAGCATCCTTATGGCAAATGTTACACCATTTGAGTGCCGATGGTCCTGATCGTCGTCTTCAAAATTGCCAGTGGGCCCTGCAGCAACTTCAGTCTGACCCATCGTTTGCATCAAAGATTCTTTGCAGTGATGAGGCCAATTTCTACCTCAATGGAGAGGTCAATCGCCATAATATTTGGTTCTGGTCGGACACCAATCCACACTGGATGAACCCATCAAAAATGCTAGGTTCACAAAAAAAGTTTTGATGTGGTGTGAACTATCTAAGACACGCATTGCCGGTCCACTGTTTATTGACGGTAATTTGACTGGCGAGAGGTACCTTCACATGCTGCAAGGGTCCACAGTCCCAATGTTGTTAGATGAAGATAATTTCCTCTGCTTCTTCCAAAAGGATGGTGCTCTTCCATTGCAGCTGTTTGTGCATATCTGGATGAGAAGTTCCCTAATTGTTGGATTGGGTGGCGTGGGCCTGTCAAGTGGCCAGCACGCTGCCCAGATTTAAGTCCGCTGGTCTTCTTTCTATGGGGGTATGTGGAAATTGTTGTGTGTTGTGCATGTCCCAACGTCAGAGATCTGCAACATTTACAACAGTTGAAGGCGTGCATTACGCATGCGTGTGACAGCATTACACCCGACATGCTGAACCATGTTTCTACGGAATGGGAACAACGTTTGCACGTGTGTGTAGCTGGACAAGGACAGAATTTTTTGTGTTTCGGTACGTATATCAAATGAAAATGTAACATACGATTACTTGAAAACAAATAAAGTTATGTAAAAATAAATGGTACCGCTATTTTTCTGAGAAAATTTCGCATACCTTTGAGTGGTCACATGACCCTATCGCCATTTGAAAAATTTAAGTTTAATCCAATATGGCGGATTCCGAGACGGCGGACTCCAAGACGGCGGACGGGTAAGGTAACATGTGTCAGAGGTGCAATACTTGGTCTAATGCATATTGCACATGGTTAATTTCTTGCGCTGCTAAATGTCTAGAAAATATTTGGGTGGTTCTGGACTTATGAATCACCCTGTGTATACACTTGTAATGGGCATATAATATAAACGTAAATGCATATTATCAGGTAGGCATATTTTTTACAGGGTGGGATTTTTCACCCCAAAAAGGATTTAGTGAAGATTTCCGTTTGTCCCGGGCTCTTCTTTATAAGCATGTTCTACTATTCTATTTTAAAGAAAGTCTATTAATATAGCAATACGGAACACTACAGTAAAAATCAGAATATACAGATTGAATCTTATACCCATGAAGCATTGAGTCCAGTCCAGAAAGTTAACAAGTTAGTAAAATCATGCAATGCATTGATAATGATACGCTTTCCAACATACCAGAAAACATTTCTCAAGTTATGAGGGTAATGGCTGTAGAATAAATCTCGCTCCTTTGACTTGACCTTTGACCCCATTTCGATGATTTTTAACAGAACCTGTTATAACGAAGTAAATTTCTCCGTCATTTTTGTTCTACGCCGGGATTCGAACCCGAGTCCGCTTATTCCGGAACAAGTCGCTCTACCAATTGAGCTACGCGGACGTTTGCACTGACTACTATCTGCCTTTATATCGTGTGCGTCCTGCTGGCAGGTACGTCACATCCCTCCCCCCCCTCCCCCGAAAGAGGGCCGGGGGCATGTCCCACAGGTCAGCCGTGACCATTAATCGTTGCGGGCAGCCATCCATCCAATGTAGAACGTGCACTTGCAAACTCCCAGTCAATTTTATTTTTTCGAAGCACTGGAGAAGGGATTCTCTTATTTTTCATCCCTCGCGGTGTGAAAAGAACATCACACCCATGCGAGATTTTGAACGGTCGGGTCATCCGGATAGTTCGGGCGCCATTATAACGAAGTAAATTTCTCCGTCATATTTGGTCTACGCCGGGATTCGAACCCGAGTCCGCTTATTCCGGAACAAGTCGCTCTACCAATTGAGCTACGCGGACGTTTGTACTGACTACTATCTGCCTTTATATCGTGTGCGTCCTGCTGGCAGGTACGTCACACTGTAAAGTATACTTCTGGTACGACATGAAAAAGTTTTGTCTCAATCGAAGCATTTTTACGCAAGTTACACTGACGGAAAAAAATCCCAACACCACGAAAAAATAGTTGTACAGGAATGAAATGGCGGCAATACATTTGTATAGGTAACATATTTAATCGATTAGGGTTTCAAAATCACAGCTTATTGTAAGCGCGAGAAGAGCCATTTTAAATGTGAAATGCTGGTACATTAATAACCGGTGTAACCGCCAGAATTTTGAATGCAAGCACGCAAACGTTCATGCATTGTGTCGTACAGGTGCTGGATGTCAGCTTGTGGGATGGAGTTCCATGCCTGTTGCACTTGGTCGGTCAATACAGGGACGGTTAATGCTGGTTGGGGGTGACGCTGAAGTTGTCGTCCAATGATGTCCCATACGTGCTCGATTGGTGAAAGATCTGGTGATCTAGCAGGCCACGGCAACATGTCGACACTCTGTAGAGCATGTTGGGTTACAACAGCGGTATGCCGGCGAGCGTTATCCTGTTGGAAAACACCCCCTGGAATGCTGTTCATGAATGGCAGCACAACAGGTTGAATCACCAGACCGACGTACAACTGTGCCGTCAGGGTGCGTGGGATAACCACGAGAGTGCTCCTGCAGTCATAGGAAATTGCTCCCCAGACCATAACTCCAGGTGTAGGTCCAGTGTGTCTCGGCCGCAGACAGGTTGGTTGCAGGCGCTCACCTGGCCTCCTTCTAACCCACACACGGCCATCACTGTCACCCAGGCAGAACCGGCTTTCATCAGAAAAAAAACAGATCTCCACTCCGTCCTCCAATGAGCTCTAGCTTGACACCACTGACGTCGCAAACGGCAGTGGTTTGGAGTAAGTGGAATGCACGCTGCATGGCGTCTGGCTCGGAGCTGTCCTTCAAGTAACCGATTTGTAACAGTTCGTTGTGTCACTGCGGTGGCAGCTGCAGCTTGAATTGCTGCCGCAGACGCAGTACGATGCGCCACGGCCATACGCCGTACACGGCGGTCTTCCCTCTCAGTAGTGCCACGTGGCCGGCCGTAACCCGGTCTTCTTGAGGCAGTACCTTCCCTTGACCACCGCTGCCAACAATCATGCACAGTGGCTACATTCTTGCCAAGTCGTTCCGCAATATTGCAGAAAGAAAATCCACCTTCTCGTAGCCCTATTACACGACCTCGTTTAAACTCCGTGAGCTGTTGATAATGGCTTCTTCGTCATCTTAAAGGCATTCTTGACTAACATCAACACCCTACGTCGAATCTCAACGATAACTAACGCTCACGAACGTTACAGCGCGTATTTACAGCAAACCTGCTTTGCATGTTCCGAGGGGCGCTACTAGCGCCACACGTATGCGCCGAGCGCGAAATTTGCATAGACGTCATCTTACAGATGTACTCTCACCGCCACCAACTGTCGTTTATCTAACACAACCCCTTCTTGGTGTTGGGATTCTTTTCCCGTCAGTGTATAACGCATAAGGACGATGGAATGGATCCCGATCCTATGTTCTGACCTTTGACCCCATTTCGATGATTTTTAACAGAACCTGTAAAGTATGCTTCCGGAACAACATAATAAAGTTTTGTCTCAATCGAAGCATTTTTACGTAAGTTAAAACGCATAAGGGCAATGGAATGGATCCCGATCCTATGTCGTTACCTTTGACCCCATTTCAATCATTTTCAATAGGGTTTGTCCCCAGGTGGTCCCCTACCACATACGAATATTTCTTCTAAATCGACCCATTTTTACGCACGTTATGACGCATAAGGGCGATGGAATGCATCCCGCTGCTATGTCCTGATCTTTGTCCCCGCTTCACCCATTTTCAATAGGGTTCGTCCCCAAGTGATCCCCTGCCACATACTAAAATTTCATTAAAATCGAACCACATTAACGCAAGTTGAGACGCGTAAGGGCAATGGAATGGATGCCACTCCTATGGCGTGACCTTTAACCCCATCTGTTCCATTTTTAATAGGGTTTGGCTTTAGGCGGTATCCTACCACATTCTAAACTTTCATTGAAATCGAACCATATTTACAAGTTATGACGCATAAGGGCAATGGAATGGATCCCGCTCCTATGTCGTGACCGTTGACCCCCATCTGTTCCATTTTCAATAGGGTTCGTTCCCAGGTAGTTACCTACCACATACTAAAGTTTCATTGAAATTGAACTATATTGTTGCAAGTTATAACGCATAAGAGCAATGGAATTGATCCCGCTCCTATGTCATGACCTTTCACCCCATTTATTCCATTTTCAATAGGGTTCGGCCCCAGGTAGTCCCCTACCACATACTAAAGTTTCATTGAAATCGAACCAAATTTACCCAAGTTATGACGCATAAGGGCAATGGAATGGATCCCGCTCCTATGTCGTGACCTTTAACCCATGTGTCCCATTTTCAATAGGGTTCGTCCCCAGTGTTCCCCTACCACATACTAAAATTTCATCGAAATAGAACCATTGTTACGCGAGTTATCGTGCGGACAGACGGACAGACGGACAAAGCTGGAGCATATACGCTTCTTCAACCTACGGTTGGAAAGCGTAAAAAACAATATACTTACTTAGAAATTAATTACCCTTCCCAGGTACGTTGAAGACTGAAGTAGCAGACAGCACCTGGTGCCATAGTCAGTTGAAATGCGATCTTAGACACCAAAAAAACTCTACGTACCTCGATAAAATCATCCGCGAACCGTAAAAGCATGTGTGAAAATACCTCTTAGTCAGACATGCAAATGACTGAAGTTTCACCGCTAATGAACGTCCAGAGGGCATTTGAATCGCGAGCCCTGTGGCCTAGATTAGAGTTGTCTCACACTAGCTCTGAACATTCTGGCTGCGTTACAAGGAGCGTTCTCTTCCGTTGCCCAATGATGACTCAACGATACCTTCAAAGACACTACAAACAACTGAGCGCATTTTGGGAGGAGCTACGTCGTGGGACTGCGACAAGCAAGCTGGTCGTGTCGAAGAATCTCCCTTTATCTCATCCGCCGTGATGAACCAGTGAGACCGTGTTGGCGGTTCTGGGTACGTGAACACACGCAATACATGCCAAAAAGGTTTCGATCTGCCTATTCGGACTACTGTGCGAGAGGATCAGCTTAGAGTCTGACAAGACCAAGTCGCTAAGACTGCTTCTCTGCCAGCATCCAGCGTGATGTAGAAGTGTCTACGTAGTTTCCTGTGTCTTTGCGACATCATTTGTAAATGTAGAACTCCATTCTCGTCGCCCATTTCGACGTCTTCCATTCTTAAATCGGCAACTCCGTCTGGTGTTGTTTCATCTCCGGGAGCCATAGTCGTCTTCAGATTGGCGTTGAATTTCGCTGCTGAACCATGGTCGGCTTCCGACTAGTGACGAATTCAGCTTCGACTTCAGGCGGATGGTCATCACATTCGCATATGGAGGAAGACTGGGAAGCGCTCACATACAGACTCAGTCGTCGAACGGAGCACTCCCACTACTAGTGGTGTTACAATGTTGGGAACCATCTCCTATGACAGGCATTTGGTAGTGGCAACGGGGACACTAAGAAGACAGAGATGCTACTTCCGGTTGTGCTGCCTTTATGTGACGTCCATCAAGGGACATTAACCAGCATGATAATACCCGGCCACACACGGCTTGTCTCTCCCGGAAGTGCCTCCGTAGAGTCACAACACTCCCTCGGCCAGCAAGGTTCCAGGATGTTTCTCCTATCGAGCATGTCTGGAATGTCCGTTTCGGTCATCATGGAATAATGGCAATCTTGACCAGGAATCGCAGGACTCTTGGCACATTCTGCCACGCTACATCAGAGTGTTATTTTGACTCCATGGTACATCCTATATTATAGTGCGTCGCAGCCAGAGGTGACTTTAGGAAGTACTAACCTGTAACAGTTATGCTACGAATCTTTTAACATAAAGAGTCCTAATTTTATTGTAATCACTTCCTTGTCTCTTTCTCGACATGCACGCGTTAACATTACGATGGGATGCTTGCTTTGAGGTGCGTCAATTCTTTTCTTTTGTCTAAATGCGTATGTTTAAATTTTTGGGGGATTTACCCAAGAAGCATCTAATTTTGGAGTCAGTTGTTCCGAAGGAGAGGAACAGCCAGTATCGGAATATCGTAAAGCACACCGTCAGTGTTTTGTTTCATGATTCGAACCCATAGTCAACAATACGAGAGGTCAGAGAATCTCTCTTTAGACATTCGAAGACTCGGCTATAGGTCCTATTCCTCAATACCTCATTTTTTAATAAGGATAGAAATCTTCAGTAAATACATGTGCTTGCAACTTCTTTATAGTCGTAGAAAACGCTTTTTATACATCGCACTCGCGGACGCTTACTTAAAAACAGTTGTTTTTTTCCACCTACAGAAAAGATTGGGCGTTTAACTGTAGACGAAGAAAATATTTTTTTATGTAGAAAAAGAACTTCTGTTCATGTCGGAAGAGTAACAGCTCCCGAAGAGAAAAAATAAATAAAATCCGAGCAGCTGTCAAAACTGTTTCTGATAGAGGGCGCTATCGCTCCGTGGGAAGCGAGTGGAGAGAAAAAAATCGTGTGATTTGAACTCGGAAATAAGAACTTGTGTGTTTTGAACACGATGGAACTCACGATGAAAAAAACGCCGGTGTTTTATGTTATGTATCTTTAGCATGTGTGCGGCTGGCCATCTGTGTCATGTATTAAATGTAGGTTTGATGTTTATTACTGCCTCTTGAGTGATTCGTGTCAACTTCGGAGGAATGTGGATTAATTTGCTATTGTTAATTGATTTAACGACCTCAACACACGGCACCCAAGAACCGTCGTTCAAAAATTGAATGTAAGGTAAGAAGTCTTTTTTATTCAATACTGTGCATTCCTGATTGATTTGAACGGCGACACGTTACATAATGGCATCCCTGCCAGGACGTTGAGTTGAGGTATTTTGAACATATAGCACATAATTCGTAACCGAGAGAATTCTTCCGTTTGTTGACATTCTGATATATTGTTTCGAACGAAAAGATGGCCGAAGAAATTAGAGCTAGATTGAGACAGAAACGCGGCGTGATGAGAACTTCCGTTACCAAAATTATTAAGGGATTGGAAGCGGAATTTAAACTAACTGATGTGGATATAGATAATCTTGAAGAACTTTTAGAACATCTTAATGAAAAATCAACAGAACTAAAATTAATTGATTCCGAGCTGGAAAATGTTTTAGACCCAGGGGACTTGCAGTCTGAGTTAGAAAGTGCTGAAGAATATCGTGAGAAAATAACTACATGGAGATATAGAGCGTCCAAACGAGTTCATATATTAAGGCAAAATGTTGTGAATAACGGCGCGTCTTTTGGTCAGAGCCCCGAGCTACATGAATCGAAAGAAGAACGAGTGAGGGACTCTGTGACTATAAAATTGCCGAAGCTATCTATTTCCAAGTTTTACGGGGATGTGAGTCAATGGCTTACATTTTGGAATTCTTTTGAATCGGTAATTCATAAGAATGATTCTTTGAACAAAGTAGATAAATTTAATTATCTTAAAGCTTACTTAGGAGGTACGGCTATAAACGTTGTACAAGGATTTGCTATCACACCGGAAAATTACGACATTGCTGTAAACATGTTAGAAGAGCGATTTGATAGAAAGGATTTGTTAATAAATGCACATATGAGTAACTTGCTTGATCTTTCCCCTCTCAGGAATTCCAGCGATATCGGAACATTTCGAAAGTTGTTTGATAATGTTCAAACGCAAATAAGAAGTTTAGAGTCGCTGAGAGTTTTCTCAGACACGTATGGAAATCTTATGTGTCCGATGCTGTTGAAAGTGCTCCCCGCTGATCTGATCTTAGAATTCAACAAACAAAGTACCAATTCCAGTTATGACATCAAAGATTTGATTGAATTTTTGAGGAAGAAACTGACCTCCAGGGAGTGCACTTCTGCTAGTGTTTCGGTCACCAGAGACTGACACAACAGTTTTCCAGCCACCTTTGCTCCTCGGTCAGGGGACTGTGGCCGGAAGTTCTCACGTGACTCGAGAGAAAAAGGAAAGACACCGACAGCAGCTGAGCTATTCAGCACTGAACTGAAAAAAAAGAAAAAAACTCATTTTTGTTTTCTGTGATAAGCCTCACGCAAACTCTGAGTGCAAAGAAACTCGAAATGTGTCTCTGGAGGAAAGAAAATCTATTCTGTTAAAAAGGGGATACTGTTTTAGGTGTCTTAAACCAGGACACGTTTCACGTTCTTGTAAGGCAAAAATTACCTGCTCACACTGTGGTAATAGACATCTATCTATTATGTGTTTTCATAAATACGAAGAGAAAGATAATAAACCAGAAAATAATAAAGAGAATGATAGAGCTCTGGAAGCCAGTGTTTTGACTAACAATTCCTATTCCAAGGAGGTGTATTTACAGACTTTAATTGTTTATATTAAGGAGAATGATATCAGTCGTTATGTACGAGGAATTATTGATACAGGTAGCTCGAGATCATATGTAAGTGAATTTGTCGCTAAAGCACTGGCGTTTGAATAGCAAAGGGGAAGAAAAAGTCGTTCATAGACTTTTTGGAGGAATAGAAAAAAGTGAAAAGCACAAAAGATATTTGATTCAATTAAGCAATATTGACGGCGATTATATTCGCGAATTAGAGGTGATGGATCAAAAAAGAATCTGTGCTTTCATTCCGAAGTTAGAGGACTTTAAATGCATAAAAGAACTGACAAATCGTGGAGTTTTCATTAGCGATATTTCCATAAATGAACATGAATGTCTGTATGAGAAAGATCCGAAGGAAATTCATTTTCTGAGAGGAGCTGACTTTGCAGGGAAGTTATTTACAGGTGAAATTGAGCACTTTTCCAATGGATTGGTGGCAGTAAACACACGTCTGGGATGGACGTTTATGGGAAAAACAGAAGAAAAAGAAGCCAGTAAATCCAATGTCCTTATCTCTCTCCACGTTGGCGATTTAAACCTTTCGGATTTGTGGAGACTTGATACTTTGGGGATTCTCTATCCAGGTGAAAAGATCGCGAGAAAGGAGCTCGAAGACGCTGCGAAAGATCATTTTATTCGTAATGTTTCAAGAGACCAGGAAGGAAGATATATGGTTTGTTTACCATGGATTCAAGATCACCCTCCTCTGCCGGACTGCAGGGAGATAGCAGTTAAAAGATTAAAGGGCTGTGTTAAATCCTTAGAACGGACTGAGAAGTTAGATGCTTATGAAGATGTTGTCCGGGAGTGGCTGAAGGAGGGCATTATAGAAGAAGTTAAATCTCCTGAGGAGAATGTGAAAACTGAGCATTTTTTATCACATCATCCTGTTTTCAAGGAGAACTCAATGACCAAAGTGAGACCTGTCTTTGATGGCTCGGCGAGAGGGAAGAATTCTCCTTCCATTAACGATTGTATGGAAAAGGGACTGAATGTTGTAGAACTTATACCCTCAATTATAAACAGATTTCGGATGGGAAAAATTGGGGTAACTGCCGACATAAAGAAAGCTTTCTTACAGATTGGACTTCAGGAGCATGATAGACCATTTTTGAGGTTCCTGTGGTGGGAGAACGGTAAGGAAGAAAATCTTAAAACCTTCCAGCACTGAAGAGTTGTTTTCGGAATTTCTTCGAGCCTTTTCCTGCTGGGAGCAACAATGGAATTTCACCTGAAGAACGCGCCGGATCATCTGCAGGAAACGGCGAAAAAGCTCCTGAAGTCGTTTTATTTTGACAATTGTGTTTCTAGTGTGAATAGCCGAGAGGAGCTTGAAAAGTTCATTTTTGAGTCACGAAGTATCCTCAGTGCAGCCAAGTTCGATTTGCGAGGGTGGGAGCATGCTCCTGCGTCGGCAGAAGTGGAGGATGAAGATGGAGATGAAATCAAGGTCCCAGTGTTGGGATTAAGTTGGAAACTGAGTTCAAATGAGCTGTCTATTGACATGAAGAAGCTCTCTAGCGATGAAAAGTTCCCATTGACAAAACGAGAGATACTCTCAGTCGTCCATCGAGTATTCGACCCCACTGGATTCACTTGCCCGGTCACACTGGGGCCAAAGGTTTTGCTGCAAGAATGTTGGAAGAACGGGATCACTTGAAACTCTAAGCTGCCTCCGACTATATCTAGAAAATTTGAACGTTGGAAGACGCAATTGGAAGGCTTGAGTGATGTGCTGATTCCACGATGCATACTACAGGATGCTTCAGCAAATTCGGGGGTATCTCTACATGTGTTCTGTGATGCAAGCAAGATAGCATTTGCTACTTGTATTTTTGTCCGATGTCAAAATGATCGGTCCACGACGTGTCAGCTAATACAAGCACGTTGTAGAGTCGCCCCTTTGAAATTACCTTCCATACCCAGGATGGAACTCTTGGCCTGCACTATTGGAGCTAGGTTAGCAGAAACAACGAACACAGACTTGGGGCTGGAGAACGTGCCTACGTACTATTGGTCTGATTCTGTGAATGTGTTATACTGGATAAAAAGAAATGAAAATTGGGCAACCTTCGTTTACAATCGTGTTCAGGAAATTCGGCGGCTAACAGACCCAGAAGACTGGAGGCACATTGCCGGGTCTGTGAATCCTGCGGATCTCCCTTCGAGAGGATGTACAGTGAAAGAGTTGAAAAATTCTCGTTGGTGGGAAGGTCCGGAGTGGCTACAATTACCGTGTGATGAACGGCCAGCCTCAGAAGCGCTTCCAAATTTGGAGGTTGTGAATTTAGAAAAGGCGAAAAACTATTGTGTCTGCTACTAACACAAAAATTGAGAAAGTTTTTGAATATTCTACGAAGATCTCCTCGTATAGCAGAATAATCAGAGTCATGGCGTGGATTTTTCGTTTTTACAGGAATGCAAAGGCCAAACAAACTGAAAGATGTTTCGGTGAGTTAAGTGTAGGGCAAGCCGAAAAGGCCGAAATGGTAATGTTGAAAGAAGTCCAAAGACAGAGTTTTGGCGAAAATAGAGAAACTTCTTTGAAAACCTTTATCGACGTAGAAGGGATGCTTCGAGTCAATACGAGAATCACCATGAGAAAGGACTCTGAGGCATTTCGTCATCCAGTAGTACTGCCTTCTAAACATCACATAGTGAAAAAATTTATTTGGAAAAAACATGTTGAACTAGGCCATGCTGGTCTGCAGGTCCTAATCTCGACTCTGCGTGAACGTTATTGGATAATAAAGTGTATAATGAATTAGCTTTAATACTCCTTTTGCTAAGCTAATTATTATGAATGAATAATGCTCTAAGCTTCAAACTAATGAATTCCCAAAAGGGTGTTGTTACTCGTTAATTATGAACTTAAACAAAGTCTCAACGCTGGTTATTTATATTAAGTAATCAAAGTCATAAACCTAACAGCCAGACAGAGGTCTGACAAAACTAAGAATTCAGAAAGACTGAACTTACTGAACAACTATTTATTTCCACCACTCTTGGTCAACTAAGGCACTCATATATCTTGTACATAATAATGAATAAACTTTCCTCTTCTAGTACGCACACAACTCCAACACAACGCAACCTCTCTACAACACAACACAACGCAACCTCTCAACAACACAACCTCTCAACAACACAACTCTACTCGTCTCGATGAACGCGCCTATATACGAGCTACCACCACGTCATGACTTACACTCATTGCCAGATCTCATTCAGCGGGTGAAATAATATTCCGTTCAGTAGGAAGATAATTTACATAGTAAAATAAAATAACCAGAGATAGTAAAATCAAAAGGAAAGTGAATATAGAGTATACGTTACATCATCTCCCCTTAATTTTCTTTTTTTTTTTTTCTTCTTTTTTTTCCTTTTTTTTATGTCCGAAAAACCTATCAATTTTGGAGTGTAAGTCTTACATTTCGATGATTGACGTTTCTCGATCTCTTTTTTGATTTATTTGGTGGTAGCCGTATTTACATTATCAACTTGGCATGACAATTTACGAATCTGTATTCGACTGTGAAATTTGTAGTGTAGAACAAACCAAACCTGCATCGGCATATTTTCCTTTTATTCTGCCTAGCAGGAATCACTTTTTTAATTTCAAATTACGTGCGCCTCATTCGTTGCAGTAATACAGAACAACTGTATCAGCAGCGAAATTTACCTGGAGCTGCCTAACAGTAACAATTTTATTATTTTACCCCTAAGCACAGATATATACAAAAAAAAGTGGATTAGTAGATGGACATAGAAGAAATATAAAAAAAACACACATATATACACAAAAAAGAATGCATAGGCCCACACGAAAAAAAGAAATTCTGACACGCCAACTGGTCGTGCAGGAAAAACAACAAACTGAGAAAGAACCTGTCCACGAGAACTTACTTATCTCGAGGACGCATAAAAAATTCTAGTGCGATAACGCTTTCCAGGCCTAATGGGACTGGTGAAATCAGGTGGCTTGGATCTCTTCCGGGATGGTAATGGAACTTCGGTCTGTTGTCGGTCAGGAATCTGGCGGTCTGGAAATCCCTGCGGCTGAGAAGAACGGTCAGGAACGTCAGAAGTCCGGCGGTCCGGAAATCCCTGCTGCTGAGAAGAACGGTCAGGAACATCTGAAGACTGGCGGTCCGGAAATCCCTGCTGCGGCTGATAGGAACGGGCTCCCCAGGCTTTGGATATGAAGTCCCTTGGTGATGGGGCCCGTTGTGTCCTTCCAGTATCTTTTTGGACGGACGTGTCTCCGGCCACATCGCTTGCTTTCGTTTACGCCCACGGGGCATGATAGTAGTAGCAGGCATCGGCCCTGTTTGCCCTGAACGGAGGTTCCAGGGGCGAAACCCGGGTGGATGCAAAGATTTCTGCTTTCGTCGCTGTTGCGGCGAAGCAGATTGGGGAGACAAGTCACGTTTGCGCCCAGCTTTTGGTGGTGCTGGACGGTGTGGAATATTAAAAGTAGGATTCATAACTGATAGGTCAGAAATGTCCGACGCCTCCGAGTCGCTGCTGTAATTCAGCGGTCGTGCAGGGCGATGTTTATATTTGCCCATAGGAATACTTTCCGATGAGGTATTCGAAGAAGAAGTATCCCGCGTTGATGCAGGGTGAGCTGGAAACGGCGCAGCAATAGTCTTGGCAATGGTTGGAGGGAAAGGAACGATACTAGCATTCGACGAACTCGAATCGAGCCTTTGTCTCGACAATAACGTCTTCAAGTGTCAAAAATACATCAGGCAACTGAGGAGTTTGAACAGTCACTAATACTGTTTTAGGGTCAGAATGTTTGGTATCAGGAAGAAGGACCGACCCTTCGTCTACTTCCTGTGGAAGTTTAAAGGAATTCTGGTGGTGTTATCATGTGGTCGGAAACCTCGACCCTGCCGGGTATCGGGAAAATTTTCACGATAAGGAAAATTGTGTGAACCCTGCGTCGGGAACTCCGCGTGTCTGTTGAGATTTTCATATTCGTTACGTCTGCCCTCAGCACGGGCAGAAAAATTATTATTGCCCTGAGCATGATAACGTTCCGAATGCTGCTGAGTGGAACGGGGTCGAGCATACTGTGCATTATGACGATATCCCGAAGCTTGCTCCGAAACTCGTTGTTGGTTCGCCACTCTTCTGTGTGGTGGAACGTATGAAGCTTGGGTGGGCACTTGTGTATGCTCGCGCTGAAAGTTTTGTCTATTATGCCGCTGAGGGTTTTCGGAATAAGCCTCGCGGGGTGCCCGAGCATGGTGAGTTGAAGCACGTTTGCCATGTCGCTCTTCATACGTGCGTATGAGGCGAAGGCATTCATGAATAGTGGTAGGGTGTCGAACCTCAAGAAAATCTTGTAAGAATGGGTCGAGCTGTTGTACGAGGGTCTCCAACATGTCAACATGACTGGCATGTGGATCCCATAGATTATATAAGCGTGTAGTCTCCAACGCAAATGCAACAGGGCTATCATTGGGACCCTGCTGACGAGAAAACAGCTGTTGAGCAAGGTTAGCTCGACTGAGGCCGAAAGGAAAGACCTCCAAGAATTCTGCACGGAAATTCTCATAATGAGAATCCGGGTTCGACCCTCGCCACTGCCGATACCAGGTCTTGGCGGTATCTCTCAAGCAAGTTCCGGCAATTTGGACCTTGCAGTCTTCCGGAATATTATAGAGATCAAAATGATCTTCCAGATCTTCAAGGAACTTTAAAGACCCCTCCAAACCATTGAAATAAATTGTTCCTGCATGCGGCACGAAATGGGCAAGCATTCTGCTTCGCTGAGAGGATTGAATTCCATCAGCTACGACCCGCGACTCAGAGTGATAAGAAGCTGGTGCATTCCGAAATGGTGAAGAATGCTTGGGTATGTGCAGATCATTCATATCCAAGTCAGAGCCACAGGCTTCGCGTAAATTGTCCAAAAAACACCATCACCCTCGAGACTTGCCGGACGGTGGAAATTTGAAGTTGTCGCAGGTAAAGAAGCCATGGGTAATAATAGTCAGGATCTCGTGTTCGAGAAAAGTTCGGGCGCCAATTATAATGAATTAGCTTTAATACTCCTTTTTGCTAAGCTAATTATTATGAATGAATAATGCTCTAAGCTTCAAACTAATGAATTCCCAAAAGGGTGTTGTTACTCGTTAATTATGAACTTAAACAAAGTCTCAACGCTGGTTATTTATATTAAGTAATCAAAGTCATAAACCTAACAGCCAGACAGAGGTCTGACAAAACTAAGAATTGAGAAAGACTGAACTTACTGAACAACTATTTATTTCCACCACTCTTGGTCAACTAAGGCACTCATATATCTTGTACATAATAATGAATAAACTTTCCTCTTCTAGTACGCACACAACTCCAACACAACGCAACACAACGCAACCTCTCAACAACACAACCTCTCAACAACACAACTCTACTCGTCTCGATGAACGCGCCTATATACGAGCTACCACCACGTCATGACTTACACTCATTGCCAGATCTCATTCAGCGGGTGAAATAATATTCCGTTCAGTAGGAAGATAATTTACATAGTAAAATAAAATAACCAGAGATAGTAAAATCAAAAGGAAAGTGAATATAGAGTATACGTTACAAGTGCAGAAAGACGATACGACAAGTTATTAAAGAATGTGTCAGGTGCAAAAGGTATACTGCTCTTCCTTTGGAACCACTTAGTGCGCCTCTTCCTGAAGATAGAGTTAGAGATGCCCTTGTCTTCGAAGTGGTTGGCATCGACTTATGTGGACCGTTGTTTTTGAAAAATAATGAAAAGAGTTGGATAGTACTGTTCACCTGTGCAGTTTACCGAGCGGTTCATCTAGAGATGGTAACTTCTCTGACGACCGACGGATTTCTTCTGGCACTTAGAAGATTTATTGCACGCAGAGGACGTCCAGCAGCCATTTATTCCGACAGTGGAACAAACTTAGTGGGAGCATCTAAGAACTTGAAATCCATTCACTGGGACAGAGTACAAAGGATTGCTACGGCGGAAAAAATTCAATGGAAGTTCAATCCACCCTCTGCCCCTTGGTGGGGAGGATTCTGGGAAAGGATGATAGGCATGGTGAAGACTGCGCTCAGAAAGGTACTGGGTAAAGCCAGTCTACAGTACGAAGAAATGTACACGATTCTCTGCGATGCGGAAGGGGTGATTAATTCGAGACAGCTAACATACCTTTCTGAGGACAGTAATGATCTCGTTGCCCTCACACCGGCTATGTTTTTGCAACAGATCAAAGAGATAGGAGTCCCCGATTTGGATTTGATTGACACCGAAAGACTAAACAAGCGATTTAGTTTTAGTTAGAGGATTCGGCAGGATCTCAGAAAACGCTTCAGAGTCGTATATCTGGGGCATCTCAGAGAATTTTCAAAGGCTCAAAGGAGTCAAATGCTCAAAGGAAATCCAACATTGCGGAAGGGGACGTGGTCTTAGTGGGTGACGACAAGACTAAGAGACTGAATTGGCTTTTGGCCAAGGTGCAAAAACTTATTCCGGGCAAGGACGGTGAAGTCCGTGTTGCGGACGTTAAGACAAAAACAGGATCCTTATTGCGACCAGTGAAGAGACTTTATCCTCTTAAGATTAAGAGAGAGCGAGCGCTCGTCCCTTCAAGTCCCTGAGCCTCCTGCAGTATCGAGAGACGTCGAAAGGGGACCTACTTCCAGAGACATTTTACATGACCCAGTGTTGTCAGAAAAGCAAGAAGAAGCGACGGGTGGTGGAGACGTGCGATCCCGTTGTGGACGGATCTTAAAGCCAGTGCGGCGAATGAACTTATAACGATTTATGTGTTTGAGTTTCGTGACTGATCCCGAAGCTCAAAGGTGGGAGGATGTCGGAAGAGTAACAGCTCCTGAAGAGAAAAAATAAATAAAATCCGAGCAGCTGTCAAAACTGTTTCTGATAGAGGGCGCTATCGCTCCGTGGGAAGCGAGAGGAGAGAAAAAAATCGTGTGATTTGAACTCGGAAAAGAGAACTTGTGTGTTTTGGAACACGATGGAACTCACGATGAAAAAAACGCCGGTGTTTTATGTTATGTATCTTTAGCATGTGTGCGGTCGGCCATCTGTGTCATGTATTAAATGTAGGTTTGATGTTTATTACTGCCTCTTGAGTGATTCGTGTCAACTTCGGAGGAATGTGGATTAATTTGCTGTTGTTAATTGATTTAACGACCTCAACACACGGCACCCAAGAACCGTCGTTCAAAAATTGAATGTAAGGTAAGAAGTCTTTTTTATTCAATACTGTGCATTCCTGATTGGTTTGAACGGCGACACGTTATAGTTCATAAACGGAATACACCGAGGGTTTTCTCTAAACTATAATATGTGTTACATTGGTAAATTTTGTAAAGATTTCGATAACCTCAATAGCAGTTGTCTAATGAATTTTTACAACTATTCTGCAGAGGTAATATGTCATAACAGACATTGATTTGTATACATTGGTGGCACATTGTATGAAGACTGTTCAATGAAAAATGATAAGCTTTTAAACGAAATGTACCTTTACATTCATGTTTTCATGGTTTTTTTCAACTTTTTCCTCACGTGATCATTACGCTCATTCCGGCACTTCCGTCGGTCTTCAAAACCGAATGAAAGCCATATTTTGACATGCGTTTGAGAACCACTCCCAATGCCTTAATTTAATTTGTTGAATGGAACCGCTGACTACTGAACTCCTTCTTTAAGTTGGGAGAGAAACTAAATTGCAGGGAGCAAAGTCAGTGCTGTAGGATGGGTGAGAAACACATACACACACATGGCTAGATAATTGAGGTCGGCATAAGCAACCGGAGGTCTTGCATTGTCATGGTGCGGCATCTATCCGCCTGCTTGTAAATTTGTATGGTCTTTTGCAATCATTGTGTTCCCATAATATAGCCCTGAAGTAGGTTTCCGCAACAGTGATTTTTTTCGGTATAACCTGTGAATTATTCATTCCTTGCACACTAAAGGAAGTGAGCATCATACGTTTACCAGCAGACGACACAACTTTTGTTTTCTTCGGTGTCGGAGATGGTGACTTCCAAACAAAAAAATTGTGTTTACTCTTTGGGTCAAACACACACAGCACTGAATATTTCGTATACACTGAAGAGCACTAGAATTAGAGACAGCTGGCGTTATGCAAATGTGGCGCTGTGGGTGGCCCTGTAAACGGAAACGACATGACGTATGCAGCGATCCGACAATATAAGGAGTGAGGCGACGGGAATCAGTAAGAGTCGGACGCAGTATGGGTAAGACGAATGATCTAAGCGCATTTGGTCATGGTAAAATTGTCGGGGCCCGACGAATGGGTCACTCCATCTCGGAAGTCGTGCAGGCACTGGGATTTTTACGAGCCACTGTGTTACGGGTGCACCGTGAGTACATCGAATCCGGTAAAACCATTCCTGCAAGGGCCAACTGCCGTGGACAACAGCGTGTGGATGAGCGGGGTCATCGTCGGCTAGCTCGCATTGGGACAGCGGATAGACGGGCCACAGTGCAAGAAATCACTCGGCAATTTAACGCTGGTGCACAAAAACGTGTAAGCAGCCACACCATCCAGAACCATCTCCTCGCTATGGGGTACAGAAGCCATCGTCCCACGAGGGTACCGCTGCTGACCGCACATCACAAGGTGCAAAGATTATCATGGGCGCGGGAACATCGCCACTGTACTCCAGATATGTGGACAAATGCTGCCTGGACTGATGAGTCGAGATTCACTTTGGTACACGCGGATGGCAGGATACGAGTGCGGCGCAAACCACATGAAGCGATGCATCCTTCTTGCCAGCAGGGTACTCTTCAAGCTGGCGGGGGGTGGGGGTGGCATTCTCGTCTGGGGACTGTTTACGTGGACTGAAATACCACGGGTCTGGTACGTGTGACATCGTCCCTCACATGTCAACGTTACGGGGATATTCTGGACGACCATTTGCTCTCATTTGTGCGTCTTCAACATCCCACTGGGGACCTCATCCTGCAACAATACAATGCACCGTGCCATCACTCCCGAATTGTATCCGAATGGTTGGATGAACACTCCACCGACATGACCTCGCTTCCTTGGCCAGCTAGGTCACCTGACGTCAATCCCATCGAGCACATCTGGGATGCCATCGAGAGATGTTCGACGCTCTGACCCCCTCCATCAAATCTTCGTGAACTGTGGGAGTTTGTTCAGGGGTTGTATGGCTTCCCAACGCTTGTCGAGTCCGTTCCGAGCCGCCGTCATCAGGGCGAAAGTTGGTGCTAGACATTACTAGACAAGTATCTCTAATTCAATTGCTCTTCAGTGTATGTTACAAATACGAAGCACTGAAACATTGAGACTTTTCAGATACGTTGCGCAATGTAACAGCTATGTTTCTGAAACCTTACGGTTACGTCCAAATGTCCTCAAACGTTACATAACTTTGAAACATAACCGATCCGTTGCAGTGAAAGGTCTTTGTAACTTCAACATACCAACTTCATGTTACTGTTACGTATTTAAAAGATATTTGCAACTTCGTTACTTGACTGTTACGTATTTGAAAGATATTTCTGACGTCATGATATTACTGTTACGTATTTACTACATTGAAAATTATAGTTTTAATAAACTTTGTAAAATCACAATAAAAAATATTACACTCGACAGCTGTTTCAAAAGTAACAACAGTCGTATTACGAGTTGTTAAAGTTTTTACAAGTTCAACGCAGTCCGCTGTCCATTGGGAACAGAGGCGGCGTTTATATATTAATAACAAAAGAAATAAAAATCGTCCTAGATGAGGGTGTCGAATTTCTATTATACATGTGGAATAGACTATATTTCAGCGAAAAAAAGGAAATCAAATTCGTCATTTCTCTAAATACCTACCAATATGAAATTTCTCAACTTCAAGTTAAAACAACATGCTGGTACAGTATACTAATACAACAACTCAGCTATCTACTTAGATTTTATAAAGTTATTTTTAGAATTTAAAAATTATAATAATCAAAACAATTACTTACTTTCATATGATCTTGAATCACACACAAAAAAAAAAAAAAAGAAATACTAAATCAACTAACTAGCTAACTCGAGTACGACAGTATCACCAAAGAATATCCCAGTAGCACGTGGAAATACGACTACGAGAGTGCTTCGGTGAAATGGCATAAATGCGCATGCGCATTAACGCCCGTTGCCAAATCAAAAATCTAAAATATCGCCGGAATGTAACATCAAGGTAGCAATTATGTACAATGCAAACTATAAAACAGTAGTATAAGTGAATGCTATTTTTAACGAAACCGTAATATACAATGAGTTATGTTCCGAAATAGATGTTGCTGAAACGTAATTGTAAGATATCTCTGAAAGTGTAACGAAAATGAGAGATTGTAACATTACTGATACATATCGGAAACGTTTTGTGCTGTATGGGCAGTAATGTGGCCGAGCCTCATCTGTGACGATACAATTATTTACGAATTCAACATGAATAACAATAATACTGTATTATGCAGTGGCTAACAAACTTCAACCCGGGAATGCTTTGGTTAATTCATGAATTCAGCATCAGTGCCTTGCCTTATTTATGAACTCAGCGTCAGGATAGCTGCCGTAATGTGCAGTAGCTGACAAACTTCAACCCCAGAATGCTTTGGTTTATTTATGAATTCAGCATCGGTGCCTTGCCCTATTTTTGAATTCAGCATCAGTATAGCTGCCTTACCTTATTTATGAATTCAGCGTCAGTATATCTGCCGTAATGTGCAGTAGCTGACAAACTTCAACCCCAGAATGCTTTGGTTTATTTATGAATTCAGCATCGGTGCCTTGCCCTATTTATGAATTCAGCATCAGTATAGCTGCCTTACCTTATTTATGAATTCAGCGTTAGTATCCCGGAATGCTTTGGTTATTTATGAATTCATCATCGGTGCCTTGCCTTATTCATGAATTCAGCATCAGTACAGCTGCCTTGCCTTATTTATGAGTTCCTCATTAGTATAGTTGCCGTAATGTGCAGTAGTTGACAAACTTCACCCCGAATATATTTTTTGCGCAGGTATCAATATTCTTAGAACCCTCGCCTTATTTATTTATTTATTCAGCATCAGCACACGTACACACACGCATAACAACTATATTTTGCAGTAGCTGACAAACTTCAACCCGAAACATGTTTTTTCGCAAGTGTCAATATTCTTGGAACCCTTGCCTTACTTATGAATTCCGCACCAGCACAGCAAACATATTTTGCAGCAGCAGATAAATTTCAACCCTAACATGCTTTTAATTGGGTGTCAATATTCGTGGAACACTTGCTTTACTTATGAGTTCCACACCAGAATAGCAACCATACTTTACCGTAGCTGACAAATTTCAACCAGAACGTGCGTTTAATTAGGTGTGAGCCGCCCCGGTGGTGCAGTGGTCTAAGGCGCTGGCCTCTGATCATTCGTTCGTAAGGGGTCCGGGTTCGAATTCCCGGTCAGGCATGGATGTTGTGTTTGTCTTACGGCACTGGCTCTCTCCCTTCCCTGGAACCAGTGACCCTAAATTAGGGACGGGCGACTGCTTATAGCCCATTGAGTTGCTCACGGTGGTCGTTAAACCTCCAATCAAAAAAAAAGAAAAATTAGGTGTGAGTATTCTTGGAACCCTTGCCTTACCTATGGATTCCGCACTGTTATAGCAACCATACATTGCAGTAATTGATAAACTTGAACGCGAATATGCTTATGTTTAGGTATCAGTGTTCTTGGAACCCAACGAGCGCACACACACGTGTCATATGCAGGTGGTTATAGAGAACAACAATATGGGTGCTTCATACTGACACCTTAAAAATCCCTGCAAGTTGTCTGATTGTTAGATGTCGATCCTCTATCACAATTACAAGTGCAGAGTTGAAATTTTTCTGGGAAACAGCACTTGTTGTGGCACCAAAACCGCCTTTCCGTTAGGATTGATTCTCGGCCATCTTTAAATATTTTAAACCACCTTCGAGCTGTGCTGTAAGGGAGTTTTAATTTATCATAAGCTTCTTTAAGTATTTAATAAATTTCAGATGACATTATCTTGAGAGGGAACTGGTATTTCAAAGATGCGCATTATCCACCGCGTGTCGTCCTCACTGTAACTTTGGTGAATCGGAACTGATTTCCAGTTGAGTACCCACTACGGTCAGAGGATTGGCATAACTCTACTGTCATCTAACACAGCTTGATAGGACTTTACTTTTTGCGTTTAAGGTACGGTTAAAATCTACAAGTTCTGCAGTTGACAAATTAATGATACTTTTTTATTGAACAACCTCGTACTGTAACCATTTAACAAATCGTGACTTGGACTCCTTTTCGCCGAAACGAGCATCTACTCCCGGAGTGGAACGCCTTCACAAGATTGTGGAAGGTGTCCTGAGGTATTTCGTATCAGCTGGACAGAACGATGTCTTTGAGTTCGGCGTCGGAGAGAACCACTGGTGTGGACCCGTTAATGCTGCATGCAGCAGAAAAAGGTCCTGCCTGGAAAAACTAGGGTGTAGAGCAACGATGTGTATTTTAAAAATCGGGTTTCTCCTTTAAAGTGAGAATTTGATAAAAGAGATTAGCATTTGTTGTTTGATGGCACTTAAGTTCCGGGAATTCGGTGAAGAGATTACTATTAGTTGTTTGATGGCACTTAAGTTTGGGTAATTCCGTGAAAAGATTAGTATTAGTTGTTTGATGGTACTTAAGTTACGGTAATTCGGTGAAGAGATTACTATTAGTTGTTTGATGGCACTTAAGTTTGGGGAATTCCGTGAAAAGATTAGTATTAGTTGTTTGATGGCACTTAAGTTCCGGGAATTCGGTGAAGAGATTACTTTTAGTTGTTTGATGGCACTTAAGTTTGGGGAATTCGGTGAAGAGATTACTATTAGTTGTTTTATAGCACTTAATTTCCAGGAATTCAGTGAAGAGATTGGTAGTAGTTGTTTGATGGCACTTAAGTTCCGGGTATTCGGTAAAGAGATTAGTATTAGCTGTTCGATGGCACTTAAGTTCCGGGAATTAGGTGAAGAGATTACTATCAGTTGTTTTATGGCACTTAAGTTCGGGGAATTCCGTGAAAAGGTTAGTATTAGTTGATTTGCGGCATTTAAGTTCGGTGAAGAGGTTAGTATTAGTAGTTTGATGGAACTTAAGTTCGATGAATTTGGTGAAGAGTTTAGTATTAGTTGTTTGATGGCATTTAAGTTCGGGGAATTCGGTTAAGAGATTGGTATTAGTTGTTTGATGGCACTTAAGTTCGCGGAATTCGGTAAAGAGATTGGTATTAGTTGTTTGATGGCACTTAAGTTCCGAGAATTGGGTTAAGAAATTGGTATGAGTTGTTTGATGGCACTTAATTTTGGAGAATTGGGTGAAGAGATTAGTATTAGTTGTCTGATGGCACTTAATTTCGGGGAATTCGGTGAAGTGATTGTTATTAAACGCTGATTAAACAACTTTAAGTTTTCGCTAAGTATCAAATTCCGAAGTTAATTACTGCTCGGCATACTTTAATTACGCCACAAGATACAAACTTCTTCCTTGATTCTGAAATGTAATCTAGGTTCATGATCAAATTGGTAATTATGTGTTACACTGATGCACTGAGTTTCATTATTGTACTTCTTATTGACTTATTTGAGTCTAGACATCAGCTTCCACACGATGCTCGACTCAGAGATCAAAACCTCCCTCAACTAGATAGTTTCCTTTCAGCAGAGTAAATTTTTCAGTAATGATTTCTAATAAAGGAGCATAACACAATTTTGTTTTAGTTTTCTGCCTTCTCTAGATACAGATAAAGAACAACTGTAAGGAATTTTTAAGAATTGCTGAAGTGCTAAAAAATTAACGAAATGTAAAAAAATGAAAAAAAGAATGAACGAGACAATAAGATATGCAAACTATGTTGGATTTCTCTATTACCTTTCCAGAAGAGTAAAAACGTAACAGTCGGTGGGCTGGGTGAAACAGACCGTTGGAATAAAAATAAAGACTTAATATTGGCTTCAAGAAACGCTATATTATCAAACGTATCCGGACACTCCTTTTTGAGTTGTGGATTTCAACTTATACGTCACAGCCATACCCCATACAAGGATAAAGCAACGTATAATCCTGGACAAAGGACCTGCACCAGTAGACCGAAAGTCAAAGTTTTTTATTTTTGAAGTCAACTTATACATACAGCGTAATAGTAAAGTCAGGAATACATATTATACATCATTTTAAAGGAACTTTTATGCTGAATTCAAATATTTTTACAGAATGTTATTACGAGAAATAGAAGTGAAGTTACAAACAAAAGTATAGCACCTAGTCATAAAAAGCGACAAACAGTGGAATTTGTGAAATTAGTGTACAATGCATTTAACGTAAAATTATTATAAAACACATTATTGACACTTGCAGAATACTTGAAGTAACAGACCAACAAGCTAAATACGCTTGAATATTTAATTGGATAACCACGGTTACTTAGTAACAAAGTGCACCTTTTTGGCATCGAACTAATGAGCTACTCTAGTTGTCCACTGGTGATAACACGGTGCCATACGGCCCTTACAGACTCAATGAAAGACTTTAATTGAATCTGTAACGTATTATGCTTGTTGGTCAGTTATTTTAAGTGTCCTGCATGTGTCAGCAATGCACTGTACAGCAAGTTTACGTTAAATGCATTGTACACTAATTTCACAAATTCGACTATCTTTTGCTTTTTATGACTAGACGCTGTACTTTTGCTTGTAACTTTACTTCTAGTACTGATAATAACATTCTGTAAAAGTATTTAAATTTAATTTAGCATAAAATTTCCTTTACAATGGTGTATAATACGAATTCCTAACTTTTCCATAACGCTGTATAAGTTGACTCCAAGCATCAAAACTTTGACTTCTTTCAGTCTACTGGTGTAGGACTTTTGACCCGATTGTACGTGGTCAAGCAAACATCATAGTCAAACATGAACAGTTTAATAGTTCATACGGCAAAGCTCAGAGGCTTTCTACGTGGCACGTTCATACGATGTAATCGTAGCTACAAGTCAGTTAGGAACATTTCTGCCCTGCTGCAATTGCCTTAATCAACTGTGTGTGATGCCATTCTAGCCTAAGAGGTACAATTTCTCAATCGTGACCTGATGGGCCCCATGAAATTACAGAGCGAGGCCGCCGAGTCCTGAAGCTGGTGGTGCGACAAAATCGCCTGTTCTCGGTTGCAACATTCCCCACCGAGTCCCAAAATCTATCGGGTGGCAATTCCAGAACCATAACGGTTCATCGAGAGCTATATGTAATGGGTTTCCATGGCCTAGCAGCCTTACAAGCCTAGCATCAGCAAGATCAATGCTAAGCGTCGGTTGGAATGATGTTCAGCTTGGCGCCAGTGGAATTTGGAGCAGTGGAAACGCGTTCTCTGGAGTGGTTAATCACGTTTAATCATCTGACAGTCTCACGAACAAGTTTTGGAGGATATCAGATGAACGTTACCTCCCGACTGTGTCACGCTGACTGTGAAGTTTGGTGGAGAAGGCATCAGGCTCTGAGGCTATCTTTCGTGGTTTGGGCTGGGCTGCTTAGTTCAAGCGCCCGTGAATCTTAATGCTACGAACTATAATGCTATTGTCTATAATTCTCTGATCTGAACATTATAGAAACAGTATATAGTGTGGAAGGAATTTTCCTCTAATAATACATGGACTATTCAAGCAAAGCAAACTGAATTTGCTTGTACCACTTACTGATCATCCGTGCAACACTTCTCAGAAAACTTGAAAATTTCAATCATCCTGGAGCGAGAATCGAACCCCGCATCTCTCGATTACCGATCGAGCATGCTAACCATTACACCACCCAGGACAGTGAAATTCCAAGTAACTGAGACATAGGAATCTGAAAGTCCTCAGATTTTTGCTAGTTGAAGGATCCTTGCTTCCTCACAGCGCTTTGACCCGATTCCCATTTGGACGGATGTAGGTCGGAGGTCACTAGTACCGCAGATGAATCAATGAAGGAAGAAATTCCAATCCGTCCGGATGGGAGTTGGGTCAAAGCGCTACGAGGAAGCATGGATGCTTCGACTAGCGAAAATCTGAGGACTTTCAGGTTCCAATGTCTCAGTTGTTTGGAACTTTGCTGTCCTGAGTGGTGTAATGGTTAGCATACTCGACCGGTAACCGGGAGATGCGGGGTTCGATTCCCGCTCCGGTACGATTAAAATTTCCAAGTTTCCTCAGAAGTGTTACATGGATGACCAGTAAGTGGTATAAGCAAATTCAGTTTGCTTTGCTTGAATGTTCTGTGAATTTTCCATGTATTATAAAAATATTTCTTCCTTCATTGACAAAATACATGAAAAACACGTGGATATGCTGTATTACTTATAATGACGTATTTTCCACGTATTATGAGAGGAATTTTCTTCCACACTATATTCTCGAACGACAGGTGATATGCTTAACAACGCTAAATGGCAGCACAGTTTGCTTCGATTAATAATGCGGTCGGACTATTTTCCAATGCTCCTAACTCTCAGATACTTGGGACTTTCTCGTCCTGGGTGGTGTAACGGTTAGCATACTCAAGCGCTAATCGGGAGATGCAGGTCCGATTCCTGCTCCATGCCGATGAAATTTTCAAGTTTTCTGATGTGATTGATATTACGTGAAGAACAGTAAATACATCCAATTCAGAGATACCTGATTGCTGTGTTAATTGTTTTTATAGAAACAGTTTGATGAAGGTCCTTTGCATTATCTACAACACAGTCCCGGCGTCCGCAAAGACATGTCAGTGCAGGAATGGTTTGACGAGATGGGTGTGGAAGAACTTGACTGATCTGCACAAACTCTTGATCTCAACCCTATGGAACATCGTTGCGACGGATTGGAATGCTGTATGAGAGCCATTCCGACCCGCCCCGTTGACCGAATGCTCTTTTTGATCAGTTCTCGTAGCAACGTACCAAAATCTAATGAAAAGCCTTCCCAGTAGAATGGAGGCTGTTACAGCAGCAAAGAATGAACCAACTCGAAATTAATCCCTTTCGAGTCGCAGGAAATTTGCGTATAGGCAAGTGTCACGATGCTTTTGACAGATAGTGTTTGTTGCGAATTAAACATACTGCAAATCAAGCAACTTCAACCGAAGGGCATTCAGTTAACACTATACCGTGCAAAATAATTGGGACAAGCTATTTTATTCTCAGAATTGTAATGTGATCGCCAGTTAATGTCGGAAACCCGCGTAAACCGGTTTTATCAGCTGTGAGGTGGTGTGACTGTTAGAACTTGATAGTAAGAATGTGATTTGACCGGTTTTAAACAGGAAATAGGCACTTCAGATTCAATTGTGAGATTTTGTGTGTCACAGGTGGATGTTAGTTTTTGCTCTCTGTGAGTACGTGTTGCATTCGTGTATTGAAAAATGGATATTTCCCCAAGGAAGCGTGTAAAAATAATTGCTCTGAAGGATCACACTTCTATGACAGTGAGAGATTTCTCTTCTGCAGTTGGTGTAGGCAAATCAAGTGTATCAAGACTGCTAACGCGATACTAAGCATCTGGATCATCGTCTCCAAAAAGGAGAGGTAAATGTTGAAGAAAACGAAAAACAACTCCACGAACCGATAAATATCTAATCAGAAATATTAAAATGAATCCAAAAAAAACAAGCACTGCACTGCCCTTCAAAGAGATTTATTGGCTAGTGATTGTGATGTTAGTGATTCAACTGTACGCCGTAGGCTTCGGGAAGTTGGCTGGAAGGCAAGAAGACCAACGAAAAAACAATATTTGAATGCGAAAATGAAGATAAAACGTTTAGGATGGGCCAACAAATATAAATCATGGACTGCTGACAACTGGAAAAAGGTAATTTTCAGTAATGAAACTCATTTAATTTTGCAGGGTTACCAAGCAAATGTCGTTAGACGAAGTAACTGTGAACCCTTAAGACCTGAGCATGTCAAACAAACTGTAAAACATCCTCTGAAACAGATGTTTTGGGGTTTTTTCACATCAAATGGCACTGGAAGCTTAGTTCCTGTTCAAGATATGATGAATTTAGCCAAGTACGTAGAAATATTACAATGTAGGATTAATCCATTCTTGCAAACTTTTGACGGGACATTTCAACATGACTTGGCCCTATGTCACAATTCGAAATCGGCCAAGAATTTCATGCTGGAAAATCAAATTCATTTGCTTGATTGGCCTGGAATTTCACCAGACTTAAATCCCATAGAAAACTTGTGGAATATTTTTGAAGAGACGTTTAGGTAAATGGCCATTATGCCTTAAATTGGGGTCATTAACCATAGAACGCATGATAACGAATGCTATAAAAGTATGGTTCCACGATTATGAAGTCAAACATATGTGCACTCAATTAGTGGAGTCAATGCCAAAATGAATTCAAGACGTCATTTCTGCTAAAAAAGGACATACTTCATACTAATATAGGTATTTATCAGTGTATATCAAGGCATAGAATGATATAAAGGCATAGTTTTGGAAAAAAGAGTGATATTTTGCTTTGTCCCAATTAATTAACACAGTATAGTATTGCATGAAAAATTCTTTTATTTCGTACTGACCTTTAAATGTAAATATCATGCCAACATATTTTTCGCTCTGTTGATAAGGAGATGCCAAAGAAGTTATACTGAAATTTTTACGTGATTTACCAAGTGCTGATTGGCTGCAGCGAGCGTTCAAGTGAAAAAAATTACGAACTGTAAGAAAAGAAACGTATTCACTGAAAACATGCAGACGGCAATCTGAATTACTTTTCTAACCAATCCACAGCTCTTTTTTTGGTATCTACATTCTTCGGAAGTAAATATGAGGAACTTCAAATGCAGAGATATCATTTTTACGTTCACGTGACTCTCACTGTGCAAAAGAAGAGATGAAGCTATTAAAACCCACTTCCTATCATAAAGGAATAAAAAGCACATTGAACCCTTCGTTGCTCCATATATTTTCTTCTCACTGCCTAACGTTTCCCTTTTCAGTGTAAAGTAACATTATGCCTTGTGGGCATCTTCGCTTACTTGAATGGGATCTTCCGTAGCGCTGTGCAAGATGTCCTGCCTCACAACGTCGACCTGATGAGTCAGCATTTTCTGCCATAAAAGTTTCATTCCGGCAGAAGGTGCTCTAAGAACCCAAGTCTTCCACAGTTTCCGCCCTGAAGCAATATTACTCGCTTTGAAGTCCTTGGCGTACTGGAATTCAAAAAATAAAAAATTAGAACTTCTAAGCAATTAAGCAGCTATTGTACAGAGCTGATTTCAAATGCAACTAAAATGTAATATAACATTTGAGAAAACATAAATTTGATGGTGGTGTAACTCGAATCCACATCCTTCTATTTCGGAGTCGAATGCTTTTCCATTTAAGCTACATCGATAAGTGCGTAACGCTGCTACTTGCCGTCTTGACATGTGTATCACCTCTGTAATGCGTCATGGTGTCTTCTCGCTGTACCTTTCCACCTTGTGACTTTTCCCATTATGCCTTAAATTGGGGTTATTAGCAGTTGTAAAATGGGGAGACGAAATTTCAAACGGAGAGGAGATGTCGTTTGGCGTTTTCCCGCTCTACCTTATATTGCGGCCGCAAAACGGGGGAAACTTTACCTGCCAGGAAAGAGAAGTATACCTTTTAAAGGGAACTCACTTGGTTTCTTTCACAGCAGTTAGCGGCGTGCAAATCTGACATGAGCGTCACTTTTGAGGTAGGTACGTCACATATATCTCCACTCCTTGAAGAGCTGGGACGGAATCCTAGCTTTTTGGGTCAGCCGGCAAACCCTGCTTGCAGTAGAGTTCACTGTAAAAGAAGGAATTCTTATTCCAGAAGATGTGTGGAAAAAACATAACACATCTTTCGAAGGAACCAACCGCCAGGAGATTCATTTTACGTTCGGGCACCAATATGAAAACAGAAATTTGCAGGTGGAGAGGTTCGAAGCCACATTCTTCTGCTCCGGAACTGAATATTTTTCCAATTACGTAACACCGATGAAGTTCATCCCTGCTACTTTGTCGTCTTGACATGTACGTACGTCACAAGGTCACCACCCAGCAAGAACAAAAGTGTTGGGAAACTGCTGGCCACCAGCCGGCAGTGATGGGTCACTGTTGGCTGAAATCTGCCGGTCACGGCACTGTCAGTTGTCAAATCTGCCACGGTCAAATCTGTCGCTCACGGTAGCGGTTCGTTGGTGGCAGCGTCTTCAGGTCGCAGCCATTCACGGCCCTACAGCACTGCCGTGAATTGTAGCATATATATATATATATATATATATATATACATATATGGGATGTAAGGTCAGGTGATGCGTAACATCACAGCCTCTCCTTGACAAATGTCAACCCCGCCTTCTCGTGGTACATCCTGTTCCCACTAAAGGGGCTCTGACAACCGCCAATAGCGGTATAACTATACCATCGGGATTAGAGGAAATGCTATCCCACACTCACCAACCCACTTGGCCAGCGTGGTGAGTTATGGCCAAACCCCTCCAAAATGACTTCACAACTTAAATCTTGGCCCTCAGTCTCCGGCAGCTGGAATATACCTGGCCAAGCCAGCGGCCAGTGCGACATGAAGGCAGAGGGTGCTAAGAATCCCCGGAGGACCGGACTAGGCTGCCATTTGATGCTGACCTTGGCTACCTACAACGGACGCTCCCTATCTTCTGATTCAAGGCTTCTTGAATTGGAAGAGGAACTACAAAGGATCAAGTGGGACATCGTCGGGCTAAGTGAGGTAAGGAGAAAAGGAGAAGATCTCATTGAACTGAAAAGTGGACATCTCTTCTACTATCGTGGGACAGATACTGGCAGAACTAGTGGTGTTGGATTTATAATAAACAAGAAACTGAAGGATAAAGTTGTAGAAGTTGAAAGTTCCTCTGACAGAGCTGCACGACTTGTTATCCAACTCTCGAGAAGATACCAGGCTTAGATTATTCAAACTTATGCACCCACCACAAGTCATGCTGAAGAAGAAATTGAAGAATTTTATGAAGAAATTCGTGATCTAAATAATAAAGGTAAGCAGAACTTGAAGATAATTATGGGAGATTTCAATGCAAAAATAGGGCAACGGCAACAGAATAAAACTTCAGTAGGTAAATTCGGTCACGGCAACAGAAACCAGCGTGGAAATACTCTCGTAGAGTTTGCAGAGGCAGAAGGGTTTTTCATCTTGAACTCCTTTTTCAAGAAAAAGCCACACAGGAAATGGACATGGAGACATCCAAATGGGACGACAAGTGAAATTGATTTTATTATGAGTAACAAAAAATTCGTCATAGAAGACTGCAGTGTGCTAAACAAGTTCAACACAGGCAGTGACCATAGATTGGTGAGATGTAAGATGCTCCTCAACACTAAACTCGAACGTAGCAAGCTCATAAGACAAACAAAATGTATTGACATAACCAACCTTAAAAAACACCATAATACCTTCAAATTGGAACTGAAGAACAGATTCTCTGCTTTAGAATACCTAACATCGGAAGAAGTGGATATTTCTGAAGTTAACAGAAAAGTAACCAAAGCTCTTATGGAAACAGCAACAAAATTGGCTGGGTCTAAGAACAAATTGCATGTGAACAAATTATCAGGAAAAACCAAAATGTTGATGCAAAAAAGAAGAGTGATGAGGACAACTAAAGAAGATGTGACTTCCAAAGTGGAATATATAGAGCTATGCAAGACAGTACGAAAAAGTATCACTGAAGACGTAAGGAAATTCAACTGTGAACTAGTAAGGAAAGCAATTGAAAACAACCAAAGCCTAAAAATAGCAAAGGGACATCTCAGTAAGGGGAAAAACAGATTATGGCACTGAGAAAAGAAGATGGATCTGTAACAAGAAATAGAGGCGAAATTTTGACAGGAGTGAAAGAATTCTACTCCAAATTATATGAAAGGGATGATACATGTACTATAGACATTATGAAAGGTACCAGTACCAGAGTTCTTCCAGTCCTTCCAGCAGAAGTTGCACATGCAATCAAGAACATGAAGCGGGGAAAAGCTCCAGGAGAAGATGGAATTACTGTAGACATCATACAAGAAGCAAGTGGAGAAATCGAAACAGTACTCGCCCAAATTTTCACTCGATGCCTTAATGAAGGGAAAATTCCTGAGGATTGGAACAACGCTACAATGATCTTGCTACATAAAAAAGGTGGCATTGAGGATCTCAGGAACTACAGACCTATCAGCCTCCTATCAGTGGTTTATAAAATCTTCACTAAAGTTCTTTCACACCGCTTGAAGGTGACACTGCACATGGCTCAACCGAGAGAACAAGCTGGATTCAGGAGTGGCTACAGCACAATAGATCATATCCACGTACTGAGAGAACTAATTGAAAGAGCGAGGGAATATGAACTTCCATTGTGCATGGCTTTTATCGATTATAAAAAAGCCTTTGATTCGGTGAAACCATCAGCAGTTGCAATGGCTCTGAAATCCTGCGGTATTGAAGATGCATACATTAATATTATTAATAACATCTATGAAAATGCAAGTGCAAAGATTCGGCTGTTTGAAAATACAACACATATAAAAATTGGAAAAGGAGTGAGACAAGGTGACACCATATCTCCGAAGCTCTTTAATGCCACATTGGAAAATGTCTTTCAATCACTGAACTGGGAAAACAAAGGGATAAAGATTAATGGAGATTATCTAACCCACCTTCGTTTTGCTGATGACATAGTCATTTTTGCAACTACCCCATCAGAGCTACAGAGTATGATCCAGGAACTTGCTGACAAGAGTAAAGAAGTGGGATTAAAAATGAACTTTCAGAAGACAAAAGTGATGTACAATGCTTTTACAAGAAATTAAGATTTATCGATTGATGGAGAAAAGCTGCAGATAACAGACACGTACGTTTATCTTGGACAGCAGATATCAAGTGAGGGTCACATTGGTGAAGAAATTAATCGGCATACAAAACTTGCCTGGAGAGCTTTTGGAAGAAACAGCATGGAAGAAACAGCATAATTTTCAAGAGCAATATGCCATTATGTCTTAAAAGAAAAGTGTTTGATCAATGCATCCTTCCAGTGCTTACGTATGGTGCACAGACGTGGACCTTAGCTAAAAGAGACATACAAAGGCTGCAGACAACTCAAAGTAGCATGGAGAGGTGCATGCTTGGTGTAACCAGGAGAGATAAGAAGAGGAACACAAGGATCCGAAAAATGACAAGAGTGGAAGACATCATGATCAGAGTTAAATCCCTGAAATGGCAATGGGCTGGACATACTGCCAGAAGAACAGACCATCGATGGACAGCCGAAATTTTAGATTGGATTCCAAGGGACAGGAAAAGACCCAGAAGAAGACCACATGGAAGATGGGTGGATGAAATTCGAAAGTATGCGGGAGTGACATGGAGGAGACTGGCACAAGACAGACCGTTGTGGAGGAAACTTGGGGAGACCTTCGTCCAGCAGTGGATTGATAATGGTTGACAATGATGATGATGATGATGATGATATATATATATATATATATATATATATATATATATATATATATGGGATGTAAGGTCAGGTGATGCGTAACATCACAGCCTCTCCTTGACAAATGTCAACCCCGCCTTCTCGTGGTGCATCCTGTTCCCACTAAAGGGGCTCTGACGACCGCCCATAGCGGTATAACTATACCATCGGGATTAGAGGAAATTCTATCCCACACTCACCAACCCGCTTGGCCAGCGTGGTGAGTTATGGCCAAACCCCTCCAAAATTATTCCACAACTTAAATCTTGGCCCTCAGTCTCCGGCAGCTGGAATGTACCTGGCCAAGGCAGCGGCCAGTGCGACATGAAGGCAGAGGGTGCTAAGAATCCCCGGAGGACCGGACTAGGCTGCCATCTGATGCTGACCTTGGCTACTTACAATGGACGCTCCCTATCTTCTGATTCAAGGCTTCTTGAATTGGAAGAGGAACTACAAAGGATCAAGTGGGACATCGTGGGGCTAAGTGAGGTAAGGAGAAAAGGAGAAGATCTCATCGAACTGAAAAGTTGACATCTCTTCTACTATCGTGGGACAGATACTGGCAGAACTAGTGGTGTTGGATTTATAATAAACAAGAAACTGAAGGATAAAGTTGTAGAAGTTGAAAGTTCCTCTGACAGAGCTGCACGACTTGTTATCCAACTCTCGAAAAGATACCAGGCTCAGATTATTCAAACTTATGCACTCACCGCAAGTCATCCTGAAGAAGAAATTGAAGAATTTTATGAGGAAATTTGTCGTCTAAATAATAAAGGTAAGCAGCACTTGAAAATAATTATGGGAGATTTCAATGCAAAAATAGGGCAACGGCAACAGAATGAAACTTCAGTAGGTAAATTCGGTCATGGCAACAGAAACCAGCGTGGAAATACTCTCGTTGAGTTTGCAGAGGCAGAAGGGTTTTTCATCTTGAACTCCTTCTTCAAGAAAAAGCCACACAGGAAATGGACATGGAGACATCCGAATGGGACGACAAGTGAAATTGATTTTATTATGTGTAACAAAAAATTCGTCATAGAAGACTGCAGTGTGCTAAACAAGTTCAACACAGGTAGTGACCATAGATTGGTGAGATGTAAGATGCACCTCAACACTAAACTTGAACGTGGCAAGCTCATAAGTCAAACAAAATCTATTGACATAACCAACCTTAAAAAACACCATAATACCTTCAAGTTAGAACTGAAGAACAGGTTCTCTGCTTTAGAAGGCCTAACATCGGAAGAAGTGGACATCTCTGAAGTTAACAGAAAAGTAACCAAAGCTCTTATGGAAACAGCAACAAAATTAGCTGGGTCTAAGAACAAGTTGCATGTGAAAAAATTATCAGGAAAAACCAAAATGTTGATGCAAAAAAGAAGAGAGATGAGGACAACTAAAGAAGATGTGACTTCCAAAGTGGAATATACAGAGCTATGCAAGACAGTAAGAAAAAGTATCACTGAAGACGTAAGGAAATTCAACTGTGAACTAGTGAGGAAAGCAATTGAAAACAACCAAAGCCTAAAGATAGCAAAGGGACATCTCAGTAAGGGAAGAAAACAGATTATGGCACTGAGAAAAGAAGATGGTTCTGCAACAAGAAATAGAGGCGAAATTTTGACAAGAGTGAAAGATTTCTTCTCCAAATTATATGAAAGGGATGATATATGCACTCCAGACATCATGAAAGATACCAGTACCAGAGTTCCTCCAGTCCTTCCAGCAGAAGTTCCACATGCAATCAAGAACATGAAGCGAGGAAAAGCTCCAGGAGAAGATGGAATTACTATAGACATCATACAAGAAGCAAGTGGAGAAATCGAAACAGTAATCGCCCAAATTTTCACTCGATGCCTTAATGAAGGAAAGATTCCTGAGGATTGGAACACCGCTACAATGATCCTGCTACATAAGAAAGGTGACATTGAGGATCTCGGAAACTACAGACCTATCAGCCTCCTATCAGTAGTTTATAAAATCTTCACTAAAGTTCTTTCACACCGCTTGAAAATAACACTGGACATGGCTCAACCGAGAGAACAAGCTGGATTCAGGAGTGGCTACAGCACAATAGATCATATCCACGTGCTGAGAGAACTAATTGAAAGAGAGAGGGAATATGAACTTCCATTGTGCATGGCTTTTATCGATTATGAAAAAGCCTTTGATTCGGTGAAACCATCAGCAGTTACAATGGCTCTGAAAACCTGCGGTATTGAAGATGCATACATTAATATTATTAATAACATCTATGAAAATGCAAGTGCAAAGATTAGGCTGTTTGAAAATACAACACACGTAAAAATTGGAAAGGGAGTGAGACAAGGTGACACCATATCTCCGAAGCTCTTTAATGCCACATTGGAGGGTGTTTTTCAGTCGCTGAGCTGGGAAAACAAGGGGATAAAGATTAATGGAGTTTATCTAACCCACCTTCGTTTTGCTGATGACGTAGTCATTTTTGCAACTACCCCATCAGAGCTGCAGAGTATGATCCAGGAACTTGCTGACAAGAGTAAAGAAGTGGGATTAAAAATGAACTTTCAGAAGACAAAAGTGATGTTCAATGCTTTTACAAGAAATGAAGATTTATCGATTGATGGAGAAAATCTGGAGATAACAGACACGTACGTTTATCTTGGACAGCAGATATCAAGTGAGGGTCACATTGATGAAGAAATTAATCGGCGTACAAAACTTGCCTGGAGAGCTTTTGGAAGAAACAGCATAATTTTCAAGAGCAATATGCCATTATGTCTTAAAAGAAAAGTGTTTGATCAATGCATCCTTCCAGTGCTTACGTATGGTGCAGAGACGTGGACCTTAACTAAAAGAGACATACAAAGGCTGCAGACAACTCAAAGCAGCATGGAGAGGTGCATGCTTAGTGTAACCAGGAGAGATAAGAAGAGGAACTCGTGGATCCGAAAAATGACAAGAGTGGAAGACATCATGATCAGAGTTAAATCCCTGAAATGGCAATGGGCTGGACATACTGCCAGAAGGATAGATCATCGATGGACAGCCGAAATTTTAGATTGGATTCCAAGGAACAGGAAAAGACCCAGAAGAAGACCACATGGGAGATGGGTGGATGAAATTCGAAAGTATGCAGGGGTGACATGGAGGAGACTGGCACAAGACAGACCGTTGTGGAGGAAACTTGGGGAGACCTTCGTCCAGCAGTGGATTGATAATGGTTGACAATGATGATGATGATGATATATATACGGAGAAACTGGCGGACAAGATTCGGCAAGCCATCAGTTACGTCACGTGATTGCCGGCTGCCACTGCCGGGAAAGTAGCGGACCACATTAAGCTGATGGGGTGCCAACTGTTGGCCAGCTGCTGGCATGGACTGCTGGCCCATGTGGTGGTCGCCGGGACATTTCATTGACGGTTGGGCAGCGGCAACATAGTGCTGGGCTACTGCTGACACTGCTGGCTTGAGTGCTGGCCCAGCAACACTGTTTTTTGTCAGTCCTTAATTTAGGGCCACGAGTTCCAGGAAAGGGAAAAAAATAATGTCATAGGATAAACACACCACTTTTGCCTCTACCAGGCTCGAACCGAGGAGCAACTCGGATGAACTATCTGAAGTCAATGCCTAAGACTTCTAGGTCAGAGAACAGTTTTCTTAAAACTATCTTGCTGCGTACAGGATTTTAGTCTCGTTTTGTACATATTATTCTTATATTTATGGTGCTTTTATTGATTCGTGTTGTCTCTCATGCATTCAATTTCTTTAAGTGATAACTGCAAGAAAAAAAAAGCGGTCATACCCAAAGAAAGGAAAGCAAAAGAATTATTTTTCGTTAGAAGAAAAGGTTCTTTCAATGGTTCAGTTTTTTATATTTATCGAAGAAGAAAAATTTTAGACCTTGTCTTTTGAAGCAACCATTTCCTTCTTAGTGACGGTTTTCGAGAAAGTAATGTTTTGCGTATGAGGGGAATTTTTCTCTTATCATTAAAAGCTATTTTTATCCTGTCCTTAAAGACGCCATGTGTTCATTTATTCATAAAATTGAAGTTTTTTCTAGCACTAAGAATCTTTTTAGCAGTATTTTCCATTATCGATGAAAGCAACTGTTTCTTGTAGCGCTGATGAGTCTTCTCCTAACTGTTGAAAACCGTTTTCAAATACTGAAGGACATTTTTGGTCTTTTCAATGAAGATAACTTTCATTTTCTTCTTCATGAATGAAACTAATTCATCGACTTCAGTGACCGAAGCATTTTTTTGGATTATCATCAATTAAATTAATATTTTGCCCTTATAGGTAAAAATATTATATCAATGAAAACATTTTTTGTCGTTATCTATTAATATAATTTTGACTACATTACCGAAAGCAGCTTTGGCTGTTAACCATGAAGGTATTTTTGCTGTCGTCAGAAAAAAAAACACCTCGGTTACTTTTATTGAATAGAGCAAAGTCTGAATAAATTTAATCTAAAAGTTTTCAGTGTTGTTGTATCACTAAAGTTAAACCTCCAATGTAGTTGTTACGATGCTTACCTTATTCTCAAAAGTTATTCTGAATTCTGTATCTGCAAAAGACGAAAAAGAAAAATTCTCGTTCATTATTCATGTATCACGAAAATTTAAAACATTAAAATATTTAAAGCAGTAAGAATAAATTGCTACATAATGGCGAACATTTACAGTTCTTATTAACTTCAAAAATACGCGTTTTCTTCTCTTTGGCACTTTTCTTCTCGCTCGCTTCTGAAAACATTTATATACTTCACAAAAATATTTACCTAAACATTGTAAAATTTATTTTACTACGTCCTGTTCTAAATAATTAATTGGCCAGTGCGGTAACAGTTTATATAAAATATATTTTAAGCCTGGGTGACTCATTATCTTTCACCTAGGATAGCACCGGCTGCAATTCCCCAGGCAATTGAAAGAATTTCTGGAATATATTGAGAGAGCGAGAGAGAGAGGCAGACAGAGAGAGAGAGAGATGTCCAAGATTGTAGTTCTTCAGTATTTCTGCAATATATTGGTTTAGAAAGACGGAAGGAAAGTATAGTGACCGATGGCCAGGTACCCAAAGTCGAGGCCCCAGCCATGGCGTTCATTGTCGACTGATATTGCGCAGAACACCGTCATGACAACAACAGGTTGGTGGCTCCATTGAGAGGCAGGTAACTTTCAGAAGGCAAACAGTGTGAACGCAAGCCAACATGGAAGTAGAGAAGAAGCACATCAACCATTGTATGCTGTATGAGTTTTGTATAGGTAACATCCCCGCAAGTTCTGTAAGGAATATTACCAATGCGTACCCCAATATATCACAACGTCAGTGCTGTTGTTGGTTCAAACAGTTTCGAGAGGGAAATTTTGACCTGTCAGACCGTCCCGAAACCGGAATACCCGCAACAGTGGATATGGACATGCTGAAGACCTTAGGGGAGTCCGACCAGTGAATATGCACATGCTGAAAACCTTAGTGGAGTCCAACAGTGGATATGGACATGCTGAACACCTTAGTGGAGTCCGACCAGTGGATATCCATATGCTAAAGACCTTAGTGCAGTCCAACAGTGGATATGGGCATGCTGAAAACCTTAGTGGAGTCCGAACAGTAGATATGCACATGCTGAAAATCTTAGTGGAGTCCAACAGTGGATATGGATATGCTGAAGACCTTAGTGGAATCCGACCAGTGGATATGCACATGCTGAAGACCTTAGTGGAGTCCGACCACTAGATATGCACATGCTGAAGACCTTAGTGCAGTCCAACAGTGGATATGGGCATGCTGAAAATCTAGTGGAGTCCGACCAGGGGATATCCACAGGCTGAAGAATTTAGTGGAGTCCAACAGTGGATATGGACATGCTGAAGACCTTAGTGGAGTCCGAGCAGTGGATATGGACTAGCTGAAGACCTTAGTGGAGTCCGACCAGTGGATATGCACATGCTGAAGACCTTAGTGGAGTCCAACAGTGGATATGGACATGCTGAAGACCTTAGTGGAGTCCGACCAGTGGATATGCACATGCTGAAGACCTTAGTGGAGTCCAACAGTGGATATGGAGATGCTGAAGATCTTAGTGGAGACCGACCCACGTGTGACCACGCGGGAGTTGGCAGAACAGCTGGCGACTACCCACACGAGCATTATCACGTACCTGCGTCAGCTTAGGAAGGCGTAGAAGAGGGGAGTTTGTGTTCTCCATCAATTCGCAGTTGCGCAGAAAGCAAACCTCATGAGTGAGTGCGTTTCCCTGTTTGCACGTGACCACGTTGAACCGTTCTTGAACCGATTGTGACAGGTGACGATAAATGGGTCTTATATGAAAATGTCGGCTCCCGAAAACAGTGGTTGGACCCAAAAACAGAATCCCATGCCGACCCTCAAAACTGACTTACACCCACGTAAAGTCCTGCTGTCTGTGTCGTGGGATGTGCGGGGTGTCGTGTTTTTGAGCTGCTGCCGGACTACACCATTATCACTGCCGATGGGTACTGCCGTCAGCTCGACGTTCTGCACGCATCGCTGACGTCGAAACGACCAGCACCGCTGAACCGCAAGGGCGTTCTCTTACAGTGGGATGCAGCGTGACATCACACAGCACGGGTGACCTTCAACAAGATCAGGAACCCTATTTAGGAGCAGCTGCCGCACCCAACCTATTCCCGGGACATTTCCCCAAACGACAACCACCTTTTCCGGTCGTTCCGGTATTTCCCGGACGGGCAGCAGATTATCAACCGCGACGATGTCAAGCGCGCACTTATCACTTCTTCAATCCAAGCCGTCACAATTCTACCGGGACGGTATCCAACACCTACCTCGAGGGAGGGAGCAGGTCGTGGCAAACGATGGTCACAACATTTTGGACTGATTTGTACTTGTACATACTGTAATTAGCATTTTTCTGTTGCCTCGCATTTTCAGACATAGCTTTCTTTTCAACCCAATGTATAAACAAAGATCTGAATTCCCATGAAGCATATTCTTTCAGTAAAGTGATAGGAATCTGGTATACGGACATGAAAGCTCGAAAACGAGACGTAAAATCATTACCTTCTTGGGTTTGAGAGATATACAGGGGAACCTCGGTTATATGATTCTCAGTTGCGCGTTTTTCACTCTTTTTGCTGAATTCTTCTGCCGTCTCAATATTTTACTGTAGTTTCTATCGCCTTTTCAGTTCGGTTATACGTAATTCATTTATACGCTTTTTGCAATCATACATTAAATTTTTAATTTCGAATTATAAAACATACACGTTTATTTTTTATTCCTTTGTATGTAACCCGCTTTGTTACAATTTTGAGAGATTCTACAGGACTTTGCTGTGTTCCTTCTTGATGCAGCTAAAGTTGAACTTTGATCCCATCAGAGAAGTGTCTGCAGTCTATTTTCAGTTTGAATGAATAATTGATTTCGCATTTCATGACTCACACACGGATGCAGTACTTAAATATTGATAAATCTCTGGGACGTAATTTTGTAGCTCCAACAGTTCGTGGCGTGGTACAATAGAATTCTTGATGTGTATTCAATATTTATCGTTTCGGTTATGAAGTTTCAAATAGATGCACCGAGTACCCGGAGGGAAACGAAAACCTGTTAATTTATGTATTGTGTGAAAACAAGAGTTTTTCCGTGACGGGGACCGAAGCCGAGCCTCTTCACTCCGGCGTAAGTTGCTCTCCCAACGAAGCTACACTGACAGAATGTATCGCTGCAGATTTGTCGTCTTGACACGTGATTCACCTCTGTAGTACGTTGAAGCACTGGTGACGAATTTTTAATTGTGAGGATTTCATTTAATCTAGAATCGGTATGTATTAAAACAGATAAAGCTGTCAAAAGAGAAATCTGTTTTTCATTGGATTTATGCTTTTTGCAATGTGATAAAAATAGTAAAATTTTTAACGCTTTTTTTCCTTTCTCCACCAATTCGACTTTAAATAAATCTTTATTAGAGAACATCTTACACTTTTTCAAAGCTTAAATTTTATAATAGCATTTAACACTTTGAAATATCTTTGATACCTTTTCTACATTTATACGTTCTTTAAAGCCTCCCCCTAGAAAAATGCATAAGCGGGGTTCCACTGAACTTGAGTTAGCGACGTTATTACGGTAACCTTCTTTTTTTTTTTTTTGTTTATTTGGTGTCTTTTTGTGTCTCGGGGTTTAACGACGATTATGAGCTACTCTTAAGACTATAAGCAGTCCGGCGGCCCTAATTAGGCTCACCGATATACCGGGACAATTGCCAGTAGGCCACTCCAGAAATGTCCCGTTTTCTCGTATTACTCTTACTCTACTGCAAAATTGTAACACCAAGAAAAACTCGCTCTCTTCAAATTAAATGTGTAACATAGATTCCTCATGTTACAGAAGATAACTGATTTTCATTTGTTGAACTATACAATATTCATTTGATTTAAAACTCAAGTTTCATGTGAAGCCACCTCAAGCAAACATAACATCCTCTAAACGGCGTGGCATTGAGTGGAAGAGGTTTTTGATATCGTCCAGTGGAAAAAAGGCTGTCAGGCTGTTTCCATGCGAGACCAGAGTTCATTCGTTGTGACTGGCCGAGGGGCTCAACTGGCCACTCCCTTTGTATTGGACCTGTGGCTCGGCGAATTGTCATCTTGGTTTGAAAACACTGTCGTCATTTGGAAAAAATGTGCAACATTGCTAAGTGTACAGAGACAGCAAGCAATTCACGATAGTGGGCACCTGTCACACGTTGTTCCATATGCACTAGAGGTCATTATTCCTGCCTGGTAAACCCGCTCCACACCAACTACTGCCTCCACCCACTTGAACTGTAGAGACCATGCAGGATGGATCGAGTGGCTCATGTTGTTTACTCCAAATACGTACACGATCATCCACGGAGTGGAGTAAAATTGCGACTCGTTTGGCCAACACACTTTTTCCCAGTCGTCCGACGTCGAACTTGCATGATATTTGCGCCAGGCGAATCCTTTGCGCCGATAAACCGTGGTTAGGAGAGGATGTCATCGGGGTCGTCTACTGTTATACCCAATACGTGCGACGCATGCGCACGACAAATACTTTTCCGGGTTGACCTCTGTTGTATTGGGTTGTCAACTGTTGAGCAGCGCTGCGTCTGTTATCCTGTACGAGTAGTCGAATCCGGTGCTCACCGCTCACATCAACCTTTCGTAGTCCTGTGCAGTTTTGCCTCTGTTTGATCATTTTCATTCCAGTTCTGGTGCACTTTAACTACGGCGGCTTGCGAACAACAGACCACTTCAGGCGTTTGGGAAATTGATGCACCTAATCTCCGAGCTCGCACAAGCCTACCGCTTACCCATCACGCTCGGAATTTTACTACCTTCTGCTCCACTCACACCATATATATGATACTTCGGTCGACTAATCGCACTCTCTTGGAAATCACGTGGTAAACGAGCCGCATCTACTTTTAATACGGGTGGTCATAATTCAATGATCACTCGCTTTATACGCTGAGTGGCCACTTTATTATGACCACCTGACAGTTTTAAGCAAATGAGCTATGGCTGCACGCTGTTGCCGCCAGAGGGCGAGGCTAGTATAAAAAGAGAAAGCTTAGTGCTTGCGAAAGTAGTTGAAGTGATTTTTTGGTGACGAGATGGGTAAAAAATGCAATTTGACGGAGTTTCAACGTGGGATGATTGTAGAATCTCGGGGCCATGGAGCGAGTATAACCGAAACCGCAGCATTCGTTAAATGTTCCAGAGCAGCTGTTCTTAAAGTGTTTAAAGACTGGACTGTCAGCCAAAAAACTGGGTCTCTACGTGCAACGTGTGGTCGTCATCGACTAGTGACTGCTCGGGCGGAACGGAGAGTGTCCAGACTGGTAACAGATAACATAAGGGCAACAATGCGGCAAATTACAGACCATCTTAATTAAGGATCCCCTCAAATGATCTCTGCACGCACTGTTCGCCGTACACTGCATCGGATGGGATATGGCAGCCGAAGGCCTGTTCGAACACTTTTGCTGTCTGCAGTTAATAAAAGAAAACATCTCCAGTTCGCACAGGAGCACAAGGATTGGACAGTCGATAATTGGAAACAAATTATGTGGTCCGATGAATCACGTTTTCAGTTGCACCATGCCGATGGCCGAATGAGAATTTGGCGGAAATAGCACGAAAGCATGGACTCCAAATTCATTGCTACAACCCTTCAAGCTGGTGGAGACAACGTTATGGTTTGCGGAATGTTTTCCTGGCATGCTGGCATGCTTTGGGCCCTTTAATTCGTGTTGATCAACGTCTGACTGGCACGTCATATCCAAACATCGTTGCGGACCAAATGCATCCTGTCATGTGGATGGTTTATCCCAATGGCGATGGCTACTTTCAACAAGATAACGCGTCTTGCCATAGTGCTCGTATTGTACAGGATTGGTTTCAGGAACATGCCGGTGAGTTTACTTTGCTTAGGTGGCCCCCACAATCAGCAGATCTCAACCCCACTGAGAATTTGTGGAATGAATTTGAACGAGCCATCAGACACCTGGATCCACAACCCTGCAATCTTACACTCCTGGAAAGTGCTACTCATCAAGCATGGTCTCAGATTCCACAAACCACCTATCAACATCTCGCGGAGTTCATGCCACGGAGAATCGACGCAGTATTAGAGGCAAAATGTGGCCAAACGAAGTACTGAGGGGGTGATCGCAATAAAGCGGCTACTCAGTATATATATATATAATGTCTATCGCAGGTTTGTGTTACAGGGCTTTGTACTGAGTCATATTTCAGTGCCCTGTGAGTAGGGTCCGTTGATGCTTCGCTTGCAGAGAGTTTTTATTCGGAGGTGTAACCCGTATTTTATGAGACTGGAGCAAATAAATAAAATATAAATATAATATCAACTAAAGTTATAAATGTTATAACTCGCTCTTTCTGTGATGAAAATGTTTATTCCGTTTTTATGGGGAAGGCTTCAACCTTTGTCCGGATTTCCATTCATTCTCTATATTATTAACAAGTTGATTTCCTTCTCACGCTGCCAGTATTCGCTTTCCTGCTTTTCCATTCTCCCTTGACGATCAGCATTTTCTCGGTTCGCACTGAGGAGGTAAAAATCTTGACACCTCCCTCACGCTCTGCTTTTCCGCTAAATCCCCTAGCAGAAGGGTCTCAGTCGACTGTTAAGAAACACCTGAAAAAGGATCCCCTTGTTAGAAGGTGCAGGCGCTCCTTCTTTGCCTTCGTCAGTAACCCCTCTCACATCATTATCCAATTCCACTCTCGCACTCCGCCGAAACCCATAATTCTCTCTTCCCCTTGGATGGGAAGCTGATACGTGAGAGCCTGCCCCATTGACGCAGCTGCATAGGAATGTCGAAAAAAAGCGCTAACGAAAGAGAAGACGATTCCAATTCACTATACTCAAAACGGTACCTAAATTCCCTCCTGACAAATATGGATGCCCAGGTTACATTTGTAGCACAATATTTTCTGTACAGGTTCCACTCTCAATTCCAAAGGTTTTGGGCCGTTAATTGGCCTAAAGCATGGTTCTGCTTTCTAGGCACCATTCGCTTACTGTCACTGGTAAACACAGTTTTCCCCCATGGAACATTTATTGTATTTCTAGCGTGACTTTTTACGTTGAATTCCAGAATGCAATCAGAGTTTTTCCATCACCCGCAATTTTTTTGTGATTTTTTCTTCAGTACTGGTTATTGAATTTTTATTTATTACATCAACAGAAATAATGTACATACAACGTATTTTTTAAGTTATTGTTTGTTGTGTTTTATTTCGAATGTAGTGTGGGAAAAAACAATCTATCATTTTAAAGGCATTAGTTCACCTGATTGGTCACAGTACCAACGCTACTTAAAGGATACAAGTTAAAAGGATGGAATGTTCTCTGCTGGGATACTAATGCATGTTTTTTGGGGGGTTTTTTTCGTAACTGTTTGTCCAGGTGAATTTAAAATTTTCTTGCCAAAAGAAAGAAATTTAATATTTTGTAATGTGCTTCTCTGTAATGGAAGGGCACTGGATAATAAAGACGATACAACAGGGTGGTACTTGTTCACTGACACCTCTAAAGTTATTGTTACACGGCACTAGCAGTGTTCCTGCCGAGTCGGCCGGTAACGGTGCTTGAGACCTGAAGTACAATTTAGTTGGCCGCGGCACCAGGTGAGAATCTCAGGTGCACTGCTGCACTCAAAGATTCACACCAGAACATAAAAAATGAAAAGTTGAAGAATGACCCGAAGCACAAGGCTTGTGTGAATCCACCGTGTGAACAAAATAACAACAACAAATAAAAAATAAAATAAACTAAAAAAACGATACTTTGGGATCAGAGTTGTGATGAGGTTCACCCGCAATCACCAATTCGTGACTGAGTGTAGTGGTCCGGATCTTACTCCGGTACATTCAATCCCCAACCAGCCAGTACAACACTCACTTTCGCAAATAACACATGATTCTCAAATACACAACACAACATTTAATAACGTTCTGCGAGATTTAAATAGATACGGCGCTCTCTAGGCGCATAGACAATTGCCCCTCATATGTGGGCAGCATACGGTGTCACACTTTGCTGTCGGAAGACGCAGCCGACTGAGTCTCCACCGGACTATCTGAACAAGAGATACTACTCGTTAACACACTAAATAGAGCTGCAGGTGATATTCATATACAATTGCTTAGAGAATGAAAAAAAAATTATATGCAAACGATCACATTAAAAATACTCGCGACACAAAATACACAAGCACGTTAATTTGCGGTATAAGATTATAGGTGCGAAATACTGCCAAAGTTAATTAATTAAATCTAATAAGCATGCACATGCAGATCCCTTCCCCGCTAGCTTTGGCCCTGAACCAAAGTTAAAAGAAACTGTCCCGCCCAGCGGAATTTGTGGCCACACCCTCTCCCTTATTCATGTAAAAAAATATAATCAGGAAATGGGCCCGGTAAGAAATTGAAATCTGTATGTGCAGGTATTTCCTCTGAGGTTCAGTCACTCAGCATTACTGCATCTATGTCCATGCAGCTTTGGGTGTCGGGATGGCACAAGTTCGCAGATGTGCGAAGAAAGAAAAAGGAAATATTCATCTACTTACAGTTTCGTGACTTTGCTGTGCAAATCCGTTGTGCATGACATAATATCACACGACAAAAAAAAAAACACGCACGCACACACACACACACACTTGCACCATGTGGCAGCACCGATGATTCAACACTTCACTTTGACGCTTGATGTAAATGAAGCACACAATTAAAATGGTGATATCACGCCGCACTTTGTTGCGCTGATGCGAGTATACACGGATCCACTCTTGTGAAGATTTAAAGGTGGCCGTTAAACAAAATAGCCCCTCTCACATCTGCTGTTGCAGTTTCCGAGACTGATTTTCTGTGTTCCTGGGAAGTGATTTTTGTTGTCGTGAAGAAATAATTCTGAACGTCAACTGCTTGGAGAGTGAGTGGCACGCCCTCACTTCCGCTGCTGCTATAGTAGATTCCGTCCGTCGCTACCTTCCGTCCTTTTTGACCGTTCATTCCCAATTCGGTCAGTTCCTTTCCGTTAGCATAACATCTACCCTGCCTGAGTACGCAGTTCAAATATGCCCCTCGCGGGTTTTGTTTCCATTTTTTTATCGAGTTGCGACCGCCAGCCCTGAGATTAATTTTCTCGGCCGAGCGAAATCAGACGTGCTTTTACCTTAAGCGTATATCAGCAACTGCCGACCGAAAACGACGCTCGAATTCACCCCCTATTCTTTTCGGCGATTCTAAACTCTTAATTGCCCATTGTCCCTCGCATACGTCAGTCAGAGTATCTTTCTCGCTGACAGAGTTATGTGTCTGCTGAGGGTCTCTTGGCCCACCCACTGAAGTAAACATACGGACCACAGCGTTAAGCTACAAGCGGAAAGAAGAAAAGAAAGAAAAGTGAAAAACCACTTCGAACATTGCTGCTTCCATCCGCATTCGAAAGCACATTTCCCTCGTTCGTTTTGCAGCCCCTCTAAGACACTTGAGATAGGAATTTTTATGTTTCACTTCAGGGCTATGTGTGAGGTCTAGCAATTCAAAATGGCAAAAATATTGCGTTTCTTGCCTTCAAAAGCATTGGAGCGACTTCCCAATTATCCCGCAATTTTGTTAATTAATTTAGAGAACAGCCGAAAGGAAAAAAAAAACAACGTAAATGAGAAATAAATAAAAAAAGCTGTGAACTGTAAAAGAACATGTGAGCCTGCCGAACTGTGATTACTAGCTGCCTCATACGATTCGCGACATGGCGGACAAATTTTAAAGTTTTCTTCAGGTTTTAGGTTGGGAGGGGGGGGTGTCCACTGTAACATTATGTTGAAAGCTGTGCTTCTTCACAACAGAAATAAATTTCCTTCGCTACCATTAGCCGACACTACTGACATGAAATATTCATATGAAAATACGAAACTGCTTTTAGAAACAAATCCAGTATGGAAAACATGCTTGGAATATCTGTGATGATTTAGAAGTCATTACTCTTTCGTTTGGTTTTCAACTGTGAAATACAAACTTTTGTTGTTTTCTTAGCGAGTGGGATAGGAGAGACGCCAAAAGACATTATACTAGAAAGGGCTGACCGAAACATGTGTCGCTTTAGGGAAGAGAAATGTCGTAAATCCTCCACTGGTAACCTCTAAAAATATTTACTTACCCTCCGTACACTAGAACATATGAAAACCTTTGTCAAAGCAATGGACTAAAACAGAGCTGAATTCGCCGCCCCGGTGGCGGAGTAGTCTAAACGCTGGTTTCTGACCATTCATCCGAGATGGGTACAGGTTCGAATCCCGGTGAGTTATGAATGTTGTGTTTGTCTTACGGCACTGGCTCTCTTACTTCCCTGGAACCAGAGGCCCAAAATTAGGGACGGGCGACTGCATATAGCCTACTGAGTTATACTCGAGAAACGCATAATAGCGTATTAAACCCGTTTATTTTTATGGCGTAATAAGCAGAAAGATTCGTCAAGTTTCGCACTCCACTGGAAGGCTTTCTCAAGGCAATGGTAGACATATAGCATTTTTATGCCTACCATTGCCTTGAAAAAGCCTCCCAGTGGAGGGCGAAAGCTTGGCAAATCTTTGTGCTTATTACGCCATAAGAAAACGGATTAAATACGTTATATACGTTTCTTGAGTATTAACATTGTGGTGTATTAAAAATAAAGCCTACTGAGTTACTCACGGTGCTCGTTAAACTCCAATAAAAAAAAAAGAGACAGAGAGAGAGAGAGAGAGAGTGATGAATTCGGATGTAGGTAAAAATACCCCTAGAGAAAATACCCCTGAAAACTGAAAAGCGGAAAAAAGGCTCCCGGAAAAAATACCCCCGGAAGAAATACCCCCAGAACAAACGGTTCACTGTTAACTGCCACACGGGAACACTGATGTGTGGCAGTGTTCCGTTGTGGAAATTTACCGGCAACCCTGCCACACATCTTCAGCAACTTGGCTACAAAAGTTCAAGGGTGGATGGAGGGTTCTATAAAGATTGCCGTGTCTGGGCCTGAATTGAGAACTGAATTGGGAACTCCAAACGAAATTCGCGAAAACGTTCCATGTAAGCCAAGCGAGAATTGTACTTTAATTTGAAGAAATAAATTGCCGAGGATACAAGGTACATTTGGTTGGGGAGTGGGGGGGGGGTGCTCTACCCTGAACTTCCGTAATATAATATTCTGGGGTGCTGGAGTCTGCCAGTGTATCCAGCAAATTTCCCTTGAAGTATCCGCCAGGTGCATGAGCTGGGGATGGGCTTTCCCTCAAAATGTTAAAATGGACGTAGAGCTGTAAACATTAGTACCATGCTTTTTATAATGATTCTGTACACGACCACGAATTTTCAAGAGGGTGGGGTAACCCCCCTCCTTACTTTCTAAGAGCTATTCAGGGATAACATCAAGGATATACTGACCGACTCTAGAGGTTCAGAATATAAAATTACGGAAGTTGGGGGTAGAGCCCTCCAAACCAAGCACCTCGTAAACCTTTCACAGGCTTCGCCAAATTTCTGGGGGAGGGGGAAGGGCATACATAGTTTGCCATTAAACACAACATCAAGCATAGAAATTGCGAGCACATCCCTTACCTTGAACACTTGCATGCGCTCTTAGAAACTTGGGGGAGGGTGAACTCACCCCACCATCCTGAAAATTCGTGGTCGTGTACAGAATCATTATGTACAGCATGGTTCTAACGTTTACAGCTCTACGTCCATTTTAATAGTTTGGGGGAATCCCTATCCCCAAAACTCACGGACCTCGCGGGCGCTGCAAGGGGAACAGCCTGGATACACTGACAGACTCCAGCGGCCCAGAATGTAATATTACGGAAGTTGGGGGTTGAGAGTCCCCCCCGCATCACGAAGTGTACCTCGGATCCTCGACAATTTATTTCTTCAAATTAAAGTACAATTCTCGCTTGGCTTACATGGAACGTTTTCGAGTAATTCGTTTGGAGTTCCCAATTCAGTTCTCAATTCAGGCCCAGACACGGCAATCTTTATAGACCCCCCTTGAACTTTTGTAGCCAAGTTGCTGAAGATGTGTGGCAGTGTTGCCGGTAAATTGCCACAACGGAACACTGTCACACATCAGTGTTCCCGTGTGGCAGTTTACAGTGAACCGTTTGTTCTGGGGGTATTTCTTCCGGAGGTATTTTTTCCGGGGGCATTTTTTCCGCGTTTCAGTTTTCAGGGGTATTTACTCCAGGGGTATGTTTACCGTTTACCGATGAATTCGCATATTTAAAAGAAAAATTCCCTAGACGTCAAAATCAAGGAAGGGAATTCTGTATGTTTTCAAACAAAGGAGTTGATGCAGGATGGAGAAGTTGAGCCAAGTCACAGATTCATACAAAGCTACGGGAAGTAATACGTCACCGAAAATCCGTTTCATGGACTCTTGCTTGGATTTCTTTTTTCAGAATCATGTCAGCGACGAACATAGCAAGCGATATTTCAAGCATGTAAAAGCGGTACTAGGGCGAGTGGATTCCCAGTATGCTGGCTGACTGCTGCTACGCACTCAAAAGAGATGCTTCACAAGTGAAGGTACATCAGGAAATTATCAATTGTTAAGTTTTAGGTAATTTATAAGGGTCGCCCAAACGAAACTGAGACTGTTAGTTTTTGGCCGTAAGTGTTTATAGGTTAGATCAGAGGTTCCCAAACTTTTTGAACCCGGGCCGCCCTTCACGTCACATTTTCCGTGCAACGCCTCTGTTCCCAAAATTAATAAAAACAAATTGCCCAAATTCGAGTTTGTGGTGTTTTTTTAAAAGAAAATAGTCATTTACATTACTAGCTTGTATTCTAAGCTACTGTGTACGGTTTCCAGGTGACGTTTCAGTTTGTTCCGAAGCATACTCTCAGCTGCCATCACTTTCAAGCAGATTACATACTGAGGACGTTCTTCGTTCTTAACAACAGTGCACGTAGAACTGAAATCCAAGAACGTGTCATCATAATTTGTGGACTTGTTTCTTCTCTCCTGTTTAGAACTGTATAGTTGCAACTTCTACACCACGTTTTTTATTTAAAAACTTCTCGTTATCATAAACCAAACACACTCACATAGAAAAAACTACGCCCACAGTTATTAAAACACAGCAGGTCAGTTCTAACGAATGTTTATACACGGTACATATGTATCGAATGGAGACTGCGACACTGCGTAGTAAACTACGCGCCCACCAATGCAGCGGGAGAACGTTATCGTTTGACCTTGCCTGGCGCAGTCCATTTTCAGGTTGCAGGGGAGGCGAGATCCGCACGACGTCACCCCAAGTTTTCAAAGAGCTTTACAGTCCGGAATTCAGATGAAGGGAGCGCTTTCACGACAGGAAATATTATGTTATTGTTTTTCTAACATTCTTTCTTACAATTCATTCTTTAAAATATGTACACGTATTGAAAATTTGCCTGTTACGTTTCACTATATAAGTTTTAGTTTTTCTTTATAGTAGGGATGCCCTGCACTAAGTCCGTCGACGCCCTGAGGCGTCGCGACGCACAGATTGGGAATCTCTGGTTTAGAATATGTAAACATACAGGAAGTAAGATTGGTATATGAGCTACATACCCGCTACACATAGTCGCCTGGTAGATTCGGTCAAGTGTTCCAGCACGGCACGAGATTGTGGGTACACTGAGCGAAGAACATACGTGGTTGGCAGTGGAACCAGTCTTCAACGGCGTCCCGAACCTTAGCGTTGTTAGCGAACCGGCAACCCTTGAGAGTTTTTTTTCAGTTGCCCGAAGATGTGGTACTCGCAGGACGAGAGATCGGGGTTATAGAGGGAATGGTCGGGGACCTCTCCGCGGAAGTTCCGCAGACAATTTTGGAGCACTGTCTCCACGTGCGGGAGTGCGTTGTCGTAAAGCAAAATAACCCCATTTGACAACATACCAGGTTGTTTACACTTGATGGCCGTTTTGAGGTTGAGTAACGTATTGCAGTATGTGATTGCCTTGACTGTACTGCCTGCATCTAGCCAATCCAACAGCAATGGGCAATTATCCTCGAAGAAAGACGTGAGCATCACTTTTCCAGCTCTTAAGGAGGAATGAGCTTTATTTTGGCGCGGAGAGTTGGGATGCCGCCATTCCATACGCATCCGTTTTGTGGCCGGATCGAAGTGGTGGCACCAAGTTTCATCTGTGGCCACAATCTTGGGAAAAAACTGTCTCCCCTCTGCGTGGCAACGATGCAGATGCTGCAAGCAAGCACCCATTCGCCGAGTCTACTGCTTCTTCTGGAGATGTTTGTGGGCCCATTGCGCGCAAACCTTGTTGTATCTCAATAGGCGGTGGAGAATGGTGTTAACAGTTCCCTTACTCACGGACAATATTGTCGCAAGCTCGCGGGTGGTGATTCGGCGATTCTTCTTTATAAGGTTGTCCACTGCAGCAATCGATTCCATGGTGATGGCCACGTGTGCTTATCCAGGTCTCGGCATCTCCTCCGTACTCACACGTCCATTACGAAATTCACTACACCAACGGAACACTGTACACCATAACTGGCACTCATTCCATTACACATCCTTCATATAACGATAAATGTCGGCTCCACTAACACCTGCCGTCAAAAATTGCATAAATGCCCGCTGGGCCTATTTGGACGAATCCATGTCACGACCCTACGTAGTCAACTTGCCTCCGCACGTGCGAACAGCACATTGACACTTGCGCCGATAACAGCTTGCTTCCTGACATAACACGCCATCTACCGGCGAAAGTGCACCGCTCTATGTAATTACACAACGACGCTATTACACGAGTCTCACTTTCATTTTGGGCGACCCTTATATTTATGGTTTATAAGTGTACGTAAATATGCAATTTATTTAAACTTAAAATGCGTGTCGCTAAAATACCTTACGTGATAGAAAAAAACCTAATATATTTGAATTCAGCATAAAAATTTCCGTTAAAATCACATATTATTTCTTGTGGGACAAAAAAGACGTTTCTTGTTCACCAGTGAATTAATACGAATGGCCAGCAAGGTATTGCATAATATCAGAATAAGCGCTTAGTAAAAGCGTTTAGTGGAAGTTCCCTATCCGGCACGTTTTTCTTTTGGAATGTTTGTTTCAAGAACATCAGATCAGGTTCTTTCGCAGATTCCTTTTGGAAGCTTGCGTTGTTCAGTTATATCGCTCAATATCATCGTATGAATTTCCGCTTATCAATATTTCCTGCTTTTTCTTGTTCTTCTCTTATCTTTTGTTTCCCTTGTGACCTTTTCTGCGTTTTACTTTCTCATACAAGTATGCGCTTTTTACGTTACAGCATTCTTAGCCTCCCACGTGCTCGACTCCCATTTTCCTTCAGGATATATTTTTGTACCGGTTGCTTATTGTCTTTTATAGAGGTTAGATTCCTTCGATTTGTTTCGTAACACACTCTACTTATTGCATTAAGTACAGCACGCAGGAGAGGGCACATGTAGCTGTAAGGGCTCACGTAGCTAGAGTGGGCAAACTACTTTTTCATATGAAACGAACGTTTTCATTAAATTCTTAAAGTAATAGAAACGTTTTCAATGACAACATCTTAGAAAATAATAATACTCTGATAAGGTAAGAGGCATGATGAAAAACAGAAAAACTTCAGCTGTTATTATAAACTAGCGTATAGCCCGTCCTAGCACGGTTGTTTTTAAGCTGTAAATAAATACACGATCTACCAACAAGTAACGACTAGCTGACGACCATTATCCTGTACCGTCCAAATGCGGACTCCACAGGGATAGGAGAACTCTCTCGATAGATTTTTGGTGACGGCGTTGCGAGTAATCCTGCCCGGATCCGACATTCCTCCAAGTAAATGGAAACCCCTGCAAACGACGATATCTGCGGTCCTGATACAAGTCACGGCCGCCACCGTTAAATATCGTGGGGTAAACAACAACGCAACCAGTCGCATGCAAGATGCCACGCAGTTTGGAGCTCTCTGATTTCGAGAAAGGTGTAATCGTCGGGTATCACAGAAATGGCCGATCCATACGGAACATATCCAGCGAGTTGAAGTACCCAAAATCGACAGTGGCCTACGTGATTGGCAAGTGGAAAATGAGAGGTGACTGTCGGAATGTGCCCCGACCCCGAGACCCACAAAACTGGGAATTAGAGACCGACGGGTGCTGGTCAGAGAAATTCGGAAGAACCGCACCAAATCGATGGGCCACATCCGCGAGGAGATTCAACAGGCATCCGGGAGTGTTCTTTCGATGAATACCATCCGTAAGGAAAGCCATCTGCTCGGTGATCATAGGCGTGCTGCCGCCCACAAGCCTTTGATCACCAAGCCCAATAGCGCTGCTCGGCTAACGTGGTGCAAAAAACGTCAATAGTGGACCGTTGAACAGTGGAAACAGGTTCTCTGGAGCGACGAATCAAGGTTCGCCCTCTACCGTTCGGATAGCAGGTTCTGGGTTTGGCGTCTGCCTGGAGAACGCCTCCTGCCGGAATGTATTGTGCCAACTGTGAAGTTCGGCGGCGGTGGAATTATGTTTTGGGGGTGTTTCTGCTGGTATGGCACGGGACCCTTGGTCGCAATTCCTGGTAGACTCAACGCCGAGACCCTACTGCACCATTTTGGATGACCATGCGCTTCCTACGTTGTGGCAGTTTTACGGGGTGGACCCATGTTACTTTCAGGATGACAATGCCACCTGTCATGTTGTGAGGTCCACGATGGCTTGGTATGGTGACAATGGGGTTAATCGAATGGACTGGCCTGCGCATAGCCCGGACCTTAACCCTATCGAGAACCTCTGGGACGAGTTGGAGCGTCGACTTAAGTTGTGTCCCCACCGTCCGAAATCGGTGAAGGAACTGACCTGTCTTCTCCAAGCCGAGTGGAAGAAAATACCGCTAGCCGTCGTACAACGCCTGGTTGAGTGTATGCCCCGGTGGGTCGCAGCTGTAATCGCCGCTCGTGGAGGCTCCACCAACGATTGAAGGTGAATATACTTCGTTTTCTTTTGCTGTCTCATATAGGTCCAATTATTTGTTGGTAAATAGTGTATTAATATATAGGGTATGTTGCCCGTCCTGTGATGGAGTGAAATTTTTAATTGAAGCGGATTCAAAACAAATCAAATAGACGCGGATTTTTGTAAGGAAGCATAGTAAAAACTTATAAGAACTCATTCATGTTAGAACTAAAAATTATATGCTATTCATTTCCGTTTTTCAAAAAACCTCGCAATAAATAACATTCGGTGTAAAATATTTGTTGGTTTTTAACAATTGTAGATTAGAGCGTTTAGATCGATCGATATTTTGCAAAATGCGTAATATAATCAGCACTAAACTCGGAAAGTTGTTTTTGTGTAAACTTACCTTAATAATCAATGAATGAAATACCAATGAAGTACGGGATTGCACCATTGTACAATACAAATTCGGAATATGTGAATCCGTTAATTGGTGTAAATGTGACATGGATGTTAAGTCAGATAATATCCGACAACTTGAAAATTTCGTCTTTCTGGAGCGGGAAAGGAATCCCGGTCTTCCCGATAGCGTCCGAGTATGCTAAGTACTACACCACCCAGAACGACCCAATTTCAAGCTTCCGATTAATTTGAATAACACCATTTTTCAGAAAGACGAAATTTTCAAGTTTTCGAATATTATCTGATTTAACGTCCATGTCATATTTACACCAATTAACGGATTCACATATTCCAAATTTGTATTACCTTAATAACTTTTTCTCCGGCACACTTGTTATTCCCTTCACGGCTTGTTTTAGACTGCCCTATTCTACGCTTAGTTTAAAAGTTCATAACATGATACCAGATATCGCATTATTCATAAATTCATTATTCGTAATACCAGATATCGCATTTAATGCGATATCTGGTATTACGAATCGGAACTATCTAAATTCTCAACAATGTGTTATTAGGGCGACATCTGCTTTTAGATGTAATCTTGCTCACTTTGATATATCTAGATTTCAGTTTTTAATGTGGGTTACAGCGTTTAGATAGATCGATATTTTGCAAAATGTATAATATAATCAGCACTAAACTCGGAAACTTAGTTAAATTAAAAAAGCAAAAAATAATTAAAGCGTACAAATTAATATTCAAATTGTGCTAAATTGAAGTAATATGCAAACACAACTTGCCGTGATATTAAAATTTTAATTCGAATTGTGCCAAATTAAAGTAATATAATTTTAATTCGAATTTTGCAGATCGGATAAATAGAACTCGAGTCATTAATAATCCAATGTTTTTAAATTAGCACGCGATCACCTTTACATCTAAAAGTGATTGCGTACTATTATATAGCAGGCAATCATTTTGACATCGTGAGAGCATACACGAATTGTTCGATAAGTGATGGCGCCACAATGCAAACGTTGCTGTGACGCCAAGCGTTCCAGAGAAACAGACGGATCTGGATGTTTATATATATTATAGCATGAAATACTGCTTGGTTTAGATAACTGAAGGCAGCGTTTTTTGTTTTTGTTTTTTTCATCCGGGAAAATGGAAAAGGTAAAGGCAATTTTGTTGTATATATCAGAAACAAAAAACGAGATTGGCACAAATTGCAGCATTATTTTTTCACTGTAGTCTCCCTGATATTGCGTACCCTTTTGTAACGGTCCAAAAGCTTCTCGATCCCAGCACAGAAGACAGTTTTAGGCTGACCCTGAGGCTATTTATGCGCTTCTTCATAGCTACCAAACCACCGACCATATACCATGTTCCTATAAACGGACTTAAAAAATGAAAATCGCTTGGCGAGAGGCCCGGGTTGTCAGATGAATATGATAGAACATCAGACATGCGGTTTGAAGTGTCGGCATGGTTTCAGCTTGAGTGGGACAAGTACTATCGTGGTGCGAAAGAACATTTTTCTTTTCTTTTCTTGAATATGTTTCACTGTTAAGGGTTTGATCGTGTTCCTAATAAAATTCCAAAATAAGCCCATGCATATTCCCAAAAAAATTTAGCAAGGTTTCTTTTGACCGAGGGGACCCTTTTGAACTTTTTTGCTTGGAATAAAGGATGCTTCCATTCCAAGCTTTACCTTTTGTTTTCAGGGTCAAAATGATGCATCAAGGTCTTGTCCCCATGACAATCCGTTATATGATGTATTCACCCAATTTAACCTTCGTTTTGAGTTTGTGATCTCATGTAAATTTAGTTTCTGCTCGATAAACCTTTCCTAACTTAACGACACATTATTTCTCCCTAAGAGTTTTCAAATTTGGCAGCCTGACAATGAATGAAAGGTCAATATATAATTCAGAGAAGTACGATAAGTTGTGGCGTTGTATTATGTTAAAGGCAGAGAGCTAAGAGATGTACGAGCCAAATCAGAGCTAACGATTATGTGGACGCCCTGATCGAGCTTCGTTTATTACACTTATTCTTGCAGATCTAAACCTTTCTAGTCATTCATAAGCTTTCCCCTGGCCCATGCGCTTACTTCCATGCTGTGCTGTCATTTTTTTGTAAATTTTACCTGGCTTGACTCTTTGTGTCCAAAGAATACTTATCACGGCACTCTGCACCAGCGGTGAAGTCCGAAAGAGAAGCTTCCATGTTTGCATACTCACCGCCGGAGACAAATCGACGTGTAGCGTTGAGTGTTAAAGGTGCTATCTTGACTAACTGCCGTTATGATGTGTTAACGTTTAGAAACTACTGTCGATGACGGTATTATTTCAATACCCAAATTGCTTTTACTTTTTTTTTTTAATTTATCCGCATAATTTGATTTTCCAGATAAAGCAGCATTTTAAAATATTGTATGCTGTTTCGCCTTTCAGTGGATATACTGTATATTCTACGTCTAAAAATTTGTTAGGTCACGTGATGAGGTAGAGACTAGTGGCGGATTAGCGCACCGGCACATTTTCCGGGAGACCATTTGGGAAATTTCCCACTTTCTCATATTCTTTTTGTCTTTTTGTTTTTAACGAACGAAAATCATTTTGATAGTTATATGAATTATAATCCTCAGCTTCTTTCGAGCTTCATTTCTTTCTGAAAAGTTATTTACTATAACAACAACAAAAAAAGTTTCCTTCCACCTATGTTGGGCTTTTGCTCTGAAATAACCAACAAACGTCTCTGTGCTCATGTAAAAATTGTGCCCTCCCGACCAAGCGCGCTGTTCTGAATTAATTAAGCTGAAACTAACTGCAGTTAGACGCAGCTTGTTAGTCTTGATGCCCAGTGTTATTGGAAGGGCTTGCTCTCCTTTTTTTAATCTTTAGAGAGAGAGAGAGAGAGAGAGATAAAGAGATAAAGAAAAAGTGATATATAAGGAGAGGAGAGTGATAAAGAGAGAGAGAGAAAAGAGGGATATAGAGAGCGATACAGAGTGAGAAGAGAGAGATACATATATATATATAGAGAGAGAGAGAAAGAAATAGAGATAAGAGAGAGATAGAGAGAGAAGGAAAAAAGAAGAGAGTGAAAAAAAGGAGAGAGGGAGAAAGAGGAGAGCGAGGTGAGACAGAGATAAAGAGAGGTGAGAGAGATGAGAGAGAGAAAAAGAGGAAAGGCAGGTGAGATAGAGATAGAGAGAGGTGACGGAGTCATAGAGAGAGGTGACAGAGACATAGAGAGAGGTGACAGAGACATACAGAGAGGTGACAGAGACATAGAGAGAGGTGACAGAGACATAAAGAGGGGTGACAGAGACATAAAGAGGGGTGACAGAGACATAAAGAGAGGTGACAGAGAGATGAGATAGACATAGAGAGAGGTGTGAGATACAGATAGAGAGAGATGAGATAGATATAGAGACAGGTGTAAGATACAGATAGAGAGAGGTGAGAAAAAGATTTGAAAAATAAAGATGAGAGAGAGAAAAAGAGGAGAGGTAGGGGAGATAGAGAGAGGTGACAGAGACATAGAGAGAGGTGAGAGAGATGAGAGAGACATAGAGAGAGGTGAGAGAGATGAGAGAGACATAGAGAGAGGTGAGAGAGAGATGAGAGAGACATAGAGAGAGGTGTGAGATAGAGATAGAGAGAGGTGACAGAGACAGAGAGAGGTGAGAGAGAGATGAGAGAGACATAGAGAGAGGAGTGAGATACAGATAGAGCGAGGCGAGAGAAAGAGGTAAGATAGAGAGAGAGCTGAGATAGAGAGGGGTGAGATAGAGATAGAGAGAGGTGAGAGAGACATAGAGAGAGAGAAATAGAGAGATAAAGGAGGGAGATAGAGAAGGGGAGAAATGGAGAGAGAGAGATAGAGAAGGAGAGAAATGGAGAGAGAGAGATAGAGATAGGTAAAGAGAGATAGGTAGAGAGAGTAGTACCCTGTGTGATGGCCCATCACTCCCAACCCTTTATTCACAGAGTGATACAAAGTACAAGCGAATCTGATTCAGAGATATTCCGAAATTTATGCCCACATATATTCATCTGCAATGAAGCAACAACCGTATTTATTAGTGCTTGTTCCTAGGTCAAAATAATAAAAAGACTTAAAAAAAGGCGTCCACTCAAATTGGTGGTACCGATACCATTGTGTATTAGCTGACTATTGATAAAATCAATATAAAAATTAATTGCTTAAGAAGATTGCTAAGTAGCATGCGCACATTTCAACTTTCAGACTGACCTTCATGCCGATTTAGTTTGAAATTGTCTTCGAGAGGCTTGTGATTTACTAATTATGTGGTACAATATCCTGTTTTGAGCGTGATTTGATACCACATTCAATCGTGATCGGACATTTAAAATTTTTTCACCGTTAAATTGCTGTTAAAATTTATTCACGACTGAGTTCGTTTTAGACAGTGCATGTTTCAGCAGTTCTTTCCTTCATTCAGAATGTATTTTTGTTTCAAGAATGAATTTGTTAGGTGCTCCCCTCTAGTGGAATTTGCCCTTTATAGGACACCACACACCGTATGGCTAAAATTCCTGGTCTGGTTCGGCCTTGCCAATCCGCCACTAGGACAGACAGCAGGTTAAACAGAAAATAATCAATCCTCAAAATATGGAAAGAATTCAATATTTCTTTTCGTCTTCATGTGGGATAATCAGAATAATATTTCATGTAAGAAATATTGTTCTGATTGTCATTTTCGTGTAACGTTTACTCTTTAAAAATCAAAGATCAAATTTTCGTTTAACAGTACCGTTTTTTTTCTTGATTGGAGGTTTAACGAGCACCGTAGCAAATCAATGGGCTATAAGCAGCCGCCCGTCCCTAATTTAGGGGCACTGGTTCTACGGAAGGGAGAGAGCCAGTGCCGTAAGACAAACACAACATCCATGCTTTACCGGGATTCAAACCCCGACCCCTTTTCCAGACGAATGATCAGAAGCCATCGCTTAGACCACTGCGCCACCGGGACAGCACAGTACTTTTTGTCGGAACACTATGTAAGCTGAAGCGTCCTCAGTATTTCGCCAATACATTGCCAAAACTTAGTCGATTCGGTGTCGAGGTGTACTGGTGCTATTCAATAAATAAATAAATAAATAAAAAGTAACCTCTGTGCGCAGTCGTCTGAGGCGCTGTCTTCTGACTATTCGCTCGAGATGGGACCGTGCTTGAGTTCCGGATATGATAAGAATGGTGTACCTCTCTTCTTGCCGCACATATTTCGCTTCCCTGGAGCTAGTGGCCCCAAATTTAGGATGGAGGACTTCTCGTAGCCCTACTAGCTGTGCCATGGAGGCAGAGCACATTTAAAGAGACAGGGTACCAAGAGACTGAACAATATTTCGGGGCTCCAGTATATTAGGGGCACATCTACGATTTCACTATGGGTAATAAAAATACCCAGGAGAAAACATTCCCAAAATATGATGAGGAACCCATAAAAATATTCCCACTGTATTGAAGTATGTATCCGATACTTCGTGAAAGAATCAGTGGTAGAAAGAAAATATAAAAAGTTAGTAAAATCATGCAATGCATTGATTATGATACGCTTTCCGACATACCAGAAATCATTACTCAAGTTATGAGGATAATGTTTGCAGAATAAATCTCGCTCCTATGACCTGACCTTTGACTCCTTTTTGATGATATTCAACAGAACCGGTAAAGCATACTTCCGGAACAACATGATAAAGTTTTGTCTCAATCGAAGCATTTTTGTGCAAGTTACAACGCATAAGGGCGATGGAATGGATCATGCTCCTACGTAATGATCCTTGACCCTATTTTGCCCATTTTTAATAGGTTTCGTCCCTAGGTGGTCCGTTACCACATACTAAAATTTCATCGAAATCGAATCATTTTTACGTGAGTTATGACGCATATGGACAATGGAATGGATCTCGCTCCTATGTCATGACCTTTGACCTCATTTCGCCCATTTTCAATAAGGTTCATCCTCAGGAACTTCCTTACCACATACTAAACTTTTGTCGAAATCGAACCATCGTTACGTGAGTTATGACGCATAAAAGCAATGATATTGATTCCGCTCCTATATCCTGACCTTTGACCCCATTTCGCCCATTTTCAAGAAGGTTTGTCCCCAGGTAGTATCCTATCACACTCTAAAATTTCATCGAAATCGAACTATTTTTACTGCGGACGGGCAGACGGACAAAGCTGGAGCATATACGCTTCTTCAACCTACGATTGGAAAGCGTAAAAAATGCATGGTTGAAAAAAGGATGACAGCTCAGTTCTGTTTTATTCATATCTCCCGCCCCCCGGTTTGGGTTCAGCTTGTTAAAATTCTATCGTAGTGGAAATAATATGATCCAAATATCATGATTCAAACGAATTCTTAATGTATGAAAATTTCCCCCCATTACAGATGTTTACAAAACATCTGTAATGCTTTTGAAGTATTGAGGATGAACTGGTGGCGACTATACTTTTTGCGAACTTCTAAAATGAAGGGGAATAAATATAAAAATGTTTTTACAAGGCATTTTCTCATATTTTTGCTGTGCTGTGTGCAGAAATAAAACACTGTAGAACTCTGTTAATTCTTCGAGCATTCTGCATAATTCTAGGACTCTTGAAAATGCAGGGGCCCTGGGCTGCAGCCCCCTAGTCCTCCTGTTAAATGGGCTCTGCATGGCAGTCATTAAAACATGAAACAACAACACAAAAAAGGCCGAAGGTCACCTCAATGAGCTGTTCACTCTGTGTATATCGTAAATAAAAATTTCACTAGTGCGATATGTTTCAAAAATGTATACGTTACCTGACTTTTTGCATTCGAAAACAGTTTGGTATATGTTCTTTAAAAGCAATGGATTTTCCAAGACCAGCATAACTCCCTGTTTAGTTCTTCTGGTTAAAATCAATACATCCGAAAGAAGCATGGCCCATTTCTGAAAAGAGAAGAGTATTAGTTGTAGTAGAACCTGTTCCTTTTCTGTATGGTGGCAACACAGTTTCTTTAAATATATGAGTAATGAACATGGAAAAAAAGAGATGTAGTAACTAAGCTAAAATGGAGCCTAATTTACAGCAAAGAACTGTAACAGTATGAATAGGCATTAGTATTACTTTCTTTGCTGAACAGAAATGCTTAACTTTACTTAGTATTACTTTCTTTGCTCAACAGAAATCCTTACCTATACCCCCTTTTTTTGTTTTCTTTTAACCACATATTAAAAACTCGTACTCTTAAAAAATTCTAAACGCATGTCATCAATCACCCTAATTTTTTTGTCAATGAGACTTATGCGGTAAATTTCTGAAAGCTAGAAATACGACTGACTTCTGACAACTTTCTTTACTGAAAGAAACAAGATGGAAACACCCCCTCGTGCCAACAAATAAATTCTAACAATTGCTACGCCGCTGAAATAAAAAGCATTTTACAAGACACACAAACAAACTAAAAACATTAACGATGATAAACACAATTCGTATTGTGTTGATCTAGATGAAAGTTTGCTTTTAAATAGTGGACATGTTCAGCCTTTCAGCAGAATCGTGTGTTACAGCAACGCTACATGACATCATATGTCACAAGGTAGGCAGGCATCTATCTAGTGTATAAGTTGTGTGTCTCATATCATGGCAAGGTTCAATCGCGAATGTGCAGGCCTCGGTCAAAGTGATTTATGAAGGCAAACCAGTTGCGCGTAAGTTTTCTGGATGAGTTCAAACTCAGACGTTCGGCGGGTATATGGCGGCCCAAAACATTAAGGGGGATTCTCATTTTTTTTGTGTGTGTGAAAAAAATTGATGGTTTTTTTTTTTTTTTACATATTTTGTTATTTCAGATCTTAAAAATATATGTACCAAATTTCAAGTGGAAATTCGCAAAATTGGGCAAGTTATAATCTATTAATGTCCTGCGGGGTCACAGAGAGAAAACTCTGGAAGAATTCAATCACAAACTGCCACTTCATAAAGATGTCGAAAATGCTGTGAAGCCAATTTACAACAATTTGTCAGCAAGAGAGTTGCTAGAAAGGTGTTTGGGTGGTGACACTTAAAACAACGAAAATTTCAATTTTGCTGTTTGGCGGTTCGCTCCCAAACATCTTCACTGTGGCTCAAAAACCATCGAAATGGCAGCTTTTGTAGCAGCAGGCAATTTTAATGAAGGTTTTTCTGCCGTCTTGAAAATGATGACAACGATAGGAATCGTTATTGGCGAGCAAACGAAGATATTTGCCAACGTGCGGGACCAGCAGCGTTTGTAAAGATCGTCGAGACGCAGCCTCGAGACTACAAAAGAGGCTCGTACAAGGCGTAGAAGCGAGAAAATGTCTCTAAACGAGTTCTACGAAGCAGAGGAAGTAACACTGTATGTCCCTGGTATAGCAGATTAGCAGACAAATACTGTAAGTACTCGATATGCCTCCATAAACTGTACTTAAAACTTTAAATGTGTTTATCTCGAAACAGCTTTTTCTCGAATGGTTGGCATGATATTTCAAAACCTATTGGACCGATCGACTTCAAATGTAAAACTGCATTTTCAGCAAACATCCTTTTATCGTTTGATGAACCAGAAACACGATACGTTATGTATATTTTTTTAATAGCAAAAAACATTGTCAATTTGTTGAGCTAAATTGATAATTTGAGTTTGACAAGTCATCATTTCCTCAAATATGCATATATATTTTTTCTGGTTCATCAAACGATAACTACTTGTGTATAGAGTAAAATGCCGTTTGAGTTTTTTGTTTCAGATCACCTGAAGTGGAGAAATCTTCCCTATCAGCGACCGAGGATCTTCACGCAGTGTCATGGTCAGGCGTGATTCTTCATAAAACATATTAAAAACTGTTTTGTAAATACCTGAAACGATAATAAACAGATGTACCTACTTTGGAATCAATTGATTGCATTGTTTCGTCAATAAACACTCCAAAAAAAGCGGTAAATTTAGCGTAAAAAATGAGAATTCCCCCTTAATATGGTTTTGCGGTAGAGTACTGTAAATGAACGCATCATGCGCCGATAGATCGGGGAAATTCCGAGCAGGAGACATGTGCCTTGCAAATGTCTTTCGTAGTCGTCTATCAGTAGCTGTAACAGGTGAGAAGCTGAAGAACATCGTGGAAAATAACAACGGCGAAATGTCACTGAGATCGCGGCAAAGTTTCATTCGACGGTTGTCCTGCGCCTGGATGTCCTGGGGGAAGATGAAAATCTGCATGTCCGTGTGCCGCATGAATTAGCAGCAGCCAATAAGACACGTCGTCTAGAGGTGAGCATTTTCCTCCTTGCCAGCTACAGACGAAAAATATTCCTGCATCGGATTGTAACTTGTCATGAAACGTGGATCATCCGGAGTCTAGAACAATCACATTAATTGGAATTAATTATTAATTCACATGAATTGCCATCAATTTATATCAATTTGGTTTTCTGCAAGTTCATTTTTCATTTCTGTATCTATACTCGTACACAGACGCAGATAACTGAACCATTATTCGCAAAAGTATGTAACATGATTCTTGACCTTGAAACCATGTTCCCACACAGAGAAATTGCCGGCAATATCCCTGTTTTTTACGAACCGATGTTTTATGACGGAGCCAGTAAAGTGACCGCACTAAAGCGTTAAGTTTATATTGTTCACGTGCCAATATTAGAAATTCGTATAAGAACTATGACTGTCGAAGTTCCAGGACATTTGAACTAGAAGTTTAACCGAATTGCAGGTGGCGCTGCGCTCATTGTTTTATTTGTTCATCATATCTGTGATTTGTTCGCTGTAGCAAGCATAGCCTGGAAACTCGTTCTGCTGACGTGAGTAAGTAACTTACGAAGTTAGTTTCTGACAGGAAAACAATTATGTTGGCGATGTAGAAGAGTGTGTGCGCGCTAATATAATATGTATATAAATGTGTGAGGATATTGATATGTTGCTGTTATCTGGGGGCGAATTTTCGGCAAATCAGGGCCCGATTTTCCTTCAATTCTGCCTGTCGAAATCATCAAATATCTACGCGTTCTTGTTCCAAGAATGTATCTTCTCTCTTACTTACTTCCTTTTTATTCCTTTTAATTCCGTCTTTCTTCTTTTAAATCATCATCTTCATCATCATTGTCAACCATTATCAATCCACTGCTGGACGAAGGTCTCCCCAAGTTTCCTCCACAACGGTCTGTCTTGTGCCAGTCTCCTCCATGTCACTCCCGCATATTTATGAATTTCATCCACCCATCTCCCATGTGGTCTTTTTCTGGGTCTTTTCCTGTCCCTTGGAATCCAATCTAAAATTTCGGCTGTCCATCTATGGTCTGTCCTTCTGGCAGTATGTCCAGCCCATTGCCATTTCAGGGATTTAACTCTGATCATGATGTCTTCCACTCTCGTCATTTTTCGGATCCACGAGTTCCTCTTCTTATCTCTCCTGCTTATACCAAGCATGCACCTCTCCATACTTCTTTGAGTTGTCTGCAGCTTTTGTATGTCTCTTTTAGTTAAGGTCCACGTCTCTGCACCATACGTAAGCACTGGAAGGATGCATTGATCAAACACTTTTCTTTTAAGACATAATGGCATATTGCTCTTGAAAATTATGCTGTTTCTTCCAAAAGCTCTCCAGGCAAGTTTTGTACGCCGATTAATTTCTTCATCAATGTGACCCTCACTTGATATCTGCTGTCCAAGATAAACATACGTATCTGTTATCTCCAGTTTTTCTCCATCAATCGATAAATCTTCATTTCTTGTAAAAGCATTGAACATCACTTTTGTCTTCTGAAAGTTCATTTTTAATCCCACTTCTTTACTCTTGTCAGCAAGTTCCTGGATCATACTCTGCAGCTCTGATGGGGTAGTTGCAAAAATGACTACGTCATCAGCAAAACGAAGGTGGGTTAGATAATCTCCATTAATCTTTATCCCTTTGTTTTCCCAGTTCAGTGATTGAAAGACATTTTCCAATGTGGCATTAAAGAGCTTCGGAGATATGGTGTCACCTTGTCTCACTCCCTTTCCAATTTTTATGTGTGTTGTATTTTCAAACAGCCGAATCTTTGCACTTGCATTTTCATAGATGTTATTAATAATATTAATGTATGCATCTTCAATACCGCAGGATTTCAGAGCCGTGGTAACTGCTGATGGTTTCACCGAATCACAGGCTTTTTCATAATCGATAAAAGACATGCACAATGGAAGTTCATATTCCCTCGCTCTTTCAATCAGTTCTCTCAGTACGTGGATATGATCTATTGTGCTGTAGCCACTCCTGAATCCAGCTTGTTCTCTCGGTTGAGCCATGTCCAGTGTTACCTTCAAGCGGTGTGAAAGAACTTTAGTGAAGATTTTATAAACCACTGATAGGAGGCTGATAGGTCTGTAGTTCCTGAGATCCTCAATGTCACCTTTTTTATGTAGCAGGATCATTGTAGCATTGTTCCAATCCTCAGGAATCTTCCCTTCATTAAGGCATCGAGTGAAAATTTGGGCGAGTACTGTTTCAATTTCTCCACTTGCTTCTTGTATGATGTCTATAGTAATTCCATCTTCTCCTGGAGCTTTCCCTCGCTTCATGTTCTTGATTGCATGAGCAACTTCTGCTGGGAGGACTGGAAGAACTCTGGTACCTTTCATGATGTCTGGAGTACATGTATCATCCCTTTCATATAATTTGGAGTAGAAATCTTTCACTCTTGTCAACATTTCGCCTCTATTTCTTGTTATAGAACCATCTTCTTTTCTCAGAGCCATAATCTGTTTTCTTCCCTTACTGAGATGTCCCTTTGCTATCTTAAGGCTTTGGTTGTTTTCAATTGCATTCCTCACTAGCTCACAGTTGAATTTCCTTACGTCTTCAGTGATACTTTTTCGTGTTGTCTTGCATAGCTCTATATATTCCACTTTGGAAGTCACATCTACTTTAGTTGTCCTCATCTCTCTTCTTTTTTGCATCAACATTTTGGTTTTTCCTGATAATTTGTTCACATGCAACTTGTTCTTAGACCCAGCTAATTTTGTTGCTGTTTCCATTAGAGCTTTGGTTACTTTTCTGTTAACTTCCGAAATATCCACTTCTTCCGATGTTAGGCCTTCTAAAGCAGAGAATCTGTTCTTCAGTTCCAACTTGAAAGTATTATGGTGTTTTTTAAGGTTGGTTATGTCAATACATTTTGTTTGTCGTATGAGCTTGCCACGTTCCAGTTTAGTGTTGAGGTGCATCTTACATCTCACCAATCTATGGTCACTACCTGTGTTGAACTTGTTCAGCACACTGCAGTCTTCGATGACGAATTTTTTGTTACACATAATAAAATCAATTTCACTTGTCGTCCCAATTGGATGTCTCCATGTCCATTTCCTGTGTGGCTTTTTCTTGAAAAAGGAGTTCAAGATGAAAAATCCTTCTGCCTCTGCAAACTCAACGAGAGTATTTCCACGCTGGTTTCTGTTGCCGTGGCCGAATTTACCTACTGAAGTTTCATTCTGTTGCCGTTGCCCTATTTTTGCATTGAAATCTCCCATAATTATCTTCAAGTGCTGCTTACCTTTATTATTTAGATGACGAATTTCCTCATAAAATTCTTCAATTTCTTCTTCAGGATGACTTGTGGTGGGTGCATAAGTTTGAATAATCTGAGCCTGGTATCTTCTCGATAGTTGAATAACGAGTCGTGCAGCTCTGTCAGAGGAACTTTCAACTTCTACCACTTTATCCTTCAGTTTCTTGTTTATTATAAATCCAACACCACTAGTTCTGCCAGTATCTGTCCCACGATAATAGAAGAGATGTCCACTTTTCAGTTCAATGAGATCTTCTCCTTTTCTCCTTACCTCACTTAGCCCGACGATGTCCCACTTGATCCTTTGTAGTTCCTCTTCCAATTCAAGAAGCCTTGAATCAGAAGATAGGGAGATTACCCTTCGTTTTTTTTTCATTTCTCTTCATGCCTTGTGAATTCTCATGGAAATGCATTAACGTGTTGTATGTCGTCATCAATTTAATTTTTTTCCCGTAATAAGTGAGTAAATTTTGTTGGTAGTGTAAGTGATTAATGTGTACATTAACGATAATCGTAGTGATGTGTAATAATAATAGTTGTGACGTATATTCTAAATTAACTTTCCTTTTTAGTTTCTTTCCCTGTGTAAATCTTGAGTTTATTCTCAGTTATATTTCGCACTTAACGTGATATCTTTTCTCTCAAACGAATACTGTTGGCAACATAATTGAGGTTGAATGAACGTGACGTATGCCTGATTTCATAAGAACCAGAGATAAAAACTACGAGAAAACTGTTGCTTGTGGAGCGTTGTGTTGTGGAGCTGTGTGAAACGTAGCGTTGTTGGTGTGTAGTGTGTTTATTGTTGATACTGATATGTGATGTTACGATGTGTTGGAGAAAACCTTGAATAAAGCATCTTTTCCGTAAGTTTGACTTCTCTTGTTTACATGTTTCGTCTGGCCGTTAAGGTTTAATTTAGTAACTATTTCATCTTATGTTTATGTTTTTTTTAAAATAACGTGGAAGTACGAAAATACTTCTACGTTATATAGTGGTTGGATAATTGTAGGATAATGTTTTTTTTTCTTTTTTTTTTGTACTAATGCCTTAATGTATTGTATTAATTTCTTGTAGCTTAGTTATTTTTTGCATTTTTTATTTTAACAAGTGAACAAAATCACCCCTGCAACTGGCAGGGCTTTTTTCCATAGGAAACGTTCATTGGGTAAATTTTTTTGTTGGTCATTTCGCCAGTGTTCTTCCACTAATTTTATCACGTGCCGATTTTTTTTCCAGAGTTATATTGTTCAAAAGTTTTTGCCTTAAGTTTTGATCGTGTGCCAAAAGTTATCAATTTAGATCCATTCACTAATATTTTTTATGTAACTGATTTTTCTGTGAGCAACATTCACCCAAAACATTCGGACCAAAATATTCATTACCTTCATTATAGTTATATACTCGATAATAACTGGTTTTTTGTGAACATCATTGTTTTACGTCATATCAATATGTTGTTTTATAGATATTCAAGTGTTTATTTTCATTCAAGGTTTTAAATAAGTAGTTAATTTCATTTGATGAATGGTAGCATCTATTTATCCAATTCTGACTGAAAGTCAGATCTCCGAACAGCTGGTGAGTTGCTTACTGTGTTGTTACGTGAAACGCATTCAATTATAGATTTGATTTTATCAGAAATAACCAACATTGTACAACTACTCAGCGGGCCATTTGATTCACTTTGTAGACCAGATATTTTAGTACAAAAAATGGTGAAGTGCTCAACTCTACCAATGAGTTTTGACCCCATTTTTTTTTTTTTTTTTGTGTGTGCGATAAATGATTCTCACTCCGCGCTTGGTGTTTATAATAAAATCTGTAGCCCTTCTCAAAGGGAAGAAACCCTAACAGACAAGTAGACGGGGATATCTGGACACTGGCCGAATCCATTAATTACTCAATAAAGGCTAAATGTTAATCAGTCTTCACCTGATTTAGAAAAATTGAATCTTAGCTGGTTCATTTTTTGTTGAAGAAAAATTCCGTTTGGAATAATTCATTTCTCAGTCGTTTTTCTGATGGTATATCTGCGTCACCTACTTGAACTAATCCAAACAAATTAGCTGTTTCATTCTTAATTCAAGATAACGCTCACCGAATTTATTGACTTTGACAAAGACTGCATGCTTGACTTTTACTTTAAATAAACTTCCGTGCAAACAAGAAGAACACTCTTTGTTCGACAAATATATCTTGTTCTCAAATATAGTCAGCGATATTTCTTGTCGGGCTAATAATGAAGATTAAATTTTATAAAGCTAAAAGCAACATAATTAATTATTAAAGTTCCTTTTTTTTTCTAACTGTCGAGATCTGAAGAAATATTACTTCGCTTTGAAAGGATCGTTTGATAAATTTCCTCTTCCGAAGCTAATTTTTTTATTCGGGGAAGACAAATATTCTTTTCTCATTGTTAGTTACTGAAATTCAACTCGTATTTTTATAAAATTATAACTATTCTAAAGACGTCGTGGATCCATGACGTAAATTAAAACAGTAAAAACTGCAGTAAAATTGAAATATGGTACAAGCTTTTTACGCGTTGACACTGCATTATCCTATTAAAATCATAAACCTTAAAGAAAAAAAAATTGAATCTCTGAATGTTTAATGAAATCCGCTGAGCGATTTTACTGATCTAAGGACGTAGGACACTTTTGAAAGGTACAACGGCCGTTCCATGAAAAACTGAGAGTAAAATCACACAAAATGAAGAAATATAGGAACAGCTAAATATATGTTATTACAAAAGAGCCGTTGTATCTTCCCTCGGATGATATGCAACGGTCCTATCGTTCAGTCCACTTTTCAAAGCATGTGGCGAAGGCATTTTGTGGAAGCTGCTTTAGCGACCCCTGTACAGCTTGAATAACGTTAGCATCTGTGTTGAATGTTGCGCCACGGAACTTCTCCTTCATTGTTGGAAACAACATGAAATCGCACGGGGCGAGATCAGTACTGTAGGCAGGCTGTGGCATGATTTCATTACTGCATTTCGTAAGAAACTGCTGAAGACAAGCAGCCACACGCGGGCGGGCGTTATCATGGTGTAGGGTCCACTTGCCCACCAGTTCCGGTTGCTTAATCGGTATATGTCGTCGCAGACGCCTCAAGACTGAAATGTTATACCCAGCATTGACAGTAATTTTAGGAGGAACACCATGCTGGTAGACTACACCTTTATGATCAAAGAGAATTATCATTATCACCTTCCCAGATGATTTGGTTTGGCGACCTTTTTTCGGAGGAGGCGAGCCTGTGTGCTTCCAGACACTCGTTGCGCGCTTCGTGAGGGGGCCGAAATAATGGACCCATGTTTCATCGGCAGTTATTACTGTGTTTAGAAAGTTTGAATCCTTTCCAAACATTTGTTTCTACCCATAACACACCAGAACTGACAATTGTTCTCTCGTCAGGTGATGAAGTACCCATCTGTAACACACACGATACAGCAGTAATTTGTCGCGTAGAATGCTGAATGCCGACTATGTCTTCACACGTCATTCGTCAATCTTTTTGCAGTATTGCCGAAAGGGTATTGACAATACGCTCCGTAACAACACTTTCAAGTCGACAAGGCCTAGGATCGAGTTCTGCCGACAAACTCCCTTCTTTGAAATCATGGTGCCATCTAAAAATCGATGACTCACCCAAACATTTTATCTTTGTAAGCTTTTTTTTATTAAATCAACTGTTTTGGGAGCCGTTTGACCCAAACGATAGCAAGCTTTTATCGCACAACGCATTTCACTTCTTAACTCTCCATCACCCACCTCCATAGCTTGTGACGTGTATTCTAAATTAACTTTCCTTTTTTAGTTTCTTTCTCTATGTAAATCTCGAGTTTGTTCTCAGGTATACTTCACACTTAACGTGTTATCTTTTCTCTCAAACGAATACTGTTGGCAACATAATTGAGGTGGAATGAACGTGACTTATGCCTGTTATGAGATAAGTACGAGAGATATAATCTACGAGACAACAGTTGCTAGTGTGGATTGTGTGAGGTGGTGTGTGGTGGAATGTGGAATGATACTGATTTGTTATATAAAATGCGAAGTGCTATGTTATGTTACGATGTGTTGGATAAAACAGCTTGATAAAAGACAATTTTCCGTTAGTTTGACTTCTGTTAAATGTTTCGTCTGGCCGTTAAGGTTTCATTTAGGAACTATTTCATCGTATGATTTTATTTTTAAAAATAACGTAAACTTACGCAAAGACATTTACGTTATAAGCTGTATGGTGAAATGCAGACGTACCTTAAACAACTGCGCAATAACAAAACCAGAATCGCCTGCCATAGCTAATAACTGTTGCCATAGGTACTTCCTTAATTCGGTTAGCCATCTGCGTGGTTATCTTTTCCCTTCGCACTGTTGCCAGTTCAAAAAACATTACTCTCACTATTTGAAAATAGGAACATAGCCAAAACATGACAAGCGCTTCATTATACAAATCGAAGCAACTGCACATAAACAATGGCGCTTGTGAAACTCACGAAACGGGTAAGTAACTATTTGTTATTTCTTGTTCATCAGATGGGAAAGGATTCGGACGTAAGCGAGTTTGATAGTGGCCAAATTCTAATGGCCAGACGACTGAGTCACAGCATTTCCAAGACAGCAAAACTTGTGCGGTGCTTATGGACAGCTGTGGTTAGTACCTTCCAAAAATGGTCCGAGGAGGTAAAAACCACGAACTACTGGCAAGGGTCTGGCACACCACGATTCATTGTTGCTAGAGGTGAGCAAGAACTATCCCGCATGGTACGAGCCAACAGAAAGGATACTGTGGCCTAACTCGCCGGTAATTGGAATGCTGGTGATGGGAGTAATGTGTTATAACAAACAGTACATCGAATCCAGCTGAAAATAGAGCTGCGTAGCCGTAGGCCGCTTTGAGTAGCCTTGGTTCACTGTCAGAAACGAATACAATGGGCACACGAGCATCAAAACAGGATCTTGAATGATTGGAAGGTCATCAGATCCGACGAATCTCGTTTCCTGTTGCACAATGTGAACGGCTGGTTACGTATGGGTCGTTTACCTGGGGAAGTGTTGTCACCACAATGGATGAAGACAAGTCGGTGGAAGTGTATTGCTTTTGGGAATCTGCTGCAAAACTATGGGTTCAGCCATTCATGTGCGGAAAACTATGAAGCCTATCACCTACCTAAGCATCACTGCAGACCAGTTACATCCTTTCGTGGCAACGGTATTCACTTCTAGTAGTTTGTTACGTCAGGATAATGCGCCATTTTCACACTGCACGAATTGTTCAAGAACAGTTCGTGGAACATGGGGAAGACCTTTAGGTATTGGCCTCTAAATCTCCTAGACATCAATCCAATCGAGCAGCTGTGGTTTGTGTTGGAACAGCAAATCCGTCCTGCGGCGGCTCAACCACGTAACTTACACACGGTGAGTCGAAAGTTTTGCAATATTTGGATCACTTTATGTCTTCATACCTGCCTTTACGACGAATGTTGACTAGCATTCAAAGGATAGGCCATCGTGTTGCACTGTCTTTAGCCATCTGTGATTCCGCTGCGGTACCAGTACTTGTCCTTTGAGACAAAGAACTCGTTCACTCTAGCTACCACCTCCTCCTGGTTGTTGAAGTACCGCCCGCGAAGGAAGTGGGCCATGGACCGGAACAAGTAATAATCCGACGGGGCAAGGTGCGGACTATATGCTGGGTGTAACATCAGTTCGATGCCCTCAAGTACCTGGAGTTTTGCCCGGGTCGTTCACGCTGTATGAGGCCGAGCGTCGTCCTGCCGTAGAAGAGTGCGTTTTTTGTTCACCAATGCCTGGTATTTCTCCACCAAAACGGCATGCATCCGCTCCAATTGTTCAGAGTAGTGGCGGAATTTGATGGTTCAACCATCTGGAACAAATTCGTAATGGATTATTCCCTTGAAATTCCCCAGACGTAAAGTATCACCTTGTGCTCGAAGTACCCAAACGGTAGTGGTTGAGCCTGTGCCAGGAAGCTGGCACAGGCTCAGCCACTACTGTTGTATGTTAGGATTACAGAAATAGGCCGACTTTTCAACGTGCGTAGCAATTCTCTTGATGAAACGTACATCGCGCGGATTTTATAGTAGTTTTGTGCACACTTCCACTCGGTGGTTTTCTTAAGCTGGCATCAGCTCATGAGGGACAATGCGGCAGCTCCTGTAGATCTTGCCGAGGTCCTGAAAGTGACGAACCACGGTGGTCTGTGATATGCCAAGCTCGCCTGATAATCTCCGAGTGGTGGTTGTCGGATTTGCCTCTACGACCCGGAGCACGGCCTTCGAATACACGGTTCGCAGCCAACCTGACCTACGCTTACTGTCGTAGTTTCTGTCACCTGAGCGAATTTTTTTAACCATCAGGTTGCGGTGCTGCGGTCCACGGAAATTTCCCATTTCGCATGACAAATGTTTCGTTTTGCTTGAGCAGAGTTATGGAAGAGTTCAAACTCGTAAAGTAAAATTTCCCTAACTAGCCAGTTGTGACAATTCATCTTTTAGGCGTCCCAGCCACAGACAGAACGACGACATGCAATGCTGTTCACAGCAACGACTACCACTTTATATTCCTTTCGACTGATGGCAGTGCGCGACTTGGACTAGTTTAAACACATGATATACCCGCCACAACACATGAGTTTATGTAAATATTGTAAAACGTTCCACTCACCCTCTGTACAAGAGTTAAGGGATCTGCTGGTAACATGTAGTACCAGTTACTATACGACACCTTTAGAAATTTTGCAGCGTGCATGCCCCGCCGGGTAAGGGCTGTTTTGGCGGCACGTGGAGGACCAACATCGTGTTAGGCAGGTTGTCATAATATTTTGGCTCTTCGGTGTATGACTTTTATGGCAGCAATCAAAGCTTTATAACGTGGTGAAAGCCAAAAAATTCGTGGATGGGGTGAATTCAAGTTACACACACAGTAGATCTCTATGAACAATTTCGTTAAGTTACAATCTTGTGCCCTCATGAATCTCATGTGATACTCCATATAGTATAATACATGCCAGAGCTTTATGTAGGGAACATAAAACGAAATAAGGATAGTAAGCTTTTAAACTACATACGATGACAGCTGGCACAATATCTTGAAAAAATTATAAAGGCAGTAATTAATTCAACATTAAAATAACATGACTCATGTGAGTCTAAAGTTTTCATTTAATGGCGTAAATAAAAACACTCACTCAATAATTGTCGAGCTTTCGCGCTCCACCGGAAGGCTTCGTCTGGGCTAGATTATCAGAGCCTTCTTAGAACAGTGTTTTAGATTATCAGAGCATACTTACAGAGCAGTGTTCTAGAAAATCAGAGCCTTCTTCGAACAGTGTTTTAGATTAGCAGAGCCTTCTTTGAATAGTGTTCCAGATTATCAGAGCTTTCTCAGAACAGTGTTTTAGATTAGCAGAGCCTTCTTTGAATAGTGTTCCAGATTATCAGAGCTTTCTAAGAACAGTGTTTTAGATAATCAGAGCCTCATCAGAACAGTGTTCAAGATCAGAGCCTCCTTATAGAACAGTATTCCAGATTATCAGAGCCTTCTTATAGAACAGTGTTCTCGATTATCAGAGCCTTCTTATAAAACAGTGTTCTAGATTATCTGAGCCTTCTTAGAACAGTGCTGTAGATTATCAGAGCCTTCTTTGAACAGTGCTGTAGATTATCAGAGCTTTCTTAGAACAGTGTTCCAGATTATCAGAGCCTTCTTATAAAACAGTGATTATCAGAGCCTTCTCAATAGAATAGTGTTTTATATTATCAGAGCTTTCCTAGAACAGTGTCCTAGATTATCAGAGCTTTCTTAGAACAGTGTTTTAGATTAGCGGAGCATACTTACAGAACAGTGTTCTAGATTATCAGAGCCTTCTCATAGGAGAGTGTTTTAGATTATCAGAGCTTTCTTGGAACAGTGTTCCAGGTTATGAGAGCCTTCTTAGGATAGCGTTTTAAGAAGACCCTGATAATCTAGCCCAGACGAAGCCTCCCGGTGGAGCGGGAAGGCTCAGGAATTATTGAGTGGGTGTTTTTATTTACGCCATTAAATGGAGATTTTAGAGTCACATGAGTTATGTGTTATTTTATAAAGATGGTGGAGCGTATTCGGTAATTTCGGTTCTTACATCAAGGTGCCAAAAGAACTGGGAAAGGCGCTACCCTTTCCATTACATGCCACCACCCCATGCGGTTAATGGCATTGTCCATTATGGTAAACGACATATATGCAAATATAGAGGCAGACATGTCCGCAAGCTCAAGTAGTAGCTCAGATGGCAGCTTATCAAGAATTAAAAGATTTCGAACGTGGTACAATAGTCGGCACCCGGGCGATTGGTCACTTAATCTCGGAATTTGCCACGAAATTTGGATTTACACGGTCAACAATTTCAAGAGTGTACCTGGACTAAACAAACAGAGGAAGGAAAATCTGGAGTGGGGGTCCGGTGTGGCCGTAGTAAAGCCCTGGACGGTGGCGCGCATCGTAACATCCGCCCGATGTGCGAATTGGTGCAAATCACAGCGCAGTGCAATGCTGGGACCAGTATTTGCGTCAGCTTTCGGACAATACAACGGTCCCTGTGTTCGTTCATTGGGGTTCGAGAGCCGACGACCCACCCGAGTGCCATCGCTGAACCGATGACAAGGCTTTGCGGTTTGCCTGGGCTGGTGAACACAGCTATTGGGCGCGAGATGCATAGAAATGTGTAGCCTAGTCCGAAAAAAGCGAGGTACCGAATGTTTCGGGCTGATGGCCGACTCCGGGTGTGACGGGGCACCACCACGAGGCAATGGAACCCGCATGCCTACAAGAGAAGTGCAGGCCGGTGGTGGTTCTGTTATGGTGTGGGGTGTTTTCAGCTGGCACGCATTAGGATCCCTCATACGGCTGACCAATGACCGATGGATGCTACGTAACCATCCTTGGGGATCATTTGCACCCGTTAATGACACGGAACCACTCCAACGGGTGCAATTTCTTTCAAAACGACAATACGCCACCGCACACGTCCACGGTCGCCCGATTAGGGCTAGAGGAACATTCCACTATGTTTGGCATCGTGACTTGGCCCCCTCGTTTGCCGGATTTAAACGCCATCGAACACATTTGGGATGTTGTTCAACGTGCCGACAATGCCAGGAATCCACAATCTGCGAATATTGCGAAATTATGGGACGATCTTCAGGAAACATGGTGTGCACTGTCCCACAGTATTACAGACAACATGACCCGTCGCTTTGCTGCCGTTATTCGATCACGAGGACGGCCAACACGATATTAGAGAAGTATCCCATTTTTTTTTTTTTTTTGGCACTTCAGCGAAAATTCGCTTAATCCTAGAGTTTACCACCTCAAGTAGAGATACAGGTTGAACAGCATATGCGCAACTGCCCACTTTAAAACTTTTTTCCCTTCCTCTCCTGAAGAAAGGTAAGTAAACATTTACTTCCTTCATACTGTCCTACCACAGGTACAGCGCAGTTGGTTAAGTCAATGGCCCTATGTGGGAGGCGAACGTTTCTAACAGGTGTTCAAACACCGGTCCTGCCAGCCATCTAGTCTGCTGTTTCCAGGGGTTTCCGAACGCTCACGGTGTTTGGGGACGCGAATGTGTTGATGGTTCCCTCTGAACTCGGCACCGGAGGGGTTTGTTCTTGGACCTCTCTTCTCTAGGATGCCTGGATTTACCATATAAATGTTGATGTGCTGGTAGTAAAACAATGAAAGACGAATAAAATCTGATGCCCCATAGTATCACACACCTACAGGATTATTACCCACGGTTGATGATAATGATGCTGATACTATCCTAGTTTTGATCACAACACTTGAAGTGTGGGTGTAGCGTTTGCCCAGGGAACTTCATTGTCCACATAGTCAAGTTGGGAGGGAGAATCCTTGATAGTGGGAGGCTGTTTCTGTTGGTAATGACTCAATCGTTCTGTTGTATGCTTAACCCCAGCATAACAGCCTCCAGGTTTAAAGACCTTATGAACAAGTCTGCACTACCTATGTTGTAGCATTACATTGACACTGATTTCTGCCTGTTTCAGTAATATTGAACGCATTGCCACCTTTCAAGCTCTGTACAGGCCTTGCCTGAGGAGCAGGATGTCCATGTAAAGGAGATTTGTGGGAATAGCTGGAACGCCTAATTCGATCTCAATCGGCAAGACTCTTCCCTACGACAGCTCTTGCTGGCGTTTTGCTGGAGGAATGGACAAAAAGTTCTAGTACAGAATATATGGCATCTTGTGGAAAGCTTGACTAAAAGAGTAGATGCAGTCAAAGCAGCCTGAGGTGGGCCGTCTGCAGTGTTTCGGATAATAAAGACCCTTGTTTCCCTTTGGTTGCAGAGGGTTCCGAATGCTATTGTCTACATAATGTAAATAATAATGTACGTTTTTTATATGCTAAGAAATAGTGTCTATGCTCCGTTAAAAGGTGTCACTAACTGGTAGAAATAACCGAAAGTGTGCTAAACTATCGTAATTTTTCTAGTGCAGGGTTCATAACCTTTTCACGGTGATGAAGGCCCATAGCTTTAAGTTATACTGCACGCGACAATCATGTGAGGAAATTTTATGAATCAGATTATGAACTTCAATAACAGGTTTCTGCCACCAATTTTGAGGGAACGAACATTTTCAGCCACCTATTTCGCAGGTGAACGTTTACCTTGCTCAGGTTTAATAGCCAATGCTCACCACTTCACGTGGGAGAAGTTGTAAGAGAACATTTGGATTCGCCTCATGTGTGAAACCGAGAAGCGGGTTTTCAGTGAACACTGAACTCAGCCATATCTAAATCTCAGATTCGATCTTCCCCCATGGAATGACTTACATTTAAGCTTTAACTTTGAAATGACATTCTTGTGTCATCCATCGGCATACTTGAGCTGGAACTTGGACTCGTTGGAACAGTGACTCGTTTTCAGTCATCTAGTGCCCTGTCATGGTGCACCCATCTCCATTGCAGGTGGATATAACGAGGATGATTGTTTAAAATGCGCACTTGACGGCTGTCGACATCTCAGTACAGTGAATGGACAAGTCATTATATACACCAAGATAACAATACTTAAACCAGAAGTATCGCTTCCGGTCACGCTGAATCTCACAATGCCTATAATTAGAGTAGGTTTTTTAGTCACTGAAAAGTAGTCATGGGTAAAAGGACGCGACATGAGTATGACCGTGGCCAGATAGTAGTTGCAAAGGAGGCCGGTGTTTGGTCACCGCAATTGCTGAACTGTTCGGATTTCCACGTTACGTCGTAGCACATGTATACCAAGGCTACATGAAATATGGCAGAACTTCCAACCAACAAGAGAAATGTGGCCGTTGCAAGCAATCTTGCGGCGACAGCGAGGGAGATAGCGTCCGAATTTAATGCGGGCTCGTCCAGAAGCTTATGCATAAGAACTATTGGATTGGAAAGAAAGCAATGTCTACAAGTGCAAGGCTTCAGAACATGCTAATTACCGCATACACACGTACAAATCAGTCCAAAATGTAGCCGACATCAATTTCCACGACTTGCTTCAATCGTCTGGGCAGCTGTTGCATACCGTTCCTGTATAACTGTGGCGTCTTGGGTGCAAAGAAGTGAGTAAGGGCTCGTTCGATATCGTTCCGGTTGGTGAATCGCTGTCCTTTCAGGAAATGCTGCAACGGCCGGAAAAGGTGGTTGTCTCTTGGAGCAAAGTCCGGGAAATAGACTGGGTCTGGTAGCAACTCCGAGCCCAGATCCCTGATCTTAAGGCAGGTCACCCGCTCTGTGTGAGGTCTCGCTCCATCCTGCTGTAGAAGGACGTCAATGCGGTTCAGCAGTACGTGTCGTTTCGACGTGAGCGGTGCATACGGAACATCGAATTGATGGCAGTACACATCAGTGGTGATAGTGATGTTGTAGTCTGGCAGCAGCTCAAAAAACGCGACACCCTGCATATCCCACTAAACAGACAGCAAGACCTTACGTGGGTGTAAGCGGGCTTTGTAGATCGAATGAGCTTCAGTTTTGGGCCCAACTACTGTTTCTGGGCGCTGACATTGTCACACAAGACCTTTTCCTTGTCACCTGTCACAATGCGATCCAAGAACGGTTCAGCCTGGTCATGTGCAAGCAGGGAAACGCATGCATTCATGTGATTTGCTTTCTGCTCAACTGTGAGTTGAATGGGTACCCAAACTCTCCCCTTCTGTACCATCCCAAGTTGACACAGGTGCGAGATAATGCTCGTGTCAGTAGTCCTCACCTGTTCGGCTAACTCCCGCATGGTCACACGTCGGTCAATCACCACGAAGGTATTCAGGATGTTCATATCCACTGTTAAGTATCTTCCAGCTTTGGGGCATACTGGTAATGTTCCTTACAGCACTTGCGCGGATGCTACCGCGACGAAATTCATTCAGCATTCAATGGCGGATGTGCTCCTTGTCCACTTTCATGTTGGTTGACGCTTACACTCTTACCCTTCTCACGGCTAAATGCCACTGACATAAGAGCCACCTATCTTCTGATGTCATACTTGTGCGCTGAGAAATCTCTGTGGCCAATGTACGCCGTGGCCGGGGCTTCGACTTCGGGTACCTCGTCATCGGACATTACTTTGTTTCCAACCCAATATCTGCCGTACCATTGAAAAATAAAGGGTTATGGCGAATTTTACGCCGGTCATAATAAAAGTTAATCAAAAATGGAAGCGAATGATGCAATCGGGAAAATGATCGCGTCATGTCAAAGCCAGACTCTCAAAAACGCAGTGGTGTCAGAACGACGCTCTATCATTTACTGTGAGGATGCGGGAGGTTTGGAAATGGAAACGTGCTGCTCCTCAGGTCGAATCATGGCGTTAGACCAGCTTTGCTACCTGAAAATAGAATCTCTGAGGTAGAAAGCTCCGACACAGATCCACACTGTTTTGCAAAAAGGTTTGTGGGGAAGGAACTGTTGATTGATGCACAATTTCTCGCTGGGCATCGCGCTTTCGGGAGGGTCGAAGCAGCATCGAAGATGATCACCACTCAGGCCGACATCAAACATCGACAGACAAAACACCTGTCACCATTGTTGCAAAGCTGCTTGAAGAGAATCGCCGTATGACAGTCGACGAGACTACTCATCAGGCAAATTTGTCCACCATGTCTGTTTACCGGATTCTGACTGACTCCCTGTGATAAAGGAAAATCGTCGCTCGTTGGGTGCCCCCTCAAGTAACCCCCCAGCAGAATGCAGCCAGAGTGAGCATCGCACAGGATCACCTCCACAGGTTCGAAAGGGCGGGCGTTACCTTCCTGAACAGAATTGTCGCAATTGATGAGATTTGGAACCGTGATTTTGAGCCGTAACTGAAGTCACAATCAGCGGAATGGAGGCATCCAAGTTCCCCACGCTCAACAATCCAAAGTAAAGCAAATGATGATTTTTGCGTTCGATGCCCAGGGTGTTGTGGTCTCTGATCGACTTCCCTTAGGGCAAAATGTCAACGCACAACATTATCGTGACTTTCTGAGGACAAAGTTGAGACCGAAAATTCGTCAAAATCGCCTCAACTTCTTGGAAGCTGGAGCGACCTTGCTGCATAACAGCGCATCGTGTCATGGTGCAGCGTCGGTAGGGGCACTTTGGTCAAAATATGGTTGGGAAACTTTATTCCACCCACCATATAGCCCTGATCTCAGTCCACCCGATCTTTTCCCAAAGTTAAAAAGTCGGCTCCGTGACATCCGCTACGAATCACTGGACGAACTGTCTTTCGACCTGACCCAGATAATACAACAGCTGAACAAATATGGTGTACTACGGGGCATCCAGGACCTACCTCACCGCTGGCAAGCTGTCATTAGCAGCGGAGGGGAGTACATTGAACGGCAATAAGGTAATGAACATACGGGATTACACCATTGTGCAATACAAATTTGGAAGATGTGAATGCGTTTATTTGTGTAAATATAACATGGATGTTAAGTCAGATAATATCCGAAAACTTATTTCGTCGTCCTGGAGAAGGAGCGGGTGGTGTTGTGGCTAGCATACTCGGGCGCTATCCGGAAGACGCAGGTTCTATTTCCACTCCAGGACGACGAAATTATCAAGTTTTCTGATATTTTCTAACTTAACGTCCATGTCATATTTACATCATGAAACGGATTCACATTTTTCAAATTTGTATTGGCAATATGGTAAGTTTTCTCCGTTACTTGACACTTTCCTCAAAAATGGACAGCTTGCAGAACTTTTTAGGACCCCCGTATTTACGAAATCAGACTTGCCTCAATCGGAGAAGCACATCCATATCTGCTTTTCACCACTAATTTTTTTTAATCGGAAGCTGCCAGTAAAAGTTTTGCAGTTCACTCCGTATTCGCTGTTAGGTATTCGGAAGACTTTGGTTTATGAACGTGTGCTGAAATTAAATCCTTATTACCTCAAAAAAATTTATTATGGTTCAGCTGTTCATTTCTACCAGGTCGCGCAGATGGCCGAATGGTCAGAGGCGCTGGTCTCTCTGTGATGGGTTCGAACCCCGGCGTATCTTGTCTTGGACCATCGAGACGGGCGCGGGTTTAAGACAAAAATGAGGCATGGGTGCTAGTTCTACCAGTTTTCTAGAAACAGTGGCCTGGGAGAAAGCCAACCTATGAAGCTTCTCATGTGTGTGCGTGCGTGGTAATGAAACCCTGGAACAATATTTCTTTGAGAGTTGTTAGCAAAGAAATTCGAAGATATGAGAGTGCAACTCAGCAGAAAAACTTCAGCAACAGTGACTTTGTTTAAGTATTAAATATGACAGCAATCTTCTTTAGACTGCATTAAATCAAATATTGCAGTCCCGTCATAAACCTCCTTAGAGTTTTCAGAAGAGAAAAAATAGGGTCATCCAAATCTTCAAGACAGGAACAAAATAAAGCAACGCAAAGCAGACAAAAATTGTTATTTTTAAGGGCAAAACATTTTTCTAGTTCTGTTTTGCTATATCGTTTATTTGATGTTTTTTTTCACTTAGTAGTGCGATTTTTGGTTCCGGTAAATTAAATTTTGGGATTAAAGTTTTATTTACATTTCGAAAAAATAACAATGGAATGTAATCTCCCATTTGTCACGCACATCTGCTTTCCACATTCTGGGATTATATCTGATAAAGACATTTCAACGCGTTGTCTTTTAGTGAAAAAAATTGCACCTAATACGTGTACTTTTTGTCCTAATCTGCTCGTACCACATGACTGAATTCGTAATTAGAAACATTATTCATTATTGCTGTTGTTATAACATCATCGTGTCTTTTGCAGGTGTTCATTTGAAATTTGGGTTTGAAATATTTTCTGTACTTTTTCCATATGTTTCTCTTGATTGAATAAACAGAATTTCTCCTCTGCATTTGACAAATATTACCAGCTCTTACATAACCTTTTTACGTTAAATTCCTTCGAATTGCAAAATTTCAAATATCGGAGATACAATAGGAGCATACGTAATTCCATTTTGTCAGTGTTAGCAATAAATTCCGGTACACGAGGATGGTGTTACGTAACTTTGTGTTATCGCTTAATTCTGCGATTTTCTCGTATTAAAAACAAAACCTTTCGCTAAAATCCAAATTAATTCTAAAGCATTATTAATAAACTAAATTCGGTTTTGAAAAATCATCCTGTTCCGATAAAAAAAAATATCAGAAAGTAAAGAAAAGGAAAAAAACGAATTCCATTTCACTCCACGTTCCGTTCATTCTCCACGTTTTCGTTCATTTACATCTGGCTAAATGTTTCGTAATCTTCTGAGTAACACAATTTTACTCTTCTTTCAGCAAAATACCCTGTAATATTCTTTGGCGTGATTTTCATTCTCACTCTGAATTCCATCTGCGTGTTCCGAGAACTCTAGTCACCCTTTTCCTTTTCGCATTGGAAAGATAATAATGGATACATAGAAAAGTATCCGTTACACGTTGTACAAATACATCAACACTATCCACCAACAAGTAATTGGAAACCCCTGCAATCGACGATATCTGCGGTCCTGATACACGTCACTGCCGCCGCCGTTAAATATCGTGTGGGAAACAAGAACGCAACCAGTCGCATGCAAGATGCCACGCAGTTCAGAGCTCTCTGATTTCGAGAAAGGTGTAATCGTTGGGTATCACAGAAATGGCCGATCCATACGTGACATATCCAGCGAGTTGAAGTACCCAAAATCGACAGCGGCCTACTTGATTGGCAAGTGGAAGATGAGAGGAGACTGTCGGAATGTGCCCCGACCCGGCAGACCCACAAAACTGGGAGTTGGAGACCGACGGGGACTGGCCAGAGAAATTCGGAAGAACCGCACCAAATCGATAGACCACATCCGCGAGGAGTTTCAACAGGTATCCGGGAGTGTTCTTTCGATGAATACGATCCGTAAGGAAGCCCATCTGCTTGGTTATCATGGACGTGCTGCCGCCCACAAGCCTTTGATCACCAAGTCCAATAGCGCTGCTCGGCTAACGTGGTGCAAAGAACGTCGACAGTGGACCGTTGAACAGTGGAAACAGGTTCTCTGGAGCGACGAATCAAGGTTCACCCTCTACCGTTCGGATGGCAGGGTCTGGGTTTGGCGTCTGCCTAGAGAACGCCTCCTGCCGAAATGTATTGTGCCAACTGTGAAGTTCGGTGGCGGTGGAATTATGCTATGGGGGTGTTTCTCCTGGTATGGCACGGGACCCTTGGTCGCAATTCCTGGTAGACTCAACGCCGAGTCTTACTGCACCATTTTCGAAGACCATGCGCTTCCTACGTTGTGGCAGTTTTACGGGGTGGACCCATGTTACTTTCAGGATGACAATGCCATCTGTCATGTTGCGAGGTCCACTATGGCTTGGTATGGTGACAATGTGGTTAATCGAATGGACTAGATTGCGCAGAGCCCGGACCTTAAACTTATCGAGCACCTCTGGGACGAATTGGAGCGTCGACTGAAGGGGTGCCCCCACCGTCCAAAATCGGTGAAGGAACTGACCTGTCTTCTCCAAGCCGAGTGGAAGAAAATACCGCTAGCCGTCGTACAACGCCTGGTTGAGAGTATGCCCCGGTGGGTCGCAGCTGTTATCGCCGCTCGTGGAGGCTCCACCAACTATTGAAGGTGAATAAACTTCGTTTTCCTTTTCTATCACAGGTGTCCAATTACTTGTTAGTAGATAGTGTATATACGCATAGAATCATGAGCCAGAACGTTATAAATGCCCCAGTCCCTACAAGTGAACGCGTCCAACAGCGCGTTATAAAGAAAATAAATTTCTCAGTCCTTTTTGTCCACGTCGGGTATCGAACTCGGGTTCCCTTACTCCAGAATAAGCTATCTCATGTGCGACCTGCGGTGCAGGCACGTCAATATTACCCCCACTCTCCTTCCGGTGGTGGTACTACCACCATTGTGTTTTTATTGCCTGCCGTAGAATATCCAAAGCGGCCGATGCGGGTTGGCTGGCTTGAACAGATCTTTCCAATTCATCCCACAAATTCTCAATGGATCGAAGGGGCCATTGACGAGCTATCGAAGGGGCCATTGACGCGGGGTAAACTCACTTAAATGTTGCTGCAGCCAATTAGTCGCCTCTCAGCAAGTATGCAGCGTGGCGTCGTCATAGCAGTGTAGGTCTCGAAGGGTAATAGGGGCCCCAGGGAAGCCCCCATGTAAACACATCGCAAACTGCCTTCACCTGCCTGTTGACCGTTGGTGGTTTCATGGTGGGGGATGTTCTAATGTCCCTCAGTAGTTCCTCTCATCCGCATTGAATTCCCCAAGGAGTCACCCGTCAGCGCAACATACTTCTTAGTTATTGTTTCTGACCAAGCGTTACCCTACTTGATGGCCGAGTATCCGTATAGCATTCAGTAAGTTGTCACAGATCCCGATTCGTGCACGAACGGTTCGAGATCCTATCCGGCCATTTCCAGTACTTATCTGTCCTCCAAATTCTCCCGATTTGAGTCCCATCGAGTATTTTGTTGATGCAATGGAACACATCATCTTATATTGCACAACTGTATCTTGGTTCTTTGCCGAACTTCGGTACGTCATTTTGTTCAACTGATATCGAGTAGTTCAGAGTACCTTTTGCAGTCGATTGAAATCAATGTTAAGCGCGATGCAAGGAGTCATCGCGGCGAAATGCGGTCCGGCATGTTATTAAGCAAGTGGTTGTACTGCTATGTGTAGTGAGCATATTTATTTGCAAACCCGTTGCTAAGCATGTTCTAGATACACAGTCGAGTCACATTATTGTTACCACCTCCTGTTTTTGACGTCAACAGCGCGTAGCCAATGAAAGAAGGCGCGTGTCGTGAGATGGCTTGGATTGTATACACATGTGTATACAATCCAAGGCAATAAATATGCTCATATAAACATATCACTCGCTGCTGTCATGGATAAAAGAAGCGATTATCGGCTTTCGAGGCAAGGGTGGCAGTTTCTCTGAAATAGCGTAGTTAGTGAACTGTTCACGTGCTGCTGTGGTTAAAGTATATCGTATTTGGAGAAATCGCATCATTGCGAAAAAGCGAGTGGACACTGCGGAGCACCACGTGCTATTGGTGTGAGAGGTGAACGTTGGCTTCCAAGTTGCGTGGAAGTTGATCAACACGCTACAGGGGAGCAACTCACTTACCGAATGAACTAGGGGTCTACCGGAAATTAGTCTAAAACGACAATTCAACAGCCCTGCTGTGTATGGGGCACCGATGCAGACGGATGGTCACTGCACCTACGCTAACGAAGGTGCATCGGCAGAAAAGGCTTACATTTGCACGAAAGTATTGGAATTAGACCTCCACCGATTGGCATAGGATTTCAATCTCCGATTAGTCATGTTTTCTGGTTCATCGAATGGATGGACATCAGCGTATAAGGCGAGAAACATCGGAGAACAAACACTCTTGAACCACTGCTGGAAGAACACAAGCTGGTGGGGCCAGCGTTATGGTCTGGGGAATGTTTTCGTGGCATTCTCTGGGCCCATTCATACCTGTGGAAGGCACTATGGACGGAATTCGTTATGAATCCATCCTTGCAGACCACGTACACCCATACATGCTGATTGTCTTCCCTTGGGCGATCGGGATCTTCCAGAACAACAATGCGACGTGTCACACAGCTAGAAATGTCCGAGAATGGTTGGAAAAGCACGATGAAGACTTCAAAGTACTTCGCTGGCACCCTAATTTCCCAGACTTAAACCCAATTTAACATCAGTTGGACAACCTCGATCGTGTTGTTCGCTCTATGGATCTTCCACCACGCACCTCCAGCAGCTGTCAGATGCACCACAGTCAGCGCGTCTCCACATACCTGTGAACACCTTCTAGCACCTTATTGTCACTCTGAGCCCCTCTAGCTGCTGTCCGCGTTGCACACAGCGGTTACTCCGGATATTAGCTGGTGGTCACAGTAATGTGACTTGACCGTGTATAACTGAACCAAGTCACATAAGTAGATAAACGTCATATCTCTATTGAAAAAAATCCATATTTCGTCCATAATTACACCGCTATTTTTGCCTGAAAAACACAAATTTTTCCCAATGTGTTTTGTGCTTCATGCCTTTTTCGTTTTCCTGTTACGAAATGTAGAATGTTGAAACTTCCACGGTGTGTGCACCACATAGCTAAAGATAATCTTACACCTCCACACATGCAAATAAGCGTGGATATGTAGAATCAGATGCTCACGTGCGGAGTGTGTTACGTACTGCATATAAATTGAGAATTGGCATATATGTCAGACCGCACTGAAAGCCATTATGCCGGGAGGAGTTATACTGACAAACTTTGTGGGTATGCATGGTACTGTGATGCGAAACGGAGTAAGCAATAAGGACGAAACATTGCTGCTCTTGTCAGATTCTCATATTCCACTGTCGCTGGAGTTCTTCTTTGGTGAAAAGCAGATGGTACCACGGAAGCAAAGCCGCACCAACTCAGTAACAGTGCCAAATGGAGCTCACTGAGGAATATGAAGAACGCACGCACGTCCACTGCAACAGACCTGGCCAGCTACGTCGCACAAGGCCCTGAAATACATAATAGCACCTGAAGACTACGTTAGGAAGTGAATGCCTACCTCACCATGTTAAATCAGCTGCGCACAAACCCTACATCACTCCAGAAGACGGTCGTAAATAGTGACGAATTACATCACTCACTTTTTCCTTTGGGTGGATGTAACTGGCTGTGGTGGTTCCCAAGGAAACGCTGATTTGTGCCTATAGACAAGTTTCGATAGGGATCTGTGATGGTGTGCGGCTGTTTCTGATAGGAAGGACTCGTTTGTTTGGCTGTGGTGCCTAGAAGCTTAACGACCGCTAGGTACGAGAGTATTCTGAACAATACTGCTCTAACTACGCAGTGTCAATGCTTCGGCTCAGATCCCTACCACTTTCAGAAAGATCGAGAGTCTGACCACAGTGCAAAGTTTATCCAGGCGTGATTTGAGGAGCAGAAAGTTTAAGTGCTTGGCCGGCCAGAAATCCTGACTTGATCTAATAAACTGATCCCGCACACATGCGCTTTCGCTTTAGCAAACACAAAAGGATTTACACATGTGGCAGGTATAATGTTTACACAAAACACTAAAAAACGAACTGGAAAGTGTGATTATCTGTTTGGTGCAGGTTAAAGATATGGTTCAACGGGTGTCCCATTCAGGTGTTCTAAACAATGCATGTGCTGAAAGACGTTCTCCACAATAGAACGCAGCTGGTCCATAGGAATTTGGTTTACTTTGTGCGTTATTCTGTATTTCAAGACAGTTAAATCGGGAAGGTAGTCTTAATAAACCCAACTTTTGAGGTTTCCCCACCACCAAAATCACAGGGATAATGTCAGGCGAAAGAGGTGACCAGCTGTAGGATATGTAAGATTAATCACTCTGCTGTTGGTGCCATTGTGCGTGAACAGTTCCAGTGTCGAGAGATGTTTTATAGCATTTTCTAGCACGGCAAAGAGGTCTTCTGTAGACAAAGTACGAGTTTGTGATTCTTGGATTCTCCTCAAAAGAGTTCTTCGGGAGTGAATTCTAAATAGTTATCACTGGAAAAAAATACAAAATGTGAACTATAGTTGTGCGGCCTCCCAATGCGTTGTTATTAACTACTTTATTTTTTATTATTGTTTGTTTTTGTTTTTATTGTTTACTAACGTTGTTTTCACTGTCGTATCCTGTGAACAAAGGGGGTGATATTCATCTGAAACCTGGAAATTCAAGGATTTTTTAGTGATATGTCAGGTCTGTTGGATGACTGTGTTTAGTATTTGGTGGAGAAATCTATGTGGCAATCTTAATTCCTTGAGATTTTTTTATAGTTATTAGGTTGCGGAACACATACTGGTACGATCTATGTTATGCTTTGTTTCCAGATCCTTTGGATTTCCATTCGCAAATTCTCGTATTTCGAGAATTACGCAGGCACCGTTCTTTAGATGTTTTCTATAAATGAAACTGCTCTACATCTACTTGTTGTGTCTTCAGTTTATTTCTACAATTACAAGAGCAGGTCATTTATGGTCAATGGTCTTGTTTGTAATGATGCTTTTGTTCCAATGCATGATGTGATTTTTCTTTTCAAGAATAGGATCTGTTCGTACTTTTAATGCCGTATATCAGGCCGTATTTAAAGCCAAGCTCTTAATTTAAGATCTTAGCTACATGGTCGTATCTGTTAAGGAATGGTTTTGAAAAAAAGGCGAGAACAGCGGGCAATAACGTGTCCCGTGGTTTCATTGGGTTTTCCATACATTCTACAGGCATTTCCATCTGCAACTTTCATTAACCTTTTCCTATAATTCTGCGTTGTGATAACGCCATTTTAAATCTCAATAAAGATTTCCTCGTTTTCTGAATAAAGCTGATCTCCTTGTAACCATTGTACTGTGGAGTTTTTGTCAATATTTTCCAGTTACAAGGAGTTTGGGAATTTTCCCTGAATAATTTTATTTTTCCAACTCTTCAGTGGCTCTAAATTTTTTCTGATTGAAGAAGGAGTTACGCAGTATTCAGGTTCTGTGGGTCTTACTCAGCTGCAGCCACTATTGAAGTTGTGACGTATTTTCCCTAATTATTATTTATTATGAAGTCACTGAAAGGAGAAAGGAATACGACAATATCAAGGATGCTTGACGCACTCGACGTCTTCTGGTGACATCAATGTGTTAATCGAACACTCAAAGAAATTTCAGTCGCTTATTTGTGGTTGAATCAAATCAAAATTTCGTTGTAACATCATGAACATGATGTCAGATATAACTGAATCGCGAAATGATGCATGCTTACCTGGATATAATGCCTTCCTTCGATCTTTTGTAGATGACCAGAGAAAACCCAACATCGTCCAGGGTAAATCAAAGAAAACGGCTAAAAATAAAAGTTAGACTCACTCGTAAACTCTATACACTTTTATAAATAACAGCATTCACACAGTTCACTGAAATAAGGTTGATCATATCATATTTATTCTGCGTTTCATAATATTTAATTGATTTCACTTAGGAGAAGGAGCCACCCTAGTTTTCCAGGCAGAAGCTTTTATTTGTCAATTTGTTTTTCTTTAAAGAAATCGGTGAGAGATTTCTCAGCTCGTTCTGCTTCAAAGTCAGCTACCTGTTTTTGCTCCGCGACTGTACTTGAGAACAGCTGTATCGGTTTTGATTTTCTCAGGATACAGAACTATTTCAAATCTTTCCTGGTCACATACTGTTTCGAAATACGTATGAAACTCACTATTAAATGTGTAATTAAATTTACCTTGAAAAGATTTGAGTTGGAATTCCTCACAATTTTGCGGAGTTTTACGCGTCATCTGTTGCTATTACAGTCTGATGTCACTCTGTATTAGAAAAGAATGTACTGAAGAACAAGAGATCATCTTCAGATATATTAATCCTTTGTAAATTCTGACAATTTTTAGGAATACATGGTGCATCTATTTTAGGGCATCTTTTGAGATATGGAAGTGTATGTATCAAAAAGAGGTTCTTATATTGTCATTCTGTGTTTCCAATCATTTTGACCTCTGTTGAAGGAATCTCTTTTCTAGAATTTTTTTTCTTGTGTTAGTGTGTCCGATATCTTCCGATTGAGACACATATTAACAATACTTTCGACACATTTTCTGCTTGCCCTGTTTTATAGATTCTCCCGCTAAACGGCGAAAACATACGGTTGTATTTCTTGTCGTATCTCTGTTGTTTCGCGTCAAAAAAGAGAAAGTAATTATGCTAAAAAATGTCTATATATTTTCAAGCTTAGAGCTACATTTTGCCATTAGTATTTACGTCGGTATATATACTGCACATTTAATATTTATGCGTAAGTTCATGTTTTCTTTTGTCAAGAAAATAGATAATCACCGCATTTTTTTGAAACAGTTACAGGTTTTTCAGAACATTTCAGGTTATGATAACGGCATGGACGTAACTGTCTCTCTAAAAAATCACTGCTTAAGACGAATTTAAAGGTTTTAGTTATAGGTCAAATCCTACGGGCAATCCATGAAGTTAGGATGAAATGACTGCTAATACCTTACTCATGAAATATCAATATATTCACTATATGACCAAATTACCGCCCACTGCTATTGAAAAGTGTATTTGGCAATATACGTCCATGTCCCAAAAAGATATAACAAGAAAGATGACACCAAATTTTCGGGTGTAATAAATAAGCACATCTTTTGAATCCGTTCTTACGCAAATTAAATTTATCAATGCTATTCAAAGTCAATGGAACCGGTATGGAAAATAATAGTATCTGACGGAAGAAAGATTTTCCATGGGGATTTTTCCTAACGCACAAGTCTGCAACCAAACGGCTTAAGCCCTCTGGTTGCAGACTTGTGCGTTAAGAATAAAATGGATTTATATGAGAAATATTTCGCACCGGAAACGCTCTCCAACACCGAAAGAATTTTTCAAATCGGACTCTTAGAAACAGATATCGGCTAAAATAAAATGTAACTTTACGTCCCCTGGTGGGGAAACCAAGCATTATTTTAGGAAGAAAGTATTCTCAAAAGGTTTTTCCATATGAGCGGTATCGGTCCTAGAAAAAAAAAATTGTCGAGTTTTTAGGAGCCCAGATTTTGCTACAAATACATCAGAAGCAGAAATTAACACTTATGCCCCCTGGTGGCCAAACCATTCTTTACCAAACATGAGAAATTATGTGAAAAATATTTTCCATCAGGTCTTGTATGCAATACAGAACGATTTTTTCAAATCGGAGTTTTGGAAGCAGAAATAACGCAGAAAACGCAATTTACCTTTGTGTCCCATAGCGGAAAGTCTATGATTTACTTGAAAATTTTGAATTTATAGGGACAACATTTCGCATCGGAAAGACTATCCAACAAAGAAGGAATTTTTCAAATCGGATTCCTAGAAGTAGAGATATTGACAAAAATAAGATCTACATCTACGCCCCTGGCGTAGAAACCATGTATTATTTCAAGAAGAAAACGTTCCGAAAAGGTTTGTCGACATGAGTAGAATCGGTCAACAAACGACTTTTTTTGCAATCGAGATTTTATAAGCTCATATTTTGCTGCAAATACATCAGAAGAGGAATTTATAACTTACGCCATCTGGTGGCCAAACCATTTTTTACAAAAATTAAAAATTACGTGCAGAGGATTTACCATCAGGAGCTGTATCCGGTGCATAAAGAATTTTTCAAATCGGAGATTTAGAAGTAGAGATATAGGGGAGAAAGCAATTTACCTTTACGCCCCCTAGCGGAAAGTCTACGAATTACTTGAAAATTTTGAAATTATATGAAAAACATATCACACTGGAACACTATCCAACAAAGAAGGAATTTTTCAAATCGCATTCTTAGAAGTAGATATATTGACAAAAATAAGATATACATCTACGCCCTCTGGCGGAGAAACTGTGGAATATTTTAAGAAGAAAATATTCCGAAAAGATTTATTGATGTGAGTGGCATCAGTCCACGAAAGAATTTTTCAATCGATATGTTAGAAGCTCTGATTTTATGGCAAATACATCAGAAGCAAAAACTAACACTTACGCCCCCTGGTGGCCAAAGGGTTCTTTACCAAAAATTTGAAATTATATGCAAAAGGTTTTCCATCAGGAGGTGTATCCGCTGAAGAAAAATGTTTTCAAATCGGAATTTTAAAAGAAGAGTTATTGGGAAAAATGTAATTTATTTTCACGCCCCCTAGCAGAAAATCTATGCGTAATTTGAAAAAGTAACAATATCTAAAATACTCTTCGATATAAAGGGAATCGAAAGGTAAAAGACTTTTTTCAATTGGATGTTCAGAAGCACATATGTAGAATAAAACGTATTTTTGAATTCGACATCATCTGGATTTACGCCCTCTAGCGGCGAAATTGTACAATAAAAAAACGAAATAAAGGATCATCATTATCATATTTCATGCTTCCCAATGCAAAAAGAATTTTTCAAATCGGACTAATAGTTGCAGAGATATCGTGGGTACAGGTGGATGGACTGACGGACTGACGGACAAACCGGTAACATAAGCACGATCTTTATTTACAAAAGACGTGCTAAAAAAGGAGCACGTGGCCTCAAACTTGATATTCAAACATGAATAGTATAATGGGCCGTACGACAGAGATCAATGCCTTTGAACGGGACAGGTTCATAAGATGCCATCTTAGCAACAAGTCAGTTTGGGAAATTTCCGTCATGTTGCAATTTCCTCTATCAACTGTAAGAGATTTCATACTGAAATAGAAACGCTTTGGAGCAATAACAGTGTGATCGCAACCTGGTGGGCCAAGTAAAATGATAGAGACGGGCCCACCCAGTGATAAAGTCGGTAGTGCGACAAAATCACCTATCATTAGTTACAAACTCAACACCGATTTAGGAAATGCCTCTGAAAACAAAGCCATCAAGAAAAATGTTCGTCCAGAGCTAATGCGAACGGGTTCCCATGGCCGAGCTGCCTAAGGTCAGCAAGAATAACGCCAGGCGTCCATTGGAGTGGTGTAGAGCTTAGAGCCAGTAGATTCTGGGGCAGTGAAAAGGCGTTCGCTATAGTGATAGATCACGCTTCACCATCTGGCTATCCAAAGTACGTCTGGGTGTGGCAAATGCGAATTGAAAGCAACCTGACCGACTGTGTTCTGCCAACTGCGAAGTGTGGTGGAAGCGGCATCATACTCTGGTGCTGTTTTACATGGTTTGGGCTGGACTTCGTGTTTTCAGTGCCCTGAAATCTTAACGCTGCGGCGTATACACTGCGTGGCCACTTTATTGTGACCACTTGACAGTTTTGGTCAAATGAGCAATGGCTGTACGATGTTGCCGCCAGAGGGCGAGGCTAGTATAAAAAGGGAAAACTTAGTGCTTGCAACAGTAGTAGAAGTGATTTTTGGGTGACGAGATGGGTAAAAAATGCGATTTGACGTACTTTCAACGTGGGATAATTGTAGGAGCTCGGAGCCATGGAGCGAGTATAACCGAAACCGCCGCATTCGTGAACTGTTCCAGAGCAGCTGTTGTTAAAGTGTTTAAAGACTGGACTGTCAGTCAAAAAAACTGGGTCTCTACGTGCAACGTGTGGTCGTCATCGACTAGTGACTGCTAGGGCGAAACGGAGGGTGTCGAGACTGGTAACAGACAACAGAAGGGCAACAGTGCAGCAAATTACAGACCATCTTAATGAAGGATCCCCTTAAATGATCTATGCACGCAATGTTCGCCGTACACTGCATCGGATGGGATGTGGCAGCCGAAGGGCTGTTGGAACACCTTTGCTGTTTGCAGTTAACAAGAGAAAACGTTTCCAGTTCGCACAGGAGCACAAGGATTGGACAGTCGATAATTGGAATCAGCTGGGCTCAGCTACTGAGACGTCTCCATCTGGTGGGCATTAACGACACTCGCTATATATTAATAATAGCAGTTAAATCCAAAGAGCGTTCCAAATTTAAATTAATTCCAAAGTTAAATCCAAATTTGGAGGATTTTCAACTTTGGATCTCGCCCTTTGAATTTAACTGCTATAATTAATATATAGCCAGTGCCATTAATGCCCACCAGATGGAGACGTCTCAGTAGCCCGTCTACGGATTTATGATGGCAGAAGCTGACTGAAAAATACACATAGCGCAGTGGATTGTTGGCCACCGTGATATAAGGCTAACGCGCTAGGCTAGATATCGAGAGATTCGGAATTCGATTCCCCGACGGTGACCGAATAACAATTTTTCGGTTGCTGTGTGTTGGTAAAACGTGGAAAGAGCGATGTGTTTGTTTATTCACTGACGCCACGTATTTGGAAGATTTTCACATTGGATCTCGCCCTTTGGATTAAACTGCTATAATTAATATATAGCCAGTGCCGTTCATGCCCACAAGATAGAGACGTCTCAGTAGCTGAGCCCATCTTACGGTTTTATGATGTCAGAAGTTGATTGAAAAACACATATAGCGCCGTGGATTGTTGTCCACCGTGGTGTAAGGCTAACGCGCTCGGCTAGACATTGAGAGATTCGGGATTCAATTCCCGACGGAATTATTTTCGGTTGCTGTGTGTTGGTAAAACGTGGGAAGAGCGATGTATTTGTTTATTTATTGAAGGGATGGATGTGGTCAGCGAGGATGAACAGATAGCCATTGGCGTTCAGGGACCCATCCTGTGGCACCAGCGGCCCCAGGTCATACCAGGAAAAAATCCCCCACACATGCACACTGCCACCGCCGGCCTGTATTTGACCGACAAGTGTGTTTGGGGTGTTAGTTCTCGTGTGTCTGATGCCGTATCCGTCACCAGCCGTCACTTCTGTGGAGTACAATCCTCGATCCGTCGGAGAAAGCAACCTTTTCCTACTCTTCTTCTGTCCAATGACGGTAGTTCTATGCAAACTGCAGGCGTCGTTGCCGATGGACCTGGATTAACATGGGTGCCTTGACGCAGGGTCGACTGCGGAGACCCATGCGTAACAGGGTTCGCTCTACTGTTATCGGGGACACGTACCTGGGTGCCCCAGTGTTCATTTGCGTGGTCGATTGCGCTTTACCAATCGACGGAGGCGAAGTTCTCCTCTAGGGTTGATGGCCTCTGGTAATCCACACTTATGACGTCGGGAGGTACTCGGGGTGCCAGCGGTCCATTCTTGGTACATCGTTACTACAGCGCCTCGCGAACAGCCCACGAAGCCTGTTGTTTCTTAGATGCTTCCACCCTTGGCGCGGTAGCCGATGATATTTCCTTTCTGAACGTCGGTCAAATCACTACCTATTCCCATTGTGCTGACGTTACGCACTATGGCTCATCTGTTCTGGTAGGCCACTTATATCTCCGTGTGGTCGACTTCGTCACGTGCATTCTGTCACGAGCTTGGGCGAGTACTCCGTGATTCCTGGGTTGGTCATATAATTCTGATACGACCGTGTATAAATAGTAAAGTGCAGATAGCTTGCTCTTTAAATATACGCGCTGGTATATTGAAATCTACATCTTTTCTGCATGTTTTGGAGTTGACTTCAGAATTTCTTAGAAGCAGGACGATGTACTAACCCAGCGATTTCTCGTCCGCCCATATGATTTAAAGGTGTGGAGGAGAGAATCATATGTTTCAATCGCCGTGATGGTACCGGTAGTTAAGTAGCCCTGCCATTCAGTAACAGTATCATCTTATGGTCGGTATTCAATGAGAATTTACTTGGCTTTCAGAAAGAATGGATTTGTTAAAAGACTAACCCTTGAGTTACTACCTTAGTACGATCATAAAAAAACGCGATAGATTATTGTTAGTTACACTTTTTTAGATACGCGATTTTGTTTTATTTTTGTAACACTTGAGATTAATAAGAACTAAAGTACTAAATCTTGGAATATGGTTCTTGACAAATGAAGCAGTACATTATACTTAAAATGTATGATGCACGTTGAAGTTACTGCAATCTTTTGTTGGAACTCTGAAAAATGTGCTATTTTAAACAGCTATATGTGTTACTCGTACAATAAAATATTTGACAATACGCTTAAAGAAAATTCGAAATCAAACATTATGTATTTTTTGAAATAAACTCAATGGGTGATGCTTGCTCTACAGCAATTCAAAAACTACTCAGAACTTCCGAAATGCGTCATAACAAAAGTGAGTATCAACAAAATTCAACAGACTAGAAGACTACTTGAGCGTAAAATATTGATTGACGTTGTAAACACGCCACATTGGCAGTAAACAAGAATCACTGTTGCTACGGATATAAGAAGGAGTAGTTATTGGAGCTCCTGGAAATACATTCCTCCATTCTGCATGAGTCATCCATAAAACTGCCTTCATCCTTGTCCGCAGCAGTACTACGCAAAAGTAGAGACATTGATCATGACTCGATAGAGTAGGAAATAAAACACTTCTGCACGTGTATTGCGCAAAAACATACACGTGCAGAAGTGAAGTTATGCAGAAAATAACATATAAGCAAAAGCTTTCATGAACCAGTTTTAGGGAAAACACGAGGGGAAATCAAAAAAGTTACTTCCAGCATATCTTTTGGTTGACATATTTTAATATCGTGAAAATTTCAAGATTTTCAAATGAAATTTAATATTTAACTAGTTTTTCCAGCAGTTGGCAAACTTCACTTGCTGTTGCGTAATTTCAAACAGGACTTCATTCCTGTTTGCGTTCAAGTCACAGCATCCCTAAGACGTGTGATTATTTCAGTCTCACATAAGATCGCACTAAACAATACCTTTTAATAGACGGTTTCCTGGTTGGAAAATTGCAAGAAGGAATACAGGGTGATTATAATTTAACACACTCTATTAAGACCTGCCTGAAGGGATAATCAGTGGGGAAACTCAACGAAATTAGGGAGGAACACTTTCTCAAACGCAGCGAACAAATTTTTGAAATTAAAAGAGACCAAAAGTTCGAAAATCAACTCCATGGGAAAATTTGAAGCTGCGAGCGAAACAACCACCAATTCATGATTGCATGAGTGGGTGATTGGCAGCAGATGAACCGTAGTCCAAACATGCGATGTTTAACCAATTACGTTTATTGTGATTCTTGCAAAATACTATTATATACTTACATGAAAGTGGTTCTTTAACACAAAGTGCAACTGGAGTTTGCCTTAACAAAAAGTATTATTGGAACATGGTTTTAAGACAAAGAAGCCTACAAACTTAGTAATTTACGCAAAGAAAAAGATTTCTGATGCAGCTGCATTGATTGTAGTCATACATCCGCGCGTCCGGAGATGACTTCAAATAGGGCAACTCTTTTCGGTTCTTATTATAAGAAGCTGAATGTACCTTGCATGACGCCGGAAATATGGTCCTCCTTCCCAGTTCATCGAGGTTGACATACGGAGCTTCGGACTCGGTCGAAACGTCTCTCAGGATTTTCTCCTCGGCACAAGAGTACTTCTCGGCTTTGGCGACGAAGTTTTTCTGTAGATTCTTTAAATCTGAAGCATGATAAAAGAAACAGTTGCATTAAATACTTTTCCCAGTAATTTGGGGTACAAATAGCTCTTAGATTTTGCACAAGAAATGGATCTTTAATCTCCATAAATAGATCATTAACCGTTAAGTGTACATGAAACAAATAGTACATACATTTTCTGCCCTTTTCAAACATAAATACACATAGTGGCTGATGTACCTGAACAAGATGGTACACACATTTTCTGCGCTCACCAAACATGAATGCATGTAGTACCTGAACTAAATGGTACATTCTGTACCATTAGTTCAGGTACGTATGCACATAGGGGCCGACGTATCGTAACAGCATAGTACAGATATTTTCAGAGCTCTTTAAACATAAATGCACATAGTGGCCGACGTACCTAAGCCAGATGGTACACATATTTTCTGCGCTCTTTAAATATAAGTGCACCTAATGACCGACGTACCTAAACCAGATGGCACGCAACTTTTCTGCGCTCACCAAACATAAATGCACATAACGGCCGACATACCTAAACCAAATGCTACACGAATTCTGTGCGCTCTCCAAACATAAATGCACATGGCGGCCAATGTACATAAATGAAATGGTACATACATTTCCTGCGCTCTCCTACCATAAATGCACATAGTGCCTGACGTATCTAAATCATATGGTACAGAAATTTTCTGCGCTCTCCAATCATAAATGCACATAGTGACCGACACCTAAACTAAATGGTACAGAAATTTTCTGCGCCCTTCGAACATAAATGCACATAGTGGCCGATGTACCTGTATTAAATGGTAAAAATATTTTCTGCGCTCTCCAAACATAAATGCACATAGTGCTTGACGTATCTAAACCATATGGTACAGAAATTTTCTGCGCTCCCCATTCATAAATGCACATAGTGGCCGACACCTAAACTAAATCGTACAGAAATTTTCTGCGCCCTTCAAACATAAATGCACATAGTGGCCGACGTACCTAAACCAGATGTTACACAAATTGTGTGCGCTGTCCAAACATAAATGCACATAGTGGCCGGTGTACCTGAACCATATGGTACAGAAATTTCCTACGCTCTCCAAAAATAAATGCATATAGTGCCCGATATACGTGAATCAGATGGTACACAAGTTTTCTGCGCTGTCTAAACATAAATGCACATAGTGGTCGATGCATCTGATCCAGATGGTACACAAATAATCTGCGCTCTTCAAACATAAAAGCACATAGTTGCCGACGTACCTAAGCCAGATGGTACAGAAATTTTCTGCGCTCTCCAATCATAAATGCACATAGTGGCCGAATCCGAAACCAGGTGGTACAAAAATGTTTTGCGCCCTTCAAACATAAATGCACATAGTGGCCGGCACCGAAACCAGATGGTTCGGAAATTTTCTGCGCCCTTCAAACATAAATGCACATAATGGCCGACGTACCTAAACCAGATGGTACAAAATCTTTCCACGCTCGCCAAATATAAATGCACATAGCGCGTTCGGTTTTTACGGATACAGCAAAAACAAAATTTCCCCTTCTCATCTCATCGCTACCTATCATGAATTTGTCAGCTCTCGCTTGTAGTTCTTTATTCTCTGCTCCATGATCTAAAGCAGGATGGCAAAGGGCTAGTCCTTCTGACACAGACATCATGTCACTGGGTAGAAGCAAGTTACACGAACATCTCTCTTCTTTCTTAGGTTTATCGCCATTGTCATTGCCCCTTTCACCAGGTAATCAGTAAGAAGATATAAGTGTCAAACATCCCCCTAAAGGACCACTTTGAATAACAAAACTAAGGGGAAAGCAATGCTTTCTGATAAGTAAGTTCCATCTTTCCAGCCTTAATCGGCCCACTTCTTAGACAGCGAATACATTCGTAAGAGCTGATATCAGTCCATTTTGCTAACACCGATTTAATTCATTCTAGCCCGTTAAAGGGCTAATATCGGTAAATACGCAGTGCCATTCGACATTAGACGAGTATGTGAAGGATTTCTAACTAAAATTAAACCAAACATCCTCTAATTTGTGCCCTGTTGAAATTTTATTATTGTATTGCGCCGTTGCCCTTGCCAACTTCTATACGTTTAGCACATCTTTGTTCCAGTAGCGTTAATTTTTAGTATCATTCACTGCAAACTACTCCTTTCCGACCTTGCAGCTCTTCACTGCTTTTGAAACGAATTTTGCGGTTTTAGGGAGGAGGAAGCGCTGTGCTACGATATGGGATGCTCTATAGCTACCACACATTCGTGAATATTAGTCATTCTAACTTACGCTTTTTATTCAGAAATCTCTCTCTCTCTCTCTCTTTCTCTCTCTCTCTCTCTCTCTCTCTCTCCATCGACTGTCTCACATTTTCAATTTACTGCATTGTTAGCGAACCAAATTGCTTAACTCCAACGACTAACACACAGTGACTGTCTACTTGTTTCAGTGCTGCCAAACGATTATTTATACAATGCTGACAAGCACTGAGAATGTTAGTACGTTATTGCATCACATTCGAGCTTAAAATTACCATACACAGAGGGCAAGTCGAACGTTTTGCAATATTTGGATCCTTTTATCTCTTCATACGTACCTTTGCGACGAAAGCTGACTAGCATTCAAATTATAAGCCATCGTATTGCACCGTCTTTAGCCATCTGTCTGCCAGTCCTTCGATACCGCCGCGGTACCAGTTCTCGTCCTTCAAGGCGAAGAACTCCTTCACCCCATCTGACACTACTTCCTGCTTGTTGAAGTGACATCGGCGAAGGAAGTGGGCCATGGACCGGAACAAGTAATCATCCGACGGGGCAAGTTCCGAACTATATGCTGGGTGTGACATCAGTTCGATGCCCTCAAGTTCCTGGAGTTTTGCCCGGGTCGTCCGCGCGGTATGAGGACGAGCGTTTTCCTGCTGTAGAAGAGCGCGCTTTCTGTACACCAGTGCCGGGTGCTTCTCCTCCAAAACGACATACATCCGCTCCTGCTGTTCAGAGTAGAGATTGGTTTCGATGGCCCGACCGTCTGGGACAACTTCGTAATGGATTATCGCCTCGAAATTCCACCAAACGCAAAGCATCACATTTTGCTCGAAGCACCCACGTTTCGCAACAGGTTTAAGAAGATGCTGGCCCGGGCTCAATCACTGCCGTTGTTTGTAAGGATTACGGAATTAGACCCACTTTTCATCGCACGTAACAATTATCTTGATGAAACGTACATCGCGCGGGCTTTCTAGGAGTTTCGTGCACACTTCCACTCGGCGCTATGCTTCAGCTTGCGTCAGTTCGTGAGGGACAATGCTGCAGCTCCTGTAGACCATGCCGATGTCCTGCAAGTGACGAACCACGTCATGCCGATGTCCTGAAAGTGACGATTCCCAACTCGCCTGATAATCTCCGAGTGCTTGTTGTCGGATTTGCCTGTACGGCCCGGCGCACGGCCTGCGAATCCACGATTCGCGGTCTATCTGACCTAGGCTGACCGTCGGGGTTTCTGTCACCTGAGCGAAATTTCTTGAACCATCTGGTTGCGGTGCTGTGGTTCACGGAACCTTCCCCTTTCGCATGAGAAATGTTTCGTGTTGATTGAGTAGTGTTATGGCCGAGTTCAAACTCGTAAAGCAAGAGTTCCCTAATTAACCGATTGTGGCTGTTCATTTTTTAGGCGTCCCAACCACAGACAGAACGACGACGTGCAATGCTGTTCGCAGCAACAATTACCAATTTATATCCCTTTCGACCGATTGCAGGGCGCGACTTGAACTAGTTGAGAAACGTGACATGCCCACCGCAGCACATGCATTTACGCAAATATTGTAAAACTCGCGACTCATCCTCTCTATATCATCATCATCATCAACCATTATCAATCAGCTGCTAATAAAGCTTGCTAAGAATAGGTTTGCCATGAAGGAACTTTTTTCCTGGTAAAAACATTTTCCTGCTCTCGAGATGATAGGGGTAAGAGGCTGACTAAAACCTCCAACACGGTTAACTTTACAGATTTACAAAAGTCACTTTTGAAACTAAAATGAGGTACTGGCTTTGTAAAAAATACTGTCAATCTGCTTAGGTCCTACAAGCATTCTGTTCTGAAAAACCTTTATTTCTTCTGGTGCAATTCAGTTGATAAAGGCAATAAGCATGACTTTGACTTAGTTGTAGATCTTCTAAAATTTAATCTTAAGGATAAAATTACTTCTAAGAAGTTATCCAAAAATTGTGTTACAGTTAGGTTTCTTAACAAATGCTATGACAAACTTCATATTAGAAAGCTGTTTTACACTAATGTCAGCAGCTTCCCAATAGATAAACACCAATCAAAAAATTGATAACGCGGAACTGTACACTGAAGAGCAATTGAATTAGAGATGCCTGTCCAGTAACGTGTAGCACCACCTTTCGATTCGTCTCGACGTAGACGCGACAAGACATCGGAAGCGTTAGGAAGTCATACGGATCCACGACCCCTGAACAAGCTCCCACAGTTCACGAAGATTTGATGGAGGGGCTCAGAGCCTAGCTGGCCAAGGAAGCGAGGTCACGTCGGTGGAGTGTTCATCCAACCATTCGGATACAATTCGGGAACAATGGCACGGTGCATTATCTTGTTGCAGAATGAGGTCCCCAGTGGGATGTTGAAGACGCACAAACGGGAGCAAATGGTCGTCCAGGATATCCCGGTAACGTTGACCTGTGAGGGGCGATGTCACACGTACCAGGGTCCCATTTCAGTCCACGTAAACGGTCCCCAAGACGACAACAATGCCACCCTCACCAGCTTGAAGAGTATCCTGCTGGCAAGAAAGATTCATCGCTTCATGTGGTTTGCGCCGTACTCGTATTTTGCCGTCCGCATGTAGCAACGTGAATCTCGACTCATCAGTCCAGGCAGCATTTGTTCCACATGTCTGGAGTACAGTGGCGATGTTCCCGCGCCCATGATAATCTTTGCACCTTGTGATGTGCGGTCAGCAGCGGTACCCTCGTGGGACGATGGCTTCTGTACCCCATAGCGAGGAGATGGTTCTGGATGGTGTGGCTGCTTACACGTTTTTGTGCACCAGCGTTAAATTGCCGAGTGATTTCTTGCACTGTGGCCCATCTATCCGCTGTTACAATGCGAGCTAGCTGACGATGACACCGCTGATCCACACGCTGTTGTCCACGGCAGTTGGCCCTTGCAGGGGTGGTTTTACCGGATTCGATGTACTTACGGTGCACCCGTGACGCAGTGGCTCGTGAAAATCCCAGTGTCTGCACGACTTCCGAGATGGAGTGACTCATTCGTCGGACCCCGACAACTAACCCACGATCAAATGCGCTTAGATCCTTCTTCTTACCCATACTGCGTCTGACTCTTACTTATTCCCGTCGCATTACTCCTTATATTGTCGGATCGCTGCATACGTCATGCCCACAGCGCCACATTTGCATAACGCCAGCTGTCTCTAATTCAATTGCTCTTCAGTGTACACCAATTATGTAGGTAATAGTAATACTATACTAGAGATCCGATTTATTGTTGTAGGAGATAGGCACATAAGCGTTTCCAAGCTTTCGCAATTCAGCCAGATGGCTTTTTCAGGGAAGTTAGACACAAACTGTTTCTGTCTGACTTTTCTGTCTAACTTCCTTCAAAAAGCCATCTGGTTGATGTGCGAAAGCTTGGAAACGCTTATGTACCTATTTCCTACGCCAGTAAATCGGGTCTCTAGTATAGTATTACTATTTCCTACACCAATCAATAGTTAGTTTTAAGAACGTGAATACAATAGGCTCCATAATTAAAAATTATAAAGCAAATTCATCCTCAGATAACTATTTTCCCAGTTCTTGTGACTGTGCCGATTTCAAATATACAGCCTTCTTTGATGAATATCATAGTCATGTAATAACAGGAGATTTGAACTTCATTGCTGATCCTCAACTTAGAAATCTTCTATGTTTTGGTACAAAATTCAGGCCTTTGGTTAATGTCTCTAAAAATAGTATTCTTAGCAATTTTGTCTTGGATCTCAATAGGTATATTATAAAAACAAGTCTGGCCTATTCTCAGCCCATTGTGGCTTTTGTAGAATGGAAGTATAATATTCTGCTTCGTTTTAAGGCTAATTTAACTAAGCTAGAGGTGGTTTATGATAAAAGCTTAATTTTTAATCCAGCAGTTAAGAATTCTCTCTCTATCCTACAACAAAAATACGTTTTCACTACCACAGATAAAGCCAGTAATAATTTTGCTATAGTTTGTAAGAATTCTTACTACAATTTATGCGCTCAAGAACTTAACAACATAGTTACCTATTCTCCGGTTAATATCAGTGGTGTTCAATTAGCAAATAAATTCAAGGCATACCGTAAGCTTTTAAAACTTCCTTTAGCCTGAATTGCCGTTCTTTTTGCAACGATAGAGTTTCACAAGGAGCCAATGAAATTCAGGTTCATAGCTAGCGGAGTTAGGAGAAATAAAAAGAAAATAGACCAGGCTTTTGAAGCCATTCTTAAACAGGTTATAACTCATGTTAAAAGTAAAACGAACTTTGTCCATATAGATTTCTGGATTATTAACAGCAACTCCGAAGTTATATCACAGATTCTTAGCCTCAAGCCTGATAATATTAATAGCTATGATTTTGAAAACCTTTATACTAATCCTCCTCCTGAAGACATCATCACCACTCTGAATGAGCTACACGTAGAATTTAAGCTCTCAACAATAGTAAAACTCAATACGTGGAACAGTTTGTAAAAATTATGTATTAGCAATAATTTCATTTTTTTCAATACGGTTTTCTATAAACAAGTTAATTGCATTCCAATAGGTTGTTCACACTCAGTTAGTGTTTCCAATCTCTCTTCTTTAAAGAATTCCTCTTCATTAAAAATAGGTGCTCTTATGTAAATAAATATCTACATGCTTATAGATATATTGATGATTTGCCCTGTTTAAATAATTTAGAGGTTATTGAGTCGGATTTTAATAACATTTATCCTTCTTGCCTTAGTCTTGGCAAAACCAACACTAGCAATCAGAAACTTGATTTTCTAGATGTGGCTATTAATTTAAATTATAGTGACTCTGTTATTAGTCTATTTGATAAAAGCAATAGCTTGCCTTTAGAAGTAATGAAATATCTTTACTCGAATCAAATATTTCATGTAAAGTAATAGAAAATGTATCTTATAGCTCAAATACTAAAGCTTACAAAAATCTGTAATTTAGAAACGGAAATCCTTATCCATCTTAAAGCACTTATCAGCTCTTTTCTAAATAACCAAGTACCTAAGTATTCAATTAAATCAGTCCTTAAAAATTATAATCAAGCACAGTGTTAGGATAGCAGAATTAATTTAAACTTTTCCAGTGGTCTTATGAAGATTGTTCACTAAAGTCTCTTGGACGTGAACAGTATGATGCTGACCGCTATCTAATTGGAACCTAAAGAACTGAGTTTATTTTATTTTTCTTTAATACAAAAAAAATCTTATTAATAGAAAAAATAGAAAAATGTTAAAAATAAATAAAATATATATATATTTAAAAAATATATAAAACATATTAAACTTTATATGAGTATCCGTATAATTACAAGTGGTGGTTGAGAAGTGATGCTTATTTGACCTACAAAAAAACAGCATAAACAATTAAAAAATTAAAGAATCATGAATTGGGCTTAGCTTACTTTAGGTGCTTAAATAGAGTAAGTTCCTGTCATTTCTATTTAGTTTCAGGCTACACCTGTTTTTTAAGACTTGCTGTATTCCTTTGAGCTTTTGCTTTGTCCAGCAATGCAGCGTTCCTGGCTTATCTTGGCGGTTGCAGGGTTTTATCACTATTTGGTCGTTGCTGAAGACTTAGGGTGGCATCGGTTGCTCTGACGTCTGGAGTTACCTCACTGCATCTGGCATCGGTCAGTTGGACAAGTAATATGTGATATCTGTAACGTTTGGGTAAGTCTGTATGTTCTTTGTTAATTTTTTAGGTGTTTGTGGTTTCCTGCCAGTTATTTTTTTTATTTTTAGGGTATTGTATTTTATTTTAAATTTTGGTTGTTGGTTGTTGTTTGTTGTTTTTTATAATTTTGCCGCGTTTGGTTGGTTTGTAGCATGTCCTGTGGGGCGGTTGGGCTCTTTCTGTACGTGTTTTTTTTTTTTTTGTTTCTTTGAGTTGCAGCTTCTTTCTCAGTTTTTTTTTTTTTTTTTTAAGCTGCCGTGTTTGGAACTATTGGCTTCTGCGCATGCTTTGCTCGATTTTTTTATTTGCTCTCGCCACATGCATAAAATTATTATTTTCTTTGCCGGGTGGGTTCTGGGGTTTTAGGCTCTCTGCGTTGGCTCCTTTTGTTGTTTTTAGTTGTTTTTGTTCTTTGTTCTTGTCAGATCTACTTTCTTTAATTTCAATATGGATCTTGAGTGCTTTGGTTCTGAGGAATGGGATCAATTTGACTCTGGTTGCTTGAAAATATCATTAAATATTTGTGAAAATAATGTAACTTTTTGTTTAAGCTAATTTCAGAAATATCTTTGTCTTTTGGTCTTAACGAAGAGTTTCAGCTAATGGGTTGGGCTAGATACGACAAATTTGCTTTATGATTGAAAATGTTGAATTTCTTTGTTCTATTAGGGGCCTTACCTTTATATCATTTGAGGTAGACAATCTGTCTAATGGTGCCCTCCCCTCCCTTTTTTATTTATTACTTTCAAATTTGGCCAACTACTTTGTATTAATTGCTAAGCAGGTTTGTTGCAGCAGAAACCCATTTCCAGGTTTCTGTAGAGGGGAGAGATATCCAAGTTGGTCCTTCATAAAGCCATGGGTGGCGGTCTTTTTCTTCTGAAGTCCTTCTCTTACTATCTTTTTCTACTCGTTATTTCTTGGATCTGTTCTTAATATACTTTAGTTTGTTTCTTATATGGTTTTTGATTTAGTGTAACTATTGAATATTCTTTTCTGCTGCTTTTGCGCGACTCGATTTTCATGAACCATGAACTATATGCATATATATATCATCAAGACAGTAAGAAAAAGTATCACTGAAGACGTAAGAAAATTCAACTGTGAACAAGTGAGGAAAGCAATTGAAAACAACCAAAGCCTAAAGATAGCAAAGGGACATCTCAGTAAGGGACGAAAACAGATTATGGCACTGAGAAAAGAAGATGGTTCTGTAACAAGAAATAGAGGCGAAAATTTGACAAGAGTGAAAGATTTCTACTCCAAATTATATGAAAGGGATGATACATGCACTTCAGACATCATGAAAGATACCAGTACCAGAGTTCCTCCAGTCCTTCCAGCAGAAGTTGCACATGCAATCAAGAACATGAAGCGGGGAAAGCTCCAGGAGAAGATGGAATTACTGTAGACATCATACAAGAAGCAAGTGGAGAAATCGAAACAGTACTCGCCCAAATTTTCACCCGATGCCTTAATGAAGGAAAGATTCCTGAGGATTGGAACACCGCTACAATGATCCTGCTACATAAGAAAGGTGACATTGAGGATCTTGGAAACTACAGACCTATCAGCCTCCTATCAGTAGTTTATAAAATCTTCACTAAAGTTCTTTCACACCGCTTGAAGGTAACACTGGACATGGCTCAACCGAGAGAACAAGCTGGATTCAGGAGTGGCTACAGCACAATAGATCATATCCACGTGCTGAGAGAACTAATTGAAAGAGCGAGGGAATATGAACTTCCATTGTGCATGGCTTTTATCGATTATGAAAAAGCCTTTGATTCGATGAAACCATCAGCAGTTACCACGGCTCTGAAATCCTGCGGTATTGAAGATGCATACATTAATATTATTAATAACATCTATGAAAATGCAAGTGCAAAGATTAGGCTGTTTGAAAATACAACACACGTAAAAATTGGAAAGGGGGTGAGACAAGGTGACACCATATCTCCGAAGCTCTTTAATGCCACATTGGAGGGTGTTTTCCAGTCGCTGAGCTGGGAAAACAAAGGGATAAAGATTAATGGAGATTATCTAACCCACCTTCGTTTTGCTGATGACGTAGTCATTTTTGCAACTACCCCATCAGAGCTGCAGAGTATGATCCAGGAACTTGCTGACAAGAGTAAAGAAGTGGGATTAAAAATGAACTTTCAGAAGACAAAAGTGATGTTCAATGCTTTTACAAGAAATGAAGATTTATCGATTGATGGAGAAAAGCTGGAGATAACAGACACGTACGTTTATCTTGGACAGCAGATATCAAGTGAGGGTCACATTGATGAAGAAATTAATCGGCGTACAAAACTTGCCTGGGGAGCTTTTGGAAGAAACAGCATAATTTTCAAGAGCAATATGCCATTATGTCTTAAAAGAAAAGTGTTTGATCAATGCATCCTTCCAGTGCTTACGTATGGTGCAGAGACGTGGACCTTAACTAAAAGAGACATACAAAGGCTGCAGACAACTCAAAGAAGTATGGAGAGGTGCATGCTTGGTGTAACCTGGAGAGATAAGAAGAGGAACTCGTGGATCCGAAAAATGACAAGAGTGGAAGACATCATGATCAGAGTTAAATCCCTGAAATGGCAATCTGTTGGACATACTGCCAGAAGGACAGATCATCGATGGACAGCCGAAATTTTAGATTGGATTCCAAGGGACAGGAAAAGACCCAGAAGAAGACCACATGGGAGATGGGTGGATGAAATTAGAAAGTATGCAGGGGTGACATGGAGAAGACTGGCACAAGACAGACCGTTGTGGAGGAAACTTGGGAGACCTTCGTCCAGCAGTGGATTGATAATGGTTGACAATGATGATGATGATCATCATCATCATCATCATCAACCATTATCAATCCACTACTGGATGAAAGTCTCCCCAAATTTCTTCCTCAATTGTCTGTCTTGGGTCTGTCTCCTCCATGTCACTCCAGCATACTTTCGAATTTCATCCTTCCATCTCCCATGGGGTCTTCTTCTGGGTTTTTTTCCTGTCCCTCAGAATCCAATCTAAAATTTCGGTTGTCCATCGGTGGTCCATCCTTCTGGCAACATGTCCAACCCATTGCCATTTAAGAGATTTCACTCTGGTAACGATGTCATCCACTTCTGCCATTTTCCTTATCCACAAGTTCCTCTTCTTATCTTTCCTGGTTACACCAAGCATGCATCTGTCCATGCTTCTTTGTATTGTATGCAGTCTTTGTATGTCTGTTTTAGTTAAGGTCTATGTCTCAGCTCCATACATAAGCACTGGCAGGATGCATTGATTAAACACTTTCCTTTTGAGACATAATGGCATACTGCTCTTAAAAAATGTACTGTTTCTTCTAAAAGCTCTCCATCCAAGTTTTATACGCCGATTAATTTCCTCATCAATGTGGCTCTCACTCGATATCTGCTGCCCAAGATAAATGTAGGAATCGGTTGTCTCAAGCTTTTCTCCATCAATCGATAAATCTCCGTTTCTTGTAAAAGCATTGTGCATCACTTTTGTCTTCTGAAAGTTCATTTTTAATCCCACTTCTTTACTCTTGTCAGCAAGTCCTTGGATCATACTCTACAGCTCTGAAGGGGTAGTTGCAAAGATGACTACATCATCAGCAAAACAAAGGGAGTTAGGTAATCTCCATTAATCTTTACCTCTTTGTTTTCCCAGTTTAAGGATTGAAAGACATTTTGCAATGTGGTGTTAAAAAGCTTGGGAGATATATGGTGTCACCTTGTCTCACTCCCTTTCCAATTCTTATTTGTGGTGTATCCTCAAATATCCGAACCTTTGCACTTGCATTTTCATAGATGTTATTAATAATGCTAATGTATGCATCTTCAATACCGCAGTATTTCAGAGCCATTGTTACTGCTGATGGTTTCACGGAATAGAAGGCCTTATCATAGTCTATATATCATCATCATCATCATCATTGTCAACCATTATCAATCCACTGCTGGACGAAGGTCTCCCCAAGTTTCCTCCACAACGGTCTGTCTTGTGCCAGTCTCCTCCATGTCACCCCTGCATACTTTCGAATTTCATCCACCCATCTCCCATGTGGTCTTCTTCTGGGTCTTTTCCTGTCCCTTGGAATCCAATCTAAAATTTCGGCTGTCCATCGATGATCTGTCATTCTGGCAGTATGTCCAGCCCATTGCCATTTCAGGGATTTAACTCTGATCATGATGTCTTCCACTCTTGTCATTTTTCGGATCCACGAGTTCCTCTTCTTATCTCTCCTGGTTACACCAAGTATGCACCTCTCCATGCGTCTTTGAGTTGTCTGCAGCCTTTGTATGTCTCTTTTAGTTAAGGTCCACGTCTCTGCACCATACGTAAGCACTGGAAGGATGCATTGATCAAACACTTTTCTTTTAAGACATAATGGCATATTGCTCTTGAAAATTATGCTGTTTCTTCCAAAAGCTCTCCAGGCAAGTTTTGTACGCCTATTAATTTCTTCATCAATGTGACCCTCACTTGATATCTGCTGTCCAAGATAAACGTACGTGTCTGTTATCTCCAGCTTTTCTCCATCAATCGATAAATCTTCATTTCTTGTAAAAGCATTGAACATCACTTTTGTCTTCTGAAAGTTCATTTTTAATCCCACTTCTTTAATCTTGTCAGCAAGTTCCTGGATCATACTCTGCAGCTCTGATGGGCTAGTTGCAAAAATGACTACGTCATCAGCAAAACGAAGGTGGGTTAGATAATCTCCATTAATCTTTATCCCCTTGTTTTCCCAGCTCAGTGACTGAAAAACACCCTCCAATGTGGCATTAAAGAGCTTCGGAGAAATCGGAGAAATGGAGAAATCGAAACAGTACTCGCCCAAATTTTCACTCGATGCCTTAATGAAGGAAAGATTCCTGAGGATTGGAACACCGCTACAATGATCCTGCTACATAAGAAAGGTGACATTCAGGATCTCGGAAACTACAGACCTATCAGCCTCCTATCAGTAGTTTATAAAAAAAATCTTCACTAAAGTTCTTTCACACCGCTTGAAGGTAACACTGGACATGTCTCAACCGAGAGAACAAGCTGGATTCAGGAGTGGCTACAGCACAATAGATCATATCCGTGTGCTGAGAGAACTAATTGAAAGAGCGAGGGAATATGAACTTCCATTGTGCATGGCTTTTATCGATTATGAAAAAAAAAGTCTATATATATATATATGCAAGACAGTACGAAAAAGTATCACTGAAGACGTAAGAAAATTCAACTGTGAACTAGTGAAGAAAGCAATTGAAAACAACCAAAGCCTAAAGATAGCAAAGGGACATCTCAGTAAGGGAAGAGAACAGATTATGGCACTGAGAAAAGAAGATGGTTCTGTAACAAGAAATAGAGGCGAAATTTTGACAAGAGTGAAAGATTTCTACTCCAAATTATATGAAAGGGATGATACATGTACTCCAGACATCATGAAAGATACCAGTACCAGAGTTCCTCCAGTCCTTCCAGCAGAAGTTGCACATGCAATCAAGAACATGAAGCGTAGAAAAGCTCCAGGAGAAGATGGAATTACTGTAGACATCCTACAAGAAGCAAGTGGAGAAATCGAAACAGTACTCGCCCAAATTTTCACTCGATGCCTTAATGAAGGAAAGATTCCTGAGGATTGGAACACCGCTACAATGATCCTGCTACATAAGAAAGGTGACATTGAGGATCTCGGAAACTACAGACCTATCAGCCTCCTATCAGTAGTTTATAAAATCTTCACTAAAGTTCTTTCACACCGCTTGAAGGTAACACTGGACATGGCTCAACCGAGATAACAAGCAGGATTCAGGAGTGGCTACAGCACAATAGATCATATCCATGTGCTGAGAGAACTAATTGAAAGAGCGAGGGAATATGAACTTCCATTGTGCATGGCTTTTATCGATTATGAAAAAGCCTTTGATTCGGTGAAACCATCAGCAGTTACAATGGCTTTGAAAACCTGCGGTATTGAAGATGCATACATTAATATTATTAATAACAGCTATGAAAATGGAAGTGCTAAGATTAGGCTGTTTGAAAATACAACACACATAAAAATTGGAAAGGGGTGAGACAAGGTGACACCATATCTCCGAAGCTCTTTAATGCCACATTGGAGGGTGTTTTTCAGTCACTGAGCTGGGAAAACAAGGGGATAAAGATTAATGGAGATTATCTAACCCACCTTCGTTTTGCTGATGACGTAGTCATTTTTGCAACTAGCCCATCAGAGCTGCAGAGTATGATCCAGGAACTTGCTGACAAGAGTAAAGAAGTGGGATTAAAAATGAACTTTCAGAAGACAAAAGTGATGTTCAATGCTTTTACAAGAAATGAAGATTTATCGATTGATGGAGAAAAGCTGGAGATAACAGACACGTACGTTTATCTTGGACAGCAGATATCAAGTGAGGGTCACATTGATGAAGAAATTACAAAACTTGCCTGGAGAGCTTTTGGAAGAAACAGCATAATTTTCAAGAGCAATATGCCATTATGTCTTAAAAGAAAAGTGTTTGATCAATGCATCCTTCCAGTGCTTACGTATGGTGCAGAGACGTGGACCTTAACTAAAAGAGACATACAAAGGCTGCAGACAACTCAAAGACGCATGGAGAGGTGCATACTTGGTGTAACCAGGAGAGGTAAGAAGAGGAACTCGTGGATCCGAAAAATGACAAGAGTGGAAGAGATCATGATCAGAGTCAAATCCCTGAAATGGCAATGGGCTGGACATACTGCCAGAAGGACAGATCATCGATGGACAGCCGATATTTTAGGTTGGATTCCAAGGGACAGGAAAAGACCCAGAAGAAGACCACATGGGAGATGGGTGGATGAAATTCGAAAGTATGCAGGAGTGACATGGAGGAGACTGGCACAAGACAGACCGTTGTGGAGGAAACTTGGGGAGACCTTCGTCCAGCAGTGGATTGATAATGGTTGACAATGATGATGATGAGGATATATATATATATGCTATAGATAAAAACATACCACTACAAACCACAATTTCAAAAGAAACCCCAAAAATATTAATGAAAAAAAAATGTTATTAATACAAAGAGACTCAAAAAAGCATTATAATTAAAAACAAACCTCTCAAGCCGATGTCATCAGGGGAACGCTTTAATCGCATATTCCGAGAAGTTGAGGGCTGCTTTCCCGTTAATGGAGTACGCTTTGTTACGAGTTATAAATATTATTCCTCACTGAGAAGAAAGCTATACAACTATAAAGAAATGGCAAGTTCAAAGAAAATTTTAGAATCATCAACTCTACCTTGCAACTGTGAAGAAAGTGACCTAGCAGCTTTTGTTGATGAACATCATACGGTTAGAAATTTGTACAACGTTTTGGGGATTATTTGAATAAGTACACACTTTTTTTAAAAAAAGTTCTGTGGAACATGGCAAAACTCTAGCCTTTGTGTAATATGTTTCGGAGTTTGGTGTAACATTCCACAATACCCGTAATTTATTCAATACGCCTGCGCAAATTTTTCTGAGGTTGTGTAACCTTTCACAGTTCCGTGTAACGTTTCGGAATTTATTTAAATGTGCATGAGTATTTTTCTAAGAATTGTGTAACCTTTTCAATATCGGTGTAATGTTTCGGAAGTTTATCGCTGTTCGCTTGCTGCGTGACATCTGTCTCAGATTTAGGGCATACGCCGTGAAACTCTAAAGCTATGTTTGCTGGTCATCGTAGCATGTTGTGATTTGTGGCGTCGTGGATTACGAATTGTGGCAACTTAGATTCTGAATTCTGGCACTACGTTGGATGTGGAAATCAAGGTTAGTACTTTTTCTTTCGGTTAACAAAAGACAAATTAATCCATGTTATATACAAATGTGAAATGTCTCACCCTAGCTTTAGATTAATTGCGTTTCGTGTTCGAGCAAAATGCCGATCGTTAGGCCTAATGTCTAAACGATCCCGCTAAGAGACTGTGTAATCGTATATTTTTTTGTTTTCTAAAAAATTAGGAAGCCTAGAACGTTTGAGTGTTACGGAATAAATGTCCGTTAGGTATACACTTTAAGATTAAAACCGTGTCAACTGTAGTTCCTCCTTCCCTAACGAAAGCAAAAAATGTACAACTAAAGTTCCGTAAGCTCGTACTGAACAGCTAATGGCATTCTTTATGTGCATGTTTAAAACATACTGAATAGGTAAGGAACCATGGTTACGTAATTTTTTAAATTTTGATGTATGGTACATGTTCTTTTTTTCTGTTGATTGGGAGTTTAACGACCACCGTGAGCAGCTCGATGGGCTATAAGCATTCGCTCGTCTCTAATTTAGGGCCACTGACCCCAGAGAAGGGAGAGAGCCAGTGCCGTGAGACAAACAAAACATCTATGCCTCACCGGGATTTGAACTCGCACCCATCTCGGACGAATGATCAGAAGCCATCGCTTAGACCCCTGCGCCACCTGTAGATGTTCAATGGAATATTTTCTGCACAGGGTCTTGCACCGTTGTGTTGCTATGCCCAGTTTTAAAACGCCCTTATAATTTTTTTACCTTTTCTCTCTCTCTCTCTCTCTCTCTCTCTCTCTCTCTCTCTCTCTCTCTCTCTCTCTCTCTCTCTCTCTTTCTTAGCGCTTACGAGTTTATAATAGAATGAGACTTTTTCAAGTACTGATGTGCTGCTCGGAATTTTACTAGTTATTTTAGCTTATCTCAGTTGCAATCAATCATCAATGGAGCAAAATTCAAACAATTCATGAGTGGCAACATAATAACTATATAAAAATTGCTAATATTGAAACTTAGCTAGTCTGATATACATAACCCGATTTGATTGAAGTACCATGCACCCATAAAAAAAATTCTCTTCTCAAAAACTTCTACTGCTCCCTAATTTTTTTCTCCAAGTTTTTAATTTGTTTCTCCAGGGGGGGAAGACAAGTTGATGTATGCAGATAGCTTCCTTTCTTATTTTCAGAAATAATCTAAAATAAAAATAAATAAAAAAAGAAGCCCGATTGAGGATAAAATGATGAAATCCCGAAGATCAGTTTTCGTGCTGCTAAATTAGTCACGTTATCATTTTCTTGTGCATGCTCTAAGTTTAAAAAATGAACAAATTTTGAATGTGTTACATTGTCTTACATTGGGATATCTTCTTGGGTAAGGGGACCTTAGAAATTTTTGATGGTTTGATAAAAGTCACCTGGTGAATTCCTATGAAATGGCCATATCCGTGTTCTAGTATTCGATAATTTTCTAGTTAGTTTGAGAATTTCATGTATTATAAGATGAAGGCTGTGACTATTTCTCAACCAATGTTAATTGTAAGCAAATGTGCTGAGGCAAAGTTTAGTTCTAATTTGCCAGATTCAAACCTTTTTCTTTTTTTTTTTTTTTTTTTTGAGCTTGCTGAAAGTCTTTGCAGGTCATCAGTTCAGAGCTTTACAGTGGTTTCATTTTCAGTGAATTACGCGTATGTCAAAATTAAGGTGTCAGTTTAATTTGTACCTTTCAGAAACTGAAAAAAATCAAGCATTTTGTATTAACTGCATTTCTGTTTTTTTAATGATTGATATTATTGATAAAAGACAAGACTTTCTTTGTAACCTAATGTGTTCCCATTAGTGCAGTACTTTTCTTTGCAAAGCCATAGTTAAATGTATGGTTGAGGCGCCAGCGTATGAGGGTAGTGTTTGTACACTGTCTCCTTTAGATTCCACTCACAGGAAGAAATCTGAAGAAGGTAAGTCCAGCAAGAGCGCGGTGGCCACATATTAAAAAACGAGTGAATTCTGGAATAAGTCCAGTACTATCTCCATGGATTCATTTTATGTGTGCCTAATTGTTTCATTAGCTGGCACCGACATTAGCGTTCATCCTCATGCAGCAAAGCCACAAACTGTGTAACAATATTTGCGTTGCTAGCTAAGGTCACAGTTGACTCTTCAAAGAATGTGGTTCCACAGTTCTCTCTTTGAAAACAGCTGGTGTGCTTCCTGGCGATTTTCAAGTTATGCACCCATGTAAATGAAACCAGGGCTTTTCTGTAACAAATGTGTGCAGCACTATGAAGCTGTTTTCATGTAAACCTCATGAACCAATGGCAATAGTGAGCATGTATGTCTACATCCAACGGGCACCCCTCTTGCAGTATCCTGACTTTGTATGACTGTAATTTAAAACCTCTGGCAGTCCTGTGAATGGTTGAATAATATGCTCTTACTTGTGACAAATTCCCCAATTACTTACGGGGAGTTTGCAACAAATGATGGCCAACTTCCTCTACAAACTGTGGTGTCACTACTGGCTACACCTAGGACTTTTATCTTTAGCAGTATTTGTTTTTAAGTGATATATTGCTTATTTGTTTTGAAATTGTCGGAACACATCTGTACATTCATTACTTCATTTTTTCCTTCCATGCAAATATTTGGTGTCTCGCTTCCATGTCATTTAAGTTTGATTAATGTTACTGAGTTTAGATACGTGATTCCCACAATTACATTTCAAAATTAAGTTGCGACCCCTCCCCTCGAGTGTAAACATTGCTCATGAAATTACTGATGGTGTAAGTTAAAACTAAGAAATGGTTTGCAACGGTATCTTTGCTCAGACAGACTCCTGCAATAATGTATTTATTTATTCTTGAATAATCACACAACTAAAATGCTAATGTAAGTTCATTGATAATACTAAACATAGAATGAATGCGTTGTTAAACAACGACTCCGCACTTTCTATTTAGCCTATTTTAAACAGTCTTACCGTGAATTGTTATCCATTTGGTACTTAACACAAAAACAGTTTATATTTCAGTGAAAATCCTTTTAGGTGATCGTAACACATGTACTCTCTTAGAGCACTTTTTGTAAGAATAAAAAATAGCAAGTTGCTGCACATTACTGCGACGCCATTCCAACTAATCCAGGGTCTTGATCCCATAATTCTCTGTGACGAACTGCTGGCTGTCAGCATCCACGCAAACACGAACCGAAACTTACAAACGTAAACTTGCAGCAGGTGTTCGACGAAAGTAAAAGAAACAAGCAATGGATGCCATCATCCAACAATTAAGCTGATTACTGGGCATTTGTTAAAAGTGACTAAGTCATCACTTCTGATTATCACTGCAGGGAAATAAGCTCTACCTGGGTGTGAAAGGATACAGGATAAGTTATATAAGTTTTAACTGGGTTGTGACAAATGATACACGTAAGTTCTCTCTTGTATCGTTTGTTCAGTGAGTAATTAACGTCTTGAGAAGGCACCATACTATATAAATTTAAAGTGCCTCGAATGTAAAAATCATTGATTTTCAGTTAAGCTTGGGTAACCTGAAAATTGGTTTTGTATGTGCCATAGGTAGAATATCGTCGAACGCATTTGTTTGTACAGGTGCATTCTGTACAAAAGATGTAGTATCTATGTGTAACACACAATTAATATTTGTTAAGAACAGTGGTTTTTCATGAATATTTCATTCTTATACCTTCTCTTTTGAAATCTGAGAAAACTGATGAGTAAATTGTCTTTATCTTTCTTCATTCAGTAAGCATAAGGTTCAATATTGGCTGTTACTACATTACCCATGTTTATCAAGAATTAACTAGTACATCATGAATTGCCCTTTTTGGAGTTCATTTTTAAAATGCTAAAAGTAATTTCTGGAAATGGTGAAGCATTATCTATCCTGGTGCAATCGAAAATTTCAGGAACATTTTTATAGAGAATTATTTTTCAGATATATTATTGCAAAACCATGTTCAGATTTGTTAGAAATGTTTCACATTTCTGTTCCCTGAAGGCTTCAAATGTTTCTGGAACTTTTCTTTGTTTACTGTGGAACGTTTCTCAAAATCAGGCTGCCAGCCTGTTTCAAAATTTTTCAGTAGCATGTGTAAAGTTCCTCAAAGTTGTTGAAATGGTTCCACAGGAAGCTTTCCGCTTTTGCGAAATGTTGAAGGTTCCTTATAACGATGCTGACACCCTGGGACAGAATGTTTCAATAATGTGTGGAAGGTTAATCACTTTTGTTGAAAAGGTTCTTCTCCTTATTGTAGAACGTTCCACAAAAACATCCCGGGACAATGTTTCAGACTTCTTCAAAAATGTGTGGAACATTTGTCAGGATTTCTTGCATAACGTTTTCAAAAATGTTGAGGCAGATACGCTGCCGTTTTTTTTGTGTAACGTTCCACAGATTTTTTCTACAGTGCACTGGCATATAGTAACAGGAGACATAGATATTGTGCAGGACAAAAAATTACGTTCACTAATAGCACGCGGTGCTAATTTCAGAACTCAAAGAAACCATACTTGGGAACAACTTATGGTTGACATAAGAACAGATTTGATAAAATTTGCCATGCATTCTTTGAATGGATATGTAAAACCCTGGAGCTTATCAAGACACGAATTTCTGAATTCCAGTACTTACATCAAGATAAGCCACACAGACGTTTTTCAAAACAAATTGAAGAACTTAGGGAGAGATTCACCATGTACCTATTGATACAGCGAAGAATGACATAGCCGTATAGCCTTTATTTGTAAAAGATTCTACTTCAACATATCATGGGCTGAACTTGCAGATAGTGAAGCTTATTCACAGGTAGCTCAAGGCGGTATGGAGATCGTAAAAAAAAATAATAGCTTTGCAGAAGAGATTAAAAATAAAAACTTTTAATTTGCACTTCCCGTTTGTGTACTCACTCCCAAAATTTCACAAATATGCTGTTGCTTTTCGCTTCATAACTTCGGCAAGGAATTGTTATTGCAGCCAGGTTAGTGCACTTTTTGAAAATAAATTAAAAATAATCTTGCAAAATATATCAGACTCCTGGATTATTAACAGCAACAGGCCGGTCTTAGAATATATGCATACACTTCAAAAGGATTTTATAATAACAATAGATACCTATTACTTCCAAAGCCTGTATACTAGCATTGGCATTGAGGTCTTACGTAAAATATGTGAAGAACTCTTTCAGGAGTTCAACGAGGTAATCAATATATAGTATAAAGACTAGCGATTTATTCAAACACTGTGTCTTGATAATAACTACGTACGCATGGGAGAGGGTATTTTCCCTCAAACATCAGGTATCCCTATGGTCTCCAAAAGTTCAAGTGTTTTGGCAAACCTATATTTATATCAGTATGAAAGAAAAGCGGCTTTGTATTGTGATAACATCCATGGTAGGATATTTCGCTATATTGACGATGTCATAGTTTTTGGACACGAAGACTTTGAAGAACTTGCATCTAACATATATCCACCCAATTTGGAACTTATAAAAACTAAAGGACAAAATAATAAAATAGATTTTTTGGACATGGAAATAGATAGTCAGTAAGGTGGCTTATTAACCACAATTTTTGATAAAATGATCACGTATTCTTTTGCCATAAAGTTTTACATTAATTGGAATTCAAATATTTGTATCTCAATATATCGAAATGTTATCATTTCACAGTTCCACAGGATTATGGATATTTGCAATAATTCAAATATGTTGACCGTTGAATTGAGGCATTTTTGGAGAAGACTCTGCAAGAATGAACTACCAATTAGGTTTATTACAAGATTATTCAAGCAGCTACTTGCTGATTCCAAGGCCAAGAATTTCTTCGAAACTCGTCAATGATTACACATTTCACATATTATTAATATAAGCCCTACAAATTTAATAACTTAGGTTGCTAAAGGCCGCTTAGCAACCTAAGTTATTAAATTTGTAGTCAACATATAGTATAAAGATGGCTAATTATTTACTAATCTACTTTATAGGTTTCTTACACAGCTTATACCTATTTGCATACTGTTACGGATTTCCACTCACTATATGGACCATGTGATCTGTTTTTTCGCTTTCTGTCAAATGGTCTTTGTATATAAGTCTGTATTGCTAGTGATTTAATAGATTGGTTTTTATCTGCTGTCTCCCATGACCTCGGGAGCACCTCAGCGAGTCTTGGGTTATTCCGGCTTTTGCTGAGGTTCGAAAGGTGATCCACGAGTGGTGTTTCTCTGATGAGATCGGCTTGAGAGGTTTGTTTTCGGTTATAATGCTTTTTTCAGCCCCTTTGTATCAATAATCTTCTTTTTTTTTTTTTTTTTTTTTTTTTGCATTAGGGCCTTTTTTCTTTTTTTAGAAATTGTGGTTTGTAGTGGTATGTTTTTATCGATATTATGATGTGATTCGTTCCGGATTGCTGCTTTAGCGCTTCTGCGCGAATTCTACTTTTGTACATTGTATCATAACTAATTCAGCTTGCATCAATCTTATTAGTATATCATCAGCATCATCATCATTGTCAACCATTATCAATCCACTGCTGGACGAAGGTCTCCCCAAGTTTCCTCCACAACGGTCTGTCTTGTGCCAGTCTCCTCCATGTCACCCCTGCATACTTTCGAATTTCATCCACCCATCTCCCATGTGGTCTTCTTCTGGGTCTTTTCCTGTCCCTTGGAATCCAATCTAAAATTTCGGCTGTCCATCGATGATCTCTCCTTCTGGCAGTATGTCCAGCCCATTGCCATTTCAGGGATTTAACTCTGATCATGATGTCTTCCACTCTTGTCATTTTTCGGATCCACGAGTTCCTCTTCTTATCTCTCCTGGTTACACCAAGTATGCACCTCTCCATGCTGCTTTGAGTTGTCTGCAGCCTTTGTATGTCTCTTTTAGTTAAGGTCCACGTCTCTGCACCATACGTAAGCACTGGAAGGATGCATTGATCAAACACTTTTCTTTTAAGACATAATGGCATATTGCTCTTGAAAATTATGCTGTTTCTTCCAAAAGCTCTCCAGGCAAGTTTTGTACGCCGATTAATTTCTTCATCAATGTGACCCTCACTTGATATCTGCTGTCCAAGATAAACGTACGTGTCTGTTATCTCCAGCTTTTCTCCATCAATCGATAAATCTTCATTTCTTGTAAAAGCATTGAACATCACTTTTGTCTTCTGAAAGTTCATTTTTAATCCCACTTCTTTACTCTTGTCAGCAAGTTCCTGGATCATACTCTGCAGCTCTGATGGGGTAGTTGCAAAAATGACTACGTCATCAGCAAAACGAAGGTGGATTAGATAATCTAGATGAATCTTTATCTCTTTGTTTTCCCAGCTCAGCGACTGAAAAACACCCTCCAATGTGGCATTAAAGAGCTTCGGAGATATGGTGTCACCTTGTCTCACTCCCTTTCCAATTTTTATGTGTGTTGTATTTTCAAACAGCCGAATCTTTGCACTTGCATTTTCATACATGTTATTAATAATATTAATGTATGCATCTTCAATACCGCAGGTTTTCAGAGCCATTGTAACTGCTGATGGTTTCACCGAATCAAAGGCTTTTTCATAATCGATAAAAGCCATGCACAATGGAAGTTCATATTCCCTCGCTCTTTCAATTAGTTCTCTCAGTACATGGATATGATCTATTGGGCTGTAGCCACTCCTGAATTCAGCTTGTTCTCTCGGTTGAGCCATGTCCAGTGTTACCTTCAAGCGGTGTGAAAGAACTTTAGTGAAGATTTTATAAACTACTGATAGGAGGCTGATAGGTCTGTAGTTTCCGAGATCCTCAATGTCACCTTTCTTATGTAGCAGGATCATTGTAGCGGTGTTCCAATCCTCAGGAATCTTTCCTTCATTAAGGCATCGAGTGAAAATTTGGGCGAGTACTGTTTCGATTTCTCCACTTGCTTCTTGTATGATGTCTACAGTAATTCCATCTTCTCCTGGAGCTTTCCCCCGCTTCATGTTCTTGATTGCATGTGCAACTTCTGCTGGAAGGACTGGAGGAACTCTGGTACTGGTATCTTTCATGATGTATGGAGTGCATGTATCATCCCTCCAAATTATATGAAAGGGATTAGTATATATATATATATATATATATATATATATATATATATATATATACACACACATGTGTATATTAGAAAACCAGGCTGCTTTCATCAGGAGAGCATCAACCTGGAGGAACGGCTTTTATGGTATCAGTAAATGACTAGAAAAAAACAATAATCGACTGACCATGCTCCCGAAGCCACTGAAATCGAAATAAATATGGAATAAGAAACTTTCCAAAAATTGCATAACTGTAATACAGTTAGGGAACTATAACTTACCCGAAGACGGCGTGAATCCTACAGCCTGACTGAGTAAGGCTATTAAAGCTCGAGAGACTGAAATACGAACGGAAGGAACACGAAATAAGTAACATGGAATAGGTGTAAATGAAAGTTAAACAAAAAAGAAGTAACCTAATTGGCCGAAAGAGGTGAGCGTAGTAATAGAAGTAAGACTTTGTATGTAGATGTACTTCAGCCATATACACACTCTTACATCTATTACTACGCTCACCTCTTTCGGCCAATTAGATTACTCCTCATTTGTTTAACTTTCATTTACACCTATTCCATATTACTTGTTTCGTGTTCCTTCCGTTCGTTATTCAGTCTTTCGAGCTTTAATAGCTTTACTCTGTCAGGCTGTAGGATTCAGGCCGTCTTCGAGTAAGTTATAGTTCCCTAACTTTATTACAGTTTTGAAATTTTTGGAAGATTTCTTATTCCATTTTTTGGATTTCAGTGGCTCCGGGAGCATGGTCAGTCGACTATTGGTTTTTTTCTAGTCGTTTACTGATACCAGAAAACCCAATCTCCCAGGTTGATGCTCTCCTGATGAAGGCAGCCTGGTTTTCTAATTTATGTTTTCTACGTTCTTTTTTATTTAACATTCCTATAAATGTTCGTACTTTGAATAATTGTATTCGATATTCCTCTGTCTCCTTGTTAGTTTTTCACTATTCCATATATATATATATACACTGAGTGGCCACTCTATTATGACCACCTGACAGTTTTAAGCAAATGAGCTATGGCTGCACGCTGTTTTCGCCAGAGGGCGAGGCTAGCATAAAAAGGGAAAGCTTAGTGCTTGGGACAGTAGTAGAAGTGGCTTTTGGGTGACGAGATGAATAAAAAATGCGATTTGACGGACTTTCAACGTGGGATGATTGTAGGAGCTCGGAGCCATGGAGCGAGTATCATCGAAACCGCCGCATTCGTGAAATGTTCCAGAGCAGCTGTTGTTAAAGTGTTTAAAGACTGGACTGTCAGCCAAAAAACTGGGTCTCTACGTGCAACGTGTGGTCGTCATCGACTAGTGACTGCTCGGGCGGAACGGAGAATGTCCAGATTGGTAACAGACAACAGAAGGGCAACAGTGCAGCAAATTACAGACCATCTTAATCAAGGATCCCCTCAAATGATCTCTGCACGCACTGTTCGCCGTACACTGCATCGGATGGGATATGGCAGCCGAAGGCCTGTTCGAACACCTTTGCTGTCTGCAGTTAACAAGAGAAAACGTCTCCAGTTCGCACAGGAGCATAAGGATTGGACAGTCGATAATTGAAAACAAATTATATGGTCCAATAAATCACGTTTGCAGTAGCACCATGCCGATGGCCGAGTGAGAATTTGGCGGAAACAGCACGAAATAATGGACCCCAAAAGCATTGCTACAACCCTTCAAGCTGCAGGAGACAACGTTATGGTTTGGGGAATGTTTTCCTGGCATGCTTTGTGCCCCTTAATTCGTGTCTGACTGGCACATCATATCTAAACATCGTTGCGGACTAAGTGCATCCTGCCATGTGAATGGTTTATCCCAATGGCGATGGCTACTTTCAACAAGATAATGCGGCCTGCCATAGTGCTCATATTGTACAGGACTAATTTCAGGAACATGCCGGTGAGTTTACTTTGCTTAGGTGGCCACCACAATCTCCAGATCTCAACCCCATTGAGAATTTGTGGGATGAAGTTGAACGAGTCATTAGACAGCTGGATCCACAACCCTGCAATCTCACACTCCTGGAAAGTGATATTCATCAAGCATGGTCTCAGATTCCACAAACCACATCTCGTGGAGTCCATGCCACGAAGAATCAACGCAGTATTAAAGACAAAAGGTGGCCCAACGAAGTACTGAGGGGGTGGTCATAATAAAGTGGCAACTCCGTGTATATATATATACATACAAAGTATAAAAGACATCTAAACATCGTCATACATGTTCCAATACCGCGTACAGCTGCTTGAGTTAGAAACAAGTAAAATACACATACAAATAGTTCAATCATCAGCACTCTCAATTAATAAGTACAACAACAACAATTTTAAGAAGTAAATACATATCCTGGTAGTCAGCCACCTGGTACCACTTATTGGGGAAAGGTACTATATAGAATGCATTTCCACTGCTCCGCAGTCCACTGGCTTCGAGCTCTACACCACAGCAATAGATGCTTGGTGTTATTTCTGCTGATCTTAGGCTCGTGCGCGTCTTCTGGATCAAGGGAACCTCTTCCCTTGAGTTCTGGACCAACCGTTATAGTGTTCGGTAAGTTCTTCGAATTTGTCGGTGAGTTTGCGACTAAGAACAAGTGATTTTGTCGCACTACCAGATTCGCCATTTGGCGGAACCGCTCTGTCATTTTACTTGGCCTACCAGATTACAATTCACTGATATTGCTCCTAGGCATTTGTACTTTGCAATAGCATCACTTACAGTTGATTGAGTCAGCTGCAACAGGGCGGAAATTTCTCGAACTGACTAAAATGGCATCTTATGACTGCGCCACCTTGAAAGTCACTGAGTACGACCCATTCTACGTTCATGCATGTCTGTAATGTTTGCCAGGCCACTTGGGTCTTTTTTATCCTTGCATGCGGATTTCTGTGACGTATGTGGGCAATTCCATTCTTCCAAAGAGCTGTCTCAATACTTTTGAGCATATGGTGTATTCCAGTACAGTATGATGGTGTTTTTGCGTGCAGAAAACTGCATTAGTAGTGTTAGTGAACCAATATACTAACCCAAGCAATCTATACTACGCGTAGGGAAACCTTATTGCAAATCTGACTAAATATGCGAAAGCTGTAAACAAAACCTAAATTGCAGAAGGTCAACTCGGTTATACTAATGTGGTGAAGCCCAAAGGGGGAACATTCTTTACTTTATGATGTTGATATAATTTAATGTAAATGAAATTATAAAAAACATGCCTTTCTGATGGATATGTATAAGTCCAAACCATTTAATTAACAGAGAACTACGATTTGACATGATAAACAGATAAATAATGGCTTCGAAACAATTAAACGAATTCTAGTACCCTCAGAACGCAAGAAGCTTGCACGTGTTTTTCAAGTTCAGACACAATAAATAGTTCCCGGTAAGATGAGTCAGTTTGTCAGTTTATTGCAAAAATAAATGAACTGAATTAATTCGCAGATAACATTAATCTATCGGTCGTCTTACAACTCAGACATATCGTTCTTAGAACTCTGTCACATTTTGAATGAATCTCATTTGTTAAAACAATACAAAACGGCAATCTCCCTGTGTCACTTCACGTAGAAACACCTTCACGTCAGCTTCAGACTCGAAATGGAAACCCCTTAACGGGAAGCGAAACAAAAGATATCCTTCGGTGAGACTATGGTCGCATCAATGCCTAGCAACCAAAAAAAAAAAAAAAAACAAGAAAGATGACACCGAATTTTCGGGTGCAATTAGCACGTCGTTTGAATCCGTTCTGATGCAAAGTAAATTTATCAATGCTATTCAAAGTCAATGAAACCGATATGGAAAACAATAGTGTCTGACGGAAGAAAGAAGTTTTTCAATCCGGTTTTTAATCATTCAGATATTGCTGTAAACGGAATCGTGAGCTTACGCCCTCTGGTTGCAAACTTGTGCGTTAAGAAAAATATGAATTTATATGAGAAACATTTCACACCGGAAACGCTCTCCAACACAGAAATAGTTTTTCAAATCAGACTCTTAGAAACAGAGATATCGATAAAAATAAGATGTGACTTTACGCCCCCTGGTGGGAAAACCATGCATTAGTTTAGGAAGAAAGGATTCTCAAAAGGTTTTTCGATATGAGCGGTATCGGTCCAAGAGAAAAAAAAATTAATCGAGTTTTCAGCTGCCCAGATTTTGCTGCAAACACATCAGAAACAGAAGTTAATCCTTATGCCCCCTAGTGGCCAAACCATTCTTTACCAAACATTGGAAAATATATGAAAAATATTTTCCATCAGGTGTTGTATGCGATACAGGAAGAATTTTTTAATCGGAGTTTTAGAAGCAGAAATAACGCAGAAAACGCAATTTACCTTTGCGCCCCCTAGCGGAAACTCTATGATTTATTTAAAAATTTTGAATTTATATGGAAAACATTTCGCATCAGGAACACTATCCAACAAAGAAGAAATTTTTCAAATCGGACTCCTAGAAGTAGAGATATTGACAAAAATAAGATATACATCTACGCCCCCTGACGTACAAACCATGCATTATTTTAAGAAGAAAATGTTCCTAAAAGGTTTGTCGACATGAGTAGTATCGGTCCACAAACGACTTGTTTTTTCAGTTGAGATTTTAGAAGCTCATATTTTGCTGCAAATACACCAGAAGCGGAAATTAAGACTTACGCCCACTGGTGGCAAATCAATTTTTACAAGAATTGGAAATTATGTGCAAAGGGTTTCCCATCAGGAGCTGTACGTGGTGCAGAAGGAATTTTTCAAATCGGAGATTTAGAAGTAGAGATATAGGGGTAAACGCAATTTACCTTTACGTCCCATAGCGGAAAGTCTATGAATTACTTGAAAATTTTGAAATTATTTGAAAAACATGTCACACCGAAAACTCTATCTAATAAAGAAAGAATTTTCCAAATGGCCATTAGAAGCAGAAATATTGACAAAAATAAGATACACATCTTATTTTTACACATCTACGCCCCCTGGCGGAGAAACCATGAGATATTTTAAAAAGAAAATATTCCGAAAAGTTTTATATACGTGAGTGGCATCGGTCCACGAAAGAATTTTTCCAATCGAGATTTTAGAAGCTCAGATTTTATATCAAATGCATCAGAAGCAAAAATCAACAGTTACGCCCCCTGGTGGCCAAAGCATTCTTTACCAAAAATTTGAAATTATGTGCAAAAGACTTTCCATCAAGAGCTGTATTCGCTGAAGAAAACATTTTTCAAATCGGAGTTTTAGAAGAAGAGATACCGCGGAAAAGGTAATTTATTTTTACGCCCTCTAGCAGAAAATCTAGGAGTAATTTGGAAAAGTAACCATTCCTAAATTACTCTTCGACATAAATGGAATCGAAAAATGAAAGAATTTTTTCAATCGTATGTTTAGAAGCAAATATGTGGAATAAAATGTATTTTTGAATACGACATCATCTGCATTTACGCCCTCTAGCGACAAAATTATACATCGTAAAAAAAGGAAATGAAGGATCATCATTCGTATATTTCAAGCTTCCTAATGCAAAAAGAATTTTTCAAATCGGGCTAATAGTTGCAGAGATATCGTGTCTACAGACGGACGGACGGACGGATGGACAAACCGACAACATAAGCACGATCTTTTTTTACAAAACACGTGCTAATAAGGCAAAGGAAAATCAAAACGAAACCAACAACAGATGTCAGAAGAAAATAAGTTTTTCCAACTGCCATTTTAATGGTAACGTTAGAAGTAGAACATATTTGTGATGAAGGCATCGAATGTTTACACTAGTGTTCATCGTCTCGTCGAAAGATTGAAACCACGCGCACACACGCACTCACACGTACATAAAAAAATCTCAGCGACAACATGAAGGAGAGGGATTTTACCTTTCATCTTCTGACAAACACTCAAGTGTAATAACATAAAGGTCGTAGAAGACATCTCGATGGAAAGTCGAGATTACTAGCGGACTCAGAAGACGGGCGCTTTGCTGAACAACTTACTGGACGTTGGAAGACATATCCACTAAAGGATGAGATTACTGGTGGATCCAAAAGAGAGAGGCTCGTCACGGAACATCATTATGTATGATACAGCACATCCGGACGGAAGTGTGAGATTACTAAAGGATCCGGGAGACAGTCGCGTAGGGGAATAACATAAAAGACAATAAAAGGCATCTCGACGGTAGTGTGAGATTACTGGCAGATCCAGGAGAGGGATGCTTCGCGAAACAACACAAAGGACAATGGAAAACATCTTGTTGGAAAGGTGAAATTACTGGAGGATCCAAGAGAGAAGCATGGGTTGACGCGCCGCTCTCGGAAAACTCGGTATCTACACTGACGGGAAAAAAATCCCAACACCACGAAAAAATAGTTGTAGAGGAATGAAATGGCGGCAATACATTTGTATAGGTAACATATTTAATCGATTAAGGTTTCAAGATCACAGATTAATGTAAGCGCGAGAAGAGCCATTTTAAATGTGAAATGCTGGTACATTAATAACCGGTGTAACCGCCAGAATGTTGAATGCAAGCACGCAAACGTTCATGCATTGTGTCGTACAGGTGCTGGATGTCAGTTTGTGGGATGGAGTTCCATGCCTGTTGCACTTGGTCGGTCAATACAGGGACGGTTAATGCTGATTCGGGGTGACGTTCGAGTTGTCGTCCAATGATGTCCCATACGTGCTCGATTGGAGAAAGATCTGGTGCTCTAGCAGGCCACGGCAACATGTCGACACTCTGTAGAGCATGTTGGGTTACAACAGCGGTTTGCGGGCGAGCGTTATCCTGTTGTAAAACACCCCTGGAATGCTGTTCATGAATGGCAGCACAACAGGTTGAATCACCAGACCGACGTACAACTGTGCCGTCAGGGTGCGTGGGATAATCACGAGAGTGCTCCTGCTGTCATAGGAAATTGCTCCCCAGACCATAACTCCAGGTGTAGGTCCAGTGTGTCTCGGCTGCAGACAGGTTGGTTGCAGGCGCTCACCTGGCCTCCTTCTAACCAACACACGGCCATCACTGGCACCCAGGCAGAACCGGCTTTCATCAGAAAACACAACAGATCTCCACTCCGTCCTCCAATGAGCCCTAGCTTGACACCACTGACGTCGCAAACGGCAGTGGTTTGGAGTAAGTGGAATGCACGCTACAGGACGTCTGGCTCGGAGCTGTCCTTCAAGTAACCGATTTGTAACAGTTCGTTGTGTCACTGTGGTGGCAACTGCAGCTCGAATTGCTGCCGCAGACGCGGTACGATGCGCCACGCCATACGCCGTACACGGCGGCCTTCCCTCTCAGTAGTGCCACGTGGCCGGCCGGAACCCGGTCTTCTTGAGGCAGTACCTTCCCTTGACCACCGCTGCCAACAATCATGCACAGTGGCTACATTCCTGCCAAGTCGTTCTGCAATATTGTGGAAAGAAAATCCACCTTCTCCTAGCCCTATTACACGACCTCGTTCAAACTCCGTGAACTGTTGATAATGGCTTCTTCGTCATCTTAAAGGCATTCTTGACTAACATCAACATCCTACGTCGAATCTCAACGATAACTAACGCTCACGAACGTTACAGCGCATATTTACAGCAAACCTGTTTTGCATGTTCCGAGGGGCGCTACTAGCGCCACACGTATGCGCCGAGCGCGAAATTTGCATAGACGTCATCTTACAGATGTACTCTCACCGCCTATCAACTGTCGTTTATCTAACACAACCTCTTCTTGGTGTTGGGATTTTTTTTTCCGTCAGTGTATTTAAACAAAACTTTTGAGGTAAAAAATGACAATATTTCAAATTATTGTCAATATTTTCCATTCGTAATCCATCTGTAAGATAAATGTCTGTTAAAATATTGAATGATAGATAGAATTTACATGTTAGCCAAATGGCGGTAAGAACTGCATGTTTGTTTACTCCCCAACGGCCCACCTTTCGAAGTAAATGCTGGATCCAACAGTGAGTGAAACTGCAGCTAAGTAACAATCAAAATTGTGGTACAGCGTTAAAATGTAAGACAGACAGATATAAACTGGGTAGCTTCCTATGTTTTCACGAAGTATATTGCTCAAGATAGCATGTATGAATACGGGGGTCCTAACGAAATTTCTGTACACTGTCCATTTTTGAGAAAAGTGTGAAGCAACGGAGATAACTTATCTTATTGCAGTTAAATGTACTCCTCTCCGCTTCGAATTACAGCTTGCCAGCTATGAGGTAGGTCTTTGATTCCCCCATAGTACGCCAGCTTTGTTCAGCTGTCGTATTACTCGGGCCACGTCCAATGACAGTTCGTCCAGCGATGTAGCGGATGCCCCCGAGCCTATTTTTGGACTTTGGGTGTGTGCCTAAGACTGATGTTTATCACTTATTAGATGCATTTATTATCTACTTTGTTCAGAAGAGTTGCAGCAGAATTTATAATATTACATACCACAGCAAATTAACTTCTTTGATGAAGTGTAAAGTAACTTTATTATGTATTTATTCAAAACTACATTATAATAATGTACTGGGGGTCATACAGGCAGTCAGTACTGATAGTCTTTTGCCTAGTGCATCATCAACCCCCTCCTCTTTCTTTCTACCAGAGCTTTCTGAACTTGTGCCATAATACCTATAAACATATGACTAAGCTGTTCTTCTGTGAGATTCAGAGATTAGCTCCCCAAAAAAAGATCATCTGCAAAATCAAGGTGATTGATGGTAGATTTTACTTAATGTTGATGAATCAAACATCTCCATTCATTTACGAAGATCTTGGCACACTACTCAAACTACTTTGAGATCCATCGCACAAGACCTTTTGTACTTCATACTCATTTTATTTTCCCCTTTGTAGTATTCCTGAATCTGGTCTTCCCAATTTCTTTGACCACCTTCTACCTTTCTTTCCTGCTACTTAGGCTAAATAAATTATCTTAGCTCCTCATCACTCATTTTTTCAACATGGCCAAACCAACTCAAAATATTTGTCACCAACCTACTAACATCATTTTACTTCACATTACACATCTGCAACACAACACAGCCTGGATATGATCTGTATGTCATATCCAGTGAATCACCTCTGAGCATGCTGTATTTGCACCTGTGTTTTCAGTACTTGAATATGAAAGCTCTTCGAGATAGAGCTAAAATTCGGGTAGGCTGTGAGGACAGGGTTGTACGGTGGGTGGGATAATGTTTCCCAGCCATATTTGGACAAAAGTCCCTTTACTGACGCTGCACCATCACATGAAGCGTTGTCATGCAACAAGATGGCTCACGCTTCTAACAAGTTGGGGCGATTCGGACGAATTTTCGGTCTCAACTTTGTCCTCAGAAAGTCACGATAATATTGTGCGTTGACATTTTGCCATACTGGCACTCGATCACAGATCATAACACCCTCGTTATCGTACTCAAACATCATCATTTGCTTCACTTTGGATTGTTGGCGACGTGGGGAACTTGGATGCCTCCATTCCGCTGATTGTGACTTCAGTTCCGGCTCAAAATCACGGGTCCAATCTTATCAATTGCGACAATTTTCTTCAGGAGGTGTCGCCCTCTCTTCCGAACCTGTGAAGGTGATCCTGTGCGATGCTCACTCTGGCTGCCTTCTGCTCGTGGGTGAGTTGATGAGGCACCCAGGGCGCGCCGATTTTTCTTTTTCGCGGTGAGTCAGTCAAAATCCGGTGAATGGACATGGTGGGAAAATTTACCTGATGATAAATCTCCTCGACTGTCAAACAGCGATTCCCTTCGAGAAGCGTTGCAACAATGGTGACCGATGTTTTTTCTGTCGCCGTTCTAGGTGGGCCTGAGTGGCGATCATCTTCGATGCTGCTTCGGCCCTCGCGAAAGCTCGATGCCCAGCGAGAAATTGCGTTTCGTTCAAGAGTTCCTCCCCCACAAACTTCTTGCAAAGCAGTGTAGTACTGTGTCGGAGTTTTTCCCCTCAGAGTTTCTATTTTCACGTACGAGCGCTGGTCTAACGCCGTGACTCAACCTGAAGAGCTGCACGATTCCATTTCCAAACCCTCCCGAAAGCTCGATGTCCAGCGAGAAATTGTGTTTCGTTCAAGAGTTCCTCCCCCACAAACTTCTTGCAAAGCAGTGTAGTACTGTGTCGGAGTTTTTCCCCTCAGAGTTTCTATTTTCACGTACGAGCGCTGGTCTAACGCCGTGACTCAACCTGAAGAGCTGCACGATTCCATTTCCAAACCCTCCCGAAAGCTCGATGTCCAGCGAGAAATTGTGTTTCGTTCAAGAGTTCCTCCCCCACAAACTTCTTGCAAAGCAGTGTAGATCTGTGTCGTAGTTTTTCCCCTCAGAGTTTCTATTTTCACGTACGAGCGCTGGTCTAACGCCGTGACTCAACCTGAAGAGCTGCACGATTCCATTTCCAAACCCTCCCGAAAGCTCGATGTCCAGCGAGAAATTGTATTTCGTTCAAGAGTTCCTCCCCCACAAACTTCTTGCAAAGCAGTGTAGATCTGTGTCGTAGTTTTTCCCCTCAGAGTTTCTATTTTCACGTACGAGAGCTGGTCTAACGCCGTGACTCAACCTGAAGAGCTGCACGATTCCATTTCCAAACCCTCCCGAAAGCTCGATGTCCAGCGAGAAATTGTGTTTCGTTCAAGAGTTCCTCTCCCACAAACTTCTTGCAAAGCAGTGTAGATCTGTGGCAGTCAAATAAAATTACTTGTTTTACGTCCGACATACTGTAGATGTAGATCTCAATAACCAAAGAGATAAACTCACCAACTAAAACTTCTTCCAGAAACACGTAGTCATGATGTCCAACTGCTGTGTATGTCAGTACAGACTCAAGATGTACCAATATGTCTTTCACATGCTGAAAAAATAGAGAACATTTTAAACCAAAAATCCATCAATACATGTATATCAGGAACAACATTCTATCTCAGTGAATTGCATGATCCAAAAATTACATAACGTGGCAGATATGCACTCTTATTAAATTCTAAATATAAAGCTCAGGAAGTAAAGTGAGGCTACCTGTGCTTACCTACTCAACATGTAATCAGCGCTATACATTTCTCACATAATGCTCTCCAGCATATGGAAGGTTACATGCATTTCCGTGCAGCGCATTTTGCTGATTATCAGCAAAAGACAATCCTGAGAATTCAGCGCATTTCGATGCATGAGGATACAGCTGACGGCATTGTATTAGTAGTTTCCCACTATATCAAACAAACGAGCGAACTCATAACAATGCGCTTTTTAAAATACAGTTTCTCCGTTGATTTTCTTCAAAATTTGAATTGGTCATGATAGAAATCGAAAGAAGACATACACAGGTTGTCAACGTGGAAAATATACCAAATGTGATACTAAGGATATTAGTATCGTTTGATCGAAACGTGTTATAGAAATATATAATATTAACATTACACAACTTAACAAGAAGTGTGTATGTTTGTGTAAAACTCTTCACACGTTGTTCTTGAGTAGCTAAGGACATTTATGTGGTTTGAAGCATATTACATCTAATATATGAGAACAATAATATCAGCGACCATCTGCAATAGGCTGACTTATTACTGACTGACATAATAGTATCTGCGATCATCTGCTATAGGTTGATTTTTTTTTTTTTTTTGTATTTTATAATGCAATCACTACGTAAATTCTAGTATATTAAATATTTATTTTCCATATCTTATATCTTTCAAACTGACAAATCTTTGACGTATATTTAACCAGACATAACGAATCACTTGGAGATAATGTTATTAAAAGTCAAGTGTATTTAAATAAGTTCAGTCCATATATAAAAATTCTTCTTTACTATCTCATATGATATTGAAAGTCAGATGAAGTTAAATATGCTAAGTTCAAATACGAAATAATCTTCTTTGCTGTCACAGATGATTAAGTTGGATGTATGTCACAATCCCAAGTAATTTATATTTTCTAGGAAAATATAGTTTTGCCTGAGGGATAAACGGGTTTTAAGGGAATGTGTGCGTCTGGTAAATGGCACAGTTATTTCTGCACATGTGTTCGAAGCAATGTTGGATATACAGAATATATTACTGGCCTCGGTAGGCGAGTGGTTAAGGCGTGAACTTCTAGCTAATTATTAAAGTTTGGTTGGGGGCTTGAATCTTAGCTGAGACATGATTAGTGTATTTTTCTCATGGTTCTAGTTCTATCCCTTCCCTGGAACCAAGCATCATAAACTGGACTCCTTTTGGTTTTAGATGCTTATAAACACCGAGACAAAAACTTATTAGTGCAGTATAAAATGAATATCAGAGTATGTTCTTATTTGGCACCAATATGAATGCTGTAGTTGCAGGAGTGAGGAAAGCAGCAGAGTGGACCATATTCTTCCGGATGATGCCGTCGTCTCTATCATTTCTGAAAAACACACGGGAGAAGTCAGGAATTTGGCTAAAAGCATTAGAAAATAAAAGGCTGAAGATAAGCATAACACGAAAATTGAGTACATGTGTTGCAAAGAAGAAAAAAGCAGAGTTGGAGATTGTATCCAAGAAGAAATAAAAAAAGTAAGAATATTTTAAGCTTAGGATTAGTATGGAGGAAGATCAATACCTGAAAGAGAAAGTGAGAATTCTTAATATCAAAAGATTTTTTAAATAATTAAGATTGTTTAATCCACTTTAATTTTGCGGATGAGATCATCACTTTTTGTAAGTACTCCCTCTGTGCTTCTCTAATGTTAATTACATTTAGTTACTTATGCCTACTACATTTACCTAGCAAGCGAAGATCACATACCAGAGAAAATTTACTGACATGTAAAACTTTGTTGGAGTTCATTTGAAAGAAACAGCGCAATTTTCTAGAGTAATCCACCGTTATGTGTTAAACGAAAAGTGTTTAGAAAATGCATCTTTCCTGTTCTTACTTATAAGCTCTGGACAACTCAATTAAGCATGTGGAGATACAGCGGTTGGACAGAATAATGTGAATACCTAGGGAAGGAAGAATTTACGTACCTAATAGGGTGTGGGGCCACCTTTGGCATTCAAAATCCCCTAAATCCTCCTTGAAATGGACGTATACAAATCCTGGACAGTGGTTAGTGGGATGTTACACCATTCTTCACGCAGAAACTGCTCCAGGTCATTGAGAGATGTGGATGAGGGTAACGGAATCTTACTCTGTTTTCCAGCAAAGACCACAGTGGCTCAATGACGTTTAAGTCTGGTGATTGGGAGGCCAAAGAGGTGTGAAGGTTCGTCCTCATGTTCTTTAAACCATGATTGGACATTCCCAGCTCTGTAAATTGAGGCGTTATCATCTTGATAAATGGCATTTCATGCAGAAAACAATGCCTGAGCCATTGGATGGACTTAGTCTGCCCACATTGTTTCACACGCCCTTCCAGTCATTCAAGGTGATCAGAGGACCTTCTGGAAATCACGATATGTCCACCCAGAGCATGACAGAACCACCACCATACTGCACTGTTAGGAGCAGACAGTCTGGGTTGTACGCTTCTGATGGTGTTCTCCACTCGTAAGCACGTCCTGCCGTGGGGAATAGTGTGACTGTGGATTCTTCCGACCACACTATACGCTTCCATGCTTCGGCAGTCTACGTGGCATGCTCCTGGCACCACTTCCGTCGTCGTTGTGCGTTCGCCCAGATCACCACAGGTTTTGAATAGCAGCTCTGCCATGAATATCTTGCTTATGCAGTTCCCTGCGCACTGTTGACACTGGGGTCTGGCGATGTAGATTGAGCTCCGCAATGATTTTCAGTACCGCGGTCTTCTTATTACGGGTAACAATCCTCTTTAATTATCTCCTGTCTCTATCAATCAGGGTCGTTTTCCGGCCGCTCTTGTGTTTCGCAGACGAGGGTCAGCCACGAACACGGTATGCTGTCATGACACTAAACACAGTAGCTCTCGATACTCCCACTACCCTGCAACTGTTGTCACGGAGGCACCAACTAGCCGTCCACCAACAATTATCCCTCTTTTGAATTCCGTCAGGTAGCTCATTTGGTTGTCCCACTGAAAGAAATCTTGCAAGAAAATACTTTAAATGCGCTTAAACAGAACTTTGAGGTTCTAAGCAAAGCCATTACAACCAAAAAGTGGTGGATACCTTTGGGTATTACGACGTACGCAGCTGCATTAAAAGTCCGTCCCTGAGCATGGTGTTCACTATATTCTGCCCAACCCCTGTACATGCTTCGTGTAACCAGGAACTGTAGGGAAAAGAACTCATGGATCAGGAAAACGACAAGTGTGAATGAATGAATGTCATGGAATGTCAGTATCATCCACGATCATCTATGGTCGGAAAGGATGTTCGCATAGGTTGTGCCCGTGACGGAGGTCTGGATTGGTAAGAGGATTCTCAAGAAAACTCATATTAACTCATTCCAAACTGTTACAACGCCCCCACCCGCCTGTATGACCCCAACTTGGCAAGATGGATCCATTCCTGCGTGTGGTTTTATTCCACGTACCCATCCTCCCATCGCCGTGATACAGTTGAAACGGTGATTCGTCAGCATATGACGTGTATCCAGTCCTCAGCATTCCAATTGCGATAGGCCTTTGCATACTGCAGTCTAATCTTTTGGTGTCTTGCAGTCAACAAGGGGACACGATGTGAACGTCGACCACCATTGCCTATTTTTTTTGCACGGCCTTTGGGTATAAACTTGTGGATGAGTTGGGAAAACACAAATTGTGTCCGCACACCCTCACTCCGGAGTAAGTTGATCTCACAATTAAGCTACACGGAAGGAATGTACATCTTCAGAATTGTCGTCTTGACACGTGATTCAACTCTGTAGTACGACACAGCGTCCTCAATACATTCTTCCCTGCGAAAGCCGTGTGATTTCTTACAACGATGTGAGACTGTCTACGCTCACCTATAGATGCAAATTGTAGATTTACGGAAGCATTTCACCCACTGGTATTTTACGTAGTCCTAGTATGCACGTTGTGACGTATACTCTAATACAACTTTCCTTTGAGCTCTTCTTATCTGTGTAAATTTTAGTTCGTTCTGCTTAAACATTTTCCAAACTTAGCGCCACATTTTCTCTCTAACTGAATGTTTCGTGGCAACTCTAATTGAGGTCAGGAGTAGAATGACGTATGAGTTCAACAGAGATAAGAAGGATGTTTCCGATGTATTGGGGCTCTGCTTTTGTAAGATCTTCGGGACTCTCATTAGAATTTGGTTAGTGCTTTTTTGTACTTGATTTTAAAAGACATTTATTATGCGCAAACCTGGGGTTTAGAATTTGATGTTAGTGTTCAGTTCTTTTTGCTCTGTTTATAACGCTTGTTTGATCATCGAAGACTTCGGTTACTTTCAAGCTACTGTGACTTGGAGATTATTTGAAATTTCGAGCATTAAACTGTCGAAATGCTTAGCTCTTGAGGTATTTTCGAAGTGGTGTTAACATAGACAGTCGTATCAGAAGAATATGACCACCTTCCTAATAATGGGAATAACCACCCTTGGCCCGGATGACAGCAGCGAGACGGCTTGGCATGGGCACAGTGAGGACATGGAAGGTTGCCCGAGGCGCACGTGCCCATTCGTACTGCAGAATAGCACGGAGGTCCCGTGCCATGGGTCGACACGTTGAACCTGTCGATCCAAGTAGTTCCCCAAGTGCTCTGTGGCATTGAGGTCGGGCGATTTCGCAGGCCAAAAGAGAACGGAGACATCGCTGTCGTGTTCCTGAATCCAGTCCTGCATCCCCTTCGCGACGTGGCATGGCGCATTGTCCTATTGGTAGACAAAATCACCACCAGGGTAAATGTCCAACATTAAGAGATGCATGCGACCACTGATAATGGACAGTTAGCCATTGGTGTTCAGGGACCCATCCAGTGGTACAGACTTGCTCTATTTATAGGCAATGATTGTGCAACCGACCTTCCTCGCAGCATCTATCTAGCCGCGGTCAAAATCACGTATGTCTCTGCCTTTACCCATGATTGCTTTTCCGGGATTGGTTTCCTATGCGAAGAGACTTGCTCTATTTATAGGCAATGATTGTGCAACCGGCCTTCCTTGCAGCAACTATCCGGCCCCAGTCAAAATCACTTATGTATCTGCTTTTACCCATGATTAGTTTTCTGTGACTGGTTTCCTATACGAAGAGACTTGCTCTATTTATAGACAATGATTGTGCAACCGGCCTTCCTTGCAACAACTATCTAGGCGCGGTCAAAATCACGTATGTCTCTGCCTTTACCCATGATTGCTTTTCCGGGATTGGTTTCCTATACGAAGAGACTTGCTCTATTTATAGGCAATGATTGTGCAACCGGCCTTCCTTGCAGCAACTCTCCAGCCCCGGTCAAAATCACTTATGTATCTGCTTTTACCCATGATTAGTTTTCTGTGACTGGTTTCCTATACGAAGAGACTTGCTCTATTTATAGGCAATGATTGTGCAACAAGCCTTCCTTGCAGCAACTATCCGGCCCCGGTCAAAATCACTTATGTATCTGCTTTTACCCATGATTGCTTTTCCGCGACTGGTTTCCTATACGAAGAGACTTGCTCTATTTATAGGCAATGATTGTGCAACTGGTCTTCCTTGCAGCAACTATCCGGCCCCGGTCAAAATCACTTTTGTATCTGCTTTTACCCATGATTAGTTTTCTGTGACTGGTTTCCTATACGAAGAGACTTGCTCTATTTATAGGCAATGATTGTGCAACAAGCCTTCCTTGCACCAACTCTCCGGCCCCGGTCAAAATCACTTATGTATCTGCTTTTACCCATGATTAGTTTTCTGTGACTGGTTTCCTATACGAAGAGACTTGCTCTATTTATAGGCAACGATTGTGCAACAAGCCTTCCTTGCAGCAACTATCCGGCCCCGGTCAAAATCACTTATGTATCTGCTTTTACCCATGATTACTTTTCCGTGACTGGTTTCCTATGCAAAAGAGAACTGCATTCTTTATAAGCATTGCCAGTTTGAGCGGCGTTCCATGTGACTGAAAGCGATACTTCTGCTTTGAATACTTTTATCCGAGTTGATATAATAAATAATTTGTCAATTCAATGTAATAATGAAGCTGAAATTTATTCTGAGAGTCATGAAGCCCCTGTTGTTCACACGTGTAGAATGTTTCCCAACAGAACTCACGTTGGTGGCAAACCCATCTCCCTCTGAGATCGTCTGCCGAAAGGTGATTGATTTTTATTTGTGTTATCTGTTGAAAATGTTGCATGCACCGCCCATTTGAGAAAAAAGTTATTTAAATAAAAGCTGCAAAACAAACATGCAATAAGCTTTTCTTCAAAATTGTTGTATGCAAGATCTTATTAATGCCTTCTTGTTCTCTTCACTCTCTCTCTCTCTCTCTCTCTCTCTCTCTCTCACTGCCTTTTCAACGAAGAAACGAACTAATTGCGGTAGGAAAAGCAACTACCCTTTCTTTCCACAATCAAAAGTTTTTATGGAAGAAAATAATCAGAGAAGCAAAATTAAATCTCCTTTTTATTCAACTCTCTCAACAATGGAAGCTCGCACCTGCGGCAATAAATATGAATTCTCATGCCTCTTCCTTGAATTTTGGTCTTGTGGACAAATTTCAAGATCTTTCATTTACCAAAATTTGATTCTCGTAATAAGATTTTGCTTCGGGGAATATTTTTTTCTCATCAAGGTTGTTTTTCTGTTTTTAAGTGTTTCTAGTTCCACCTACGCTGCTACGCTCTTCACGTTCCGGGCCCGGAAATAGGGATACTACGAAGTACATCTGAACCATTGTGCACTTGAAAAATAAAATTTTCGCTCAGCACCCTTCCTGCATGAAAGTAAGATTTCTTTCTGTTCTTCATTCCTTCGACGACATTGCGTGGTTAAATAACGACAACCATGTGTTTTGTGCAATCGAGCATACTGAGAAAGCATTTTGAAGGAACACTAAGAAATTAAAAATGTATTGCCCGATCTGCACAATTAAATCTGTGTGGGTGAGACAGACTTCTTTTCACTCCTGTGCTCACTTTTTTATTTTTTTTACTTCCAGTCCATAATGATTTCCATCCACCTACGTAAGATCAGACAATGGCAGGGTTTCATGGACTTATGATGACAAAAAATAGTAAAAAACATTTATATATATTAAGATAATACAACGTGGTTTGTCACAAATATTTATTTTTTCATGTGATGCGTCCATTGCGAGAGAATTTTGCCATTATTCCATTTTCGCGTGACATTTACTTCAAAATTTCAAAACTTCTCAAAACCTTTAAATTTTGAAGTGATTTTTAAACCGATAACCAAAATGAAATTTTTAGGATCTAAGGACTAAGTTGAAGACAAAACTCGTGGGGAATTTATCAAATTCCATGTGAATGTGGCGCTTCGTATATAGGACAGACCTGTAGAGCCCTGCGTTTTCGTTTGAAGGATCACAAGACCTACATTCGGAACTGTGATCTAAAGAAGTCATGGATGACTAAACACTGTTACGAAAAGTACCATAAATTTCTCTTTGAAGAAGCAAAACTAATTGATAAGCCAGATTCAACCACCAAACTTGACATTTTTGAAGCTTTCCATATACATCAGAAGTCTTCGCAACTTGTTAATGACATGGCATCCACCCTATTTCTATCAAGCGCGTTTAAGCAACTAATCAAAACACATGACTGTAAACACCGTTTTTGATATCATATACAATTTGAACATTTACGTGTCATTCGTCCTGATGAATCTAAGTCAATACCCACCGAAACCATGATCGACTTGAAAAAATAAATATTTGTGACAAACTACGTTGCATTATCATAATATACACTATCTACCAACAAGTAATTGGACACCCCTGCAATCGGCGATATCTGCGGTCCTGATACACGTCACGGCCGCCGCCATTAAATATCGTGTGGGAAACAACAACGCAACCAGTCGCATGCAAGATGCTACGCAGTTCGGAGCTCTCTAGTTTCGAGAAAGGTGTAATCGTCGGGTATCACAGAAATGGCCGATCCATACGTGACATATCCAGCGAGTTGAAATACCCAAAATCGACAGTGGCCTACGTGATTGGCAAGTGGAAGATGAGAGGTGACTGTCGGAATGTGCCCCGACCCGGCAGATCCTCAAAACTGGGAGTTAGAGACCGACGGGTGCTGGCCAGAGAAATTCTGAAGAACCGCACCAAATCGATGGGCCACATCCGCGAGGAGTTTCAACAGGCATCCAGGAGTGTCCTTTCGATGAATACCATCCGTAAGGGAGTCCATCTGCTTGGTTATCATGGACATGCTGCCGCCCACAAGCCTTTGATCACCAAGTCCAATAGCGCTGCTCGGCTAACGTGGTGCAAACAACGTCGACAGTAGACCATTGAACAGAAAAAACATGTTCTCTGGAGCGACGAATCAAGGTTCACCCTCTACCGTTCGGATGGCAGGGTCTGGGTTTGGCGTCTGCCTGAAGAACGCCTCCTGCCGGAATGTATTCTGCCAACTGTGAAGTTCGGTGGCGGTGGAATTATGCTATGGGGGTGTTTCTCCTGGTATGGCACGGGACCCTTGTTCGCAATTCCTGGTAGACTCAACGCCGAGTCCTACTGCACCATTTTCGAAGACCATGCGCTTTCTACGTTGTGGCAGTTTTACAAGGTGGACCCATGTTACTTTCAGGATGACAATGCCACCTGTCATGTTGCGAGGTCCACCATAGCTTGATATGGTGACAATGGGGTTAATCGAATGGACTGGCCTGCGTAGAGTCCGGACCTTAACCCTATCGAGCACCTCTGGGACGAGTTGGAGTGTAGACTTAAGGGGTGCCCCCACCGTCTGAAATCGGTGAAGAAACTGACCTGTCTTCTCCAAGCCGAGTGGAAGAAAATACCGCTAGCCGCCGTACAACGCCTGGTTGAGAGTATGCCCCGGAGGGTCGCAGCTGTAATCGCCACTCGTGGAGGCTCCACCAACTATTGAAGGTGAATAAACTTCGTTTTCCTTTGCTATCACAGGTGTCCAATTACTTGTTGGTAGATAGTGCATATACTCGTCACAAGACTTTAAGATCAAGAATAGAAAACATTGTGCGTTAATCTCTTAGCTCCTAACTGCCTTTCTTCTGACTGAACTGTGAATGATACATTCCCAGAAGAGCAATGTCGTGTAAAATTTTCAGGCTCTGCTTTCTTTCCCATAGTAGTATTTGAGATATATTTCATTAACCAGATTTCACGATGTATCTGTGCCTCAAAACTATATATGCACAGTAAAACCTCGAAAATCGGGCATCGACAGGACCGGACGAGTGCCAAATTTATAGAAATTCCGGATTTCTGAAGCTATCCTAAACTTGAGAAGCGGGTGGTTGCGTAAAGCACGTACTTACACCTAACAGGTCACTTTAACGAAAATTTGCTCATCTACGCCTTATAAATATGCAAAGGTCGCGCGGCTGATCGCACTCTTCACAATTTGCGAAAAAAAAATCGTTTTGGCGATGAAGAAAAAGTTTTGTCGAAAATATTGGCGATTACCTTTTTGTACAATTTATTATAAAATTCTGTCGAAAAAAGATTGAATTTGGTGAATGGTTAGGTAAAAACTTGAAAAAAGCCAGAGCAACAGAAAACTTGGGCATTGTATCAAAACATCGCAAAAGCCCGATGTGAATTTTACATTGATGTTACGGTTTTTCGACTGACGAAACTACAATACGTCGCGAAGGCCTTGATGCATCACGAAGCCCGATGTAGATGCTATTGCATGATCGAATCCACATACTGACACCACCAAGCACAGCCCATCATCACACTTTCGACACGCATTTCAAACACACACGCCGATTCGTTGCCTCATTGGTCCGCGTCACTTCAGCGCAGCCCAATGAGATGACGAATTCAAGAAACTTCCCGATGTTACACGTGGGCGGCAATCGACGATCCGCACGCTGAGAACGGATGATCTCGCGACGTGTTGTTGAGACGGTACATCGGGAGATTTCCATCGTTATTGGTAAAACATCGGTTGCTATCACGAAAACGAAATCAGAAAAGTGCCGGATTTCTGAAGTTGCCGGTTTTTTTTTTTTTATTGAAGGTTTAGCGACCACCGTGAACAACTCAATGGGCTATAAGCAGTCGCCCGTCCCTAATTTAGGGTCACTGGTTCCAGGGAAGGGAGAAAGCCAGTGCCGTAAGACAAACACAACATCCATGCCTCACCAGGATTCGAACCCGGACCCCGTTCGGACGAATGATCAGAGGCCATCGCTTAGACCACTGCGCCACCGGGGCGGCACCGCCGGTTTTCCGGATGCCGGATTTCTGAAGTTCCCGGTTTACCGGATGCCGGATTTTCGAGGTTTTACTGTATACCATTTATCCTCGAGTGTGAGCTGAAAGTTTTTTTTGGGAGGAAGCTCTCTTCTTTAAACGCCAGAGAAAGCTTACATGCTAGAATTCAATTAAAAAATAATTAATTAAAATTTTTTAAATATTTTACGATTACAAGAAATGACCGATCCGCAGTGTTATGTGAATTGTTGTCTCTAATATGAATTGTTATCTCTAATATAAAAGGTGCGAAACCTGGTCCCATTTCAAACTAAGACCACGGAATTTCTAGCTCCCATGAAGAAAAGATTAAGGTTTGTGGTTCCCCTGTACGACTTCAAGCATATCAGCCCACCGCTGGACAGTTGCGCAACTAACAAAATTCCGCAACCTCCCAATTCATTCAAAGCAAACGTAGGCGTCTATGCTTGCAACTGCCCACCGTGTCGTTATTACGGAAGTGTAAAGTCGAGATCTTTTCAAAAACTGCAGTATGAGAAATGCCACGGATGGTACAGAAGATTATTTGATTTATGATTCGGATGAAGATAATAGCCAGAATGACTTTGTCAACGCTAATGTTTTCATTCTAACGGAAATATACTAACAGGAACAATTTGTAAACTCTGATAGCGAGTCGGGTTTTGAAGGATTTTAAAGACGGTGATTTTTTGAATGTGCATAACTTTATTTCAAAACATATATCATGTTTTTCCCAACACTTAAAATTTAAGGTCGCGTTATTTGCGGGTCACGGTTTTTTTATAAATTCTTAGCTGTTGAACTAGAGAGGTCGGCTTATACGTTAATCAGGTAATCAGATTATTCATTTTCCAGTACAATTAAGTATAGGGACGTTCACATAAAGTAATAAGATAAAAAATAAAGTCGCAAAACCCTTAATCTACACTACATAGATCATAATATGCACTAGCTTAATAAATGTACTAACACTCTAGAAATTATATTAGTTACTTCAAAATTAATGTCAGGTTGGTTTATCTTTGTCAAAATGACAATGCCGCCCGTGTGGCGCAGTGGTCTAAGCGATGGCCTTGATCATTCGTCCGAAAAAGGTCCGCGTTTGAATCCCGTGAGGCATGGATGTTGTGTTTGTCTTGCGGCACTGGCTCTCTCCCTTCCCTAGAACGAGTGACCCTAAATTAAGGACGGGCGACTGCTTATAGCCCATTGAGTTGATCACGGTGGTCGTTAATTAAAAAAATGAATGACACCACCGATCTCTCAAGAAACGCTTTCAGTGCAAGTTTATTACAGCTCAAGGTCATGCTCTCCCAAACTTCTGGTGGTCGCTTTGTGGCGTCACTGTTCGAATCGCTATGGAATCGCCACGTTTTTCAGCTCATAATAACGTGTCCGAAGTATTATTCGTCAACCAGAAGGATTAGCATTCGTGGATTCCAGCCAAAACTTTAAATCCCTGTTGGTTTCAGCTTTTAATGAAGCAAATTTAGGGAATTTTAGCTAGATAATGTTTGTTCGGCAATTCATTATTAAATGATAGTAAAACAGTATAATACACTGAAGTGTCTGAAATTCATGGGATAGCAGTATGCAAATTTTTAACTGACGCTGCCATCGTATAACGGCTTCGACGCACGTCACGATTTTTATCAGCTGCGAGGTGTAATCTCGAGAGTCAGGTAAAACAACCGCCAGTAGGATTATGGCAAGCCAACGTGAATTATCGGACTTTCAATGAGGCATGATAATGGGAGCCAGACGGAACTGACATTCAATTTCCGAAGTTGTGCGAACATTCAACATTCCTCGATCTACGGTGTTACGTGTTTACCGAGAATATCTCATGGAAGGCATTACCACCCATCGTAGACAGCGCTGTCGCCGACCATGGATGCTGAATGAACGTGACCAGGGGCGTCTGACCGGGATTGTCTTTGCTAACAGACAAGTGACACTGGCTCAAAAAACACCCACATTCAATGCAGGAGGTACCAGAGACATATTTATCTGGTCAGTGCAGCGTAATTTAGCGTCCATGGTGTATGAGAGCAGAAGACCTACCAGAGTGTCTTTGTCAACACCACGACATCGGACACAGCGCCTTACCTAGGCTTGTGATTACAGAAATTGGACCCTGGAAGACTAGCAACATTTGGCGTGGTCCGATGAGTCACGCTACCATTTGTTACGTGATGATGGTAGGGTTCTGGTGTGGCGCAGATCCAAGCTGTGAACAAAGGTACTGTGCAAGCTGGTGATGATTCCATACATGTGTGGATGTCTTTACGTGGCACAGCTTGGGTTCTCTGGATCTCGTAAACATGTCATTAACCGGAACTCGCTTTATTGCTCCACTGGGTAACCATTTGCAACCCTTCATGGACTTATAACGAAGTAAATTTCTCCGTCATTTTTGGTCTACGCCGGGATTCGAACCCGAGGCCACTTATTCCGGAACAAGTCGCTCTACCAACTGAGCTACGCAGACGATTATTCTGATTCCTATCTGCCTTTATGTCGTGTGCGTCCTGCTGGCAGGTACGTCACATCTCCTGGTACGTTACATCATCTCCCCCTTTTTTTTTTTTTTTTTTCGAAGTGCTGGAGAAGGGATTCTCTTATTTTTCCTATCTCGCGGTGTGGAAAGAACATCACACCATTGCGAGATTTTGAACGGTCGGGTCATCCGGATAGTTCGGGCGCCATTATAACGAAGTAAATTACTCCGTCATTTTTGGTCTACGCCGGGATTCGAACCCGAGGCCGCTTATTCCGGAACAAGTCGCTCTACCAACTGAGCTACGCAGACGATTATTCTGATTCCTATCTGCCTTTATGTCGTGTGCGTCCTGCTGGCAGGTACGTCACATCTCCTGGTACGTTACAGACTTCATGTACCCCAACAACGATGGGATTTTGCAGGCGGACAATTCACCATGTCATCGGGCCCAAGTTGTCCAAAATTGGTTCGAGGAGCATTCTGGACAGTTCCGACGGATAGTGTGACCACTACGTTCACCCGACATGAACCCAATAGAGCACTTATGGGACGTGGTGGAAAGGTCCATTCGCACCCAAGATCCTGCACCTACAAATACCAGGGAACTGTGGGCGGATGTTCAGACGGCATGGCTCAACATCTCTCCAGAAGTCTTCCGGCCATTTGTAGAATCGATGCCACGTCGAGTTGTCGCACTTCGCCGGGCTAGAGAAGGTCCTACACGATACTAGGTATGTATTGCATGACTTTTGGTACTTCAGTGTAGTATATCATTTCATTTCTTTAAAATTTATTTCAAAAACACTCTTATACCTAAACTAGCCTTCAAGCTGCAGTATAATTCGTGTCACTGTCATTTGCCTTATCAATATGTGCTCGGAACGGTTTTAGCGTTCTTGTTGTCCAGTGCGACAATATTTTTTGAGGCCCACACGAACATTTGTGTGTGTGTGTCCAGCCACTTATGAAAGATGTACAATACAAATTATTCATCGAGGTCAATAGCAAAAGAACTCTACTTTTTCTTTTCTTTTTTTTTTTTTTTTTTTTGATTTGGGATTTAATTACCACTATGATGGCTGTAAGCACTTCCCGTCCCTAATTTGGGGTCAATGGTTTCAGGAAAGAGAGACAGCTAGTGTCGTTAAGACCAGCACAACATCCATGCCTCAACAGGGATTCTAATCCAGGACCATCTGGAATAGATGATTAGAAGCCAGGCTCTCGTATCACTCAGGCGCCTCTTCTTTTTGCCCTTAATGATGAAAATACTGTATTGTGATATGGATTGGCCCAGTGACAGCGAGATGAGCCACGACGAATCATCGCGGCTCATGTTCTCGAACTACAGTATTCCCGCACGGCAATTTCATTTTCCCCCATACATTCTACAATTTCACAAAACAGAAAAAAAAGGAGGCGGGGAAGGTTCAGCTCGTTTCACCCTAAACGTTGCGCCCGATGCGGTGGCATCGCTCGCCCCTAAAGTTACCAGATACGGCCTTTTAAGGACATCTGAGGCCTTTTTCTGAGCAACCATGCATTTTTATTTCTCTCATTACGGTTTTTCATATGTGGAAATGAACTATTTTAACTTTTTATGTACGCGCATTAATTTGAATAACAGAGAATATTTGTTTTTATTACGCAGCGATGGCTTCTGATCTCGCGATCCGAGATGGGCCTGGCTTCGAATTCCGGAGAGGCATGGATGTTGTGTTTGTCTTACGGTACTGGCTCTCTCCCTTCCCTGGAACCAGTGACCCTAAATTAGGGATACCCGACTGCTTATAGCCCATTGAGTTGCTCACAGTGGTCGTTAAATCCTCAATAAAAAAAAAGCAAAAAAACAGGAAAAGTGTGTGCGATCGGACTGAAACACGCAGGATGGGGACGTGAGGAGGTGCAAATGATTAAAACTGCGGCGCACATTTAAAAGATTTGTACTTTTTAGATCCACGTAGATATCCCTCAAAAGGTATAAAAGAAGGACGCACAGAGAAAGTACACAAAGACTCAAGATGCTGCAACTGGACGTTTCTTCAGGAAGGTCTTCAAAAATTCAAAAGAAGAAAATATAAGAAAAAATTGGGTATCTCCGAAATCAACAGTTTCCTGGAGCATGTAACTCCGTAATTTTTTCTTCAAGTCATCAAATTCCGGGTGCTTGCTCCCCTACAATTTTCTTTTCAGATGCTACTAAAATTGGGCACCCTCCATTTTGCCAATTTCCGGAAGAAGCGTCAACAAAATTTCCAGTCGCCAAGTATAATAATAAATATAAAAAAGACCCCAAAATTTAAGATTAATAACGTTTTGATGATACAAAAACTAAAACCACCGTTGGGATTGGCGCGTCTTAATTGTATCAGAAACATTAAAAAAATCAACAAATAAAAAGTTTGTTACATAGCTCAGAAAATAAATTCATATTCCCAAATAAGTTACAGGCGGTGCGACATTCCAGAATAGCAAAAAACTGTGCAAGGTGTTCTTACTCTGACTTGAACAACTGTAGATGTGCCATGTTGCCGCATACTAGGAAAAAATACTTAACGCACATTGAAGATTTTACTTTTCATTTGAATGTTCTGAAATGTGCATGACACTGTAAGATTTCAAATAAAAAAATGTGGGTAAAAGATTGTCTTCAACTACAACATCTTCAAAAATTTCCACTTCAGTAAAGTCTACATCTTCAAACTCGTCGCCAGCGGATCTTCCAATTAAATCCCACGGGTTTTTAAATAAATTTTCAAAGGAAGAGCTCACCAAAATGTACACATTTCCAGAATCTTCAGAAACTTCCGAAATAAATGAATTTACAAGGTAATTTAAAATGATTCATCTGATTTCAGAAGAGCATCATTCCATACCTATCTACTGTGTGTGTTCTGGGCATACACCAAATGAAAGAGGAAATCTCCGAGTATTAGTAGGTCGCCGTAATAGGGCTCCACTATCACTGTGGGACAGCTTCATTGGCATTGTGCTGTTCACTGTTTCCTAAACGAAGTGCTCCCTTGCCATTCGATTGGTCGCAGTGGACCGCATGACTTGGTGCTCTACAGCTGGCCAGTTAGGCTTCCGGAACTTACACCGTGGAACTTTTTCTTTTATGCTTTGTTAAGGATACTGTGGCATTAATGCCTTTAGATTTTAGTCTTAGATGTGTTAAAAAAACGCATTGTTACTGCGGTCGAGTCAGTGACAGCGGACATGCTGGAACGAGTGAACCTGTGCCTTAGAAACGTTCCCTACAACCCTGGAGCTCATCCAGAGTTGTAGGCAACGGTGGCATGTACACAGTATCCTTTCCATACCTCTAAAATAAGAAGTTGTACGATGTAAGTTCCGGTGACCTAAGTGGCCAGCAGTAGAGAACCAAGTCATGGGGTCCACTGCGACCAATCCAATGGCAAAGGGAGCACATCGTTGAGGAAACGGTGAACAGCACAATGCCAATGAGGCTGTCCCACAGTGAGAGTGGAGCCCTCTCATTGTGATCTACAAAAACTCGATGATTTCATTTGGTGTATGCCCACGCTATACGCTGTTGATGGGTATGGCATTATGCGCATATGAAATCAGATGAATTATTTTGAATTACCCTGTATTTCTTCTGCACAGGTTGCGACAGTCTAAACTGCCTAATTCTTTTACCCGACCCAACAAGTTCAAACCCGCAGAAAAGACTGTCTTAGCAAAGTTGACATATACATTAAAGTTATTGACAGTACACAAAATAAAACTTAACAAAAAAAAAGCAAATTTTGAACTCAACTGTTTAATATCTCTACGATACTAGCACTCAATCATAGGATCACTCATTGTCCTTGACAATTCGAAGACTTGCTCAGAATTAGAGGGAATTCAAAAAGATATGTAGTCATTTCCATCAAAGCGAAACAGTCAGAACTTTGTAGACAGGAGTTGTCAACTCATCACACTCAGTCCGTGGGTAGTCACACGAAATTGAATTCTACTCCTCAGAAGACCGACACGACGTCAGCAGGAACATGACAGCAATAGTTCAGCAAATGGTCATGCTTGCATGCTTCGCCTGTACCCCACTTCTCGGCAAACACGGTATCAGTAGGAACATAAGCTTGGCCTGTACGCCACTCCTCGGCAAGCACGATATCAGCATGAACAATGAGAACAATAGTTCTGCAAATGCGCATGCTTCCATGCTTGATATGTACGTCACTTCTCGGCAAACACGGCGTCAGCAGGAACATTCGCTTGGCCTGTACGCGACTCCTCGGCAAACACGACTTCAGCAGGAACAATGAGAATAAGAGTTCTGCAAATGCTCATGCTTGCATGCTTGGTCTGTACGTCACTTCGCGGCAAACACGTGGTCAGTAGGATCATTAGCTTGGTCTGTATGCCATTCCTCGGCAAATACGACTTGAGCAGGAACAATGGGAACAACAGTTCAGAAAATGGTCAAGCTTGCATCCTTGGCCTGTACGCCGCTCCTCGGCAAACACAACTTCAACAGGAACAATGAGTACAACAGTTCAGCAAGTAGTCATGCTCGCATGTATGGCATGTTCGCCAGCCCTCGGCAAACACTCACGACGTGAGCAGGAACAATGAGTGCAATAATTCAGCTTACTGCATTACGCTGCACACACCGCTCGGAATGTATTCGATTCCTCAAACAGCATAACGCCAGCAAGGACGGATGACTCCCGGCTTCAACGGCCTTTTTTTTTTATTGGAGATTTAAAATGAAATGATTTATTGGACCTGGTGGTACAGACATGACAAACAGGCAGACATAAACAGAATACAGATACTTCACAGCAACAAGTAAAAATCATACATGGTTTACAGCATGCCAAATGATCAATTTACACAGATATAGACAGTGTTGTTCATGTAACACATTGTGAACAAGTATACAGTAAACATGGATTTTTGCAGTATGCTAAATGACCGATGTGCACAGATAACCAGTTTTGGACAAGTAACACATTGAGTGCCAGTGCCGAACGACAAACACAAACATCCGTGCCTCACCGTAATCTGAACCCGGACACAACTAGGGCGAATGGTCACAAGCCAGCTCCTCAGACCACTATGTTCCCTGGGCGGCAACCTTTTTCCCCAATGAAAGGAAAGCGCAAAAATTACGGCTACACGAAAAGCGATGAAATCTTCGTTACATGCTCTTTTACCTCACTTCAAACAATCGCCAAGGAACGTGCATTCAATATTACATAGCCGCCCCGATGGTGCAGTGGTCTAAGCGATAGCCTCTGATCATTCGTCCAAAAGGGGTGCTGGGCCGCCCCGGTGGCGCAGTGGTCTAAGGCGCTGGCCTCTGATCATTCGTCCGTAAGGGGTCCGGGTTCGAATCCCGTCGGGCATGGATGTTGTGTTTGTCTTACGGCACTGGCTCTCTCCCTTCCCTGGAACCAGCGACCCTAAATTAGGGACGGGCGACTGCTTATAGCCCATTGAGTTGCTCACGGTGGTCGTTAAACCTCCAATCAAAAAAAAGAAAAAAAAAAAAAAAGAAAGGGGTGCTGGTTCGAATCCCGGTGAGGCATGGATATTGTGTTTGTCTTACGGCACTAACTCACTCCCTTCCCCGGCATTCGAATGCCAGAACGGTTGAGCTCTTTGTGTTGTGATCGTGACTGGAAGTTTAACGACCAGCGTGAACATCACAATGGGCTATAAACAGTCGGTTGTCCCTAATTTAGGGTCACTGGTTCCAAGGAAGGGAGAGAGCCAGTTCCTTAAGACAAACACAGCATCCATGCCTCACCAGGATTCAAACCTGGATCCCTTTCGAACGAATGATCAGAACCCATCGCTTAGACCACGGGGCGGCGTTGAGCTCTTCCTTTGCCGAAATCTTCGTATGATAATGGGACTGGGAGGAATTTTTTAAAGCAATTTTCCGACCCATCTCGGATGATTGATTGGAAGCCAGAGCTTAGACCACTGCGCCACCACAGTGGCTTTTTTTTTCCAGATAGGAGAGGAAAAGTACAAAACTGATTACTTTAATGCCGCCTTGCATCGACGCAGAAAGAAAAAGGTTTCACAGGCGTTTCGAAATCATGGAGGTTGATGGAATTTCGACCATCCTAGCGGCTAATTCTCAGTGAAAATCGGAAGAATTTGGCATTCTTCCAATTTTCACTAAGCCAACTCTCCGAATTTAGGCGGGAGAGTTGGTACGTCTGCAGATATCATCCTAATTTACAAACCAGGTACGAGCAAAATCATCCAAATTCATGTTTGCAGGTATCATCCTAATTCACAAACCAGGCACTGACCTAACCATTCCAAAAAATCACAGACCGATTTCCTTACTTCCATCAATCAGTAAAATCCTGGATAGGATTTTACTGAAGCATATACAAAATAGCATGTGCAATAATCTCCAAATTATTCCGAATTTCCAATACGGCTTCAGACCGGGACTTTCCCCCGTTCATCAGGTCTCATGGATGGCTGGAATCGCTTACAAAAATTTCAATCTTAAAAAATCTACAGTGGCTATATTCCTAGATATTGAAAAGGCCTTCGACAAAGTGCGTATAGCAGGATCAATCTATAAATTAATCATATTTAATTTCTTCAGCTGGCTCATAAAAATAATTTCCTCTTCTCTCACAGACAGAAAATTTTCTGTTAAATTAAACAGAGCCAAATCCAATACAAGAAACATTTGGACAGGAGTACCTCAACGATCAGTTCTCGGACAAACGTTATGTCTTCCTTTTACAGAATTGGCATTGATTTAGCCTTATTTGCAGACGACACAGCCTAATATGCTCCTCAACAAATGTAAATCTCCTCACAACCAAACTCCAAAAATTCAACTGCTTGCTAGAAATCTACATGGTAGATAGAAAATCTCCGTAAATGCTACCGAAACCCAAAAAATAATTTTCACCAGAAATAATTTCTTTCACCCCAAAAAACGACTCTTTTAAATGAATCAATCCCCTGGAGCATCCAAGTTAAATATCTAGGTATTATCTTCGGAAAACTATTTTTTTAGGTACTACAAGTAAACTATGCCATCAAAAAGGCTGTCATTCTAAAATATGCTCTGAGAAGCCTTATCTACAAAAGCTCCCAACTCTTCCTTATAATTAAAAACATCAAGTTGTGGAAAATGTGCTTCGTTCCTCTCCTACTGTATGGCTCCAATATTTAAGGAATTTGCACAGAAATCCCCATGAATAAGCTCCAATCATTTCAAAATAAAATGTTATGGCACTTTTCAAATGCTCATCACAAGGAAAGAAATGAAAATAACCGCAAGAAGTTGCAAATACCCCTCATCAAGCAAATCGTCAACACTCAAACAGAGAATTTTTGTGAGAAATCAAAATCGCACCCAAGTTGCCAATGAATAAATACTCCACGGATTACATCCAAATTTATAAAAGACCAAGATTCATGCTCAAAACTCTGCCAAGGCTCCCGCCGAAGAAAACCAGGAATCAAAAAAGAAACCTCTCAAAGATCTCCCGTTCCAAGTGCAGTCTCCAAGGAAATATAATTTAAAACCTCCATGAATCAACGAAAATTTCTCTCTCCACCGCCATCACTTCCAACAAAAAGAGTGTTTTCCGATCTCCATTACGTTCACACCTAAAGTGTGCTTCTGCATAGCCTTCGTGCCGTGGAGAAAAATGCTAACGTCTTCGATTCTGAATTTTACAGCTTATAGTTTCCGTATTTCCCTGACAAATTTTGTTTTATCACCTGAATTCGCACTATGCGACATATTCGTGATACAACAACTAAGTAGTCTTTGTGCCGCTATTAAAAAACTTCCTGAAGAATCTAATAATTTCGATAAGCCACAACTCATGTGTGGGTGCTGGCGTTAAAAATATTTGCAGCCACTCGTGCGTTAATTGCTCCCGAAGATCCGTCAGAGTACGTGGGTGTCTATTCCGGCATTTCACTTTCTGTTCTAAATGATCCCACAGATTTTCAATAGGATTTAAATCAGGGGATTTGGCTGGCCAGTCGAGGTGAGACGGTGTTTCTGATTGTTCGTCGTGGCATTCAGACACTGTTTTAACTTTGTGTACTCAAGGATTGTCGTCTTGGAAGATAGGAGTAGCAATGCGATGCTGCTCCTGGAGATGTAGGGCAAAGGGCAACACTTCGTCATTCAGAATGCGGAGGTACGCATGTAACGTATACTCTAGATTCAGTTTCCTTTTGATTTCACTATCTCTTGTTATTTTATTTTCCTATGCAAATTATCTTCTCACTTAACGAAATGTTGTTTCTCCCGCTGAATTATATGTGGCAACGAGTGTAAGTCATGACGTGGTGGTATGCAGTATATATAGGCGCGCTCAAGTATACCAAGGAGCTTCGTTTTATATGTCATAGGTTCTTCCTGATTATTGATATGCGATTTACCTACGTTTCTACGAATTACGATAGTGTGAAAGTTCGGGCTATCAGTAGTTGTGTTCTTTTGGAGTGTGTATTTGAGTAATACCAGGAGCTCCCAATAAAAGGTTAAAAGTGAGTACGTTTTCTTAGTTCATTTTATTGTCAGACCTCTGTCTGGCCGTTAAGTCTATTTCATTGAGTGTTTACGTTAAGTTCAGGGTATATTGTGTTTACCGCTCTAATAAGGAGCCTTCAAGGTACTAATGTACTAAAACCGAAGTTATATTACTGATATTCGAGATAATGAGGAACGCTGAGTAAAAAATAAATTCCATATTCTTGGAATTTATTGCACGTGCGTGTCTTACCTAAACAAACTCTAGCACTTTGAAGATTAAGCACACTTTAGCTATGTCAAGTAACCTTTCAATAACCCTAACGTGACTTAACGTAAGCTTTCCTGCACTACACGTCCAGCCGGAGAATTTTATTCATTATACGCATGCTGGTTCTAATTCATCGTCACTGCAACGAGAGGGCCCATTTTGTGGTAGGAAAAACATCCCCAAAACATCACAGAGCCCTCTCCAGCTTGAACAAAATCTTAGACACAATCAGGATTAAAGGCTTCCATTGCCTCCCATCATTGGAGTACAAACAAAAACGAGACTCATCAGACCAAATTTCTCATTTCCAATCCTCCACAGTAAAGTTTTGGTGCCTCTGATCCCATTGATAACGTGCGACTTTGTGACTTGCTCTTATAAGAGGCTTTTTCCATGATACTCTGCTCCAAATGCGCATCGCAGTGAACTTTCATTGACTGTTGAGGGCAATTGTTGTCTGGTTTGAAACCAATTTGCAGTTACTAGGCGTGAAACTTGGCGGCGGTCTCTGTTGGTGCGAATCGTTTCCCGGCCACAGTTACGTCACCGATTTTCAGTTGACTGCAAACTACACCACTGTTTGTAGATCCTCTGGACACTACCCTTCGACGCACGAACAAATTGGACGACTTCATTCACTTTCTGTCAGTTGGCAAGGCGAAACGAGATGGCTCCTTTTTGTCACTCAGTAAAGTCTGTCTTACGACCCATATAGCAGACTAAATTCAACACACACTTTGCTCTTCGCCACTTCACGAGACAGAAATGATTCTGTAGACCACCTCAGTGCTATTTATCTCCCAACAATTATATCACGGCGCCCTCTGTGCAACCGGTAACTTTCTACTGTCATTTCTGTTAGGGGTGACTAATTTTTTGTCCGGTGTGCTTACTTTCTCCTTAAATAGCTTAATTCCCAAACTAACTTGAAACTCAATTTCCCAAAAGCTTTAAGCTGAACTCTAAAAATCCCACTAATTTCAACTGCTTGCTAGAAATCTACTATGATAGATTTCTAGCTTTTCATTAACTACCAAGTACACCACAAATTCCCCGTCGTAGGGCAGCTCCCAAGGAATTACCTCCGATTAATCGTACTTGTCGGTAAGCATCCTGTCATCTAGTAACCTTATATTCCTGCGGTTCTTCCCTTCGCGCTCCGACAATCAAACTTTTATTGACACTTGAAATAAAACATTTACTTCTTTTAAAATCCCTCCCCTTCCCGAGTACCTTCCCTTGCTTCCTTTTCCTGTCCAGGCATAATATTTTATTTTTAATAGGTTAAATTGTAAGGATTTTTTTGCGTGCTACTTTTTCTTAGCTCATAAGGGCGTAGTTTCAGTGAATTATACTGCACCTTTATCAGCATGCACCTACAAACTCTAAAATTTTATTCTTCTCCTATAAAGCACTATCCTGGATTTAATAAGCAAAGCAGGATTTTTTGGTTGGTGTAACATTAATTCAAAGCTCATTTTATCGTTTTTAATGAACAAAGTTTAATAAAATCTCTAGATTTAACGAGGAAGAGAAAAATCTAATACGATCAGTTTTAACAAACTATGTAACAACATTTAATGAAATTCCATATTTAAAGAGACAGAAAAAGCACGTTGCGCACTGTCTTAGAATGAAGGAATTGAAATGGTGGCATAGAGGAAGAAATCGAAACAGCGCAGGGGGATCTTGGGGTGCTAGTGAAAGAATGTTGATAGAAAAGCAATAGGGAGAGAGTGTTCACTAAATGCTGAAAAAGCGAGTTCTGCAAGAGACTCTTTCCACTATTTTCTCCAAGGGGCAATGCCTTGGGAGTATCGCGTAAGGAAAAAAAGAGGATATGTGGAGTTCACGGAAACGTATTAAGTGAATTTCTTGGCGACGATTGTAGAGAAGGATAGGGGAGTAATGAGAGTGTTATTCAGCGAAAATTAAGGGTACATCAGTACAAAACAAAGCCAAACAAACAACATATTCGATTTTCAAAAATGTACTAAATGTACTTTTACTAGTGCAGGTACTTGATCAAACCTTTCAAGTACACGTAGTTGCAATGGGTTTATAATATAAACCTATATCCATATCATCACGTATGCATGCATTTTCCTTGTTGGCATTTCTCACGCCAAGACGGATTTAGCAAAGATTTCCATTGGTCTCGAACTCCTTGTTATAAAAGGTTCTACTGCATTTTTCTTTTCAAATGAAATAGAGAAACCAAATACATTTTCAACAACTGTGGTATATGCAGAAGATCCAATTAATTTTTCACGAATAACTTAAAACCGTACATTCCTAACTGTATTTAAAATTTAACTAATATTACGTAACCTAAATGGCAGAGGATTATGTTAAATGAATTGATGACCCTTCAGATGATTGCTTTCAATAAATCAGTCTTTAAAAAAATGACAAAGGACGTAAGATAAAAAAACTGCTTTGCAAAAGAGGAGAGAAAAGAGTCAGAATAAAATAATTAATGTTTTAATTACTTTTAACGACGTCGAGGAACTTATCGAAAATTAGCAGCACTGCAAGAAGTGTGGAGATCATGAGGAGAAGATATCGTGCCAAAGTTGTGAGCTGTCTTTGAGTTACTTTTTAAGGATTTATTAACGGCAATTAAGATTAAATTTCTTCTCCTTTACTGCGTCTTCGACCGTTGATAAGTTTTTTGTCCCTTTGCGAATTTCATTCGACAGATTAAAAAGAAAGGGCAAGTGAAAGCGAAATGCAAAAATGTGACGACTTTTAAAACGAAATTAGCTCAAAGATGTTGAAGTTTTTCGTTCTTCGTAATTTCATTATATCGCGACACTAAAAAACTGAACAGCAATAATGAAATATCCGATGGTGATCGAAAAATGGTTAGTTTTGTTCGTTTGCTATACACTAACTGGCCTAATTATTCGGAGCATCTGCATTTTTTTTGTGGGGTTTAACAACCATCACGAAATTTATGTAATGCATTTAAAGAAAGGAGTGACCTCAGGTCTTAAACAACCCTTAGAAATAGGAAGCTAGGAGATTTGGGCTAGAATTCCCTACACGAAAGGCACAAGAAACCGAAGTAGAAAGGGGGAAACAACGCCCTTATTTATAACTGGGGGTCCTGTACCTCGTGTCAGACGCTCAACGTGCCCATTCGACGCACGACGGATATTAAGTGGTTTCCTAGCTACCTGGGATCGATCCTGAGACCTTTCCGTGGCAGTCACGAACTTTTGCCACTTGGCCATTCGTGGCCCACAACCATCACAGAAACTCCGACGGTTGTAAGTAGTTTCCCGTTCTTAATTTAAGACCACTCGTTCCAAGAAAGGTGCAGAGATTAGCTCAAGGTTAGTTATATACCGCTGTTTTGGAGTAGGACTTCAATGATGTATCACGAACTACAACTGAGAATGATCAGTTTCGCCGCTCCGGTAGCGCAGTGGTGTAAGCGCTGGCTTTTGACCGCTCGTGGAATGGGCTAGGGTTCGAGTTCCGGATCAAGCCTGGGTAGCGTGTTTGCCTTACGGAACTGGCACTCTCCTTTTCCTGTAACTAATGGCTTTAAATTAGGGACGAGCGAAAACTTATAGCACTTAGAGTTGCTCACGAGAGTCGTTCAATTCCGAAACAGAAAAAAGAAGCGTTCAATTTTACCTGATTATATAGGCTTAGTGGCATAAATTACAACATATTACATATTAGTCTATTTCCATAAAATTGTCAACTGGTTCGAATAAATTGGGCACACTCATATGTAAAGTATTCCAAACTACTACTGGGAGTGTTTCTGTTCACTTGGTTAAACACTGAGTGGCTACTTTATTATAACCGCCTGACAGTTTTAAGCAAATGAGCTATGGCTGCACGCTGTTGCCGCCAGAGGGCGAGGCTAGTATAAAAAGGGAAAGCTTAGTGCTTGCGACAGTAGTAGAAGTAATTTTTTGGTGACGAGATTGGTAAAAAATGCGATTTGACGGACTTTCAACGTGGGATGATTGTAGGAGCTCGGAGCTATGGAGCGAGTATCACCGAAACCGCCGCATTCACGAAATATTCCAGAGAAGCTGTTGTTAAAGTGTTTAAAGACTGAACTGTCAGCCAAAAAGCTGGGTCTCTACGTGCAACGTGTGGTCGTCATCGACTAGTTACTACTCGTGCGGAACGGAGTGTTTCCAGACTGGTAACAGACAACAGAAGGGCAACATTGCAGCAAATTACAGACCATCTTAATCAAGGATCCCCCCCCCCAAATGATCTCTGCACGCACCGTTCACCGTACACTGCATCGGATGGGATATGGCAGTCGAAGGCCTGTTAGAACACCTTAGCTGTCTGCAGTTAACAAGAGAAAACGTCTCCAGTTCGCACAGGAGCACAAGGATTGCACAGTCGATAATTGGAAACAAATTATGTAGTCCGATGAATCACGTTTTCAGTTGCACCATGCCGATGGCCGAGTGAGAATTTGGCGGAAACAGCACGAAAGCATGGACCCCAAATGCATTACTACAACCCTTCAAGCTGGTGGAAGCAACGTTATGGTTTGGGGAATGTTTTCGTGGCATGCTTTTGGGCCCTTTAATTCGTGTTGATCAACGTCTGACTGGCACATCATATGTAAACATCGTTGCGGACCAAGTTCATCCTGTCATGTGATTGGTTTATCCCAATGGCTACTTTCAACAAGATAATGCGTGTTGCCATAGTGCTCGTATTGTACAGGATTGGTTTCAGGAACATGCCGGTGAGTTTACTTTGCTTAGGTGGCCCCCACAATCTCCAAATCTCAACCCCATTGAGAATTTGTGGGATGAAGTTGAACGAGCCATCAGACAGCTGGATCCACAACCCTGCAATCTTACACTCCTGGATAGTGCTATTCATGAATCATGGTCTCAGATTCCACAAACCACCTATCAACATCTCGTGGAGTCCATGTCACGAAGAATCGACGCAGTATTAAAGGCAAAAGGTGGCCCAACGAAGTACTGAGGGGGTGGTCATAATAAAGTGGCTACTCAGTGTACAGCCTTAGTGACATGATGACAACGTATAACGTATCAGCTTATTTGCATATAATTTTCTCTCGGTCCTAACAAATTAGCCACAAACGACACAATAAATTATATGTAACGTATCCCAAAGTATTACTTCAAGTGTCCCCATTCACTTATGTAGCTTAGTGAAATGATGACAACAGATGACGTATCAGCCTATTTACATAAAATGACTTATTAGTTCTAATCTCTTGGCCGTTGACTGTTCTATATTATATGACAGTTAGTGCACACAAACGAATTAAAAAATTCTATCAATTATGTTTGATAAGTGGGAATAATGAACTTGATATTTCCTTTTTATTGGAGGTTTAACGACCACCATGAGCAACTCAATTTGCTATAAGCAATCGCCCGTCCCTAATTTAAGGCCATTGGTTCCAGGGAAGGGAGAGAGCCAGGGGCCGTAAGACAAACATAAAACCCGAGCCTCACCGGGATTCGAACCCGTGCCCCTTTCGGACGAATGATCACAGGCCATCGCTTAAACCACTGCGCAATAGTCGGCTTTGATATTTCGTAGTCTCTTTTATCTAAATATACATTTATTACTACAGAACTTGTAATGTTAAAATAGAATAAAGTAACATCGTTCATTCACAATTAAATATTTATTTCAACATCCACTATAGTTTCGCAGATCGTTTGGCTCGGCTTCATCAGGACAAATGGAGCATAAACATTGAAATCCTTGTGACATCATCAGAGTTCTGACGGTCACGGATCTTAGTAAGTTGTTTCTACACGCTTGAAAGAAATGGAGAACATGTCATGTCTTTGAGAAGCCGTGAGGAGTTGCGGTATATGTGGAAAATTTCTAAGATATTAAGCTTGATAGTCGAATCAGGTTTATCAATAAGCGAAACGATTTTAAACAAACATTTATGGTTATTTTTGGTGACAGTGTTGGGCTGTAGACGACTTCTTCAGTTCACACTTCCGTACGTGTCTTCTGTTCCTTCACACGGAAACTTAAAGCCTTTGCGGATCTGTCCTGTATATGAAAGGCCAAAATTTTTAATTCAAAGTTATTTTCAAACCTATAAACAAAGTGAATTTTTATGGATCAAAATACAATGTTGAAGACATAAATTTCTGGGGAATTTATCATATCTCTTGTGAATGTGGCATTTCATATATACGAGATACCTGCAAGGCTTGGAGTTTCCGTATTAAGGAACTCACGACTTACGTACGGAACTGTGAACTGAAGAAGTCGCCTATAGCCCAACATTGTCACGAAAACAATCATAAATTTTTATTTGAAAACGTTACGCTTTTGATAAACCTGCTTCGACCAAGGTGGCCCAAAGAAAACTATACCCATAGTTGCTCAAACAAACCTATACCCATGGTAGCCCAATTTAATGATAACTTATTTGGTTACAGGTACTGACAATCTACAGTATTAACGGAACAGTTTCTTACTTGTTAATTATAACTTTTTTGGTAACAGTTGCTGACAATCCATCGATCTGCATATCCGTTTACTTATGAGGAGTTTCCCAGATTTGCAGCAAAGAATTTTTTCCTGACTTTGCAGCAAAGAATTTTCATCGTCGATGCATATGTGAAGCATACGTCCTTCAAAATGCGTCAACAGGAGTTTTTAAACAATGTTTGAAATTCGACCACGAACAAAGGTGGCAATCCATAATCTGGCAAAAAAGTGGCGTGCAACTGGTTCAGTGACAAATACTGCCAGAAATTATGCCAAGCGCGTACGTACTCCAGAAAACATTCCCGAGCGAATCTGTCTCCTAAACAATCTACGCACCGATTATCTCAACAAGCAGGAATTTCACTTTCTTCGTGCCAGCGAAAATTGAAACTCGATATGGGTGCTAAACCACGCAAAATTTCTGCATCAGTTGCTACCTCAAGATAAACCCTCACGGGTGCGAAACTTCTGGTGGTTACAGGAAGAAATTTCATCTGGGATGCTGGAAATAAATTTCTACTTCATGAGTGATGAGGCATTGTTCCCCCTAAGTGGATATGTAAATTCCCAGAACCGTCGATATTGGAGCACAGAAAATCCACATCAATTTGTGGAAACCCCTCTAAATGCGCAGAATCTTGGTGTGTGGTGTGCTGTGTCAGCACGTAGGATTATTACCATTTTTTCCACGAAACCATAAACTCAGTTCGATATATTGCAAACATTTTCAACCCATTTGTCAATCAGCAGACCAATGAAAACACATATTGTTATTTTCAACAAGATGGAGCTACATCTGATACTGCCCACCATTCAATGAATGCAATTTTTGAGGTGTTTGAGGAAGACCGTGTTGTGACTCATGACCTTTAGTCGGCTCGATCCCCTTATCTTTCTGTGTGTTACTTTTACTTGTGGAATGCACTAAAGGATCAGATGTATTATGATAACCCTAGAACTCTTGAAGAGCTTCAAACCAACAGCTCCACTGAAATTGCTAATATTGCACCATAACAACTTCAAACTGTGTTCCAAAACATGCTCCGAAGAACCGCCCTGTGTCTTAATAATGAGGGCACTCATTTCCAACACCTGTTGTAGGAATTGTCTTCGACACTATAACAATAAACAAAACTTGTGCTTATTTGATTTGTTCATTTGGTATAATTTTGTTTGGGCCACCCTGTATATTAGAAGCTTTCAACATATACCGCAACTCTTCATAGTTTGCCAACGACTTGACATCTACCCCATTATTTTTCAAGCGCGTAGCTAGTTTCCGATTAGTCACTTAAAAGGAGTCCGAACGCGGACTCCTTTTAAGTGACTAGTCGGAAACTTACGACCCTTGACATTTGGCCTTAGAAGCTGCACGACACTTACTTTATAGCTACTCTAGCTGTCTGTGACAACGCTAGAGAAACAACGGAATGTGCTTCTTTTGAGGTACCAGATCATCATCACATACACTATATTGACAACAGTCACCGGACACACCTTCAAAAGCAAATGAACGTATCCGCTGCGTCGTTAAGATGTGCGGTACGGTTGCAAACGGTATAAAAACAAGACTGCTGCTGACCGTGATCATATCGCACTGTGAAGTTGAGTGAAAATGTCGCGGCGGGAGAAAACTGACTTTGAGAAAGGAAAGATTGTTGGGCGTTATATTAGTCGATTGTCCATAAGAGAAACCGAAAGGCGTTTAAACATACCCAAGTCAACTGTTTTGGATGTACTGAATAAGTGGAAGACACATGGCGAGCCTGAGGTAGCAAAATGTACCAGCAGACCAAAGAAAATCAGTGTTAGAAAACGTCGAAGCCTCAGGAGAGTCGTTTCAGCTAAACGACGGAGTGCTGCACAAGACCTCAGTGTACAGGTGAGTAAAGATGCTGGAACCTCGGTATGTACACGTACCATTCGCAGAGAAGTTCCTTCCATGGGTTACCGTGGTCGTGCGACTGCTCATAAATCTTTCGTCTCCACTCGGAATGCTACTCGTCGTTTAGCATGGTGTAAAGAAGATTTATCGTGGAACGTAGATCAATGGAAACGGGTCCTATGGACTGATGAATCCTGATACACGATACATCAGTCTGATGGCCATGTGTGGGTATAGCGGCAGTCGGGGGAACGCTATTTACCACAGTGTATTGTTCCTACGGTCAAGTTTGGAGCTGGCAGTGTACTCGTGGAGGTGTTTTTCGTAGTATGGTCCCTGCTCATTGGTTATCGTGTACAAACCTGTTAACCAGCACGTCTACCTCGGTTTTCTGGACAATTATACACAACCAACTCTGTGGCAATACTATGGAACAGAGCCTTGTTGGTACCAGCAGGATAATGCACCTAGCCATAAAGCAAGGACTGTTACGGCGTGGTTTGACAATAATTCCGTATCGTGTATGGACTGACCAGCACAAAGCCCTGATCTTAATCCCATCTAGCACCTACAGGATGAATTAGAGCCCCGCATAAGAAGTTTGGAACCAAGGCCTTCTACTAAGTAACAGTTAGAGGTAGCATTATGTACTGAATGGAAGCGCATACCTATCGCTGTGTTCTAAAACCTTGTCGAAAGCTTCACGCGAAGGGTCAGTGCATGCATTAAGGCCAAGATGGACCGACACCGTACTAACGTATATCAATAAATTCTACGTTGTGTTTCTCTTCTAGGTGTCCGGTGACTTTTGTCAATATAGTGCATAAATTAACGGCAAACGGTTGGGGCCATGTCTCGGTGCGACACAATGGGAACATAAAATATGCAAACGTTTCGGTAACTGAAATTTATTTCACAGATTCTTCATGTAACAGGAGATAACAGACTAAATTTGTAGAGCTATATAAGATTTTTTCGCTTCAAAACTCAGTATCATGTGATGCCACCACGAGCACCCATAACAGCCTCTACACATAATCGCATTAAATGGAAGAGGTTTTTGATATCGTCCTGAGGAACACCCTGCCAGCCTCCTCCTATACGAAACCAGTTCATTTGCGGTGATTGGCGGAGGCGCTTAACGGGCAAGTTGCTTAACTACCACTTCCCAGACATGTCCGATCGGGTGCTGTCTTGCGAACGTACAGACCAGGGCAAAAGCGATTTGTGCCGTGCATGGAAGACGACTTGGACGTTGCAGGCAACATGTTGCCGAGCATTGCCCTACTAGAATATAGCGCCAGAACAACTCTAAAGGAAGGGTCTATGCTTTTAATACATTCCAGGTGTATCGATAGATGTTAAGGGTTCGCTCGATTTGTGTCAGGCTAGATTGCGAACTGAATCCAACGGCACTCCAAACCGTAACGTTTAGCGTTGAGCCGGTATGACGCTCCAAAACGCACGCTGCAAGGTTCCCTTCACCTCGATGTCTGCGAACACGAACACAATGGTGCATCATGCTGAATCTTTATTAGTCAGAAAACAGGACCTGTTGTCATTCAGCGCGCCTATGTCCGTGTTCGAGACCTCATTGCAGCTTGAGGCGTCTGTAGTTTAGGGTCAAAGGAATGCGCAGCAATGAGTTGCTAGTGGCCAGTTCTCTATCAAGCACACGACGTCGAACCGAGCTGGAGCACAAAACCTGACCTGTGACAATACTCCACTCTCCGCCAACACCATGGATGTCGCTTTGCGAAAAGTCATTGCAATACGGTAGAGGTGTATGTCATTTCGTGCAGTCGGGCGATTTCGAATCCCATTTCCCGGATTTCTGTGAGTCCGAGACTCATATGTTCATGTTTGCATCACTGTCTTCATATTTGCATCACTGTTGACTCATCTATTCATGTTTGCATCACTGTTGACTCATCTGTTCATGTTTGCATCACTGTTGACTCATCTGTTCTTGTTTACATCACTGTGCTCATATTTACATCACTGTTGACTCATCTGTTCATGTTTGCATCACTCTGTTCATATTTGTATCACTGTTGACTCATCTGTTCATATTTGTATCACTGTTGACTCATCTGTTCATATTTGTATCACTGTTGACTCATTTGTTCATGTTTGCATCACTCTGTTCATATTTGTATCACTGTTGACTCATCTGTTCATGTTTGTGTCACTGTGTTCATATTTACATCACTGTTGACTCATCTGTTCATGTTTGCATCACCGTGTTCATATTTCCATCACTGTGGACTCATCTCTTCATGTTTGCATCACTGCTAACTCATCTGTTCGTAATTGCATCACTCTGTTCATATTTGTATCACAGTTGACTCATCTGTTCATGTTTGCGTCACTGTGTTCATATTTGTGCCACTGTTGACTCATCTGTTCATGTTTGTGTCACTGTGTTCATATTTGTATCACTGTTGAGTCATCTGTTCATGTTTGCATCACCGTGTTCATATTTGCATCACTGTGGACTCATCTGTTCATGTTTGCATCACTGTTGACTCATCTGTTCATGTTTGCATCACTCTGTTCATATTTGTATCACTGTTGACTCATCTGTTCATGTTTGTGTCACTGTGTTCATATTTACATCACTGTTGACTCATCTGTTCATGTTTGCATCACCGTGTTCATATTTCCATCACTGTGGACTCATCTGTTCATGTTTGCATCACTGTTGACTCATCTGTTCAGGTTTGCATCACTCTGTTCATATTTGTATCACTGTTGACTCACTCTGTTCATATTTGTATCACTGTTGACTCATCTGTTCATGTTTGCATCACTCTGTTCATATTTGTATCACTGTTGACTCCTCTGTTCATGTTTGTGTCACTGTGTTCATATTTGTATCACTGTTGAGTCATCTGTTCATGTTTGCATCACCGTGTTCATATTTGCATCACTGTGGACTCATCTGTTCATGTGTGCATCACTGTTGACTCATCTGTTCATGTTTGCATCACTCTGTTCATATTTGTATCACTGTTGACTCATCTGTTCATGTTTGCATCACTGTTGACTCATTTGTTCATGTTTGCATCTCTCTGTTCATATTTGTATCACTGTTGACTCATCTGTTCATGTTTGCATCACCGTGTTCATATTTGCATCACTGTTGACTCATCTGTTCATGTTTGCATCACTGTTGACTCAACTGCTCATGTTTGCAGTTGTTTCGTCTCGTACGAGTGGCAATTTCACGGTAGAAAAATCCAGCTTCTCTCATCCCAACAATCCTTCTTCACTAAACGTCAGTTAGATATTCATAATGGATCCTTCTTCGGCGACGGGGCATAGTGAGAAACAAGAAACATCCTTTCGACTCAATGTCGCTCTTCACTGATTGGAACATCTCGTTGGACCAGCTCTTCATAGCCAAGACTGGGTAATTCAGAGGTGCTGCTTCGAAACCACATGGCATTTTCCCTGACATTTTTAATCATTTCCACGCGTTGTACATATGCTGTAAGTTTTAAACCAATACCAGCAGCCCTTCATGGTATTGCAATATTCACAAACAACAGAGCATATTCCATCATTTTTGTTTGTTTGTTTGGGGGTTGAACGAACACCGTGAGTAAGTCGATGGGCTATACGCATTCACTCGTCCCTAATTTAAGATCACTGGTTCCAGGGAGAGCAAGCCAGTGCTATAAGACAAACACAGCATCCATGCCTCACGGAATTCGAATCCGGACCCATCTTGGGCGAATAGACAGAAGACAGCAGTTTTACCACTACACCACGAAGGCAACATAGTATATTTTATTTTATATATACGTATAATGTTACGCTGTACAAAGCTTGTACAGCTATTCAATATGTACCGGAAAGAAAATGCAGCGGTGAAATCCTGCTATCCGTCTCCCTAAAATGTTACGGTTGTTAAATGCTGTCATGTTACTGCTATTACGGTATTTTAATAAAATAGTTATTAAAAGACTCAAAACGAAACATTTCATGTTTAGAAAAATGACAGAAGGCCGTTCCGGTGCGTTCTGTCAGAAAAAAAAAAAAGAAAACGCTTTACACAATAATCGTATTGTAGACACAAGTTTAACTCATAAGGTTTCATCATATTACGAACACAGGTTTATTCCACCGGGGCAGTGGTATATCGCTTAGATCACTGCCCCGGTGGCGCAGTGGCCTAAGCGATGGCTTCTGATCATTTGTCCGGGTTCGAATCCCGTGAGGCATGGATGTTGTGTTTGTCATACGGCACTGGCTCTCTCCCTTCCCTGGAACCAGTGACCCTAAATTAGGGACGGGCGACTGCTTATGGCCCACTCACTGAGTTGCTCACGGTGGTCGTTAAACCCCTAATTAAAAAATGTTCCTGGACGCTTTTCCTGTATATTTAAGAGGAGATATATATTTTGTTCTGCGGTATTTTAGATGCATACATTAATATTGTTAATAACATCTATAAAAATTCAAGCGCAAAGATTCGGCTGTTTGAAAATACAACACACATAAAAATTGGAAAGGGGGTGAGACAAGGTGACACCATATCTCCGAAGCTCCTTAATGCCACATTGGAGGGTGTCTTTCAGTCGCTGAGCTGGGAAAACAAGGGGATAAAGATTAATGGAGATTATCTAACCCACCTTCGTTTTGCTGATGACGTAGTCATTCTTGCAACTACCCCATTAGAGCTGCAGAGTATGATCCAGGAACTTGCTGACAAGAGTAAAGAAGTGGGATTAAAAATGAACTTTCAGAAGACAAAAGTGATGTTCAATGCTTTTACAAAAAATGAAGATTTATCGATTGATGGAGAAAAGCTGGAGATAACAGGCACGTACGTTTATCTTGGATAGCAGATATCAAGTGAGGGTCGCATTGATGAAGAAATTAATCGGCGTACACAACTTGCCTGAAGAGCTTTTGGAAGAAACAGCATAATTTTCAAGAGCAATATGCCATTATGTCTTAAAAGAAAAGTGTTTGATCAATGCATCCTTCCAGTGCTTACGTATGGTGCAGAGACATGGACCTTAACTAAAAGAGACATACAAAGGCTGCAGACCACTCAAAGAAGCATGGAGAGGTGCATGCTTGGTGTAACCAGGAGATATAAGAAGAGGAACTCGTGGATCCGAAAAATGACAAGAATGGAAAACATCATGATCAGAGTAAAATCCCTGAAATGGCAATGGGCTGGACATACTGCCAGAAGGACAGACCATCGATGGACAGCCGAAATTTCAGATTGGATTCCAAGGGACAGGAAAAGAAGAAGACCACATGGGAGATGGGTGGATGAAATTCGAAAGTATACAGGAGTGACATGGAGGAGACTGGCACAAGACAGACCGTTGTGGAGGAAACTTGGGGAGACCTTCGTCCAGCAGTGGATTGATAATGGTTGACAATGATGATGTTGATATATTTTGTGACAACATCGCCTACTCAGTGCATTGTACTGCTCATCTAAGAAGAATGTTAAACTCCATTTTACAATAGTGAATTTTTAGAGCTTGATAAAATAAGTCTCTTAATTTATTAAACTAAGGGAAATTGACCATCTGCCATGTATTAACACAGCGCATAATGGCTTCAGACCATTCGTCCGAGATGGGTCCGGGTTCGAATCACGGTTAGGCATGGATGTTGTGCTTGTCTTACAGCACTGGCTCTCTCTCTTCACTGGAACCAGTTGCACTAACTCAGGGACGGGCGACTGCTTGTAGCACAGTGAGATGCTCATGGTGGTCGTTAAATCCCCCCTCCAGAAAAAAATCTTGAACTTTACCGAGTATATAAAGGCTTTTTTCAGGGCCCACTCTCTTCTTGCCAATCGTACTTGTGCTGTCAGTTTAGTATGACAATGCCCAATCTGTACAAAAGTTAATGACTACTGGGTACTTCGCTTCTCGAAAATAATACTCGTAATAAAAAAAGAACGTGAGAAATAGTTTCAACCATACTTTAATGCATAATTAAGTCAAGATGGATTTACTAAATATTATTCTATCTGATCTCATGAGCCAATTATATACATATTTTTGTGCACTCTCCGTTCTTTTACATAAATCGTATAAATTTCCATAAACCATTTTGAAAATATGCCATTAACTCCCAAATTTGTTTAATGGTAGATTTATGTGATTATATGGTACTTAGATTTTCTGACATTAAGTAACAGTGCTTAAAGAATACAAATTGGGCCTTTTAACTGCTTGATATGTTTATAGTGAACAACTAAAACAATTAATACTACCATTAGACCTATGAGCAGAGATGATAATCAATGATGCACCGAAAATAAAAAGCCTGTGATATTACAGCAATTAGTTAAGACTTATTCTTGTTTTACACAGCATAACCAAAACAATAATAAAAAATACGTCGTTCTTTGAAGGGCATAGTTTAATAAATAAGAAATAGTTAAACTCAATTATATTCATATTTCAATAAATGCATTTAAGCGATATAAATATTCGTTAACCTACTTTAAAAGCTGAACTTAATGCCTAAATGTCTTTGTTTTACAAAGTGTTTTCTTAAAACTTTGCTCTTTTCAGAGATGAAATATTTTCTTCGATTCCACTATCAACTTTATTCATTGTGATAACTAAACACAGAGAGCTACAAAAATTAGGTATTTCAGTAAAATAATTATTAGTTCAATTTATTTTCCACAGCAACACAACTAATAATAAAACCGCTGCTACATAACACATAAAATCTGCATTACTTATATCATCATCATCATTGTCAACCATTATCAATCCACTGCTGGACGAAGGTCTCCCCAAGTTTCCTCCACAACGGTCTGTCTTGTGCCAGTCTCCTCCATGTCACCCCTGCATACTTTCGAATTTCATCCACCCATCTCCCATGTGGTCTTCTTCTGGGTCTTTTCCTGTCCCTTGGAATCCAATCTAAAATTTCGGCTGTCCATCGATGATCTGTCCTTCTGGCAGTATGTCCAGCCCATTGCCATTTCAGGGATTTAACTCTGATCATGATGTCTTCCACTCTTGTCATTTTTCGGATCCACGAGTTCCTCTTCTTATCTCTCCTGGTTACACCAAGCATGCACCTCTCCATGCTGCTTTGAGTTGTCTGCAGTCTTTGTATATCTCTTTTAGTTAAGGTCCACGTCTCTGCACCATACGTAAGCACTGGAAGGATGCATTGATCAAACACTTTTCTTTTAAGACATAATGGCATATTGCTCTTGAAAATTATGCTGTTTCTTCCAAAAGCTCTCCAGGCAAGTTTTGTACGCCGATTAATTTCTTCATCAATGTGAACCTCACTTGATATCTGCTGTCCAAGATAAACGTACGTGTCTGTTACCTCCAGCTTTTCTCCATCAATCAATAAATCTTCATTTCTTGTAAAAGCATTGAACATCACTTTTGTCTTCTGAAAGTTCATTTTTAATCCCACTTCTTTACTCTTGTCAGCAAGTTCCTGGATCATACTCTGCAGCTCTGATGGGGTAGTTGCAAAAATGACTACGTCATCAGCAAAACGAAGGTGGGTTAGATAATCTCCATTAATCTTTATCCCTTTGTTTTCCCAGCTCAGCGACTGAAAAACACTCTCCAATGTGGCATTAAAGAGCTTCGGAGATATGGTGTCACCTTGTCTCACTCCCTTTCCAATTTTTATGTGTGTTGTATTTTCAATCAGCCAAATCTTTGCACTTGCATTTTCATAGATGTTATTAATAATATTAATGTATGCATCTTCAATACCGCAGGTTTTCAGAGCCATTGTAACTGCTGATGGTTTCACCGAATCAAAGGCTTTTTCATAATCGATAAAAGCCATGCACAATGGAAGTTCATATTCCCTCGCTCTTTCAATTAGTTCTCTCAGTACGTGGATATGATCTATTGTGCTGTAGCCACTCCTGAATCCAGCTTGTTCTCTCGGTTGAGCCATGTCCAGTGTTACCTTCAAGCGGTGTGAAAGAACTTTAGTGAAGATTTAATAAACTACTGATAGGAGGCTGATAGGTCTGTAGTTTCCGAGATCCTCAATGTCACCTTTCTTATGTAGCAGGATCATTGTAGCGGTGTTCCAATCCTCAGGAATCTTTCCTTCATTAAGGCATCGAGTGAAAATTTGGGCGAGTACCGTTTCAATTTCTCCACTTGCTTCTTGTATGATGTCTACAGTAATTCCATCTTCTCCTGGAGCTTTTCCACGCTTCATGTTCTTGATTGCATGTGCAACTTCTGCTGGAAGGACTGGAGGAACTCTGGTACTGGTATCTTTCATGATGTCTGGAGTGCATGTATCATCCCTTTCATATAATTTGGAGTAGAAATATTTCACTCTTGTCAAAATTTCGCCTCTATTTCTTGTTACAGAACCATCTTCTTTTCTCAGTGCCATAATCTGTTTTCTTCCCTTACTGAGATGTTCCTTTGCTATCTTTAGGCTTTGGTTGTTTTCAATTGCTTTCCTCACTAGTTCACAGTTGAATTTTCTTACGTCTTCAGTGATACTTTTTCTTACTGTCTTGCATAGCTCTATATATTCCACTTTGGAAGTCACATCTTCTTTAGTTGTCCTCATCTCTCTTCTTTTTTGCATCAACATTTTCGTTTTTCCTGATAATTTGTTTACATGCAACTTGTTCTTAGACCCAGCTAATTTTGTTGCTGTTTCCATAAGAGCTTTGGTTACTTTTCTGTTAACTTCAGAGATGTCCACTTCTTCCGATGTTAGGCCTTCTAAAGCAGAGAACCTGTTCTTCAGTTCCAACTTGAAGGTATTATGGTGTTTTTTAAGGTTGGTTATGTCAATAGATTTTGTTTGTCTTATGAGCTTGCCACGTTCAAGTTTGGTGTTGAATTGCATCTTACATCTCACCAATCTATGGTCACTACCTGTGTTGAATTTGTTTAGCACACTGCATTCTTCTATGAGGAATTTTTTGTTACACATAATAAAATCAATTTCACTTGTCGTCCCATTTGGATGTCTCCATGTCCATTTCCTGTGTGACTTTTTCTTGAAGAAGGAGTTCAAGATGAAAAACCCTTCTGCCTCTGCAAACTCAACGAGAGTATTTCCACGCTGGTTTCTGTTGCCGTGACCGAATTTACCTACTGAAGTTTCATTCTGTTGCCGTTGCCCTATTTTTGCATTGAAATCTCCCATAATTATTTTCAAGTGCTGCTTACCTTTATTATTTAGATGACAAATTTCCTCATAAAATTCTTCAATTTCTTCTTCAGGATGACTTGTGGTGGGTGCATAAGTTTGAATAATCTGAGCCTGGTATCTTTTCGAGAGTTGGATAACAAGTCGTGCAGCTCTGTCAGAGGAAATTTCTACTTCTACAACTTTATCCTTCAGTTTCTTGTTTATTATAAATCCAACACCACTAGTTCTGCCAGTATCTGTCCCACGATAGTAGAAGAGATGTCCACTTTTCAGTTCGATGAGATCTTCTCCTTTTCTCCTTACCTCACTTAGCCCCACGATGTCCCACTTGATCCTTTGTAGTTCCTCTTCCAATTCAAGAAGCCTTGAATCAGAAGATAGGGAGCGTCCGTTGTACGTAGCCAAGGTCAGCATCAGATGGCAGCCTAGTCTGGTCCTCCGGGGATTCTTAGCACCCTCTGCCTTCATGTCGCACTGGCCGCTGCCTTGGCCAGGTACATTCCAGCTGCCGGAGACTGAGGGCCAAGATTTAAGTTGTGGAATCATTTTGGAGGGGTTTGGCCATAACTCACCACGCTGGCCAAGCGGGTTGGTGAGTGTGGGATAGAATTTCCTCTAATCCCGATGGTATAGTTATACCGCTATTGGCGGTCGTCAGAGCCCCTTTAGTGGGAACAGGATGCACCACGAGAAGGCGGGTTTGACATTTGTCAAGGAGAGGCTGTGATGTTACGCATCACCTGACCTTACATCCCGCATTACTTATATAAAATTACGTAAATTCATACCTACCATAAAGTAAACACAAAATTGACAAAATCTCTGATAAGTATGAATTATCGACTAATAAATACTGACTCTAAATTCCAGCCGCATATAATCAGCAAAATCCTTGTTATATAAATTTGTTAGAAATAATTATTGGCTTATTGGTCTGTTCAACTTGGCTTTGGGTAATTAGTTAGTTTTGCATAACTAAGCATACCTGCGCAAAAATTTTTAATAATTTATTTGCAGACACTCATACTTTATATAAATAAAATAAACATGCTGAATATTATAATATAGAGTAAAACAATTAACAAAAAGTAACAATCGTGAAAAAAAATAATGACAATGAAAATTAACGAAAACGAGTTTAGAATTATTTCAGTCACCTTAATGCTTTGGCGTCTGCTCCTGTAACTTTAAATTTTCTACCCTTTTCTTTTTACTATTGTATCAAGGCATACTTTCTGTAGCATAATTTCAGTGTTATGACCTACGCTTTTACAGCATTTCCAATTGCCATGACCTGCCCATTGATTAATAAGCAGCTGAAGTTAACTTAAGGGATTTGTTTGTCGCTTTTGTCGTAGATGTCACTCCCGTGCCATGCTGAGGATTGTTTCAAAATACTACAAAGTGATCGTTGTTTCAATCATCCCCCCAAGAACGTAACAGAACTTTGTCTTCTATTTAAAATGATAAACAAGAAAGATCACGAAGAATTTTCGGTTGTAATGAGAACTTCTTTTGAATTCTTTCCTACGCGAATAAAATTTATCAAAGTTATTCATAGTCAATGGAACCGGTTAGAAAAAGTGAATCGGATTTCTGCAATCGATAAAACATCCAGAAATAGAAACAGCTACTTACTTCCACCAGCGGCTAAAAAGTATGTTGCTAAAATTAACAAATGGCGTACAAGGAGTTTCTCATAGCGGAAGAATATCGGAGACAAACAGATTTTCAAATCGAACAGTTAAAGGAAGAAATATCGAAGGAAATATAATATAGCTCTAAGCCTTCTAGCAAAAGAATTTGGCAGTTAAAAGTAGGCAAAGGATATTCTTCATGGAAAATGCTATGCTAAGCACTTTTCGAATACGTCTACCGAAAGCACAGAGAGTGAAAAAAAAAAAAGGTATTTCAATTAAAATCTCTAATGTTTTTTAATTAATGTTCACTTATAACATTACTTGTACTATCTGTGATTCTTGTAAGAGTGGAGCTTCTTAACCTTATGCTCCAGACAAGTAGTACAATCATTAATTATAACAATATTAGATAGACATTTTAACAGCCAGAAAAGAATAGTCAGTTTACTTACGAATAAATGTTTTTATTGGGTCTGCAAGGCACATCACATAGATAAGTCGTCAATGATAATATTTGGCAACCGACGGGTTACATTAACAGTCAACAGCACTATGGTTCAACAAATGCAACAGATTGAACCTCTGTAACGTGAGGTTCGAAGTATATCAGTCGCAATACAACTTGATCAGAAATATATATCTATCTTTGAAGGTACAACGCAAGGCTGCACTAATCTACTAACAATTTACGCTGTTTGCTTCACGCATTATACACAGTCGAAGTCACATTATTGTGACCACCTCCTTCTTTTGACGTCAACAGAGCGTAGCCAATGAAAGAAGCCACGTGTCGTGAGCTGGCTTGGTGGGTATATAAGGTATGCTGTAGGCTTTCTGAAAACACAGGGCCGCGGGTAGCCTAGTGGGCAACGTTCGTGATTGCCGCGGAAAGGAACTTAGGTTCGATCCCGGCAGGTACGAAAGTTCGATCCACTGAATAACCTCCCTGCGCCGGATGGGCACGTTAAGCCGTCGGACCCCGGGTACTGGCCCCCGGTAATAAATAAGGGCGTCTTCCCTTCCCCTTTCTACTTTGCTTCCGTGTCACTTTCCTATCGGGCACTCTAGCCCAAATCTCCTAGCTTCCTATTTCTAAGGGTTGTTTAAGACCTGGGATCTGACACTCCTTCCTAAAATCCTCTACGTATAAACCGTAGAGGATTTTAGGAAGGAGTGTCTGACCCCTCTGCGTTATAAACCGTGACCATCTGCTTGCTTTCTGCCAAAAGTACTGCGCAGTTGTTAAAGTAACTCAAACGAAACGGCCGTTCATTAGAGAAGTAAAATATTTTTCATGTTGAATTATTAAGATGGAACAAAGGGCTGTTATTAAATTTAACGCAAAACTTGGTAAAAGTGCCTCGGAAACGTACCAAATGATGAAACAAGTTTACAGTGAGTTTTGTTTGGGTAGATCAAATGTTTTCCTGTCGCACAAACGTTTTTTGGATGGAAAAGATACGCCAGAAGATGATAAGCATACCGGAAGACCAAGTTCCTGTAGGACACCTGAGATTATTGAAAAAGTTCGTGATTTCGTGGCAAACAATCGATGTGCGTCACTAAAAATGATGGAAGAGTCTTTAAACATCAACAAAGAAACGATTCGAACCATCCTGCATGAAGATTTGGGCAAAACAAAAGTCTGTGCTAAATTTGTTCCACACACGTTAACCAATGAACAAAAATCAAGAAGAAGTGCACATTGCAGAGACATCATTACAGCCGCTGAAAATGATCCAAACTTCTTTAAATCGATTGTTACAGGTGATGAAACATGGTGTTTTTAATATGATCCTAAAACAAAGCGACAAAGGGCGGAATGCAAGTCAAAAAACTCACCACAAGCCAAAAAAACCAGAAAAGTTCCATCGAAAATCAAAACAATGTTCATTACATTTTTCGATAGTAATCCACAAAGAGTTTGTTCCAAGTGGACAAACAATTACAGGTGAGTTTTATTTAAATGTTTTGAGGCGTTTGATGGGCAGAATTCGTCGCATTCGTGCAGAATATTGGGATGAAAACAGTTGGTGTTTGTTGCACGATAATGCACCCAGTCACACCTCACTTCTTGTTCGTAGATTTTTGGGGAAAAATAACGTCTGTGTGTTGAATCATCCACCGTATTCGCCTGATTTCGCACTCTGCGACTTTTCTTTATTCCCAAAACTTAAAATGACGTAAAAAGGGTGTTATTTTGATGATATTTCGACCATACAAACGGCTTCGATGCATGCTTTGAAGGCAATTCTGCAAAGTGAACTGGAACAGGCATTCGAATCATTATTAAATCGCTGTAACAAGTGCATTGAAGCCGGAGGGACTTATTTTGAATAACAAACCAAAACAAATTATAATTTCTTGTTTCTGTTTCATTTTACAGACCCAGTCTTAAAAATTATTTGCCACACTGTGTATGATCATTTGATCATTTTCTGAAAACACAAGGCCGCGGGTGGCCTAGTGGGCAACATTCGTGATTGCCACGGAAAGGACCTCTGGTTCGATTGCAGGCAGGTACGAACGCTCGGTCCACAAAATATCCACCGTGTATCGGATGGGCGCGTTAAGCCGTCGGAACACGGGTACTGGCTCCCCGGTAATAAATATGGGCGTCTTCCTCCCCCTTTCTACTTCGCTTTCGTGTCACTTTCCTATCGGGCACTCTAGCCCAAATCTCCTAGCTGCCTATTTCTAAGGGTTGTTTAAGACTTGGGGTCAGACACTTCCTTCCGAAAATCCTCTACATATGATTTGAAAACATATCACTCGCTGCTGTCATTGATAAAAGGAGCGATTTATTAGATTTGCAAAAAAGGATTATTATCGGCTTTCGAGCCAAGGGTGGAAGTATTTCCGAAACAGCGCAGTTTGTGAACTGTTTGCGTACTGCTGTGGTTAAAGTGTATTGTGATTGGAGAAATGGCACCATTGGGAATAAGCGATGTGGAAACTGGGGTGCACCACGTGCGATTGATGTAAGAAGTGAACGTCGGCTTTTAAGGTGCGTGAGGGCCGATCGACACTTTACAATGGAGCAACTCACTGGACGAATGAACGAAGGGGCTACCAAAAATGTGTCTAAAACGACAGTTCAGCAAACCTTGCAGCGTATGGGGCTCCGATACATGCGGATGGTCACTGCGCCTATGCTAACGAAGGTTCATCGGCAGAAAAGGCTGATATTTGCAAGGTAGTATCGGCATTGGACCTCCGCTGATTGACAAAGGATTGCCTTCTTCGATGAGTGACGTTATCCGCTTCATCGAACAAATAGACGTTAGCGTATGAGGCCAGAACAAACAATCTTCAACCATTGCTGAAAGAACGTAAGCTGGTGGGGGAAGCATTATGGTCTCGGGAATGTGTTCGTGATATTCTCTGGGTCCACTCATATCTGTGGAAGGCACTATGGACCGAATTCGTTATGAATCCATCCTTGCAGACCACGTACACCGATGCATGCTGATTGTCTTTCCTGGGGCGGATGGGATTTTCCAGCACGGCAATGCGACGTGTCGCACTACTAGAAATCTCCGAGAGTTGTTGGAAGGCCACGATGAAGACTTCAAAGTAATTCCATGCCCCCCTAATCCCCCAGACTTTAACCCAATTGAGCATCTGTGGGACCACCTCGATCGTGTTGTTCGCTCTATGGATTCTGCACCACGCACCCTTCAGCAGCTGTCAGATTCTCTGCAGTCAGCATGGCTCTGCATACCTGTGAACACCTTCCAGCACCCTATTGAGTCACTTCCAGCCTGTCTAGCTGCTGTTAGGCTGGTGGTCACAATAATGTGACTCGACTGTGTGTATACTGAGTGATCACTGAATTATGACGACCTATGTAATACTTCACAGGTCTTTCTGTCGCTCTTAGTACATCAGCTATCTGACGTGGTATCAATTCAATAAGATGACAGAAGCAGCTGGGAGGTATGGCCGATCAAACTCTGCGTAATGCGGCTTTCAATGCAGATGTGGTGGTGACTGGTGTATCCGGACGTCTGATATATCCTCCTTAGTGTGCTCTTTGGGATTGATATCGGGGTAGTTCGGACGTCAATCGATATGCTGGAAGTCCGAACTGTGTTCCTCAAACCATCCCTGTACAACACTGGACTTGTGGTTCGGAGCATTGTCATCTTGAAAAACATCGTCGCATTCGGGAAAAAGTGCAACATTGCTGAATGTGCAGAATCACCAAGGAATTCATGAAAGTGGGCGCCAGTCCTTCGTTGTTCCGCATGCACCACAGGTCCACGTTCCTGCTAGACAAACATGCCGCACACCACACAACCACCCTCTGCTGGCTGGCACTGTGGGGAACTATGCAGAATGGATGGAGTGCCTCATTTTGCTTGCGCCAAATACAATCCAAGGAGTGGACGCGACATATCAGACCAGCACACTTTCTTTGCAATCATCCTATGGGAACTTTGCACCAGGCCACGAACCGTTATTAGGAGAGGATATCGTCTGGGTCGTCTGCTGCTATGGCCCATACGTGCGAGCGTGCGACGTATGGTCATGAGAGATACTGTTTCGGGTTGACCTCTGTTGTATTGGGTTGTCAACTGTTGAACATTGCTGCGTCTGTTGGCCTGCACAAGTTGCCGGACCCGGCGCTCACCTCTCATATCAACCTTTCGCTGTCCTGTGCTGTTTTGCCTTCGAGTCGTTGTTTGATCATTTTCACGCTAGTCCAGATGAACTTACAGCGGCTCGCGAACAATTCAGCCGTTTGGGAAATCGAGGAACCCGCTCTCCGAGCTATCACAATCTGTCCTTTCTCAAAGCCTGAAAGATTCTTCCGTTTACCCATCACGTTCCGAATTTTACTACTTACTGCTTTACTCGCACATTTTATATGCTAAGTTGGTCGACTAATCGCGCCCTCTCGGAAATCCTGTGGTCGACGGGCCGCATCCAGTTTTGATAGGGATGGTCATAATTCAGTGATCACTCGGTGTACATAGTTCTTATATCGTCTAAACATACACACGTCATTCAACCTGACTTCAAAACTGTTGCCACATAAGATTCAGTGAGTGAGAAAAATATAACGTTACGGTTGAAACAGTTAAAGAGACTTAGCTCAAAATTTACATGGAGAAAGAAACTAAAAATAAAAATTAAGTTTGAATATACGTCATAAATTCAGTAAGGGTGTATAAAGTTAATTTCTGCTTTCTGGAGTACTTATGAAGTGTCATATTCTAATAATCAGATAGGCATTCTGCTGAAACTTCGGTATCTATTTCAGTTTGGTGACAGCCGACAGCATTGCAGAGGACATTGTATTTAGCAGACTAAAGCAAGCAACCCTAAAAATGCTGAGTCGGCTAAATCTCACGATTCGTGACGACGTTTCAGAAAAACCAATAAGGTGTTTTAGGAACGCTGTCTTGTGTGTTAACTAATAGCAGAATAAAAGAATCGAAGTATCTGTATACTAACACCTAAAACACGTATATAATTAAAGTCCTGAAAGCGGTGATTAACGCCGAACTTTCTCCTGCAGAAATAGTTAAGAGAAAGAGAGAGAGGAAGTTTCTCTATCTCTCTATCTCTCCCTTTCTTAACTATATATTCTTTCAGAGAACTTTCATAAACTGTATTTTATTTTCATTTATAGCAGAAATATTTGCTAGTGTCAGGCCAGATAACTTCGTCCACGTGCTCATATGTCATTGGAAGCCTTCATTATAAAGAAAAACTGCCGCTGCAACACATCGTACTCGTTTTTTACGCTTTCCAACCGTAGGTTGGAAAACATATATGCTTCAGCTTTATCCGTCTGTCTGTCTGCCTGCCGGCACGACAACTCGCGTAAAAACGGTTGCATTTCGATAGAATTTTAGTATGCGGTAGGGGGCAACCTAGGGACAAAGTTTATTGCAAATGGGCGGAATGGGGTCAAAGTTCAGGGCATAGGAGCGAGATCCATTTCATCGCCCCTTATGCGTTATAACTTATGTAAAAATGCTTCGATTGCGACAAAACTTTATCATGTTGTTCCGGAGGTATGCTGAACCAATTCTGTTTAATATTATCGAAATGGGGTCAAAAGACAGGGCACAGGAGCGAGTTTTTTTCCACAACCATTATCCTCATAACTTGAGTGAAAATGCTTCTATTCCGACAAAACTTTAGTATATTGTTCCGGAGGTATACTGAACCGGTTCTGTTGAATACCATCAAAATGGGGTCAAAGGTCAGAGCACAGGAGCGAGATTTATTCCACAGCCATTATCCTCATTACTTGAGTAGTAACTTGAGTAATGATTTCTGGTATGTTCGAAAGCGTATCATAATCAATGCATTGCATGATTTTACTAACTTGTTTATTATGAACACGCAACAAGAAACCAATGCACCAATAGCAGCTATCGAAACTGAATTCCGTTCCTGTGTCACCTTGAGTGATTGGTTAAATTTTTTAAAAGCCATCAATCCCACATGCAGCGTACCAAGCACGTGTTTTAAATACGTAGAATTTGCACGAGTGGCCAAATTCGTTTAACATCTGCGCATGGATCAGCACGTACGTAGTTTGACAGATACTAACGTTTTATTTGCAGCTGAAAGTATTTTTGTTCAGAGTTAGAACCAGCCGAATATTTAATTCGACTTGAGGGACTTATTTTTTTCAGCCTCGATATTAAGTTACTTTTCACAGCACTATTTAGAAGTTAGCTGAGCTTTTAGTGTAAAATACTCTAGGTAAGATACTAAGATGTCTGAGAGAGTAATTAATGTGCACAGGGCGCAGCTTGCGTTAAAAATGGAGCAATACGACGAAATGCTTGAATCAATGAAGAAAGTAGCTACCCTGGGAACAGAATTAACAGCGGAAGAAAGAGACCTGCTTTCCACAGCGTACTTACAAACAATTGGTCCCCGTCGCACATCGTGGAAGTGTCTGAGTTCCAACGAACTCTTCGACCGAGCGAATGGCGACAAACACACGGCGGAAACGGCGCGTCACTATCGACTGGAAATGGAATCTGAAATTCGAAGCATTTGCGAAGAGGTTTTGGATTTGTTGGACAACTACATCCTTCCAGCTGCAAGATTAGCAGAGTCGAAAGTATTCTCTTATAGGATGAAAGGTGACTATTACCGCTATTTGGCAGAGATTTCCGCCGAAGATGAGAGGATAGAAGCTGCAGAAAATAGCGCCAAGGCCTACGGAGTTGGATACAAAATCGCGAAGGCGAAGTTACTTCCAATTAACTGCACCAGACTGGGTCTAGCTCTCAACTACTCCTTGCTCAATTATGAGATATTAGAATCTCGTTTTGAAGGCTGCCGTTTGGCTAAAGAGGCATACGAATCTGCCATGGTCATGATGTCTTCACCGATAGGCAGAGGCACTGATTATTCACGTCTCATAGTGCAGCTGCTGAAGGAGAAACTGAACGCGTGGACAGTCCTCTCTCGAGGTGATCGTCTTGAAGATAGACTACGTGTTAGGAATGGTGGAAAAACCACTATGCTAGGTGAGGTCTCTCAGAAAGACTGAACGGACCATCACACCTGTTTGTGAAAGAACTTGATCGTCACTACATATATTACAGTGAAATTTAAAAACAATTTTTCTCAGAACTACTTCTAATATGGTCACTACTGGTTCTAACAAACCGCTTTTCCCAGGAAAATTTTACTAACTTCCTCCCTCTATATTTTCAGTATGCAATTTGATCGTCCCCTCACATCTTTCTTGGACCTAGACTCTTCAATCCAAGAAGTCACTCTTCCTCAACAGTCTGAAATCGCTTTCCTTACAGACGCACCGCTGTTCGTAGAAATTATCGTTTCTGAATGACAAGACTTAATTATTGGATGTACAATAAATTCTGATTAACTCTCTGTGGGGCACTTCTGACGAAATTTCATGAATTCGAAGATTGACAAAGGTATCAGATTTTATACACATTTGTTAAGTGTTATACACAGTATGGCAATTAAGCAATCAGACTGTTTTTTTAAACAAATGCAAAAGCAGAAATACTTAGGTGAATCAGCAAAAGAAAGCAAGGACTTCCAGAGGTCATCTTTTGGTATGGAGTGAAAAGCAGATGTCACACTCTTTTTCACACCAATGCGCCATTCCATTCTGACCACCCTCAGCCTAAAGAAATGTGCGCGCCTGGAGACCGAACGGTGGCGCAAGTGTAGTTCACAGAGCAGTATATGTACAACCCGAGGGCCGTAGAGTGTTCGAAGTCAGAATGGGAAAAGCTGCCGATTTGTGGCAGTTTGATAAAGGACAAATTGTGATGGCACTGTGCCCTGGAACTACGATACCTGAAACGGCGCGGGTTGTTAGTTGTTCACGTGCTACTGTAGTGAGTACATATCAAAAGCGGTGCACAGATGACCAAACGACGAACCGTCGTCCAGCTGTGTGTCATCCGCATCTTATTGATGCCAGAGGCGAGTGGAAACTGTCCCGCATCGTTCACAGCTACCGCCGGGCCACAGTGCGACAAATCACCCTCGGCTGCAACAGTGGTACACGGCACAAAGTTTATCGCAGCCTTCTGCGCATGAACCTGCGTAGCCAAAGACCCAGCCGGATCCCCATGCTCACTGCACGTCATCACCAGCAACTCATAAAATGGGCACAAGATCATCAAGATTGGACTGTGGATGATTGGAAAAAAGTGACCCGGTCTATCGAATCAAGATTCCTGATGCATCATGTTGACTGCCGAGCGCGAATACGCCGATCGGTGCACTGTTGGGCAGAAACAGGCCGGCGGCGGCGGTGTTATGCTGTGGACGAAGTTTTCTTGGGACACTTTAGGTCCCATTGTCCCAATAGCACAATCCCTAGCAGCTGTCAGGTATCTGAACATCGTTGCCGACCAAGTTCAACCATTCATGGCACTTGTATTCGCTGCTGGTGATGGCTATTACCAACAGGATAATGCGCCATGCTACACTGCCAGAATCGTCAAGGAATGGTTCGAAGAACATGCTGGTGACTTTCTGTTAATGCCCTGGCCTCCAAATTCACTTGACACGAACCCAATCGAATATTTTTGTAGTTCGACTTGGAAAAGCCGGTTGGCGCTAAATCGCCACCACCCCGAAATGTACGGGAACTTGAGGACCTGCTGTTGACATTATGGTACCAGATACCCCAGGATACCTATCGCCACTTCATCGAATCAATGCCTTGCCGAGTGGCCGCTGTTTTGTGGGCTACAGGCGGTTCTACAGCTCATTAGGTAGGTGGTCATAATGTAATGACTCATCGGCGTATGTTTTCATTGTCTTGAAAACCGTTTCCTCTTAAAGGCAGCTTTAATTTTGAGAATAAAAAGTAGTAACAGGGTGACAAATCTCTGAATAGCGAAGATGGTTGAGTACACACAGTTGCTTTATGCCAGAAATTTCGGTATACTGACTGCTTTGCGTGTGTGTGCGCTATCCTGAAGAAGGAATCATTATCCGTTTTTGTACTGAAGCCTGACACGAATAATCCTCTACCACAATCGTCCCGACATGGATATGTAAGCATTGACAGTGACAGTTGTACTTTGAGAAATGAGCTCGTGATGCAGAATTGCCTTGTTATCGTAAAAGTACAGAGGCATTGTCTTGATTTTGGACTACTGTAACCTGATACGGATGACTGTGGCAACTTCCACTCAGCACTCTGATGTTTTGTTTTATAATCATAGTCTCAAAATTGCAATTTTGAGACTATGATTATAAAACAAAACAATACTTTGGGGAAAATTTTGCATTATTTCTAGTCTCCAGCATGCTTTTTGCGTACTCCACTAGCGCATGCCTGTGGTTGTCTGCCAAAGCAAGCCGGACAAAACGAGAACAATTTTTCCCCCGATATCTTACATTAAAATTTGATGAATTGTCTCCTTATTAACACCGAGATCCCATTCCAGCATCTCAAAGTCCCACAACGATCAGTTTTTTATCCTTTCGCGAACTTTCTCAGTGAGTTCAGACGTGCGCACTGAAATTGGGCGTCCGGGTCTTTCACCATTTTCCAAATCTTTCCACCCATCCTTGAAACCTGCAAAATCATAAGTTAGCTCCGTACACATCTCGCAACAATTTAACAGTCTCAAGTTTAGTTTCACCAATTTTCAAACAGTACCGGATATTTGTCGTTATCCACCTCGTAAGTAATCCTCTGCGGAATTTACACGCAAACGCTGTTGCCACCGCATAGTTGATAAATGGCTTATTAAAAAAGCATGCCTTCAGCACCCATGTATTTTACCGGATTTTTAAAAAACCATCAGTCTCATTACTTAATTGCTGCTCTTTGGAAATGATCCATGAAGTTCAAATTTGATACTCTTCTGAAAATATCCAGAGTTATATGGAAGAATGCTAAATTTACCGATGAATTATCTCCTTTTTAGTGTTTCAAGGCATTTCTAGATCTATTACTGGGAAATTCATTGGGAAATTAATTCTTCAACCACTGCAAAAGACTATTTTCTTTTAAGAGGTGGAGAAGCGCTTCCGGTAGTCAGATAAAGTCAGGTGTTCCAAAGATCTGTATCAGTGCCGTTTAGCGTATTCTCCCCCCCCCCCCCAAGGAGGTTAGAATGGACCTTATTCACCTCGCACTGCCTCATGGGAAAGCTTATCCGCGGACCAACAATAGTTTGTTTACATGCGTTTTCCCATTGCTTAACATGGCGTTACGTAGCAGGGGTTCGGAAAAATTGCAATTTTCGTAAATTTATTAACGACATGTCAACCTTTTGCTCATCGTATGGTTGTGCTAATAAATCCTGCCACCAAAATTGTGTAGAGGAAGGAATACCTTTCCATAATTTTCCTCGGAAAAGGACAAAATTGTTAAAGGAATGGCTGTGTAAATAAAACGCAATGGTTTCCATCCAAAATGTTCATTCTCTAATACGTTCTGCCCACTTTAACGAAAAAGATTTTGATATTATGGCACTACGAATCAAAGGCAGTTGAAACCTCGTAGTGTTCTTTCGAATTTCAATTTCCAAAAGAAATAAAAAAAGTTAGGAGAAAACAAATGGCATATTCGGATCGGTAAATTACGAATTAAGTTTTACGTTCTTTCCCCAAAGAAGGAAACAAACATAAATTTTTCTTTTATTTAATGTTAAGCATTCGTCTAATTTTTAACCAGGTTGCCTAGCGTGTGAATCCTATGTTGTTTCCATATTACGTAATTGTCTGGGCTTCTAAATGTTTTGTTTTGCAAAAAAGGTTCCCAAGTTTATGTTTCAGATATTTCGCCAATGTCTGACAATAAGAACATGAAAATTTAATATACCGTGTATGAGAAATGCTTCATTAAAAACTTCACGATGACTAATGACAATGTTCTCTGACATCATGCGAAATAAACATCGAACACAAAATTGTCTTGCTGTGTTTTTGCAACCTTGATTTGTTCTAAGAAATTAATTTCTTTTTCTTCGCCCTGTGGCTCTATTAATTCGTTGGCATCCTCCATGACGTTAAGTTTGTAAAAATTGGCGAACAGTAAGAGGTAATCAAATAGCGACAACATTGAATCAGTAGCCCTGTTAGTCCGCAGAAATCCACTTCTGACGTCACATGAATAAGGTCCATAAGCTATCGGGAGATGCCCTTGTTAGTGAAACAGGACAAGGCTATCTTTATACCTCACCAGGCCTGCCACAAGGATTTGTGACGTCACAATCGTGGTGCTATTACTTTGCTCTTCGTGATAACAGAAATGTTGGCGTTCACATCGTAAGGGATATGTTCTCGAGTACTTCTCGGAACTACCATACTGTGCAAATTAATTGGGACAAAGTACAAAACCACTCTTTTTCCAAAACTATGCTTTTATATCATTCTATGCCTTGATATGAGCTGATAAATGCCTGTATTAGTATAAAGTACGTACTCCTTTAGCAGAAATGAACTCTTGAATTCGTTTTGGCATTGACTCCACTAATTGAGTGCACATATTTTTGACTTCATAATCGTGGAACCACACTTTTATAGCATTCGTTATCATGCGTTCTTTGGTTGTACAGTCCATTTTACCTAAACGTCTCTTCAAAATATTCCCCAAGTTTTCTATCGGATTTAAGTCTGATGAATTTCCAGGCCAATCAAGCAAATGAATTTGATTTTCCAGCATGAAATTCTTGACCAATTTTGAATTGTGACATGGGGCCAAGTCATGTTGAAATGTCCCGTCAAAAGTTTGCAAGAATGGAACAATCCTACGTTGTAATATTTCTACGTACTTGGCTGAATTCATCATACCTTGAACAGGAAATAAGCTTCCAGTGCCATTTGATGTGAAAAAAACCCCAAAACATCTGTTTCAGAAGGTGTTTTATAGTTTGTTTGACATACATGCTCAAGTCTTAAGGGTTCACCTTTGCTTCGTCTAACGACATTTGCTTGAAAACCCTGTACAAATAAATAAGTTTCATCACTGAAAATTACCTTTTTCCAGTCTCAGCAGTCCATGATTTATATTTTTTGGCCCATGCTAAACGTTTTATCTTCATTTTCGCATTCAAATATTATTTTTTTGTTGGTCTTCTCGCCTTCCGGCCAACTTCCATAAGCCTACGGCGTACAATTGAATCACTAACACCACAACCACTAGCCAATAAATCTCTTTGAAGGGCGGTGCTTGTTTTTTTTTTTGGATTCATTTTAATATTTCTGATTAGATATTTATCGGTTCGTGGAATTGTTTTTCGTTTTCTTCCACATTTCCTCTCCTTTTTGGAGACGGTGATCCAGATGCATTGTATCGCGTAAGCAGTCTTGATACATTTGATTTGTCTACACCAACTGCAGAAGCTATATCTCTCACTGTCATAGAAGTGTCATCCTTCAGAGCAATTATTTTTTTTTGTTTTTTTTTTTTTTTGATTGGAGGTTTAACGACCACCGTGAGCAACTCAATGGGCTATAAGCAGTCGCCCGTCCCTAATTTAGGGTCACTGGTTCCAGGGAAGGGAGAGAGCCAGTGCCGTAAGACAAACACAACATCCATGCCTCACCGGGATTCGAACCCGGACCCCTTCCGGACGAATGATCAGAGGCCAACGCCTTAGACCACTGCGCCACCGGGGCGGCACAATTATTTTTGCACGGTTCCTTGGAGAAATATCCATTTTTCAATACACGAAAGCAACACGTACTCACAGAGAGCAAAAACTAACATCCACCTGTCACACACGAAAGCTCACAACTGAAGCTGAAGTGCCTATTTCCTGTTTAAAACCGGTCAAAACACATTCTTACTATCAAGTTCTAACAGTCACACCACCTCACAGCTGATAAAATCGGTTTATGTATGTTTCCGACATCAACTGGCGATCACATTACAATTCTGAGAATAAAATAGCTTGTCCCAATTAGTTTGCACGGTATAGTATTTTGGAATATAATTTCTTCAGAAAGGTAAGTAGTACTCTTAATACGTTTATGCGTATAGTATTTTGGAATATAATTTCTTCAGAAAGGTAAGTAGCGCTCTTAATACGTTTATGCGTATAGTATTTGTTCAAGTATCACCTGAAAAATTCAAGTTAAATTTGCATCGCGATTGGGAGACAGCATGTGGGTGAAATCTGTTTCTAACTTGTCGACATTCATGTTTTGGAAAAGAGAAGTCGCAACCAGACTGAAATACTACTGTATTTATTACTATATGTGCATATTTATTACAACATGTGCGTATTTATTACTACATGTGCATTTTTATTACAACATGTGCGTATTTATTACTACATGTGCATTTTTATTACTATATGTGCATATTGAAAGTATTAACTTTACAGAAAACGAGAAGTGCATTGTATAATTATATCTGATCGGTGATGCACTATCACATTTAGTGTTGTTGGTTGGTACAGCAGAATAGAGACCTGTGTGCCTAAACATAATTTTTTAATCGATATGCAAGCTGAGGAGATTCTTCAGCACATTGTGCAGCAGCTTCACTCAATTCGTGAATGCATAGCAATCATGATATTTTTATTTTTGTGTGTGTGTGTGTGTGTGTGTGTGTGTGTGTGTGTGTATGTGTCGTAAAAAACCGCGAATACGCTTTCTCCACAGCTATGCTGTAGGTATCACTAAAAGTTAAAAACACGATCCCTGAACCCATTTCATTACATATAGTAATAAAAATGCGCATGAAGTAATAAATATGCACATGTAGTAATAAATGAGTAATTTTTTATATAATGTAGTAATAATGAAAATTTTTTCAGGTAAAAGCACTCTATTGTCATAAAATAAAAAAAAATGTCGAATACCTCCAGGTATCTCAGTTTACAGTCATCGTAATGTTGTTTGGCATTCTAAAATTACATGCTGTCTTATTTACAAAGCAACAAGCATTTCAGGATCATCAGTTATTTTGATATATCATAAATAAGCTATGAGCCTAATGCATTTCACTTTATTGCATAGTTCTCGAAGGAAAAAGAAATATGGAAGTTGAAGAAATGAGGTTTTGAATAACTTGACAATCACAACAAGTCTCCAAAATTTTCAAATATGAAAATCCGTCCACAATATGCCCCAGGACGCAAGAATGAAAGCTACGTGTATAGTGTTAAAAACAGAATTACTGGTGGCATACAATAGAAGATATGTTTTGAAATTCCAAGTTATCAGTTTTAAATTCAGTGAACAACCATTAAAACATGTTATTCAAAACGAAAATTTTGTAATTTCCTGTAATTCCAACATTATTCTTAACTAACTTTTGCAGAATAAAGAAATGATTTTTCATATGAAGTCTTCAGAATCATGAACCCATTTCTAAGATCACAACGTAATTTCCCTTGTTCCATTTGCAGTATGCACATATTACGTATAACAAAACGTATAACATTACATCCCGTTTTATTCCGCAGCAATAAGAACATTTATAAAACGTAAAACCCGCACTTCATGAAGGATTAACTAACTTTCAATCAACAATTCGTATTTATAAAATTTCAGTACTGAATACTAATAAAAGAAACATTCCTTACCGTTGAAAATATCTTTTGTAGTCGAGCAGGATCTTCACAATAGACTTAAAACACGCTGTAAATATCCACACAACGTTCACCGGAACAACACAACTAGCCAACAAAAACCGACATGATAGCACAACTACAACTACGAAACGAGTCAAATCTGTAGGTCTACTGGAAAAAGAGTAGCCCTACGATTGTGACGTCACGGCTAAATCACGTGACTTTGTTGCAGGCCTGGTGTGGTATTAAGATGGCCTTGAACAGGACCACTTTGCGTGAAGCCTATGACTGCGAGCAACCGCCATTAAAATAAGGGAGAGCTAGTGGTTTTCAAGGCTATTGCAATACATTTTGCGTTGGCCGAATCGCATTCTTTTGTCGTAAATGTTTCTAATTTTGCTTGTAATTTGCTACCGATGTGTGAGAAAATGCTGGATTTATAAAATTCTTAATTATTTTGAGGCTCCTACCCATTTTTTTTTTTTAATTGAACTGCATGAACGTTAGTGAGAATTCAAAACAAAACATTACATTAAAATTGAAAATGTAGAAACTATAATTAATTCCGATTTGATTTTAACACGATTTTTGCAATCAAAAATCACGCAGTTCCAAAATACACACAGTTGAAACTGCATGGTTATCATGTAAACAAATCGAAATTTCCACACTTTGCGGATGCACGGTTAAGAAATTCAGGGCATCTCCAGAAGTATTATTCTAACCTCCTTGGTTATCCCGCATTTATTATGTCATGACGTTATTATCAATCCTTGGCTTTATACAAATTACGTTAGACGCCAGACTATTAAGTCGAACAGGAGGGGCATTCAAACAGCAAACACTAACCAGAAACACCTGGTGAAGTGAAAACGTGACTTATCACAGGCCTGAATGGGATGAGAGGAATATATCTCTTTGTGGAACTGATTAACATTATCAAAACCACCGGATTTTACAAATTAAGAGTGATCTTAATCAGAGCGCTTTTCCAGAAGTTCTCAACTTCGCGTGTATCGCCCCGCTTTGTTTAGATTGAACCTGCTCACACCCAGCATGAACAGCATGAGAACCAGTTCGAGATGTGGACAGTTCTTACTTTTTCGCTGCTTTTCTGCTAGTAAATCGATACATAATGTAATAGAATTTATACTTTTTATTTACAGGACTTATACATCATGATTCGATACAGAATTTAGTGAAACGCACTTTCCATGGGGTAAAAGTTTTCCCCAGGATCCTTTACTTTTCAAAATAATAGAGAAAGCCAAAAGTACTGCCTTGGCTACCTCACGCATCAATCGCGACAAATTCCACGCGTGCATGCTTTCCATAATTCGAAGAAATAAAGAAAGAAGCATTGATCTGAGCAACTCTAATTTTATTGAAAAAAGATGAAATTAGCTTCGCATAAGAAAAGGGAACTCTGAGCTAAAAAAAGAACAAAGCCCATAGTACTAATATTCCATAAATTTCGTTCATAAACTACATTTACAAAAATAAAGTCATCAAAATGTCTATTGTAGTAAACTTCTAACGGCATAAAATTATAGTGAACTACTTCTTTGCCGTCTCATTTTGGGTGTGAGCAGGTTCAATAAAAACAAAGCAGAATGATACACGCGAATTCGAGAAGTAACTTGTGAAGCGTCCTGATTCGAAAGACCACTCAAAAGCGCGAATGATATTAAGCTTGCAGTTATTTTGACGTAGAACTACGCCAAACTCTGGGGATCGTATGGGGCAATTCACGGCAAACCGCCTGTGACAAAAATAGGTCCCACTTGATTTCATTATAGCGATAAAAATACGTGCTGCTCATTAATCGCGTTAGCATATTCGTAAACAGCATTGAGTCCAATTCGCTTATTGCGCAATATATCGTGCGCACAACGCTCCCATCGCTCCCTGTGCGCGAGGCAGATCATGCATTCAATATTTCTGGATGTGCCACCGTGTTTTACTCAGTCTATCACGGCAACCGTAAGCGTAGCACTACTGTGCGTGGTATCGTTTTAAACCTCTCGAAAAGATTGATTCAAATATGAGAAGAACATTTCGCAATGGTCTGAACTGAACATTTTAAAAATTGTTTTCTTGTGACCCGGTGAGCACTTTTGACAATACCGCGGTTTATTTGGACAACTGTGAGTGCAAAACGACTGTGCGTGGTATCGTTTTAAAGATCTCGACCATATCTATTCAAATATATGAAGAACACATCACCGTGGTTTAAACTAAAATTTTTAATTATTTTTTTCGTGGGAACGGGTTAACATTTTCGACGATGCCGCGGAATTCACAGAATGAACGCAAGCAGAAGTGAAGAAAATCCAAGCGAGAGGCAAGAGCAAGTGATGAGGAATGTAAGAAGCCTAAGAACGCAGAACACCACGTTGGGTAATTCGTTTATCGATCTGCTTTGTGTTCGCAACGTATCCAGCAGTATTTGTAAAAATTATGTGAGCTACTTTTCATATCATAGATCTGTGTTAGCTGTAACAAATTATTAGGTGTGCAACTTAATTCTCGGCCCCTAAACACAAGCGATCATAGAACGTCGGCAAATGCAAATAGCTGTGTGCGATAATGGCTGATTGCAGCGCCATCCAAAATCTTTCCAGGCAACCATAACCGCTCACAGCTGTATTGACAGAAGGGACGAAAGTTGGCGGTGAAAGCAATGTCGTTCAAGAAGCAACATATGAGGCACTGCCTCCTGTTCGCGTTTCAGCTGAAAACAAGTGCCACGGAAGCCCAAAAAATGATCTGTGCTGCTTTGGGTGAGGCTTCTGTGTCCTACAGTACGTGTAAAAAGTGGTTCCAGTGGTTTAAACCGGGAAATTTCGATCTCCGTGATGCAGAACGTCCGAGACAGCCACAGAAAGTTGACGATGAGGAACTGGAACAACTGTTGGACGCGGATCCCTGTTACACACAGAGCTCGCCCAGGAACTCGGAGTAACACGGTAAGCCATTGCAAAGCGCCTGCACAAGCTTGGACGGATTCACAACGATGGCCGTTAAATGCCACACCAACTCAGAGCTGTGAACAAGTCTAGGCGCTACGATGTTGCCTGGTCCTTGCTCTCCAGATTCGAGAAGAAGGATTTCCTCCACGAGATTTTGACCTGTGATAAGAAGTGGATCCACTACGATAATCCTAAGCGGCGCAAATCGCGGATTTATTCAGGTCAGCCTACCACCTGTACCACCAAACCGAATATCCATGCCAGGAAGTTGTTGCTGTGCATATGGTGGAATCAGCGCGGTGTCGTACACTATGAGTTGCTCAAACCTAGTCAAACGGTCAATGCTGAGCGTTATTGTCAGCAACTCATTCGTGTGAGTGACGCAGTGGAGGCGAAAAGGCCATACACCGGCCAGGGCAGAAAGTCGGTCTTGTTGCTTCAGGATAACGTGTGTCCTCACACCGCGAAAACACTTTAAACGCGATCACCAACCTGGGATGAAAGATTTTGTCCCACCCGTCGTATTATCACATCTTTCGCTTCCCTCCAACATCACCTGAGTGATACGCACTTCACTTCTGTCGAGGAAGTCCACACAAGTATTGATGACTTTATCAACTCAAAAGTGCCCTCTTTTTTCCGCAGTGGCATTCGGCAGCTCCCTGACCGATGGCTCAAATGTATCCAACACGACGGGGATTATTTCCCTGATTAGGTACGTATTCGATTTGCTATAATTTGCTGTCAACGTGTCGTGCCTTCGGCTGAGAATTAAGTTGTACACCTAATAAATAAATGCTTTGAAACCATACTCGACTAGCTCATTTCAACTCTCCGATCTGCAAGTCGTAGTCCTACGTTCCAAACTGACGGCTCAATCAGAATTGAATCTACCAGTAATTTTTTTCTCAATGTATTTCCTACTATTTAAATATACGTTTCAAAATTTCCACGGGGTGAACTTCCATTTAGCTCCTGTTTCAAGTAGTTTCCCGAGTTCGCATGTATTGCTCATGGAATACATGGAAGGAACTAGATCCACGGGGAAAAGATCTGCAGCTAAAGAAAGACAATATAAGTGATATACGTGTGTATAACAAAAAGAAATCTTGCGATTTCGAGCGGGGATATTTTCCGAATAGAATATATTTAAAGCATGGAATGTTGTACGAATCGATATATAAGGTGAGAAGAGAAATTTGCGACTTAGCAAATGACCAACTGAAAACATTTATTGCACAGATGCGGATTAATTAAAAAACAACATTCCTGAACTCTAAAAATCAAAAATGTTTTCTTGCCACGTGGAATACTGATTTAGTTTGGTGATCTACTGTCAGTTTTATCCTGTTATCGTGTCGTCACCTGTAAATGCGTTAACATTCATGACCTAATCATGCACAACCGCAGAATATGGTTGGAGAACACAGACAGGATATTAACCACAATGTCATGCGGAATCTCATGACATTGTAGTGAATGTTTTAAGAATAAAGAAAGTTTCTTCGTGTTAAGTCTATAAAGCACTGAATGCAGATCAGAAGAGGGAAAGTGTGGAGTGTTCTCATGAGACTGAAGAGCATTTTGAAGCTAACGAGGCTCAATTTTGGAGAAGGAATGTCTTTATGGGCAAAAGATATGTCTTTATGGGTGAACCACTTCGATCCTGAAGCAAAAGGACATCGCAGCAGAGGAAGTACTTTCATCTCTCATCTAAAGCGTTTTCAGTGCAGAAGTCGGCTAAGAAAGCCATAGCATCCGCAATGAGTTCATTTCTAATTTGAAGCAACCGGTTCCCGAGAAGGGAAAGAGCAGAGCCATCAGGCAGAAGCATTACCCGTGCCTCACACCGAGACTCGAATCCGGGATATCTCGGACGATTGATTACAAACCTGCGCCTCTGACAATACGGTCACGTGGGAGGGCGAAATGTGTTAAAAAATTATCCGTGCTGTTAGGAACTTTTTGTCGTACTGATACTGCGACATTCTCCTTCCACTGAATTTTCACACTAGTGGTTCTTGGTTCTGCTGTACAAATACAGAGTGTCCCTCATGTTACTTTACCCAAGCTTTTATTAATAACATAGTGAATAATTGCAGTTATTGAACGATATTTGGTACGAACATACCTTCATATGGAAAACAGAACCATATCATAAGAGATGTTGAAAGTTCCGACACTATGCATTGATACAGGCTTGAACACGAGACTCCATATTTCGGAAAGTTCGCGCCAGTTGTTTTTGCGTAATCGCTCCCACTACCTCGCAAATTTTGTTCTTGGCATTTGTTGCGAAACGACCATACATCTTGGATTACACCGACGAAGCGTGGATTCACTTATCGGGATACATAAATGCACAAAATACGCGTGTGTGGAAGATCCCCACGCATTTATCGAGGAACCACTTCGCGCAGAAAACATTGGAGGGTGGTGCGCACTGTCACGTCGGCGCATCATTTGGCCTATCTTTTTTCAGGATACGGTCGCAACAGCCGTCTACATGGAAATTTTTTAGGCATTCGTTAACCAACTGCACCCTGAAAAGCTGACCACTGAATATTTTCAACAAAATGGGGCAACTTGTCATACATCACATATGAGTATGGCTGAAATTGAGTTATTCTTTGGAAATGGCATGATTTCTAAAGGAAAGTCGCCACCTCGATCTCCTGACCTAACGCTCCCTGATTTCTTTCTCTTGGGGTATCTTAAATCTGTGGTGCTTCAGAGCAAGCTTACAGCCCTTAGGGCATTGAAAAACAACATCTACGAGGCAGTGGGACCGATTAGGCTGGAGAACTGGTACGAACTTTTTCAAAATATAGGCAAGCTTTTCTCGATGCCCAGGGTAGACACTTTCACCATCTCTTATGATATGGTTATGTTTTCCACGGATGAAGGTATGTTCCTACCAAATATAATTTAATTACTGTAATTATTCACAATGTTATTAATAAAAACTTGGGTAAAGTAGCGGGTGGAACACCCTCTGCTGTAATAGTGTGAACTGCATGTTTTTTGCTGTCACAAACCATCAAGTAACTCCCTTACTTGTAGTTCAGATCAAGAACCTGTAATGTGTGTTTAGACTTTAGAGGGTAATGAGGGCACAAACTGCCAGAAGTGCTAGTGAGCTATTCACATGTGTGCATATAATTAATACAGACAATTGACGTGGATTAGGAACATCAAATAAAAGTCATCGCTCTTTTCACGTTTTATAAGTGATTCACGGAAAACTTCACATCGGCCGCCACCGGGAATCTAACTCAGGGTCTTCTATTTACGCGCCGGGCATGCGCCACAGCGGCCTCGAATTCCTCCAGACTCACGTACGACTAACTGCCAAGTCACTTGGCAGGTTGCTTCTTGGAGCCCCGCACAATACTGGGGATTCACCAAAGATGGTAAGCAGCAACTGGAGAAATAACTAGGAGGCGAATATATGTGGTGCAGTGGCAGCATGTTTGGCGCGTAACTGGAAGACCCTGGGTTGGATTCCCGGTGGCGGCCGACGAGAATTTTTCCGTGACTCATTTATAAAAATATTCATTCGCCTCCTAGTTATTTGTCAGGCGCGTAACTGGAAGACCCTGAGTTCGATTCCCGATGGCGGCCGATGAGAATTTTTCCCTGACTCACTTTGATGTGTGCATATATTTTTCCAGTTCAACTGATATGTGGGTGTGTGTGTGTGTGTGTGTGAAAATCTTATTTTTAAATAATCGTTCGGTACAATAACAAGTAAGTGATTCGTTTAAAAATTAAACGTTTTCTAAATTGAAAGCCAACATGAACAAAGTCAGCTACTAAAGTTCTTAATAAAACCTACATAATAGGCTACGTCTGTCCCTAACGCTCTGACGTCACTCAGTACTTGCAGCACCATCTGCTTTTGTCCGGTGGCCGAAATCGAAACCAAACTCACCGCTAGCGAACGATACGTAAAATCAACGAGAAATACCGGAAAATAAAATAAAGTTATTAAGACAAACGACATCACCTGTGACAGCATGCACGTGCTCGAACAACTATCTGCGACGTTTATTCTATTACGTAGGTGTTATGTCGTGTTTCAAAAGAAATCAGCGTTATCATGGGAATATTGAAGGAGAATATTACGAAATTTTGTTGTTGGTGATCCTGTTTTGTTCTTGGAGATTTTGTTATAACTACCCATTAATTTTCAACCGTTTATTATACATCGTTATGTATATGTATTTCACGATTCGTGTTATAAAAAATTCAGTCACAGCTTTTTCACCCATGCATGGCATGGGCTATGAGTTAGCACTTAATTATAATTTCCTAGCAGAAGCTAGACAAAGTACGTTTAGAATAGAGTAATATTTGTCAGAAAAACGTGGTTAATTTGATTTACCTTACATGGCATTTCCAGAAAAGATAGAATATCTGGTTTATTTTCTGGAAGAACAGGATCCTGAAATCAGAAAAAAAGTTAGATGTTACTCATGTTCATAATTTTAGCGAGAAAGAAATCACTATTATTTAAATTTCATGTAATTAACAGAACTTTGCACAGTTAAGAAGGCTGTAGTCACAAAAACTTCAGGACACTGAATGTCTAAGAGCGTGAGAACTCTAAGAATCAAGGCAAAGCATTCTTTCCTGAGGCGCATTTATTCCCTGTTACACTTGATGAATATTTTCTCGTATTAAATATTACGCTAAACTTCACCCGTGTTCGTGTAGGAAGAAGATGGTATACTTTTCTATAGATGGATGACGTTAGAATGTACTGTTGTGAGTAATTTGCAGTTTTGCACACTGATTAGTGCTTCGTCATGATTGGTCAGAATACAACGCCTCAGAACATTGGCATCTGGGTCTGAGGCTGTGGCTTCTGATTTGTTGCAAATCCTGGTTAGGATAAAAGAAGGAGAACGAGTGACTTTCCTAAGTATGAAGGAGTTCATTTGGAAGTAAATGTCTTACTATATGTGACGTACCTCTGAGGTGACGCAAGAGACCAAACGGCAAGTTACAGCGATAAGCCAACGTTTGTGTTGTTCAGTCGGGAGAATAACTGGCTTCGGAGTAATGAGACGCGGATTGTAATTCCACCACCGGCAAATGGGCTCATTTTCAGATTGGCGCCTGAACGTAAAATTGGAATTCTTGGCCGTGAACTTCGAGAATATTAAGTGATGCTTCTTCCACCCATCATCTGAAATTTAATAGAAAAAACTCGTCTTCCACTGGGAGCTACATCAAGGATGGTTTGCCAGCTAACCCGGAAACCTACTATTTCGTCCCAGCCCTTCCTGAAGGGGGAAGGGGAGGATATATGTGTGACGTAGCCGCCCCGGTGGCACAATGGTCTAAGCGAAGGCTTCTGGTCATTCGTCCGGAAGAGGTCCGTGTTTGAATACCGGTGAGGCATGGATGTTGTGTTTATCTTACGGCGCTGGCTCTCTCCCTTCCTTGGAACAAATGGCTCTAAATTAGGGACGGGAGACTGCTTATAGCCATTGAGTTGTTCGCGGTGGTCGTTAAACCTCCAATTAAAAAAAAATATATATATATATTCTATAAAGAAGATACCTAAGCAAAAAAATACATATATAATTTTGACTCACACCTAATACAACATAGAAAAGGTTATGTATCTACCTGTGTGAGTAAAAGGAGAAAAAGATAAAAAAATTAAAACAAAACAACTGAATGTAGAAGGTGTCGAGAATACTGAGCCTTGGCTTTATCAAGGACCAGCAAAAACTCTGCATTTTCTCACTTCCACAAAGACCTAGTTGGAAATGGGTTTCTGCAAGGCCATAGATGCAAGTAACATTCCCACCTAAAATAGTTAAAAAATATATATATATAAGTCATGTCCTCCGTAGAGTAGCATGACCTAGCACTAGTTAACAATTTCGCTTGCATCCATTAACCTTCATGGCCCGACCCATGCTCTTCATCTGTTACTATTACACAGAGAGAAGAAGATTAAAGAGAACTCAAGCTGTGAGAGTGACATAATAAATGGAAATGATTTTCAGCTATAACGAAATTCCAAGTTCGTTTGAGAGAGAATTTAAACTTGAAAAACAATGCAAAAGCAATAGTTAAAAACTACAAACTTAACTCTTCGAGCTACATTCCTGTAATTACTTCTTGTTCTTGTGATGAACATAAAGAAACAGTTCACTATGATAAGAATTACAACCATATTATCACCGGAAACTTGAGTTATGTTGAAAATGAAAAGCTTAGGAATTTATTAGAGTATGGCTCTAAATTCAGACCTTCCTTCACGATTTCCAAAGAAAGGATTCTTGAGAGCTTCACTCAAGATGTAAATAAGTACATCGTAAAAACCAGTTTGACGTACAATCAGCCTATTGAGGCCTTCGCAGAATGGAAATATAATATAATCAATAGCTTCACCGGTGAGTTGGCAGGTCTGGACTTTTGTTTCGACAGAAATCTCTTTTTCTCTGGAGAAGCTAAAAGGTCACTCTCCAAACTACAAGACCAATTTATTTTTACCACTACGGATAAAGCTAGCAATAATTTTGCAATTATCTGTAAGAAGTTCTATTTTGAATTGTTAACTATAGAACTCAATAATAGAGTAACATACGAGCCCGTAAGTTATTCTACCAAGCAGTTAGAAAATCGGTTTAAGGCATTCTTCAAGAAACTTAAAATTCCACAAACTAGAAGATATGGGCCTGAATTTCCATTTCTTTTTGCAACGGTTAAGTTTCATAAGGATCCTGTGAAGTTCAGGTTCATAGCTAGTGGAGTAAGGAGTCATAAAAAGAAAATAGATCTTGCTTTTGAAGATGTCTTAAAGAAGGTTTTGAAACACATTAGAAACTGTTCTAACTTGATGTACAGAGATTTTTGGATAATTAATAATAATGCAGAAGTAATTTCTACTATACTCAAAGTTTGTCCCCTAGATATTAATAGTTATGATTTTGAAAACCTATATACTAATCTGCCTCTATCAGATATAATCACTACATTTAAGGAGCTGTATGCAGAATTTAAACTTAACCAATTTGTTGATGTAGGAACTTGGAACTCTTATCTCAATTGCTGCATAAAAAATAACCATATCTTATATAATAATACTCTCTATAAGCAAGTGAACGGTATTCCAATGGGAACATCAATGTCCACAAATATCGCTAATCTATTCCTGTTCTTTAAGGAATATAAATTCATTAAAAATCACCCCACCTGCTCAGATAACTACCTTTACACTTTTAGATATATTGATGATCTGCTGTGTATCAATAATTCAGAAGTTATAGAGAGTGATTTTGATAATATCTATCCTAGCTCTCTTAACTTATGTAAAACCAACCACAGTAATCAGGAACTTGAGTTCCTAGACTTAAGCATTAAGCTCAACAGAGGTAACCCATCTATTAGCCTCTTTGATAAAAGAGTTAATTTTCCTTTCAAAGTAATTAAATATCTACACTGGAATAATAACATTTCAACCAAAGTAATTGAGAATGTACTAATTTCTCAGGTCCTAAGAATTTCAAGAATTTGCAGCAACAATTTGGATTTCAATTACCACATTAATATACTATTAGAAAGTTTTCTAGAGAACGAAATTCCTTCTTCTTTCATCAAAAGAACTTTAAGAAAAATTATTCTGAATAATAGAGTAAGGTTGGCAGATCTGCTTTAATTTTCTACACAGTTAATAATATGATTCTGACCAATCAAAGCCGTAAGGAAGTTGGCTAGAGGATGCCTATTAACTACCTAAAGGAACCTTAGTGCTATGGATATGACGGTCCTATTAAAACAAAAAATTAAATAATATAAACAAAATCACAAAAAAAGCTTAAAAATCTGTTTATAACAGAAAATAAAAACAAATAAAAAAGAAAACTAGTTATTCATCACTAGGATAGCTATACTAAAAATAGTAAAACCAACATTAAAATTAATAAGATTCTGATTAATCTATAGAAGCTCACTAAGGTGATTTAATACATGCGAAGATTATTAAATAAACTGCTCGTGTATTTTATAATATTTCTCATGTATTCTGGAGAGTTAATTCTGCTCATTCTGATCATACAGATCCACAGTCTTAAGTTTATATATTTTTTCTCTGGTTAAAATCTCTGCGCATTGGTTTCTTGCTGTATGAGGAGGCCATCAGCCCCACCCTCACTGCCCCCCAGCGTCTAGGGAGTGGCGGAAGGGGTCAGCCATGTTCTCCTCTTGTGTGGAGAAAAGTTTTTGTCACACAAGAGGTAAGCTCTCTTCCTTGTTTTTGGGTTCTAGGTTTTATAAGTTCATGTTTGTACTTTATGTACCTTTTCTCTGTCGTTTTTTAGCTTTTCAGCTTTTAAGCATTGGTTTGTCTGTTAACATTTTTGCGGGTTTTAACTCTTACTTTTCTTTGTAACTTTGAGCGTCTTTTGGGGTACCTAGGAACAGAAGAAGGCTAAGCCTGTTCCTTTTCTATGCGCTGTCGATGCGCTGTTTTTTCAAAGTAGTTAAGTTCTTAATAACTAATTAATTATGCACTTAAAGCACTGCTGAAATACTTTGTACATATTGCAACTAACTGTTTAAGGTATATAACTTTCACAAAGTTTTCTTTAGTTAATATTTATCTTTAACTTATTCTCGTTTTCGTGCTGTCATAAGTTGTAGAGTAGGGGGTTTTTAGACTCAAGTTTTCTTTCAAAAATCTGTTCGTTATAAGTTAACCTTTCCTTTTTTAATTGCAATGTAAAATTTGGATTTCTTTTGCATTGTTTTTCAAGTTTAAATTCTCTCTCAAACGAACTTGGAATTTCGTTATAGCTGAAAATCATTTCCATTTATTATGTCACTCTCACAGCTTGAGTTCTCTTTAATCTTCTTCTCTCTGTGTAATAGTAACAGATGAAGAGCATGGGTCGGGCCATGAAGGTTAATGGATGCAAGCGAAATTGTTAACTAGTGCTAGGTCATGCTACTCTACGGAGGACATGACTTATATATATATATTTTTTAACTATTTTAGGTGGGAATGTTACTTGCATCTATGGCCTTGCAGAAACCCATTTCCAACTAGGTCTTTGTGGAAGTGAAAAAATGCAGAGTTTTTGCTGGTCCTTGATAAAGCCAAGGCTCAGTATTCTCGACACCTTCTACATTCAGTTGTTTTGTTTTAATTTTTTTATCTTTTCTCCTTTTACTCACACAGGTAGATACATAACCTTTTCTATGTTGTATTAGGTGTGAGTCAAAATTATATATGTATTTTTTTGCTTAGGTATCTTCTTTATAGAATGTGTATTCTGAATTTTCAAAACTGCTGCGTTGCGCGTTTTGATTTTCAGGTTATTTTGCACCCTTCGTTTTAAATTCTAAAATTTTTTCCCTAGTCTTCAGTTTTGCTCTTAAGTATATATATATATATATATATACTGTATATGTACAAAGGCTGCAGACAACACAAAGAGGCATGGAGAGGTGCATGCTTGGTGTAGCCAGGAGAGCCACCCCGGTGGCGCAGTGGTCTAAGCGATTGCCTCTGATCATTCGTCGAAAAGGGGTCCGTGTTCGAATCCCGGTAAGGTATGGATGTTGTGTTTGTCTTACGGCACTAGCTTTCTCCCTTCCCTGGAGCCAGTGACCCTAAATTGGGGACGGGCGACTGCTTACAGCCCATTAAGTTGCTCACGATGGTCGTTAAACCTCCAATCAAAAGAAAAAAAAATAACCAGGAGAGATAAGAAGAGGAACTCGTGGATCCGAAAAATGACAAGAGTGGAAGACATCGTGATCAGAGTTAAATCCCTGAAATGGCAATGGGCTGGACATACTGCCAGAAGGACTGACCATCGATGGACAGCCGAAGTTTTAGATTGGATTCCAAGGGACAGGAAAAGACCCAGAAGAAGACCACATGGGAGATGGGTAGATGAAATTCAAAAGTATGCGGGAGTGACATGGAGGAGACTGGCACAAGACAGACCGTTGTGGAGGAAACTTGGGAAGACCTTCGTCCAGCAGTGGATTGATAATGGTTGACAATGATGATGATGATGATGATATATGTGTGACGTACCACTGAGGTGAAGCGAGATTCAAAACGTTAAGTTGCAGCGATAAGCCATGGTCGGTGTAGTTCAGTCGGCAGAATAACTTGCTCCGGAGCGAGAAGACGTAGTTCGAATCCCACCACACACAGAAATGGGGCTGTATTTTTACACGTTTCTTCAAACCCTCCAAAGTGTGAAGCGCATTTCCTATTTATTAGGGAAAGAGGAAATATTGGAGAATAAGTCTTGTTGTTGAAGTGTACCGTAAAGTAACGCTTCAGTTCATCTCTGACTGGAACACAATGTCAGTGTAAACATTTTGTTAGGTTTCATAAAAGTAAACAATCACCGTTGGCCAGATCTAGATTGTAAAGTGAATCACTGAGTTTCTGGAAGCCGTAATCCGTCACTGTAATGTTCGCAATTTGTGCATAGGGATATTGTCAGGTGAAGAAGGGCCATCTCTAGTCAATTTATCGTGTAGTTTCTTAATTATGTTGCCCACTAAAGTATTCAGTGTTTCAGAAGATGAATCCCTGATCACTGTTTTATTGTGTTCCAAGTAGTTTCCAAGCAGAATTCCGTTTGAATCAGAAAACACAATGTCCATAATTTTCTCAGCTTATGGTTGTCCGAAATGTCATTGGTTGGGTAGAAACTTTTCGCATCTACCGCAAGTATTCCGCCAACATCCACTCCCGTACACTTTACAGACGAATCCATGTTTCTTCTCCAGTAAGTACTCTTGAGAAAAAGATTTCTTCAAATGCTTCATAAAGTGCTAAATTGTTCTCCGAAGACTGAACTCCGAGCTACTTCTTTGGTAAAGTGAAGTCCCAGAACAGGATGTTCCAAATGAGCATAGAAAATGCCTAAATGGTGAAGATTATCACGAAAGAGATCTAAAACTGTTGCAGTAAAGCGCTTGTTTTCTATTGCAAGGATTTCAGTTTCTTTATATTTTTCTAGAGAATAAGAACCGCTTTCGATTATTCCGAAAGCATCAGCTATTTAAACCAAAATATCAACTGGTATTCTAAAACTGCAGCTTCACTTTGTACAATCAATGTTTGCTCACGCTATACGTGAGAAAATATCACTCCACCTCAGTGTTTCTCACGAAATATTGAGGTGCAGCGTAGCTTCAGGCTATTCATATCATCATCTTATAAGGAACGTTGTTTCATATTCTGCAACTCTCTCACAACTTAGGAAGACACAGAATTGAAAACTTAAAAAAAAGGCAAATAAAGACGTGTAAAAATAATTAGATAACTTATCTATGTCCTTCATATCGTCCTCAGCATAAACTATTGCTAATTCACTGCTGGATGTAGATCTCCCGAAGTCTCTTCCACAACTTTTGTGTAGTCGTTATTAAATGCTAAACTGCTGGTGTTTTTTTCCATTAGCTTTACAAAACAGAGGATTGTAAGCAATACATTGCTTAATTTTTTGTTTGTGACGTACCATTAAAAATGGGAGCTGTGTATGAAATTCAGAATTTATTGTAACCATGTGCTGACAACTGAAAGAAGACTGGAATGATGCATTCTTGCTGTAACCAGGAAAGATAAGAAGAAATCGTAGATCAGGAAAATGACGACAGTGGAAGACATCATGATCAAATTAAAATCACTGAAATGGCAATGGGATGAACATATTGCCAAAAGGATGTACCACCATCGATGGACAACCGAAATTTTACACTGGGTACCAAGGGACAGGAAACGACCAAGAAGACGACCACGTGGGAAATATGTGGATGAAATTCGAAAGCATGCCGTAAAGGCATGCATGGCCCTGGCTCATGGCAGACCGTCCTGGAAGAAACTTGGGAAGACCTTCAGCCAAATTTGATTCAAAATGGTTGACAATGATGTTGATATATTATAGCATTGACTATTATCAATCCACTGCCTGATGAGGATTTTTCCAATTTTTTTCCACAACTTCCTACCTTGAGCCTATCTCTCCCAAGTCACTGCAGCATGCTTTCGATTTTCATTCACCCATCACCCACCTGGTTTCTTCTGGGTCATTATCTGTCCCTTGGTATTCAATCCAGTGTTTCAGTTGTTCAACAGTGGCCAGTTCTTCAACAATATGTCTTGTACATTGTCATTTCAGACTCTTTATCTTGATTATGATGCCCTCAACAACTGTCATTTTCTGATCCATGAGTTCTTTATCCCTATCTTTCCTGGTTTCATCAAGCATACAACTCTGCATGACACTTTAATTTGTCTGCAGCTTCTGAATGTCTTTTTTAGTTGAGTTTCATGTCTCTAATTCATAAGTAAGAACTGGAAGGATGTAGTGACTGCACTTCGTAACTTTTCTGTAAAGACACAATGGTAAATTTCTCCTGAAAATTGTACTGTTTCTTCCAAAAGCTCTCCAGTAGAAAGATGTACTGTGAAAATAATACTTTTTTAAATTATCGCTTCAGTACCACTTAGGGCAATTTATATCAATGTATTGTTTATTTGGTTGGCGAGTTTATTTTGTTTCCTTTTTTACAGTCAAGAGTAAGACAATAGAAGTAATATTACCAAACCAAATCTGGACCCCGAACATCACTTCGTTTAGTTTTTTGAGTGATTACTTTTCACCTACAACATTTCAAGGCATTTACATTATTAACATTGGTGTTCAACTTGTGTGAAAGAAACAAAACGTGCATTCATATCATTGCAACATTAATCCTTTATGCAGCATTATGAAGAACGTTCTGTTAAAATAATCTCTATACCAAATTTTAATAGATTCCGCGTACCTGGACTTTTCTGAGTAAAGATTTTTCAGGGAAAACATGAAAGGTGTATTTGTAAAACTCACATGGATGCATATTCAGGGCGTGGCAACCTCAACCAATGAATGAGCAACCAGAACATTTTGTGTAAAAACAAATTATGGAACACGGTTTCCAGTTAGCAAATTAATATGGAAAGCAATATGATTTTCAAATTGTATGTACACCAGTAAATGTTCTATAGCTTGCTAACAAAAGTTAAAAAGTTGGATTAAAAATAAAGTTAGAGGAAATAAGTCTGGCGTACAATGCTTTTAAAAGAATTGAATATTTCGAGATTGATGGGGCAAAGTTAGTTAGGAGTGACGGATGTCTTCATCTATCTTGAACAACGGATTTCAAGGAAGACCCACTTTGAAGATAAAACTAATAGGAGTACAAAATTTGGCTGCAGCGCATTCGGAAGAAACAATACAAATATCCGTTATGAGCACACCAGACTATGCCAAATCAAAATGTTTATAGCGTAGCATAAATGAGTTTATTTAATTGCGCCAAACAGAATATAGAAATTGAAATTTGTTCCATAGAGCGTACAATTCATGCAAGCTCGTTAGACTAAATATAAAGGAAATCGAGAATATTTACAATAAAAGTATAAAAACCGAATATAAAAAAGATGATATAGACAGAATACACAGAAATATAAAAATATAGACAATGAGACGAGCATGGTACATCACATGTACCCTAGGCTTTACATATTGGTTGAACAATTTAGTATGTAAATACAACATCAGTATAGCAATAAAATTACCTACCACTTTATCGTATATAACATCTAACTTCAAGAAGAAACAATGCAAGAAGAAAAAGCAAGTGTGTAAGCTGTACGGATAGTATACGGTAACCGGAGAAAAGTTATAAAGAGGAATGACAAAGCAATCCTTAAACACCAGATGTAAAGAACACATGAGAAGTGTCAACCAGGACATGCAGAATACAGCACTTACCACGAAAGCCATACACTGCTTGGCCGTTCCTCTATGTAACAATATTAAATGAGTTTCCCCTTACGCGAACTTCAAACAAGCTGGCATCATGAAAACAGTTACAATCCCCTTCAGCAAGCCAGAATGCAATGATGTTGTCTCTATGTAACTACCAATAGTATGGCATGCATCATTAAAGGATGGAAACACGTCACAGCATACCGTATAATTGCACGATAAATACTCTTCATGCGTCTCGTGGTGTCTTCCACGCCATTTTCAAAAATCATGTCTGCTTCTCCGCGTTCTAATTCTCTGCATAACTACTGCCATGAAAAAGCCTCGAGTTCGAAAACCAAAGCTGGGCAATCACAATCAGTATAATTTCCTTTTATCCGAGCGTTTGTTCCACTTTGGCGGGCCACTGGAAAGAGCGTTTGCCTGTTTTAAAAATTGTCAAACTTCAACCAATATACCTTTTTTAGCAAGTCTTTTGTAAAAAAATTGCTTATGATATCGGGTTGTCCGTCCGTCCATCTGTCTGTCTGTCTGTCTGTCTGTCTGTGGACACCATATCTCTGCCAGTATTAGTCCGATTTGAAAAATTATTTTTGCCATGGGAAGCTTGAAATATGTGAATGACGATCCTTAATTTTGTTTTTGTTTTTACGATGTACAATTTCGCAGCTAGAGGGCGTAAATGCACTTGATATCGAATTCAAAATACATTTAATTCCATATATTTGCATTTGAATATCCGATTGAAAAACTTCTTTTATCTTTCGATTCCATTTATCTCGAAGTGTATTTTAGGCACAGTAACTTTCTCAAGTTACGCATAGATTTCCAGCTACGGGGTGTAAAAGTGAATTGCATTTCCCCCGATATATCTACTTCTAAAACCCCGATTTGAATTTTTTTTCTTCAGAGGATGATGATGGAAAATGTTTTGCATATATTTTTGGTAAAAAAATTGGTTTGGCTACTAGGGGGCGTAAGTCTTAATTTCCGTTTCTGATGCATTTGCACCAAGATGTGAGTTTCGAAAATCTCGGCTGAAAAAAATAATTTGTGGACAGATACTATTCACGTCGATAAACCTTTTCGGAATATATTATTCTTAAAATAATGCATCGCCAGGAAGCCTAGATGTAGATCTTATTTTTGTCAATATCTCTACTCCTAAGAGTTCGATTAAAATAAAATTATTTGTTGGAAAGCGTTTCCGGTGCGAAATGTGTTTCATATAATTTCAAAATTTTCAAGTAATTCATAGATTTTCCACTACGGGTCGATAAAGTAAATTGCGTTTCCCCAGATATTTCTGCTTCTAGAACTCCGATTTGAAAAATTCTTCCTGTAACTCATACAGTTCCCGATGGGAAATGTTTTTCATATAACTTCTAATATTTGTTAAAGAATGGTTTGGCCACCAGGGGGCATAATTTTAAATTTCTGCTTCAGTTGCATTTGCAGCAAAATGTCAGCTCCTCAAAACTTGGCTGAAAAAAAAATATTTCCTGGCCCGATACGGCTCACATCGAAAAACCTTTTTAGAACATATTTTTCTTAATATAATACATGTGTTTTCTACCAGGAGGCGTAGATGCATATCTTATATTTGTCGATATCTCTGCTTCTAAGTGTCAAATTTGAAAAATTCTTTCTTTGTTGGAAAGCGTTTTCGCTGTGAAATGTTTTTCATATATTTTCAAATTTTTCCTAACGCGCAAGTCTGCAACCAGATGGTATACGTTCACGATTCCGTTTACAGAACTATCTGCGGGATTAAAAGCTCGATTGAAAAACTTCTTTCTTCGGTCAGGTATTACTGTTTTCCGTACTAGTTCCATTGACTTTGAATAGTTTTGATAAATTTAATTGGCGTCAGAACGGATTCAAAAGACGTGCTCATTACACCCGAAAATTCAGTGTCATCTTTCTTGTTTGTTGTTGAAATGTTCATGAAATATACTTTCAGATTTGGTTATCACAAAAAAAAAAAAAAAAAAAAACCTGGTTATTAAAACATTACTCTACATATCTTATTTTTCATCGTCATTATTGACTGGCTTATATGCAGGGTGATTGTAAACTCCTTCAACAAAACAAGAGGGGTGATAGTGCACATTAAGACGAACAATATTTGCAATGGAGCCTAGGGCCGCATTCTACTCCTAGTGTCAGAAAAGAGCACGTTCGAAAAACGATGAGGAGCAATCATTTAAAAAACGCAGCCGAACCCGTTCAGCGATATTACCGTGCGAACATCACATGAAAATTAATGTGTACGTCTGAGGAGCAAAACAAGCACAAAATTATCTCCCTGACGGAGAGACATGTGGTTTATGCATGATGGGACCCCAGCACACTTTACCACAGAGGTCCGATACCTCCTACATGCGACATATCCCGGGCGGTGGATTGGACGCCGTGGACCTGTGGCTTGGCCTCCATGCTCACCGGACCTTAATCCAATGGACTTCTTCTTCTGGGGGCACATGAAACATTTATGTACAGGACAGCTTTGGACTCTCTAGAAGATCTCGTCGCTCGAATCGCTGTTGCTGCGGACAAGATCAACACCACACCGGGAGTTTAGGAGAGGGTGCGACAGTCATTCGTTCGCCGGTGTGGGCTGTGCAACGACGCCCTTAAACGCCAGTTTCAGTAGCTTTTTTAAGTCTTTCTCTGGTGCGATTGGAATTGTGCAACTCATAAACTAGGTATGTCTCTTTGTTTACACTAATGAATGCTCAACGTGGATATGTAACCTTACTCTTTTCTAGCACTGGCAGTGGAAAGCAGCCTGGGTTCCATTGCAAATATTGTTCGTCTTGATGTGTACTATCACCCCTCTTGTTTTGTTGAAGGAGTTTACAATCACGCTGTATAGTTCCTCTATATTGTTTTATGCCAATAAAAAGCTTTTGACCTTGAAACAGATCAACGTTTTTTATAAGCGTTTTGATCTTGAAAGAGTTGTGACGTATACTCTAATTTAACTTTTCTTTTTAGTTTCTTTCTTTGTGTGCGTTTGGGTTCCTTCTCCTTTGCGTTTTCCAAACTAACTTTCTTTCTCGCAAGAGTATGGTTGCCAAGACCTTGAGGTGAGAAAGCACGACGTGTATATTTGTCAGATGAGAACGGAATGATACATAATGTTTGAGAAGCAGCAGTACAGAGAGAGTATGGAAGTTATCATACTAATTGTGAAGGGAAGTTTATTAAATTGATGTTTCAGTTATTTGAAGGCTACGTGTTCTACTTTAGTGTTGGTGTTGTTCTCTTAACCAAGTGTTATTATTATTATTAACTCACGTTCGTTTCATTACATCCTGTCGAAGTGCCAAAGTATTAGTAGCTGAATAAGGACTAATCGTGACCTTTTCTTGACGTTTCCTTGAATGACTCCAGCTTCACTGCAGGGAAAGTTTTTATGTAGTGTTCAGTGAGCTCTATCTACACAAACATTACACAGTATAATTTTAATGCAATTTATCATCATCCCTTAAAGCTGTCTTTGAATGAGTGTTAGGGTTCCTCTTCTACAATAGATGGCGCAAAAAGACACTCCCTGGGCGTGGCTTTTACGTCTTCAGGAACTGTCCCAGAAGTTGGTGTCACCAAATCACTGCAGACCTCGCCATATTCAAAATAGATGCGGTCTCTCATTGGCTCCACAATGAAAAGACAAAATACGCGCTGTTACGGTTTAACCGGTTTCCATAGCTCAAATTCAGGAGTTATCTGCTAATGTACACATTTTCTCTTCAAAAAATGAACGTACTGTAGGATTTAAAGTGATTTATGGGAGACAAGATTTCAGTCTCACTTTTAGCCCCATTCAATTATTTCTATTTGGCCTAGATAATTAAAAAAATCAGACAGAAATGAGAGATTTCGTTTTTTCCAGACAGAAACACTACTAAGCTAACTTATCGCGCCATCTAGCGCCCAAATTGAAATACTTCCGAGTTAGATAAATTGAATTTTAAAAACAATTATAACAACTTTTTGGGAATAATAACCGTGGCAAATATTAGCCATGGGTCGTTTTTATTTGTGCTCAAAATTCCAAACACTACAAAATAATAATAGTCTTTGAGAAAATGTGTACAAAAGAATTTACATTGCAGATATAGGATGGAATTTCTCTTACACTCATTCAAAGGTAGCCTTACAAGAGAAATGTTTACTCAATGCATTCTTCCAGTTCATACTTATTTGTCAGAGGCCTTAACCAAAAATTAACATACAGAGGCTGCGGATAACTCGAAGAAACATGGAGAGAAGCATGTTTGGGGCAACCCAGAAAGGTAGGAACAGGAACTCATAGATCAAGAAAATGACAAGAGTTGATTTGATTAAAGTACATATCCTCAAGAAGCAATGAGCAGGGCATGCGCAATACGGCAATTAAGTAATGGGGCTTTCTTTCATAAATTCCGGAAAAGCACACGGTACAGGAAGGTATGGTCTTTGATAAGTCATTTATCAGCTATGCGGTGGCTACGCTTGCGTGATAATTGCGCAGATGATTATTTGCGCTGTGCATGACGTCATTCCGCGGAAGAACATTATCACAGCTCTTTCGTGGAGCAGAGAGCAAATATCCAGTTATGTTTGAAAATCCGTAAAACGGCAACTCAGACAGTTTAACTGTTGCGTGATGTGTACAGGGATAATTGCCTAACTTCTTCACAAATATTCCAACGGTATGCACATTTCAAGGGTGGGCGGGAAGATTTGGAAAATGACGGAATCTCCGATTTCAGAGCGCACGTCTGAACTTATTGAGAAATTTCTCGAAAGGATAAAATGTCATCGTTGCGTGAACTTGAAGAATGTGAACTCAGTTTTAATAAAGAGACGATTCGTCAAATTTCTCTGCAAAATTGAGAAGGGGGAGATAATTTTTTGCTCGTTTTGCTCCACGTGCTTTTTCAGAAGACTAAAAATGTGCACGAGCGAATTACGCAAAAGACATCCTGGGGACCGCAGAAATAATGCAAAACAATTTCCAAAGCATTGTGGGAGGGGATAAGACATGTTTGCGTTATGACCCGAAACGAAGCGTCAGAGTGTTCGCTAGAAGTCGCCACAGTCACCCAAAGGAAAGAAGATCACTTACAGAAGTCCAAACCCAAAACACTGCTTGTGTGCTTTTACGACAGCAAAGAAATTCTGCATCACGAGTTCATTCCTGAAAGTACAACTGTGCTTACACATCCATTTCGGAACGATTGTGGAAGAGGATAGATTGTTTTTGTCAAGCTTGAGCGCTAAAATTGGTAATGATTCACGGTAGCACACCCATACAGAGAGAAGTCAGTGTACAACAATTTCTGGCACGAAAATAAATGTGTGTACTCGACCATCTCCACTATTCTCCAGATTTCTCCCCGTGTGACTACTTTCTATTCCTTAAATTAAAGCTGCCTTTAAAAGAAATATTTTTCAAAACATTGAAGAGATACAAAGAACTGTGGCCTAAGCTCTTCACTCCATACCAAAACGATGACCACCTTCCTTTGCTTTTGCTGATCGTGCCTCTTCTTGAACTAACGCAGGAGGAATGTGCACTATATTGACAAAAGTCACCGGACACCCCTTCAAAAGCTAATGAACGGATCCATTGCGTTGCTAAGATGCGCAATACATCTGCAAACGGTATAAAAATAAGCCTGCAGCTGACCGCAATCATATCGCACTGTGAGGTTGAGTGAAAATGTCGCGGCAGGAGAGAACTGACTTTGAGAAAGGAAATACTGTTGGGTGTTATAATAGTATGTTGTCCATCACAGGAACCGAGAGGCGTTTAAACATACCGAAGTCAACTGAATAAGTGGAAGACACATGGTGTGCCTGAAGCAGCAAAACGTACTGGCACACCAAAGAAAATCAGTGATAGAGGACGTCAAAGCTCAGAAGAGTCATTACAGCTGATCGACGGAGTACTGCACAAGACCTCAGTGTGCAGGTGAGCAAAAATGCATGAATGGTATGTACACGTACCATTCGCAGAGAATTTCCTTCCATGGGTTACCGTGGGCGTGCGACTGCTCATAAGCCTTTCATCTTCACTCGGAATGCTACTCGTCGTTTAGCAAGGAGTACAGAACATTTATCGTGGATCGTAGATCAATGAAAAGGAGTCGAATGGACTGATGAATCCAGATACACGATTCATAAGTCTGATGACCGTGTGTGAGCATGGCGGAAGCCGGGGGAACGCTATTTACCACAGTGTACTCTTTCTTCGGTCAAGTTTGGAGCTGGCAGTGTACTCGTGTGGAGGTGGTTTTCGTGGTATGGTCCAGGCCCATTGGTTATCGTGGACAAACCTGTTAACCAGCACGTCTACCTCGATATTCTGGACAATTATGCCCTACCAACTCTGTGGCAATACTATGGAACCGAGCCTTGTTGGTACCAGCAGGATAATGCACCGAGCCATAAAGCAAGGACTTTTGCGGCGTGGTTTCACGATAATTCTCTATCGTGTGGGGACTGGCCAGCACAGAGCCCAGATCTTAATCCCATAGAGCACCTATAGGATGAATTACAGCGCCGCATAAGAAGTTTGGAACCAAGGCCAACTACTAAGCAACAGTTAGCGGCAGCATTATGTACTGAATGGAAGCGCATACCTATCGCTGTGTTCCAATACCTTGTCGAATGCATGTCTCGAAGGGTCAGTGCATGCATTAAGGCCAAAGGTGGACCTACACCGTACTAATAATGTATGTCAATAAATGCTATGTTGTGTTTCTCTTCTAGGTGACCGGTGACCTTTGTAAATATAGTGTATTTCGAATAAAATACATTCAGGCACGTTCTTCGGCTTTTCCATTTTTTTTTTAAATTCAGTATCATTACGTAATTTCGGCACTGTGTATTTCTTCAAGAACTGACCACAGCTGAACACCAAGGGACAGGAAAAACCACGTAGGAGATGGATGGAAAAAAAATTCAAAAACTTGCCGGAGTGGCATGGAAAAAAGTTACTCAATACATACATGTATTTGTGAAAGAGACTTGAGGAGACCTTCATCCAGCAGTTGATTGAGAATGGCTTATGATTACGATGATGATGATGATGATGATGATATATTGCATCCTGTTCCTTATGAGAAACAACACTTCGGAGATAGAGAGAGAATAATCATGAGCCGAGAATCACTCAAGCTCATCCGAGTTTGCTGAAAAATAATAGATTTCGGAAGGTAGGCTCATAAAGTTGGGACGAAGAAAGTGGAAGGAAATAATGGACTTCTGCTGGAATAAAACAAAGCGTTTGTGTGTTGACGTAAACATTTCAACAAAGTCAAGGAACAGTCTATATCGTCAAAGGCACGTTTCTTGTCGGATGCCATTTGGAGATGTTTTCTTTCCCTGAGATTTCCTTCCATTCGATTTGACGAAGACTTTTATCGCCCTTCTTCTCCTCACAAGACTGATTCTTCCCGGTTTCCTTAGATCCTTTTTTTTTTTTTTTTTGTATTTCTTGCTCAGAACATTATCTCATTTCTTGGTGGCCAGGGATGTTTCCTGAAGATCTTTTGCCCTTTTATCTCCAAGAAGACCGTATCTTGGTCATCTCTAAATCAAATAAATCGAATTGCTTTGTTTGTACTGACCACTTTCCAACATTTCTCTGCTTATTTAACCTTGAAATTACGTGTATAGTTTTGTCATCTTTCTTTTAAATGAACTGCCGCGGATAGTTATTTTATATTTCTTTATTTCTTTTAGTCTCCATTGAGTTTTTTTCTCATTGAACTTTCTTTTTGCAATAATGTACCGGGTGCTCCAAGAGTCTTTCATTAGTTGCAAGCATATCTCTACTTTAACCTTTCTTTTTAGTTTATTTTTATAATGTAAGTTATGTTACTCCTTCGTTGCATTTTCATTCTTAACGCCGCGTCACATCCTCCAAGTTTCTCCCTACGTTTTTTCAACTACTGGCAGCTAGTCCGATTGTAAATAAGAAGTGACAATCTCGGTATGACGACGAGTCGACAACTATGTAATCTCTAAACTGCGTGCAGACAACGATATAGTCTGTAAAAAAGTGTGTTTCTCTTATTATACATTTTGACAAACACTCTAATTTAACCTTCCGTTTTAGTTTCTGCATTCTTATGTAAATTTGGTTTATTCTCTTTAAACGTTCTTTTACTAAACTCAACACCAAATTTTATGTCTCGACGAATTTGAGTTTGGCAACAGGTCAGAAGTCTGACCTGTTGTCATACTCGAATACGTGAGCATACGTCATTGAATTCTGTCCTGACAACGAACCAGAAGTCAATGACGTGTGCTCAAGTTTAAGATAAGAGTTACTGTTTACAATGTATCAGCCTCAGAATGCTTTGGACGATGTTTACGAGTATGTTATCGTTTTGGAGTTCTAAATGTTTTCACGCTCAACGTTTTGCTACATAATACTGTTGAAAAGCAAGCGCAGAGTTGTATGACGCTGATTGTTAAAGAGCAGAGAAGATATCTATATTAAATATTTGATTGACTACAATTATCGATGGTGACTACTTAATTGCCGTGGAATGAACAAGTTTAAACTGTAAGTGGCTTAGAATCACTTAAGAACCCTATTAATTTATTAGGAAGTGTGTGTGTGTGTGTGTGTGTGTGTGCCTAATTATCTCTTTCATATATAATTAAGACTTTCAGCAAGCAATGAAGCTATCCGGGTGCAACGAAAAAACGAAAAAGATGCTGTAAGACATATTAAACTTATTGCTATAATGCAATATGTACTTATATACTTATTGCTAAAATGCAATATATACTTATATACTTATTGCTATATTGCAATAAGTTGTAACATTAGAGTGAAGCTATTAGCTGACATTAATATGAAAGCAAAAACCTCAGATTTAGTGTTTTACAGGAAAGAAAATTTAACGTTAGGCTAATAGTTACTATTACAAGCATTCTTAAATTAACTATAGTACTACAACGTCTGTGATTAGTTAAGTGACTATTTCTCGTTGTGTTTGACGGGCGGACCTGTATGCTTCAACGAAGAACAACATAAGAAATGAAAGTCATCTGCTTTGCCTTTAATGTATCCTAGACGTAGTAGCACATACAGTAGTTTCTTAAATTAACTATTATACTATAACGTCTATGATTAGTAAAGTGACTATTTCAAGTTGTGTTTGACAGGTGAGCCTGTATGCTTCAAGGAAGAACAAAATAAAAGATGAAAGTCATCTGCTTTGCCTTTAATGCTTCCTGACTTTTATGTATTATCTTCTAATTATCACTGTATACGCTGAAGTAGCAAATTATTAGGAACACCCAGTATTAATCAGACATTTAAATGGACAGTTATGACGTTGAGATGGCTTTATAGACAGCTGACTGCAATCAAGCGACACTGAAAGAGGCATGATAGTGGATGTTAAACGGGAAGATGCAAGCTCCTCAGAAACGGCAATTCCCATCCGTATTTCCATGTAACGCACCCATATAACAGAGCAAGTGTGTACTCGAAAGAAGCAAACGTGATGAAATAATGCTCAGTGGTAGTTTAGTAAAATACATACACTGACGGAAAAAAAATCCCAACACCAAGAAAGGGTTGTGTTAGATAAACGACAGTTGGTAGGCGGTGAGAGTACATCTGAAAGATGACGTCTATGCAAATTTCGCGCTCGGCGCATACGTATGGCGCTAGTAGCGCCCCTCGGAACATGCAAAACAGGTTTGCTGTAAATACGCGCTGTAACGTTCGTGAGCGTTAGTTATCGTTGAGATTCAACGTAGTGTGTTGATGTTAGTCAAGGATGCCTTTAAGAAGACGAAGAAGCCATTATCAACAGCTCACGGAGTTTGAACGAGGTCGTGTAATAGGGCTACGAGAAGGTGGATTTTCGTTCCGCAATATTGCATAACGACTTGGCAGGAATGTAGCCACTGTGCATGATTGTTGGCAGCGGTAGTCAAGGGAAGGTACTGCCTCAAGAAGACCGGGTTCCAGCCGGCCACGTGGCACTACTGAGAGAGAAGACCGCCGTGTACGGCGTATGGCCGTGGCGCATCGTACTGCGTCTGGGGCAGCAATTCGAGCTGCAGTTGCCACCACAGTGACACAACTAACTGTTACAAATCGGTTACTTGAAGGACAGCTCCGAGCCAGACGCCCTGTAGCGTGCATTCCACTTACTCCAAACCACTGCCGTTTGCGACGTCAGTGGTGAGAAGCTAGATCTCATTGGAGGACAGAGTGGAGATCTGTTGTGTTTTCTGATGAAAGCCGGTTCTGCCTGGGTGACAGTGATGGCCGTGTGTTGGTTAGAAGGAAGCCAGGTGAGCGCCTGCAACCAACCTGTCTGCGGTCGAGACACACTGGGCCTACACCTGGAGTTATGGTCTGGGGAGCAATTTCCTATGACAGCGGGAGCACTCTCGTGGTTATCCCACGCACCCTGACGGCACAGTTGTACGTCGGTCTGGTGATTCAACCTGTTGTGCTGCCATTCATGAACATCATTCCAGGGGGTGTTTTCCAACAGGATAACGCTCGCCCACATACCGCTGTTGTAACCCAACATGCTCTACAGAGTGTCGACATGTTGCCGTGGCCTGCTAGATCACCAGATCTTTCTCCAATCGAGCACGTATGGGACATCATTGGACGACAACTCCAGCGTCACCCCCAACCAGCATTAACCGTTCCTGTATTGACCGACCAAGTGCAACAGGCATGGAACTCCATCCCACAAACTGACATCCAGCACCTGTACGACACAATGCATGAACGTTTGCGTGCTTGCATTCAACATTCTGGCGGTTACACCGGTTATTAATGTACCAGCATTTGACATTTAAAATGGCTCTTCTCGCGCTTACATTAAGCTGTGATCTTGAATTCTTAATCGATTAAATATGTTACCTATACAAATATGTATTGCCGCCATTTCAATCCTATACACCTATTTTTTCGTGGTGTTGGGATTTTTTTCCCGTCAGCGTATGTTATTTAGTAACAAGGAAATTAACTTTTGTTGCGCACGATCAGATTTCAACAATGGTTTTGATTACTTCCGTTACCCATTTTCGTTACATTGAAATTTGATATACTTCTCTACTGCCGGAAAAGATGCATTAATTTACCTTATCATCGCTAGCATCAGCCCTGCGTAGGCCCTGGCTTTCAACAGCCCTGCGTGGGCCCCAGCCTTCAACAGCCCTGTGTGGGCCCTGACCTTCTTCAGAAACTTCTGCCAGCCTTCCTTATTCAATGCCAAACTCTACAATTTCTTACTCCCAAAGCCTTAATATTTTGTATCACTCCATCTTCCTATCTTAATTTAGGTCTTCCAATTTTTTCCCTTCCGGCTTAGCATTTAACATCTTACCTATTCTATTACTATGCATGCGTATAATATGTCCAGCCCAGCTTAATAATATATTTATATTATGTACTATTAATGTCTGGTTCATTATATATAATCTATATAGTTCATGGTTGTATCTTTTCCTCCACACACCATTCTCTTGTACTGCCCCCCAAAACATATCTAAGAACTTTTCTTTCAAACAGACTCAACAATCTTTCATCTGTCACTGATAATGTTGCGAATAACGTCATTTTGTGTTTTGAACTCAACTCAAGTGAACTGGATCGGGAGGAGGAGATATTAAGAAAGACCCCTGCGAGGGTCCTAGAATGCAGCGCGCGTTGTTGATTTGTCGTTCGTTGTCATATGCTGTGCTGTTTTAATGTTGTTAGTGTAGTAAAAAGGTTGGGATGTAGCTGTCGTAGCTGTTCTTTGGATATAAGCCTTTGCTCACTGTGTGTTAAACGAGCCCAGACCTGGCGTCATATAGAAAGGTAAGAAAAATACCTTATTGTTTTGTCTGAACCCAACATTTTGGCGCCCGAACAGGTACGCCAGGTTAGTATAAAGTGCTGTAATGGGAGGCATAAGTAAATTAAGAACGCCGTTACGGAGAAGTTTCACGCGAACTGAGAAGCAGTTAGAAGAACTTTTAGGTGTGGATGAACCTGATTCTGAAGAAATTGCAACACTGACTTCGTTGTTTGAGGAAATATGGTTGAAACTTGACGCGAACGAAAAAGAAATTTTTGATTTTTTTACAGAGTGTCACTCTGTAAAGAAATTAATAATGCGTGTACGCAGAATATTTTCAATAAAGAATATGATATTATTGAGAATTATGCCGAGCGGTATATTGTTTTGAAAGCGAAAGCAGAAAGGTTTTCAAGCAAATCTGGCGTGGAGGGCGCTAGTGTCGTCAGTGTTTCTGTCTCCAAACGGAAGTATAAACTCCCAAAAATTGAATTACGAAAGTTCGCTGGAAATATTAAAGAATGGCTGGGATTTTTTGGTTTCCACAAGAGAACTCCGAAGAAGCAGTCATTTCGAGAATAGCACCCACGGTGATCATAGCTGAACAGGAAGCAGAAAAGAACACAGTTTCAATGCTGGGTTTAATTTGGAATCTGGAAAGAGACTCAATCCGCTGTGAAGTGAAGAGCCCGACTGATGGCTACAAAGAAACTGTTACCAAAAGATAAGTTTTGACTTTGGCTCAACGAATTTTTGATCCTATCTGATTCACGTGCCCAGTAACTTTAATTCCCAAATTAGTGCTTCAAGAATGTAGGCGTGCGAAATTAACATGGAATATTGAGCTGCCCGTTGATCTTACTCAAATGTTTCGAAAGTGACAAGAATCATGGAGCAATCTGAGGAATTTGGAGATTTTTTTGAAGAATAACCAAGGATTTGAATTCTGAGACAGAGTTTTCTATACACGCTTTTTGTGATGCTAGTCAGCTTGCACATGCCTTATGTATTTTCTTAGGGCAGAGAGTAAATCAGGAGTTTTTTGTCATTTAGTACAAGCAAGAGCACGAGTTGCACCTTTGAATCCTGTAACGATTTCAAGACTTGAACTACTGGCCTGCTGCGTGGGAGCTCGACTAATGATTTCCGTTAAGAAATATCTGGACTTACAGAATAGTTTAACATACTATTGGTCAGACTCGATGAATGCCCTATATTGGATAAAACATAAAGAAGCTTGGGCAACATTTGTAATGAATAGAGCGATTGAAATAAAGTCTTTAAATAATGAAGATGACTGACATTATGTACCCGGGATCTTGAATCCAGCTGATTTTTTGTTTGTTTGTTGTTGTTCATTGAATATTTAACGACAACCGTGAGCAACTCAATGGGCTATAACCAGTCTCCCGTCCCTAATTTAGGGTCACTGGTTCCAGAGAAGGGAGGGAGCCAGTGCCATAACACAAACACAACATCCATACCTATCCCGGATTCGAACCTGGACCCTTCACAGACGAATAATCCTAAGCCAGTGCTTAGACCTCTGCGCCACCGGGGCAGCCGAGCTGATCTTTCCTCTAGAGGGTGTTCTCCTGAATACTTGATAACGAGGCGATGGTGGGAGTGCCCCGATTGTTTGAGAAAACCGGAAGTAGGGTGACCCAGGATTGTCATTTCACCCTCCACAGATATGATTCATTCAGAGAAGAAAAAGAAGTATCGTGACGTGTATCAGTACAGAGAATGAAAATGACAAATACTATATTCGACTCTCTTCTTTTATGACAATCGTTCGTGTCATAGCTTGGATTTACAGGTTTCAGAAATTCTAGGTCTACTCGAGTTTCTCGTACCCTAGGAGATCTGGGTGTGGACGAGATAAGGAAAGCTGCGTTCATTTTGATCAGATGTATTCAACAAGAAGGATTTCCGATGGGTATCAGCGATGACAGAGTCCGTTCTTTGCAGCCTGTGATTGACGAAAACGTAGGCCTGAGGATAAAGTCACGCATCTTGATGAGGGAAGATACGACATCTTTTCGTTTTCCTATGATCCTTTCAAACTCATTTCCTGGAGTCTTGAAAAGCTTGGACATGCTCGAAAACAACTTTTAATGAATAATCTAAAAGAAAAATACTGGATATTGAAAAGTAGAAAAACGATCAGACAGATTATTTGCAGATGTGTTCGCTGCCAAAGGTTTACCGCATCCGCTTCAGAGGTACAGTCTACCGCCTTGCCTGAAGATCGAGTCAGAAAGGCTGCCGTTTTTAAAGTTGTGGGGGTGGATTTGGCCGGACCTTTGATTCTGAAGGGAGGTCAGAAAGCGTGGATTGTGCTGTTTACTTGCGCTGTCTTTAGCGCTGGGCATCTCAAACTTGTGAGCTCCATAACGACTGGAGATTCTTTTTTGGAATCACTCAGGCAATTTGCCGCTAGAAGGGGCCGACCCTCTACTACTTATTCAGACAACGGTAGTGATCTGAGAGGATCTGCCGGCGTTTTAAAGAAGATTGATTTGGGAAAATTACAGTCTGAAGCCACCTTGAAAAATATAACTTGGAAATTCATTCCTACTTCTGCCTCATGGTGGAGAGACTAATTCGTATGATGAAACAGGTCCTACGTAGTTCTCGGCCAGGCTTCTCTTGGATACGAAAAATTGAACACAGTGCTTAGTGATACAGAAAGTTTGATTAATTCTCGTCGTTTGACATATCTTTCTGAAAATGGTGAACATTTGATTTTCCTCTCGTCGTCCATGTTCTTACAGGATATTAGAGAAGTTGCTGTGCCTGATACAGATCATATACAGTAGCGAACAAAAGTATTTGGCGAAACACTTTTTCGACCGTAATGTTTGTTCTGCTGGACCAAACCGGGTCATTTTGGGATATGATATGTGTTGATTCGTGGGTTACAATGCCGCGTAGTTTGTATTTCACTCAGAGAGAATTTGTCTTTCGAAATGGGCCATATTCAAGAGTCTCCAATTATTACCCATTTGTTTGCTGCAGGTAATAATGTTTTTCTTGTGATTTTTGTGGGTTTTGTGATGTGTAGTTTGATAATAAATCAATCTTAGGTTTTTAGAATTGGGTAAAAAGGCGGAGATCCCTGTTGGAACTCGCCAGGCGGCCGTGAACATGATATAATCCGGAATGCGGGTCACCGACACTGCGAGGGCTTTAAAGATTCGATACCAGTCCATTTCAGCTATCCTGCAACGTTATAAGAAGACTGGGACCGTCGAGAACAGTCCGCGATGGGGTAGGCATTGTTCCACTACATTGCGTCAGGATAGACGCATCCTCCGTCGATCTCGTGCTGATCCTACCTTGACTGCTGTGGTCATCGCCACCGAATTCCGCGACAGCGACGACCTGAACGTCAGCCAAATGACCATCTCCCGTCGTCTCATTGTTGGTGGATTGAATGGAAGACGCCCCGCCAAGAAACCACTCATCGGAGTCAAGAGTCGACGAGCCAGAGTCGCGTTCGTGCCCCGTCATCAACACTGTACCGCGGTTGACTGGAGTAAGGTGCTTTTCACCGACGAGAGCAAGTTCAACTTGTTCGGAAGTGATGGCATCCAATACGAACGACGTCCGCGTGGCCAGAGGTTCAACCCCCAGTTCATTCAGCCGACTGTCAAGCACGGAAGAGGATCGCTCATAGTTAACGGCGCCTTCTCTCGCAATGGAATGGGCCCCATCATCAAGATTGACGGAATAATGACCGGCCAGAGCTACACGAACGTGCTCATCAACGATGTCTTCCCATGGGCAAACCAGAACATGCCACCCGGATGGATCATGCAGCAAGACAACGACCCGAAGCACACCTCCAGAGTAGCGAAGGCAGCCTTCCAACAGCAAAAGGTCACACTTCTAGATTAGCCAAGCCAATCTCCAAACCTCAACCCCATCGAGCACATGTGGGAGGAGCTGGAGAGACGATGTGCGAAGAAAATCTGCCGGAATAGGGCCCAGATGTTCGACAAGCTGTCTGCAGAATGGGCGCGAATTCCGCAGGTCACCGTTGAGAAGCTAGTGGACTCGATGCCAGCCCGTTGTTCAGCTGTTATTAAGTCTCGTATTTATCCAACTCAGTATTAGTTATTGTTTTGTCGTTTTCTCGTACTTCTTTTCTGTTATCGTTGCATTAAATGAATGTGATACACACCTACTTTGTTGGTCAATTTGTATGATATTTGCGATTAAGCTAGGTACCTGATCTGTGTTAAGGTTTCCGATCCATCTGCATATGGGTCATGTTTACAACTGAATAACACATATCATATCCCGAAATGACCCGATATGGTCCAGCAAAAAAAAAATTATGGTCGAAAAAGTGTTTCGCCAAATACTTTTGTTCGCTACTGTAGATATCGTCGATGTACTTGAAAGGTACTTATACCTGCAGAAATACTTCTACCTGCAGAATTTGCCAGGACTTGAGGAAGCGTTTTCGATCTGAATATCTCGGTCATCTAAGACAGAAGTTTAAATTCATTAAAACTCCAAGGTTCGTTTCAGTTGGAGACATTGTGACAATTTCAAGCTGTTGCAGTGGCCGCTACCAAGAGTCGTTGGGGTCTTCCCCGGAAAGGATGGAACTATCCGAGTTGTGAAGATTAAAACAGCTTCTGGAGTACAACTACGACCTGTACAGCAACTTTACCAGCTGAAGGTGTCGGAACCAGATCCTTCCTTGTTGAGGAATACTGTTCCAGAATCAAGAAAGTGTGCACAAAGTCAAGCTACAGAAGATTCGAAGTGCTGTGCTACTTTGCCACCACAGACTTCAACAATTTCTAGTAATAAATCTGTAGTTTCTATCAGAGGTGGACGTGTAGTGAATCCGAGAGAAAAACTGAACTTATAATCTGATAAACATTTAGCCACACGAGTTTCAGTTCATGCTAGTGAGAACTCAAGGTGGGAAGATGTCGCGAATGACGTCATTTTGGGTTTTGAACTCAACTTAAGTACACTAGATCGGAAGGAGGAGAGAATCGGAGAGACCCCTGCGAGGGTCCCAGAATGCAGTGCCCGTTGTTGATCTGTCGTTCGTAATCATGTGCTGTGCTGTGTTAATGTTGTTAGTGTTATAAAAAGGTTGTGGTGTAGATGTCGTAACCGTTCTTTGGGTATAAGCCTTTGCTCACTATGGATCAAACGAGCCCAGAACCGGCGTCACATCGAAAGGTAAGAAATAAACCTTATTGTTTTGTCTGAATCCGACATATAACACCCAGTTTTCAGAGGCATAAGTTAACAATGGTGTTACAAGTACTTTGTACATCATTATCTTTGTGTTTCTTGAGATCAGATGTGACTTTAAGTGTTCCTAAATCTACAGAAGCATCTATTTGCGGAAAAAATACGTCTCTGAATTTCAATACTAATATATGTTTTAAAATTAACTTCCGATCCTAAGTATGTAAAACTATGAACAATTTCAAATTTATAGGAATCAATTCAAATTCAATTTGACAAGGAATCAATTCAATTCAATTTGACAAAACCGGCGTCACATCGAAAGGTAAGAAATAAACCTTATTATTTTGTCTGAACCCGACAGATAACACCCAGTTTCCAGAGGCATAAGTTAACACTGGTGTTACAAGTACTTTGTACATCATTACCTTTTTGTTTCTTGAGATCAGATGCGACTTTAAGTGTTCCTAATTCCACAGAAGCATCTATTTGCGTAAAAAATACGTTTCTGAATTTCAATACTAATATATGTTTTACAATTAACTTCCGATCCTAAGTATGTAAAACTATGCATAATTTCAAATTTATAGAAATCAATTCAAATTCAATTTGACAAGGATTATTATCGCAAACTATTCTATAGTGCGTCGCATAAATATAGAGACAGAACAAATTCTCGAATAAAAACGAAACAACAACGAGCTGAAATGTACACCTCATATTTATAGCAAAAATAGCACAGGATACGCAGCTGCACAATAGTTTGACGAAAACATAACAATTCCAACGCCAAGTACAAGAAAAAAAAACAGCAATACGCTGTCTCAAAAATATAAAGACTTACTAGTTATGAGCACCTCCGGTACGAATAGTGAAGCCGTTGTTCCAAATAAAACTGAAAACACGATTGTGCATGCTGTCCACCAAGTGACGTAAGTGTTCTGGACGGACTGCGTACCAGCTTCGTTCAATCTGCTCTTTCAATGCCACCACACTTGAGAACTGCCGTCCATTCTCATACACATCACGAGCTAGTATACCCCAGAGGTTCTCGATAGGGTTCAGATCTGGACTGAGTTCTGGCCAATCCATTACGGTCACATGATGAGTGTTAAACCAGCTTTTCGTTGATGCAGACCGATGGATAGAGGCATTGTCTTGCTGGAACAGATAATCAACATCAGCTAGAGTTTCGGCAAACGGTAGAAGGTAGCTGCTGAGTATTTCCTGGTGCGTTTCGGAGTTTTGCCTGCCTTGCAGGAAAGCGATATCCGTTGTCCCATTAAACGCAAAAGCTCCCCAGACCATGATCCCCTTCCTTTCTGTCTGCTGAAGAAGGTGCGTGGCTCGCGTCGTAAATCATGCCAATATCAGTTCCGACCGTCAGGGCAGTCCAGGTTGAACTTTTTCTCATTGCAGAAAATAGTTATGATCCACTCGTCCGTCCAATGCATGTGGCTGCTTGCCCATAACAATCTAGCTTCCTTGTGGCGCCGCGTGAGGTGTGGCAGACGACGCATTTTACGGAGCAAAATGCTGCGACTTTCCTTGATTCGTCGATGAACTCTGTCCTTTGAGACGGTGACACCAACAGTCCGAGAAACTTGACGTAGTGATAACCTTTGGGATGAAACTAAACGCATGATGGCAAGATCATCTCGTTTGGTTGTTATTCGAGGCCTTCCTGGCCGTTTTCTGGCAGTTAACGCACCGCGTTTCGATAAAGTCTGATGAATGACTGCCCTACTCCTCTCCATAGCTTTACAAATTTTCGCTACAGTCCATTTGCTCTCAGTCTCCAAATCTTCTGCACCTCCTCACCAGAAAGTTGACTGTTGCGTGGCATTTCGGCAAATGAATATCTGACTGCAAGTCCGCTGCCTTTTGTAGGCTGGACCGGATTACGGCCCATGCGTGTGCGTAAAACATGCTAATCTGTACATCTCATTTACATGTGGCTACTTTACATAGTTGTCTTTATATTTATGAGACACCTAAAATTACACTATTTCACTTTGTGGTGTTCTTTTCACACAATCCGGTCATCTCGACGGATCGAAACGTTTGTTGTAGATTTATGTCTAATTAGGTACCACTTCAGCTTCCTACCTATATATTCGCATTGCGTTCACGGCGCAAAGTAGACTGTCTCTATATTTATGCGACGCACCTTAGTTACTGGTACATACTTTGTTTTTTCTTCGTTAATCTGCAAATTCATGTTCTTCGCTGCCTTTTCCAAACTGATAAAAGTTTCTTTCATTGCTTTTCGTGTCCTTCCTATAATATCGATATCGTCTGCATATGCTAGAATTTGTGCTGCTTTGTAGAAAATAGTTCTTTTTGTATTTATGCCAGTATCTCTGACAACCTTTTCAAGTGCTATATTAAACAGTAAGCAAGCTAAGCCATCCCCTTGCCGAACATCATTTCTTATATGCATTACTTTACTTCTGTCGAAAAATATGCATAGCATCAACAATTAGAATTTTACTCCAAAGGAAAACAAATACTATAGCATTTACCCAGAAAGAATTAAATCTGATGTATGATTTACGATTGACAATAGACAACGTTGAACTACCGAGATTCTGTGTGACAGATTGTCATATACCTTTAATTTAACTTTCCTTTAGAGTTTTATGTAAATTTGGTTTCCTCTCGCTTAAAGATTTCACAATGACATAGATTCCCTTTCGATGAATTTATGCTGTATAAAACCTGACAAAGGTCAAAATTCAACCTATGTGACTAGACTCGAAAGATGAATGACATAAATAAGAGCTCGTGTGTTCAGGGTGGAATGATGCTTGGGCGATCTTCTCTGTGTTGTGTTAATTTGGATATGATAGAGGAATGATTTATGCTATCTGTAATCTTGTACAAACATTTAGTGTACAAAAGTGTGCATTAAGCAAGAGTAGAGATTATAATCTATTCGCACTGTTTGGAAAAGATAATTTAAGCAAGCAATATCTATGTGATACCAAAGATTGTTGTACAGACGATGTTCACACATTTTTAGAACAATTTTGACAAGAAATTACAGAAAATGAAAGTTCAAATAATTGAAACTGGCAACAGCATATTAGATGAACGCGAAAGAAACATCTACTGCAGTTAAATATCATCTGACAAAACAATTGCACACATAAACAAGCTGTGCATAGAAGGTTATGTTTTTGATCTTTACGAAAAGAAATATTCGTATTCTGTGACTAAAAATCGTTGTGAAAATCATGGAATGAGCATTTCTAAATGTAAAATAAGCAATATTATTAATAATAGAGGGAAAAATCGTCAAACATTACTTTCACCTGGAAAAAGAACACCGAACGAATATCCAATGATGGTATGTACTTTTACGATTATTTCAAAAGTGAAGTTTTTTCTTAAAAGAAAATCCACCTACCCAAAGAGCAATTGCTAAGTCGTTAAGAATCTCTGTTATCAGCTGCAAACTAGGCAACAAACAAAGATTTGAATCTGAAAAAATCCAAAATACATCATATTCACAGCCTTTTGCATAGGCACGTGTCTGAGGGCAGCAAACGGTGTAGACTTCTTCATGAAAATCATTTAGCAGGAGACAGATGGAAATGTATTGTGTCTATTGATGAAGCACCGATCTACCTAAACGACTGCAACAAAGAAAGGTCAATTTACTATAGCAAATGAGCAGAAGAAAACTTACAAACTTTGTTCCAAGAATCCAAAGAAAGTTTCAGTAAAGGATTGAAGATTATTGCTGGTTTCTCCCACAACGGGAAATTAAAGTTAAGAAAAGTTGAAAAGAATGTTGAAATCAATTCTACATACAACCAAAATATTATTTTTATTCGTACACTGGCTTGCAAAAATTAGAGACGAGACGGTTTTTCGAATGTAACGTCGTGCAGAAATGCTCCATATCGACTCAAATCATACCATAAGATCCCGAAGATGTACGAATATGGGACAAGTGAGCAAAACCGTCCAAACAAGGAATCCAAAGGATAAAAAGCCATTTTATTGAAAAGGTAGCTTCAAGCACAACTGAAACGGAAGACAGAAACGTCCATGAAACAGGCGGCTGCCAAGAAAAATCCAGTCTTTAGAAGGGGATATGATCATCCCTGACTGCGTTGCAGTATTTACAACGTCTTTCCATGCTGAGAACGACGTTGTCAAAGAGCTGTTGAGGCATCGCGGCCCATTCCTCTTGTAGCGCCAATCGCAGCTGCGGAATCGTTGCTGGCGGCTGGTGACGTGCTGCCAAGCGTCTCCCGAGAAGATCCCACACGTGTTCGATTGTATTTAAGTCCGGGGACTTTGCGGGCCAACCCGTACGTTGAATATCTTCACTCTCCAACAGCTCTGCGACAGCCACTGTACGATGAGGTGTAGCGTTGTCGTCCATGAAGAGGAACTCAGGACCCATAGCCCCTCTAAACAGACGCACGTGAGGCAGGAGAACCTCGGAACAATAGCGGACACCAGTGATTGAACCTCCTTGGAAGATGTGGAGGTCAGTACGGCTACCGAGCATGATACCACCACAAACGAGAACTCCGCCACCTCCAAACCGGTCCCTTTCGATGATGTTGGAAGTGTGATTGCGTGTTCCCCCTGCTCTCTCCAGATGTGTATACGTCCAGAATCGCTCGTCAGACTAAATCGGCTCTCATCCGTAAAGCGAACTCGACCCCATTGCTGATGTGTCCAGTTCTTGTGTTCCTGGCACCACACAAACCGTCGTCTCCGATCAGCAGGCGTTAATGCCACACGCCGTACTGGTCGTCGTGCAAATAGACCACCTTTGTGCAGCCTCCTGGCCACGGTAAAACGCGATAACGGAAGTCCAGTTGCCTGTTTCATGTGCCGTGCGATTTCTCCCGCTGTCTGCCGTCTGTCTCTTCTCGCCTGTAGAACAACATACCGGTCGTCCGCCGCCGTGGTTGCTCGTGGACGACCACTGCTAAACTCTCGGACAGCTGTTCCTGTCGTTTTGAAATGCTCTCCAAGCTCGTGAAACAATGATGTGAGCGATCCCGAACTCTTCGGCCACACTAGTCACACTTCGACCTTCTTCCAACTTCCCAATGACGCGACCTCTGGCAAAGTCATCCAGATGTCGTCTACTGGTTTGCCTATTGGCTATATCACACGGTGGCAGCAACTCGGCGTCGTTCAAACCGATGTACACCGTGCAATAGCTTTCACCGAATTGCTGAGCGTACACCGCCAGTGTGCTTTATACCCTTCCCACACAATCCCCCTCCCCTACGTCATGCTGCATATATGCGCATGCCCTACCGTACCTGAGCCTAGTCTATCTCCTGAGTGGTCTTTCGGTCCGTTCTGCCTGCTCGTTCTGCTGGTATGCTAATTTCTCCTCTTCTTCCTTAATTTTTGCACACCAGTGTATATTTAAAGAGAAAATGCCATTCTTTTATTTACAGAGCCTTCAAAGAGTAGAATGCCATCAGTATAAGTCTACCAGTCATACTTTCAAATCTACCACTTTATTTCTTGAAAAACTGAAGAAAGAGACAGGTATCAAGTCTATACCTGTGCTCATTCCTTCAAAGTCCCCTGATGTGTCACCAATGGACTTATTGTGCCTTTGGACTGCTAAAAGGAGCGCTTTCTAAACACAGACCTGAAACAATGATTGGAATATGGAAAGCAGTTCAGTGGAATAAACCACCACTACCAATTTTAAGAAATATGCTATTATCTTGGAAATGTAGATGTAGGTTTATAATTCAGAGAAAGAGGTATCAGATAGAACATTTAAGAAAGAAAGAATTTTAATTTAGCCATTAATCATTCTGCTGGAAAATCATTATAAATTGTGTGAACATATTCGGTATAAGCGAATTACATTCGATGATTGAATTACTTACAACCTGCTGAGGATGAATATTTCAAGGGATAACAATGAACAACCGAGACTCGAAAGCAACCTTGTTTGTCTTTGACCCCTAGCCATATATTACTGAAGTGAGTTTAATGCCTAATTAAATATTTAACGATTACGAAAGACTAAGACTTATCCGACATAACCGTTAAGGTAAACTGATAATTTAAGTTTCTGCTGAAACGCTGTTTAAGCGAGCGTAATTTAACAATTAAGATAATAGTAATAAACAAACCAACATTTAACTATTATTGTACGCATGACAAAAGGAATAAAATCATTAGCGAGACTACTGAGTAGGACCTTAGAAAATAGTTTGATGGCGTCTCTAAAAGGTTGGAAGATCCCTATGAGACCAATTTTGTTTGGGTCTTTGCGGACTTGGATGTTCTCTAAATTTTTCTTTCTAGGATTGTATAAAATGCCACTCTAGTTAATGATGGCACGATGATAACAAAGAAAGCAAGAACAGAGATTAAGGTTCTTTAAATTATAAATTTATTGCAGTGTTATGCTAAATAGGTGGATTAAAGAAATTTGGGACCTTTCGTACTACAAATTAATTAAAGGAGATAGAAACCGACCTGGCTCACGCCGGTCTGAACTCAAATCATGTAATTATTTAAAAGTCGAACAGACTTTATTTTTTTGGTTCTTGCCCCTAAAAGAAGAATAATTCAACATCGAGGTCACAATCTTTTTCTTGAATATAATCTTTAGGGGAAAAATATGCTGTTATCCCTGTGGTAACTTTTGGAACTCTTTTTGTCTGATACAGGCACCATGAGAAATCCTTTCTACCATTTTTTTACGAAAGAGGTATCTCTTGTTCATTACAAAAATATCTCCAATTTCATTCACCAATCACGTGTTGTGATTCAAAGAACGGAAGTTTATTTATTGACTCATTGAAAAGAAGTTAAACAAGAAAGCTGACACCGAACTCTAGGGTGTAATGAGTACGCCTTTTTTCGACGCGAATAAAAATATTTCGAAGCAGACTTTTACAAAACCTAAAAATTCAGCTAAGAAAACAATACGCTTACGCCATCTAGGGAAAAACTCGCATAATTTCAACTACGCAACATGAGCGGGGTTATTCGTAATCAGTAGAACAGGTTACAAAACCAAAAGAAAGAAAGAAAGGCATCGGTTACAAAAAATAACAAGAAAGATGACACCGAATTTTCGGATGTAATAAGCACGTCTTTTGAATCAGTTCTGACGCAAATTAAATTTATCAAAGCTAATCAATGTCAATGGAACCGGTATGGAAAATAATAGTATCTGACGGAAGAAAGAAGTTTTTCAATCGGGTCGCACCGGAAACAGTCTCCAACACCGAAATAATTTTTCAAATATGACTCTTAGAAACAGAAATATCGACAAAAATAAGATGTGACTTTATGTCGCCTGGTGGGAAAACCATGCATTATTTAAGGAAGAAAGTATTCTCAAAAGGTTTTTCCATATGAGCGGTATCTAACCAAGAAAAAAAAAATTAAGTCGAGTTTTCAGCAGCTCAGATTTTGCCACAAATACATCAGAAGCAGAAATTAACACTTATGCCCCCTGGTGGCCAAACCATTCTTTACCAAACATCAGAAATTATGTGAAAAATATTTTCCATCAGGTCTTGTATGCTATACAGGAATTTTTTTCTAATCGGAGTTTTAGAAGCAGAAATAACGCAGAAAACGCAATTTAATTTTGTACCCCCTAGCGGAAAGTCTATGATTTACTAGAAAATTTTGAATTTGAAGGAAAAACATTTCGCATCGGAAACACTATCCAACAAAAAGAAGGAATTTTTCAAATTGAACTTTTAGAAGTAGAGATATTGACAAAAATAGGATATGCATCTACGCCCACTGGCGTAAAAATCATGTATTATTTCAAGAAGAAAATGTTCCTAAAAAGTTTGTGGACATGAGTAGTATCGGTTAACAAACGACTTTTCTTGCAATCGAGAATTTAGAAGGTCATATTTTGCTACAAATACATCAGAAGCGGAAATTAAGACTTACGCCACCTGGTGGTCAAGCCATTTTTTACAAAAATTGAAAAATACGTGCAAAGGATTTCCCATCAGGAGCTGTATCCGGTGCAAAAATAATTTTTCAAATCGGAGATTTAGAAGCAGAGATATAGGGGGAAAGCAATTTACCTTTACGTCCCCTAGCGGAAAGTCTACGAATTACTTGAAAATTTTGAAATTGGATGAAAAACATGTCACACTGGAAACACTATCCAACAAAGAAGGAATTTTTTAAATCGGACTCCTAGAAGTACAGATATTGACAAAAATAAGATATACATCTACGCCCCGTGGCGTAGAAACCATGCATTATTTTAAGAAGAAAATGTTTCTAAAAAGTTTGTCGATATGAGTAGTATTGGTCTACAAACGACTTTTTTTTTCAATCGAGAATTTAGAAGCTCATTTTGCTGCAAATACATCAGAAGCGGAAATTAAGATGTACGCCCCCTGGTGGCCAAACCATTTATTTTTACAAAAATTAGAAATTATGTGCAAACGAGTTCCCATCAGGACTTGTATCCGGTGCAGAAAGAATTTTTCAAATCGGAGATTTAGAAGCAGAGATATATGGCATAGGGGAGAAACGCAATTTACCTTTACGCCCCCTAGCGGAAAGTCTACTTGAAAATTTTGAAATTATTTGAAAAACATGTCACAGCGGTAACTCTATCCAATAAAGAAGGAATTTTTCAAATCGGACTTCTACAAGTAGAAATATTGACAAAAATAAAATATACATCTACGCCCCCTGGCGGAGAAACTGTGGAATATTTTAAGAAGAAAACATTCCGAAAAGGTTTATCGATATGAGTGGCATCAGTCCACGGAAGAATTTTTTCAATCGATATTTTAGGAGCTCAGATTTTATGGCAAATACATCGGAAGCAAAAATTAAAACTTACGCCCCTTGGTGGCCAAAGTATTCTTTACCAAAAATTTTAAATTATATGCAAAAGATTTTCCATATGGAGGTGTATCCACTGAAGAAAAAGGTTTTGAAATCGGAGTTTTAGAAGAAGAGTTATCAGGAAAAATGTTATTTACTTTTACGCCCCTTAGCGAAAAATCTGTGCGTAACTTGAAAAAGTAACTATATCTAAAACACTCTTCGACATAAATGGAATCGAAAGATAAAATATTTTTTTCAATCGGATGTTTAGAAGCAAATATGTGGAAATAAAACGTATTTTTTGAATTCGACATCATCTGCATTTACGCCCTCTAGCGGCAAAATTGTACATTGTAAAAAAAAAACGAAATAAAGGATCATCATTCGCATATTTCAAGCTTCCCAATGCAAAACGAATTTTTCAAATCGGACGAATAGTTGCAGAGATATCGTGGGTACAGACGGACGGACGGACGGATAAACCGGTAGCATAAGCACGATCTTTTTTTACAAAAGACGTGCTAAAAAGTCCATTAGATTTCTACAATCCGTAAACATCAGGAAATAGGAACAGCTACTTACTCCCCCTGGTGACTGAAAAGTATGTTACGAAAATTAACAGATTGTGCACGAAAAGTTTTTCATAACAAAACATATCAGAGGGAAACTGGATTTCAAATCGAACAGTTAGAAGAAGAAATATAGAAGGAGACATAATATAACTCTACGTCCCTTAGCGGAACAATTTTGGATAACGGAAAAGTGGAAGTATATGATAAGTATTTCTCATAACAGAAGCTATGCTAAGGAAAACAAGAAATATGACACCGAATTTTCGCTTGTAATGAGCACGTATTTTGAATCCATTCTGACGCGAATTAAATTTATCAGAGCTATTCAAAGTCAGTGGAACCGGTTAGGAAAACGATCAACAGATTTCTGCAATCGATAAGACATACACAAATGGGAACATCTACTTAGTTCCACCCGCTGTTAAAAAGCATGTTGCGAAAATTAACAAATGACGCACAAAAAAGTTTCTCATAGCACAAGGAAGGTATCAGAGACAAAGAGATTTTCAAACGGAACAGTTAAAAGAACAAATATAGAAAAGGAAACTTGATATAAGTATACGTCTGGTAGCAGAAGAATTTTGCGTAGTGGAAAAGTTGAAAATAAGCGAAAAATATTCTTCATGGAAAAAGCTGTGCTAAGGAAAAAGAACTTTTCAAATATGTCTCCCGAAAGCACAGAGAGTGAAAAAAAGTTTCAATGTTTACGCACCTACTAGGAAGTCTTTGCATTATTTAAAGAGGATAATCCTCCACATCTCTATTGTAGCGAATGACACACAATAAAAAATAAATTTCTTAATACTGTTTTTAGAAGCTGCGATACAGTTGCAAACTGAAGTACACAAACACCGACAAAAATTTGAACTACAGAATTCCTCATATACCAGCCTAAAGTGTTCTACAAAGCAAATGGCATCCAGTGTTGAAAGAATTTTTTAAATCGGACATGTAGAAGCAGAGGCATTGAGAAAAACATATCAAGCTTTTGCGCTCCCTAGCGACGAAATTGTTCATTATTTGGGAAAGAAAATACGCACACAGTTTGTTTAGTTAGTGGTATTTGACCGAAGAAAAAAATTTTCAATTGGGTTTTTAGTCCCGAGAATATTCCTGTAAAAGAAAATGTGAGCTGACGCCCTCTGGTGGAAAAGTTGTACGTTAAGAAAAAATTTGAAATTTTCTGAGGAAGTTTTCAGCGGAAACGCCTTCCAACAAAGAAAGAGTTTTTCAAATCGGACTCTTGGAAGCAGAGTTATTGACAAAAATAAGCTATGATTTTACGCCCCCTGGCGTAAAAGCCATGCATTTTTTTAAGGAGAAAGCATTCTGGAAAGGATTTTCGATGTGAGCGGTATATGGTCACGAACGAATTTTTGTAATTGACTTTTTAGGAGCTCAGATTTTGTTGTAAGTACATGTATATCAGAAGCAGTAATTAACACTTACGCCCCGTCGTGGCCAAACCATTTTATACCAAATGTTTGAAATTATATGCAAAGCATTCCCCATCAAGAGCTTTATGGGATTCAGGAAGAATTTTTCAAATCGGAGTTCCAGAAGCAGAGGTATTGGGGAAACGGCAATTTGACTTTAAGCCCCCTAGCGGAAAGTCTGTGAATTATTTGAAAATTTTGAAATTATATGAAAAATATTTCCCACCAGAAACTACCCAACAGAGGAGGAATTTTTCAAATCGAACTCGCAAAGATAGTGGCAAAAATAAGATATATATCTACTTTCCCGGGCGAAAAAACCATGCATTACCTTAAAAAGGAATAATTCCGAAAAGGTTTATTGACGTGAGTCGTATCGGTTCACGGAAGAATTTTTTCAATCGAGATTTTAGAAGCTCATATTTTGCTGCAAATGCATCAGAAGCAGAAATTAACACTTACGCCCCCTGATGGCTAAACCATTTTTTTTCCAAAAGTTAAAAATTATATGCAAACAATTTCCAATCAGAAGTTGTATGCGCTGAAGAAGTATTTTTCAAATCCGAGTTTTAAAAGCACAGATATCGGGGAAAACGCATTTTACTTTTACGCTCTCTAGCTGGAAATCTATGTGTAACTTGAAAAAGTGACTATACGTAAATTAGTCTTCTACATAAATGGAATCAATAGGTAAAAGATTTTTTCAATAGAATGTTTAGAAGCAAATATATGGAATAAAATGCATTTTGAATTCCACATCATCTACATTTACGTCCTCCAGCGGCGAAATTGTGCATCATATAAAAAAACAAACGAAATGAAGGATCATCATTCGCGCGTTTCAATCTTTCCAATGCAAAAAGAATTTTTGAAATTGGACTAATGTAGTTGCGGAGATATTGTGTCCACAGGCTGACGTACAAACCGATAACGTAAGCACGATCTTTTTTACAAAAGAAGGGCAAAACAAATGAGATACGTTTCCTGGAAGCAACGATAGCAAGAAAAAGGTTTTGACATTTTCGGCTCCTAGCGAGAAAGTTATGCATTATTTAAAGAAGACAATGTTCCCATCTTTATTGTAGAGAACGACATACTTTTAAAAAAGCAAATTTCCTATAGGCTTTTAAAAGCGGAGATACAGCTGCAAAGAGAAATACACAAATAACAACTATCGACAGAACTGTGAACTACAAAAAACTCCAAAAGCACAAGCAAAGTGTTCTAGAAAGGAAATGGCATCAGGTGTTAAACGAATTTTTGAAATCAGACGTTTGGAAGCAGAGATATTGAGAAACGCATATTAAATAGTCCTACCGCCCTCACGAGAGAAAATTGTAAATTATTTTGGGAAGGAAATATACACAAAATGTACTCATATTTAGTAGTACCTGACCTGAAAAAGAATTATTTCAATAGGGTCTTCAGTTCTTCAGATACTGCTGCAAAGGTAAACGGGAACTTGCGCCCTCTAGTGCCACACTTGTGCATTAAGAAAAAATTTTAAATTGCGTTACTGTTTGTGAAAATTGCAGTATCATGAATGACTGCTGGTATTATTGTGGAACTTACAGGATACACACAACACGTTGGGGTATGCCAATGATTAAATTGTCAGTGAAAATCCGAATGTGGTTTTGGAAGTAGTGCCCCTGAACTATCCAGTATTGGGTATGAAGAGATAGTACCGAATACCAGGTGTATAAGGAGATAATACCCCTAACCGGGATAATCTACGACCTCAAACGACATGTTGCAATCAGCGAAGTGCCGACATTAAAACCCTCCAGGTGGCATGCTCGCATATATACGTTCGGAGCTTACTCTGTCCAAAGCGGCAACGACGCAATAAAACGTTCATCAAAAGCCGCGAGAAGGCCTATATGCGCATCTTAACGACGACGATTACTGCAGAAAGACAGGACGCTTTTAGGGGATCCTATTGTTATACATGTGACAAAATTTCGCATTGCCTCTTCCAAAGAGCCTGCCACCTGGAGGGTTAAGTCGAAAAGGTATTTCTTGGGTGTCACTATGCCCCGTCGCTGAAGAAGGTCGCATTATGAACACCTGATGGACTTTGAGCGAGGAAGGATTGTTGGGATGAGAGAAACTGGATTTTTCTATCGCGGAAATATCAATCGTATGGGACGAAACGCCAATATAATGATGTGAAGGCAGCGTCAGTGGACAGATGAGGCTTGGGCGCACAGCATTCCGAGAAATGGACCGCAAAATTACAAAACTAAGCTGTATGTCAGACACCTGTACCGCATGGCAGTGACCGATCGCACAGCGACATCCATGGTATTAGACCAGCAGTGCAGCACTGTCACCGATCAAGCTTTGTCCTTCATGATAGTTTAAAGTCGTCTGCTTAACAGTGGACTAGTCGCTAGCAGCCCATTGCTGTTAATTCCTTTGATTCTCAATCACAGACCCTTTAGGCTGCGATGTGTTTCAAACATAGTCATTGGTGTACTGATTGCCAACAGGTCGTGTTTCTAACGAGTCACTATTCAGCTTTGTCGCATACGTGTTCAAAAACATCATGGTGAACGTCGTCTTGCAGCGTCACACCGGCTCAATATCAAGCGCAATAGTTTGGAGCGTCATTGGGTTCAGTTCGGAGTCTCACCTGATACGAATTGAGGGAACCCTCAACAGCTTGCGATACATCAAAGATGTTTTAGAGGCAGAGGTGACACCCTTCCTTAAGAATTGTCCTTGAGCTATGTTCCAGCAAGAAAATGCTCGGCGACATGTGGCCCCGAATGTCCAAGACGTCTTCCATGCAAGGCAGATTCAGCTTCTTCCCTGGCCTGCACGGGTGCCGGATATGTCCCCGATCGAACATGCTTGGAACAAGGTAGCTAAGCGACTGGAACGTCAAGCGTATCCACCAGTCACCACAAATGAACTTTGGTCTTGCATTGAAGCAGCCTGGCTGGCTATTCCTCAGAAAGATATCAACAGCCTCTTTCACTGAATGCCACGCCGTATAGAGGCTCTTATTGTTGCTGAGGGTGGCTTCACACGATACCGTGTTTTGAAACAAAAAATCTTGCATTTATCTCTCGTAACATAAAGAATCTGTGACACAAGTTTCATTTGAATAACGCGATTCTTCCTTGGTGTTGCAATTTTCACAAACAGCAGTGTATGTGCAAAAGATTTCGCACCAGAAATGCTCACCGATAAGGAAGGAATTTTTCAAATCGGACTCTTAAAAGCAGTGAGACTGGCAACAGGATATACCTCTACACCTCCTGGCGGAGAAACTATACAGTATTTTAAGTAGAAGATATCCTCAAAAGTTGTGTGTGTGTGTGTGTGTGTGTGTGTGTGTGTGTGTGTGTGTGCGCGCGTGCGTGTAGTGAGGGGTATTGGTCAACGAAAGAACTTTGAAAATCGAATTTTCAGTAGCGCATATTTTGCTACAAATACATCTGAAACAGAAATGTGCACTTATGGCTCCTAGTTGCCAAAGCATTCTTTGCCCAAAATTAGAAGTTATATACAGAATACTTCCCATTAGGAACTCTATCAGATGCAGAAAAGATTTTTCGGTTAGAACTTATAGGAGCAGAAAGACATAGGGAAAATCCCAATTTACCTTTACGCTCCCTAATGAGAAAATATGTGCATTACTTGAAATAGAAACTCTACCGAAAATAGTCTTCGTTCTAATTGGCATCGAAGAGTAAAAATATTTTTTTCAATCGGATGTTTAGAAGCAAATGTATGGAATGAAATTTATTCGGAATTTGATAGCATCTGCATTTACGCTGTCTAGTGGCAAAGTTATGCACCGCAAAAATATCGGAAAGGAAGGATTACTGTTCGCTTATTTAGGGGTTCCCAATGCAGAAAAAGTTTTTGAAATCGGACAAATGCTTTTTAAGATATTTTGTTCACAAGCGGACGGACAAAGTGATACTCTAAGCCCATTTTTTTTAACAAAAGACATGTTGCTATAAATCTGTTTTATTGCATGCTGGAAATCAGTAATCTGTTCCAGTTGCACACTCTATATGCATGACGGAAACCTATCAAACTATGGAAAATGTATGAGCCAAAATAAAACATCATAAACATGAATGGGTAGTATGAGGTGATTTGAAAATTAGTGGCATACTAGCTGGACAGCAAGGGGTAAAAAGAAGTTACCATGTTTTTTGTGCAAATGTGGCAGCACGGTTCTTATTTTCTTTTTTGATTGGAGGTTAACGACCACCGTGAACAACAACTCAATAGGCTATAAGCAGTCGCCCGTCCCTAATTGAGGGTCACTGGCTCCGCGGAAGGGAGAGAGCCAGTGTCGTAAGACAAACACAACATCCATGCCTCACCGATATTCGAACTCGGACCGGACGAATGATCATAAGACAGCGCTTACACCACTGCGCTACCGGGACGACAGGTGCAGGTAGTACCTGGACACCATATAGTCACTGTCTGCTGATGTTGGCAGCTTGAGGCTGGACCTTATCTTGTCGAAACTAGGAAAAAGGGAGACCAAGTAGATGGGGCAACAGAACGGGCTGCAGCACCTCGTCGACGTATCGGTGTGCTGTCATTGTATCCATTTTGTGTACGAGCGGTGAATTGCTGTTGAAACTGATAGCGCCCCAATTTCTACACCAGGCTAATGAGCTGTATGATGCTCACTGGTTGCAGCAAGATCAGTCCGGTGACCACATGGTCTCCAGATTACGTGGTCGGCGGGAGTCACAGAACACGATTTTTCGCTGAATACGACTTTGTCATCACCCCGTGATGACCAAGCCGTATTCATTCCTCATCACCAGTCATCAACCCTCTATAAGGGGAGTGATGGCTTAGTTCCATTCGTCACACCACGCATCTTTGGCACGGCAACCTTCCCCGACGACGTGCTGCGGTGAATAGGAGTCACCACAATGGTTGGCGAGAGCTCACACCTGCCTCAGCCAATTTGCGATCCACAAATGCATCGATAGGGAGATATCCACAGGTGATTGTACACCTCGTGGAACCACTTCCCCTGTGGATTGGGACACTAAACTCTCTTTGGTAAACGAGGTGCTTGAACGTCCGTCTGCGTACGTTAGTTTCACTAGAGCTACGTACGTTACCTTTCTCGAATCATTATTGCCATATTCGGGAATATAACGAAGTAAATTTCTCCGTCATTTTCGTCCACGCCGGTGCTCGAACCCGGGCCCCTCATTCAGGAATAAGTCGCTCTACTAATTGAGCTACGCGTACGTTCGTTCTGACTGCTATCTGCCTTTATGTCGTGTGTGTCCTGCGTCCTGCTGGGCAGGCACGTCACATCTCCCCCCACTGAAAGAGGGCCGAGGGCATGACCCACGGGTCAGCCGTGACCATGAATCGTTGAAGGCAGCCATCCGCTGTAGAACGTGCACCTGAGAACTCCCAGTCAATCTGGTGTGTGGAGTGCAACGTCACACACATTTATTTTTTGAAGCGCTGGAGCAGGGATTCTCTTATTTTTCCTCTCTCGCGGTGTGGAAAGAACATCACAGCATTGCGAGATTTTGAACTGCCGGGTCATCCGGAAAGTTCGGGCGCCATAATAACGAAGTAAATTTCTCCGTCATTTTTATTGCACGCCGGAGCTCGAATCCGGGTCCCCTCGCTCCGGAATAAGTCGCTCTACCAATTGAGCCACGCGGACGTTCGTTATGACAGCTATCTGCCTTTATGCCATGTGCGTCCTGCTGGGTAAGCATGTCACCCCCCCCCCCCCCGAAAGAGGCAATATGACGAAGAAGTCTTGTCTTACTTCTACGTCAATTTAAAACATCAACATACTAAAAAATAGTTCCTAAATGAAAGAAACCTTAACGGCCAGACGAAATATGTAGACAACAGAAGTCACACTTACGGAATAAGATGCTTTATTCAGGTTGTAGCAAACACATCGTAGCATAGCATATTGCACTTAACTCTCCACACCCAACACAACGCTCTTTTCAATAATCAGTTTACAACCCAACGCTCTCTTCAATAATCAGTTTACAATCCAACGCTCTCTTCAATAATCAGTTTACAATCCAACGCTCTCTTCAATAATCAGTTTACAATCCAACGCTCTCTTCAATAATCAGTTTACAATCCAACGCTCTCTTCAATAATCAGTTTGCAATCCAACGCTCTCTTCAATAATCAGTTTACAATCCAACGCTCTCTTCAATAATCAGTTTACAATCCAACGCTCTCTTCAATAATCAGTTTGCCGCCCCGGTTGCGCAGTGGTCTAAGCGATGGCCTCTGATCATTCGTCCGAAAGGGGTCCGGGTTCGAATCCCGGTGAGGCATGGATGTTGTGTTTGTCTTACGGCACTGGCTCTCTCCCTTCCCTGGAACCAGTGACCTTAAATTAGGGACGGGCGACTGCTTATAGCCCATTGAGTTGCTCACGGTGGTCGTTAAACCTCCAATCAAAAAAAATAAAAAATAAAAAAAATAATCAGTTTACAATCCAACGCGCTCAAGCAATAGATTAGTCGTCGTTTTTATCTCTTGTTCTTATCAAAACTCAGGCATACGTTACGTTCATTCAACCTCAAATGTGTTGCCAAACGTATTCGTTTGAGAGAAAGATATCACGTTAAGAGTGAAGAATAACAGAATAGGGAAAGAAACTAAAAAGGAAAGTCAATTTAGAATATACGTCACAAGCAACATTTGTTGTATCTCGATATGATTCCGTCATTATGCGGTACAGGGACCAGCTAGCCGTACGCAACCCTGTGCTGAAGTCTCTGGTAAAGGTTTGCGTGTGATAGTAGGATTCGCGATGACGTTACTTAAACATTATTACTCCTGACACGTGCTTCAGCCACTGGGATCACTTTGATGCAGTGGTTCCCCACACACAGGTGGGGTTTATTTTCTTGCTTTACTTTGTTAAATGGTTTAATGACGACCATGAGCAACTAGTGAAAACACACGTTTTGACAGCGCCCCCTCACTCCGGAGTAAGTTGCTCTCCCAACTAAGCTACACGGACTTAATGTATCGCTGCAGATCTGTTGTCTTGACACGTGCTTCATCTCCGTAGTACGTCCCAAGCTCGATATCCTATATAGGGTGTTTTAAAACTAATGAAACAAACTTTAAGGGGTGATAGAACACGTCGAAACAAGCACTTTTTGTCATAGAATGCATGTTCGTAAGTTACGCGGTTAGGCGCTGGAGGGCGCTTTCCGTTTCCCCACATGCCATTTTCGCAACGCAAAGACAGGAATGGCACAACAAATCAAAACAAAGCTTTGCATCAAATTTGCAAACATTAATAAAGAAAATACTGAAATTAATTACATTTACAAAAGCTGCTCAAATGGGCGACAGCCACTCCCGATACACGCTTCGCATCGTCGACGTAAAGATGCCCTTATGTTGTGGAATATACCCGGACAGCTTCAGCAGCGACTAGCTAGTTCCTCATTGGAATTAATGGGAGGGTCGTACATTACGGACTTAAGATGTCCCCATAAAAAGAAATCCAGTGGGGACAGATCTCGTGATCGTGGGAGCCAAGCGATGGGTCCACCTCGGCCAATCCATTGGCCTGGAAATGTGGCGTTCAAGTAGTCACGCACCTGAGTGCTGAAATGAGGTGTCGCTTCATCATGCTGGAACCACATTTTACGGCGGACGACTACTGGTACCTGCTGGATCAATTCAGGCAAGACTTGTTGAAGGAAAATAAGGTACATCGAGACGTTCCGGTAAAAGATATGGGGCTTTGGGTTGCGAAAGACGGCGTGTGGGGGAAAACGGAAAGCGCCCTCCAGCTCCTAACCGCGTAACTTGCGGCCATGCATTATATGACGAAACGTGCGTGTTTTGTTCTGTTCTATCACCCCTCAAAGTTTGTCCCATTAGTTTTGAAACACCTTGAATATAAGTAATCGCCCACCCTTAATTTAGGGCCACTGCTTCCAAGAGCCGGTGCTTTAAAACAAACACAACATTCATGTCTCATCGAGATTCAAACTCGGACCCTTCTTGGAGGAACGGTCATCACCCAGTGCTCAGACCACTGTGTTACCGGGGTGACCACCCAGGTGAGGTCGACCAAACGTAGCTACGCCGATTCCCATTTATCTCCCTCATCTATCTCATGATTAGATCTCAGCTGCAATCATTTGCTTAACACAACTGCACTATAGATACCTACCCACCAATTTGCATGGCGTTCTAATATTTCCTGGTGTTTCATTTTCCATGTTGAGCAGTGTACAGTCTGCATTTTTTCACTGACAGATGCTTTCAATATTAGTGTGTAAAATGCCGTAAACAATTTCTTCTCCTAACATATTGAATTCTGTCCGTTTTAATACTGCTTGGTGTTGAACGATTTTAACAAACTATGTATATAGATACTCTGTACTCACTTGTAAGAGCTCTTCAAAAAGGAGATTAACCTTTTTGTATTTCAAAAGCATTTTAGCCACCGGCAAACTGTGACAATAACTTTCCACTGCGAACTTCAAATGGGGAATCTGAAAAGAAAAACAGTAACCACATTAAATAATTCTAATATTTTTAATATTCAAGCTACAACGAACATCTGCAAATTTCGGGCGAAAGCATTTATTCTGGAAATTATAAATGGGTCAGCTGATGTTTAAAATGAACTTCGTGCTAGTGAGATACGAGTTGCAGTGCTGAAAAATAAAAAAGAACTGCGAAGCTCGAGAAAAGAGACTAACGCAAACACGAAAGAAAATGCAACGAAACCGACTTCAGGTATAAATAAATTTATTTGCATGGCTCTTGTGTAATGCTTTTAATTAGGTCTGTGGTGTTGTAGCGCTTAATAAGAAAGACTTTTCCAACATGATAGTTCATTAGTAATTTATGAACCTCCGAAAAGGTATGCTGTTTTATCTCAACGTAACTTTAATTAAGGAACGCGCGAAAAACATTAATAAAAAGAAAGGAGTCTTGCGAAACTGTACATCTGACGTAAACTTTACCAAATAATGAGTTACTTCGCACAATTAAACATATTCTGGAAATATTCGCACATAGTTTTAGCGAGAAGCCATGTGTTATTTTATCCAGATTGGACATGGACTTTACTTATTTTGGTCTTTCGATACAATTTGATATACAAAGACAGATCAGAAATTCCGTGCGTCAATTTCTTATTTATAACTATACAAAATGTAGCACTTTATCATTGCATCCACATTATTCAGTTATTCTTTAATTATTCATTTCTCAAGCCAACCCAGTTTCTGAGTTGTCTGAGGTGCGGACTTCGGAAAGTTCGTCCGAGGAAGTCGGCCCCCTGTAGGGTGTTGGACGACAGGTGACTCATGGGTGGTTGGTTTTTCAGATTGTGCTATCCCATCCTTTCTCTGGATTCAATGACCCTAAATTATAGATGGGTGACTTCAAGAATCAAATATGAAACAATTGACTGTTCGTATTGCTCAATTGTTCCGCAAGGTAATCGTTAGCACCTTCTTACAAAAAAAAAAAAAAATACAAGTAGGCTTATTTCGGATTGAGCCGTCAGTTTGGAACGTAGGACTACGACTTGCAGATCAGAGAATTGAAATGACCTAGTCGAGTATGGTTTCAAAGCGTTTATTCAATTTGTTATAGCCAACACTGACCTATGATATTAACATTAGCTTACATAATTTTTACAAATAGTGCTGGATACATTGCAAACACAAAGCAGAGTTCGAGATGGGCAGAGTGCGGGTTCGATCGGTGTGTTGGATTTTTGTTTGGCGGAGGCAGCTTTCAGGCGTTCTCGATACTCTCTAGTTCGTTGGGTGGCAGTCTTCTTGGGCTTCTGACATTCCTCATCCCTTGCTCTTGCCTCTCGTTTTGATTTTCTCTAATTTTGCTTGCTTTCATTCTGCGAATTTCGCGGCATTGTCGAAAGTATTATCCCGTTCACAAGAAAGCAATTTTTTTTTAATTTTAGTTTAAACCACTGCGATATGTTCTTTATATATTTACATAGATCTCTTCGAGAGCATTAAAACGATAACACGCGCAGTCGTTTTGCACTCACAGTTGTCCTGATAAACCACGATATTTTCAAAAGTGTTCACCGGTTCACAAAGAAACAATTTTTTAAAATGTTCAGTTCAAACCACTGCAAAATGTTCTTCGTATATTTGGACAGATCTCGACGAGAACTTTAGAACAATACCACGCACAGTCGTATTGCGCTCATGGTTGCCGAGATAGACTGTGTCAAACACGGCGACACACCCAGATATATTGCAACATCTCCCTCGCGCACAGGGAGCAAAAGGAGCGTCGTGCGCACGATGGATTGCCTAGTACGCGAATCGGACTCCATGCTATATGCTAACACGATTAGTGTGCGACACGTATTTTTAACGCATTAATGATTCCAATTGGAACCTATTTTTGTCACAGGCAGTCGGCCAAAAGTCGCACCATACTCTCCGCGGAGTTAGACGTAGTCCTACGTCAGAACGTCTTAGCATAATAACCAAGGTTATTGAAACACTTGTTTTAAGGTCTTATCAGTTTTTATGCCTTCCGCGTTGACTTGCATAGCCCTTGACGAACTACTCTCTTCAGATCATCATCTGCGTGGAAATGAGCATACAAACTCTTCCGTATTTTTCTTCAGTGGGCTTCATCTTAACAATGGCCTAAAAATGTTGAATGCTGTCTGTGTTATACATTGAAGAGCAATTGAATTAGAGATACCTGTGTAGTAACGTGTAGCACCACCTTTCGCGCTGATGACGGCGGTGATTCGTCTCAGCATGGACTCGACAAGACACCGGAAGCGTTGGGAAGCCGTACGGATCCACGACCCCTGAACAAGCTCCCACAGTTCACGAAGATTTGATGAAGGGGACGGGGGGTCAGAGCCTCGAACATCTCACTCGATGACATCCCAGATGTGCTCGATGGGATTGAGATCAGGTGACCTAGCTGGTCAAGAAAGCGAGGTCACGTCGGTGGAGTGTTCATCCAACCATTCGGATACAATTCGGGAGTGATTGCACGGTGCACTGTCTTGTTGTAGGATGAGGCCCCCAGTGGGGTGTTGAAGACTCACAAATGGGAGCAAATGGTCGTCCAGGATATCCCGGTAACACTAACCTGTGAGGGACGATGTCACACATACCAGGGGTCCCATTTCAGTCCACGTAAACAGTCCCCAGACGAGACGAGAATGCCACCCCCACCAGCTTGAAGAGTACCCTGCTGGCAAGAAGGATCCATCGCTTCATGTGGTTTGCGCCGTACTCGTATCCTGCCATCCGCATGTACCAACGTGAATCTCGACTCATCAGTCCAGGCAACATTTTCCCACATGTCTAGGGTCCAGTGGCGATGTTCCCGCACCCATGCTAATCTTTGCACCCTGTGATGTGCGGTCAGCAGCGGTACCTTCGTAGAACGATGGTTTCTGTACCCAATAGTGAAGAGATGGTTCTGGATGGTGTGGCTGCTTACACGTTTTTGTGCACCAGCGTTAAATTGCAGAGTGATTTCTTGCAGTGGGGAAAGAAATCACTCTGCAATTTTACGCATTGTAACAGTGGGCCCGTCTACCCGCTGTTACAATGCGAGCTAGCCGACGATGACCCCGCTCATCCACACGCTGTTGTCCACGGCAGTTGGTTTTTGCAGGGAGGGTTTTACCGGATTCGATGTACTCACTATCCATTGTGTCACAATGCACCCGTGACGCAGTGGATCGTAAAAATCCCAGTGCCTGCACGACTTCCGAGATGGAGTGGCCCATTCGTCGGGCCCCGGCAATTTGCCCACGATCAAATGCGCTTAGAGCCTTCGTCTTACCCATACTGCATCCGACTCTTACTGATTCCCGTCGCATCACTCCTTATATTGTCGGATCGCTGCATACGTCATGTCGTTTCCGTTTACAGGGCCGCCCACAGCGCCACATTTGTATAAAGCCAGCTGTCTCTAATTCAATTGCTCTTCAGTGTACGATGAACATGGTCGACGAATGAGAAATTCATACTCCAAATAGTTGGGCAGTCCAGTGTATTGCTTTCACCAACACCAGACACTTCTTAACACGACATACTGTTCTCGCCATATAATTCCACTGTTTTTCGATGTATATCAACAGCATTCGGCCTTTTAACAACAAAACACGAGCAACACTTCGCTGTTCATCCGACGTAGGTTCTTTCAGCATGTGCGCCAATTTTAAATCACTGTTCATGTATTGAAATTATGGAAGAAATATTCTTCACAAATACATGGAACACCTGCATTATTATTAACACGGCAATCAAGAACAGCTTGCATTGCCCAGTTCAGTGATGAACATATGACATCTCATTAGAAAACTTGAAATTACATCACCCCACAACAGGAATCGAACTCTCACCTCCCAAAAACCGTTCGAGCAGCAAATCGAATACGTACCTAATCAGGGAAATAATCCCCGTCGTGTTGGATACACTTGAGCCATCGATCAGGGAGCTGCCGAATGCCACTGCTGAAAAAAGAGGGCTGTTTCGAGTTGATAAAGTTATCAATACTTGGGAGGACCTCCTCGGCAGAAGTGAAGGGCGTAACACTCAGGTGATGTTGCAGGGAGCGAAAAAGGTGATAATCCGACGGGGCGAAGTGTGGAGAATACGCTGGGTGAGACAAATTATCCCATCTCAGGTCGGTGATCGTGTTTAAAGTCGTTTTCGTGGTGTGAGGACGCGTGTTATCCTGAAACAGCAGGACCGACGTTCTACCCTTGCGTGTATGGCCTTTTCGCCTCGAGTGCGTCACTCACACGAATGAGTTGCTGACAATAACACTCAGCATTGACCGTTTCATCAGGTTTGACCAACTCATAGTGTACAGCACCACGCTGATCCCACCATATGCACAGGAACAACTTCCTGGCATGGATATTCGGTTTGATGGTACTGGTGGTAGGCTTACCTGGATAAACCCACGATTTTCGCCGCTTAGGATTATCGTAGAGGATCCACTTCTCATCACAGGTCAACATCTTGTAGAGGAAATCCTTCTTCTTGAATCTGGAGAGCAAGGACACGTCAACATCGCAGCGCCTAGACTTGTTCGCAGCTGTGAGTTGGTGGGGCACCCAACGGCCCTTCTTTTGAATCCGTCCAAGCTTGTGCAGGCGCTTTGCAATGGCTTGCCGTGTTACTCCGAGTTACTGGGCGAGCTCTGGCTGTGTGCGACAGGGATTCGCGTCCAACAGTTGGTCCAATTGCTCATCTTCAACTTTCTGCGGCTGTCCCGGGCGTTCTGCATCACGGAGATCGAAATGTCCCTGCTTAATCCGATGGAACCACTTCTTACACGTACTGTAGGACACTGCACCCTCACCCAAAGCAGCACATATCATTTGCTGGGCTTCCGCGGCACTTCTTTTCAGCTGAAATGCGAATAGGCGGCAGTGCCTTAAATGTTGCTTCTAGAACGGCATTGCTTTTACCTTCAACTTTCGTCCTTTCTGTCACTACAGCTGTGATCGGTTACGGTTGCCTGGAAAGCTGTTGGATGGCGCTGCAACCAGCCGTTACCGCACACAGGTCTTTGCATTTGCCGACGTTCTATGATCGCTTGCAGTTAGGAGCCGAGAATTAAGTTGCACACCTAATACATTTATGCATGCTCGAAGGGAAATCGGGAAATGCGGTTTTCGATTCCCGCTGCAAGATAACGTAATTTCAAGTTTTGTGATGTGATGTTACATGTTGAACAGTAAATTAGGACATTAAAGTTATTTTGATTGTTTGTTAATAATTCTGGCTGTTCCCGTGATCACGCAAAAGCTACTATTCCGCAATAGGTTGTAAAAAATGGAACACTATTTGTCATTAGTGTAAGTATAAAACAGTTTCCCACTCTTTGCATTTCGTAAGTAAAAATAGATGCAAAAGCCTTTCGAGCTGTCCTAGTACTTAACTTACTCTTATGCAGGCTAAATTAATTAATCAGCCAAAACTGTTCAGTCAAATATAAACTCACTTAACAATTTCGGGGACATTTTATAGTGCAAATTTTCATGTGGTATTTACACAAAGATCCATATAGATCATCAAGATCTACGGCTGTTGAACGAAAACGAAGAACCTCATTAGCATTTTCAGAGGGGAATACGTCTGATTGAGTGACCAGCCCAATGTGGGAAGAGTACAAATAACATGGACAAATGCCGAAAGCTGATTATACGTCCACAGCCGATCCTCGTGGAACCATCCATGGATTCGCGTTATGTTCGGAAAAAAAAAACCTAGAAAAAATCGAACTGAATGGTCGACAACGGGGACTCGAGCTAGCAACTGTCGCCTCTGACGAGGACACAAGGCTGGCGGTTATCCAAGAGTGCATCGCTGTTGGTCTAACTGAATCACTTAAAAAAATACGTTGCCAGACAGTGTGATATTACCCCATCCAGAAATAATGGGCCAAATGAGAATAAAATCACCACAGGCATTAAATATGAGGTGGATGATAACTAAATTTATATTCATTGTTTTAAAACAGTTTGGCTGTCTACAAGACAGGATCACGTCACAGCAGTCAATAGCATAGTCAACTGGAAAGAAGAGGCCCTGAAAAGATTTAGTCATGTGACCAAAAAGGTTTCAGCTTCCATGCTCTGAACTGCACGTGAAGTCCATTAGTCCGTTAGTGTGTTGCTGTGAAGTTGTTTATATTTTATTATTTTGATTTATTACTGTGATTTTATTTCCAAAGAAAAACAAATTAACAATCGTAATAACATATAGCGCTCATTTAAAACTGCAACAGAAGAAGTTAGAGAGGGTTTTTTTTTTTTTAAAAAGGATTATTTCCTTCTACCTGCTGCTACTGACATATGACATAAAAGTAAGATTTATTTTCTGTCTTAAGTAATATAACGTGCAAAGTTATGAAAATGAAATTCGAAAGTATGCAGGGGTGACATGGAGGAGACTGGCACAAGACAGACCGTTGTGGAGGAAACTTGGGGAGACCTTCGTCCAGCAGTGGATTGATAATGGTTGACAATGATGATGATGATGATATATTGAAAAAAGGATTTTTTACTTATATGTTTTGTTGCTAAAGTTATCTCATTTGTTTAATGGTTTAGCATTTCGGTAAGATGTATACATCTTACGGAATGCACCGCTTTTTCTTTCCCTAGTGGTAGATTTACTAAGTGCTACAAGTTCAAACGACGAAAGTCCACCTTTCCAAAAAATAACTGTAAATATATTAAAGTCAAGCAGAAGAAATGCAAAAAGTACTTAAGTCTTCTTCATTGAGTAATCCATGAATAAGGAAATCACTGACACCGCACACCGGTAATGTTAACATTACGGGTATAAGCCAAAGCCAAAACCAAAAACACCGACGCAGGAACTTCGGCAATGGCGACGGAGCAAAGTCCTTTAATAAAAATAGGAGGAAATTGAAAAACGTTCCGCAAAAATCCAACAGGGGGTTCACCAGGAACGAAACAAAAATTGTAAACAAGCCGCCATCTTGGGATTGAAGCAGACATATGCCATCAAAAACATTAAAATATTCGCATTTCGTGCCACAACTTTTTAAGTAATTTGTCGACAAAGCAACGGTACATTTCATTTACTTTGTGCGGCAAATTTCAAAGTTCCTATCAGCTGGAAATCTAAGCAAAAACTTTGCAAATACTTTGTCAGTTCGTTTAGACATCAGCATTTCTTTCATTTTGTGTAAAACTTTCAAAGTAATTTTGAACTAAATATCAATACATTTCGGTCACATTGCAACACAGCCTTCGAAATTGCCATTAGGGCACGTTTTATGAAATTCTCCCACTACTCTGTCACTCTTCCGATTGAGCCCATTAGCGCATTACTGATAGCTGAGACGACGCACACACGGTAGTTGGGACTCATTTGGTCACATGACTTCAGTGACAGCCGTTCGTTTCAGGGCCTCTTCTTTCCAGTGGGCTATGAGTCAATAAGTTGAGTGACCACCATGTTGTGGAATGCACTCAGACACACTGTGAAATGATGAAGCACTCTAATGGTATCCTGGTGTACCTCCACTTACGCAGCATTTACCTGGCCCTGTAGTTCAGCGGCATTCCAGGATGGCCCAGAAGTGGCTTGCAAACCTCGTCCAATGTGGTTCCATTACATGGTCGATGGAGACAGTTTCGAAGAAGATCCCACTGGCTCTTGAAGAATATGTAGGCACGCTCGGGGGATGCTAGTGGTGTGTCGGCATGCGTTATCTTGCCAAAAAACGATCTCTGGTGTACCACACAGAAATGGCAAAAGAAACACAGGCTGTGAAATGTAATCCATATGCTAAACGTGATACATGTCAGCGTGCCTGTTACGTGAATCAAAGGCCACAGCCTATCGTAACTAATGGCACACTCAACAACAATGCCTGGTTGAGAAGCAATGTTCTGTTCGCGGACAACAGCTCGATCGTCCCAGTTCCAATACTGTCTCCGGAGGCAGATCCATCTGTCCGGAAATGTGACATTCAGGAACTCACAAACCATTTTTGACCTATGTGGTGGGGCACCGTCTTGTTGGAAAATAACCAAAGGTTGGAGTGCATTCAACTGAGGTGCTACAAAATGCTGTCGCCTGAAGCAGAATCGGGCCTCATCGTTGAACACGAGAACCCTACCATAAAAACACATCTGACTAGCACAACGATGACCCACGAACAATGTCAGTCGACGCAATAGCTGCCGATAGCGCAGACTTGTCTCCATCAGGCTTCACTTGAGGGTCCGAGTTGTGACGGGGATGTCGAAAGTCACCGCTAGAGCCCGTCAAATGCCTCTTTAGTAGCTTGGCAACAAATAAGCCTATCGATGCGTGCTGACGTCCGCCGGGTTGCACCGGTCCTTCTGCGGAGACTGGCGACGCTTTCCTGAAAATACTGTTTCCAAGGTCGTCCAACTGTTCTGGCATTCCGATACACATATGGGCAGCGATTAGTCGAATCACCCAACCAGCTTCAACGAGGCCTACAGTCCGTCGTATCTGAAACGCGTTCAGCTGGTGATAGAAATGGCGACGAGTTCTTCTTAACCAATTCTGAGCTTCGATATGCTGTAGCATTCGCTCCATTGCTTTGTTCCGTACCACCTAGACACCGAATGGCTTCGGCGGTCCATGTATGTCCTTTTACCTCTCGCGCACGCCATGAGATTGGTGGCATCTCGTGTGATTTACATATCCCACCTGCTTGTGCTCACCAACCAATCTGCATGCCGGCACGCCGACTCCTTATGGAAGAGGTAATGGATCAAATTCTGTCTTGGTTGGGTGACTAGGGAAAAACATTGCGTAAAAATCAAATTTTAAAATTACATTTCGCGTAAATTATGGGATACCTAAAAGATCTATATTAGAGGGGTTTATCTGGTTAGAGCTCACATACTCGTATACGATATTACAAATATCAAACTCACTAATACAACTTTATTTATTTATATACGAACTGGCATACAGCCCGTCCTAGGACGGTTGTTTGTAAGCTTTAAATAAATATTAATATATAGGGAATGTTGTTTCTCCTATGACGGAGTGAAATTTTTAATAATGCCGCCCCGGTGGCCCAGTGGTCCGGTGGCGCAGTGGTCTTCTGATCATTCGTCCGTAAGGGGTCCGGGTTCGAATCCCGGTGAGTTATGAATGTTGTGTCTGTCTTACGGCACTGGCTCTCTCCCTTCCCTGGAACCAGTGACCCAAAACTAGGGACGGGCGACTGCTTATAGCCCATTGAGTTGCTCACGGTGGTCGTTAAACCTCCAATCCAAAAAAAAAAAAAAAAAAAAAAACAATTTTTAATTGAAACGGATTGGAAACAAATCAAATAGACGCCAGATTTCTGTAAGGAAATATAGTAAAAACTTGTATAGTAAGAACTCATTCATGTTAGAACTAAAAATAATATGCTATTTATTCCCGTTTTTTAAAAGACCTCGCGATAAATAACATTCTGTATAAAATATTTGTTGTTTAACAATTGTAGATTAGAGCGCTTAGTTAGATGCGTAGATCGATATTTTGCAAAATGTGTAATATAATCAGCACTAAACTTGGGAAGTTGTTTTCGTGTAAACTTACCTTAATAACTTTCACTTTGATTTTTCGCGTTAAATTACTTTTTCTCCGGCACACTTGATTCCCTTCACGGCTTGTTTTAGACTGTGCTATTTGACGGTTAGTTTGAAACTTCGTACCTAAGCTTTTTCTACAAAATGATGTGACATCTGGCATTACGAGTCGGAACTACGTAAATTCTGGACAATGTGCTATCGGGGCGACATCTGCTTTTAGATGCAATTTTGCTCACTTTGACATTTCAAGATTTCAGTTTTTATTGTAGGTTAGAGCGTTTAGATAGATCGATATTTTGCAAAATGTTTAACATAAATTCGCACTAAACTCAGAAATTTAGTTAAATTAAAAAGGTAAAAAATAATTAAAGCGTAGAAATTAATATTCAAACTGTGCTAAATTAAATTGATATACAAACGCAACTTGCCGCGATGTTAAGATTTCAATTCGAATTTTGTAGATCGGATAAATAGAACTCGAGTCATTGATAATCCAATGTTTTAAAATTAGCAAGCGATCATCTTGACATCTGAATGTGATCGCGTGCAAACTCAACTTGCTGTAATATTAAGAATTCAATTCGAATTTTTTAGATCGCATAAACAGAACTCGAGTCATTAACAATCCAGTGTTTTTAAATTAGCACGCTATCACCTTGACATCTAAAAGCAATCGCGTGCTTACTATAGCAGGCAGTCATTTTGACATGGCGAGAGTGCACACGAATTGATCGATAAGTGATGGCGCAACAATGCTGACGTTGCTGTGACGTAAAGCGTTCCAGAGGGACAGACAGATAGATCTGGTGAATAAATTTCAAATACGTGGAGATAATATAAATGCACGATGTTATCTCTCTGTCCACGCTATTTTATAAACAACGAATAGCAACTGAAAAATTGTTCATCGACACCGCTGGGATCGAACCCCAAGTTTCTCGATAACTAGCCGAGTGCGTTTGCTTTACGCTACAGGGTCAACAATTCTGATAGATCTGGCTGTTTATGTTACTAATGAGCCTGCGTTGTTATGAAACAAAGAGATAATGACGACATTGGTGGACTGAGTTTCTTCACATATGAGTTGAAGTAAAGCTAAAAAGCATGTGGAAAGCTACAAGGCAAGAGCTTTGCTTTTAAATCTTCTCCATGCGACTCCCTGCTCATAATAAAATATGAATCACAACTGGATAAGAAATTCTTGACTTTACAATTTGAGCCAAGAAAAGGTCTGGACCAGTTAACCCTTAACACATCTCCATTTCTGTTGAAGTATGGTATATAAATAAGTTTTGAGGGATTTACGTTCGGTGTCGTACTCATTACTTCTCGCATGTATTTTAAGGTGGCAACACTGCGATATCGCAGTACGAGACGCCAGCTGTCAGAGTCAGTATACGACGTTCGATTGAGGTGCGAAGACGTATTTGTTTTTCTCGATGGAAAATGGCAACTTTCGTCCCGACAAAACAGCATTTGCGGGAAGTGTTAGTGCATTACTTTATTGTCAAGAAAAGTGCCGCCGACAGCTATTGCTTAATGTCAGAAATCTATGACGAACATTCCCCATCCATAAAAACATATGAGTATTGGTTTAGACGATTCAAAAGGAACGATTTTGATGTCAGTGATAAAGAACGTTCTGGACCACCCAAAAAAATTGCTGATGCCGAATTGGAAGCTTTACTCGACGAGGATCCGTGCCAGACCCAAAACAGAACTAGCAGCAGCATTAAATATTAGTCAACCATGCATTTCACAATGTTTAGCTGCCATGGGAATGGTGCGAAAAGAAGGGAATTGGGTTCCACATGCTTTGCGGGAAAGAGACCTTGAACGTCGAAAAACCATTTGCGAATTGCTGCTTCAAAGGCAAAAAAGAAAGGGTTTTTTGCATCGTATTATTACTGCAGACGAAAAATTGATATGGTACGATAACCCTAAACGGCAGAAAGCATGGTTGAAGCCAGGTGAACCAGGTCCTTCTACGCCGAAACGCAATATCCATGGTTCAAAGGTAATGCTGTGTATCTGGTGGGACCAGAAGGGTGTGATCCACTATGAACTACTGAAACCGTCAGAAACTATTACTGGTGATCAGCTTCGAACCCAATTAATGCGCTTAAAACGAGCTCTCACGCAAAAGCGGCCGGAATGGGAGAATAGACACAACAAAGTCATCTTACAGCATGACATCGCAAGACTACATGCTTCTCGACCTGTGAAAAAGTACTTAGAAGGATCCGACTGGGAAGTTCTACCCCACCCGCCATAGTCGCCAGATATTGCGCCATCGGATTACCATTTGTTCCGGTCGATGCAGTCAGCACTTTATGGAGAACGGTTTAGTTCTTATGAAGACATCGAAAATTGGCTGGACAACTGGATCTCTTCCAAGGAACCGGAATTCTTCCTTCGGGGCATACGTTCACTGCCCGAAAGATAGGGTCAAGTTGTAGCTTCAAAGGGAGCATACTTCGATTAATATTAAAATATTGTTTCTGTTCTCCAACAACGTGTTTTGTTCACCTCAAATCCCTCAAAACTTATTTATATACCCAATATTATCAGGGCCGAAGCTAGGGTGTTGATCTAAAGGATACTGTACCTCTGTCCCTCCGCAAGCGCGCATGCACACACACACATTGAAAAATAAATATTGTTATAAATCATTGAGCCTTTATTTTTCACCATTTATGCAAATTTGTTTGATTTTTCATAACAAGTACAAATCTTTTTTTATCTCTCTATGTATTAAACTTGTTCAAAGCAAAATACAGAAGAAACAGCACAAACAACGAATGTCTAGAAAAAATTTCGAGTTCTGAAAGTGAGTCAGTAGCAACTGTTCTCTCCGTTATCCTTTTCATGGCCATGGGATTTGATGGTGCTAAGGATCAAGTGAAAAAGGCTCTTCAAATTCTCAAAGCAAGTCAGGAGGAATGGTTGTAACAGTAATATTCTGTCGCATAGGAACAGGGCTTGTTGATGCTACGGGTCGGCGACAGATGGAGCCTCGACTTTTCAAAATGAATCAGTAGGAAAGGTTGTACTTGTAAATCTTCAATTTCAGGGAACAGGGTTTGTTGGTGTTAGGCATTAGGGATGCAAAGGAACTTCTCAAATTGAATCAGCAAGACCTGTTGTTACAGTAATTCTGTGCTTCAGAGCAACACAATTTAGGATCAGAGAAGGAAGGAACTTCGAATTGTGAAGATGAATCAGTACGAGTACCAGTAACACTCTGTTGCATGGGAACAGGGCTTATAGATCACGAAGTTCAGGAATCGGAAGTAACTTTGACTTCTCAAAGTGCAGTTGTACCAGTATTTCCTTACTTTCTGGCAGCACAGTCTGTTTGTCCAAAGGATCAGGAGAGGAAGGAACTTCGACTTCTCAAGGTGAACAGTAGGAACGGTTGCACCAGTAATACTCTTATAATGATGTAAATTTCTCCGTCATTATTGTCCACGCCAGGCATCGAACCCGTGTCTCCTCGTTCCTGAATAAGTCGCTCTCCCAACTGAGCTACGTGGACGTATGCTCTCGCTGCTATCTGCCTTTTTCTCATGTGCGTCCTGCGATGCAGGCACGTCACATCTCCCATCCCCCACGAAAGAGGGCCGGGGGCATGGCCCATGGGTCAGCCGGGACCATGCATCTCTGTATGCAGTCATCCGCTGAAGAATATACATTGGAGAAACCCCAGTCAATTTGGTGTGTGGAACGTAGCATCACACACATTTTTATTTTTCGAAGCGCTAAAGAAGGGATTCCCTTATTTTTCCTGTCTCGCGGTGTGGAAAGAACATCACCCCATTGCGAGAACTTTAACGGCCAGGTCATTCTTGAAGTTCGGGCGCCAATATAACGAAGGGAATTTCTCCGTCAGTTTTGTCCACGCCGGGCATCGAACCCGGGTCACCTCATTCCGGAATAAGTCGCTCTCCCAACTGAGCTACGCGGACGTATGCTCTCGCTGCTGTCTGCCTTTATCTCATGTGCGTCATGCGGTGCAGGCACACGTCACACTCTGTCTCATTGGAATACGGCTTATTGGTGCTCTGGTTCAGGAACGGAAGTAATTTCGACTTCTCGAAGTGTATCGCTAGGAATGGCTGTTCCGGTAGTTCCCTGCTTCCATACAGCAGAGCTCGTTGCTGCTAAAGGAAGGAAGGAAGGAACGTGGACTTCTCAAAATGAACCAAAAGGAACTGTTATACGAGTAATTCTCCGCTCCTTGTCAGCACAGCCTGTTTGTCCTAAAAATCGAGAACGGAAGCAACTTCGACTTCTCAAGGTTAGTCAGTTGGAACGGTTGTGCCAATAATATATCGCATGGTAATACGGCTTCTTTGTACTAAGGTTCAGAAATCTGAAATAAGTTTGACTTCTCAAAGGAAATCACTAGTAACGGTAGTACCATTAAGTCTCTGCTTCAGTGCAGCAGAGCTTGTTGCTGCTGATAAAAAGAGGAAGGAACGTGGACTTCTCAAACTGGAACACTAGAAACGGTTGCACTAGTAATTATCTGCTTCAATGTGGCAGATCTTGTTGCTGCTAAAGGTAGAGAGAGGAAGGAACGTGTACTTGTCAAAGTGAATCAGTAAGAGCGGTTGTTCCCGTAATTCTCTGCTTTAATGCAGCACAGCTTGTTGCTACTAAAGGAAGTTCCCTTCCTTTAGTAGCAACAAAGAACGTGGACTTCTCAAGGTTAATTAATAGGACTGGTTGTACCAGTAATTCTGTTCTTCCATGCAACAAAGCTCGTTGCTGCTAAAGGAAAGGAGGAAGGAACGTGGACTTCTCAAGGTTAATCAACAGAAACATTGTACCAGTAATTCTCTGCTTCTTGGCAGCACAGTGTGTTTGTCCTGAGGATCGAGAGCGGAAAGAACTTTGACTTCTTAAGATGAACCAGTAGGAACGGTTGTGCAAGTACTACTCTGCTTCAATGCAGCAGAGCCTGTTGCTGCTAAAGATAAAGAGAGGAAGACTCTTGGGCTTTTCAAAGTGAATCAGTAGGTACGATTCTACCAGTAGTACTTTGATTCAATGCAGCAGAGCCTCTTGCTGCTAAAGGTAAAGAGAGAAAGGTACTTGGACTTCTCAAAGTGAACTAGTAGGAACTGTTGTACCAGTAATACTCTGCTTCAATGCAACAGAGCCTGTTGCTGCTAAAGGTAAAGATAGGAAGGTACTTGAACATCTTAAAGTGAATCAGTAGGAATGGTTGTGTAAGTAACACTCTCCTTCAATGCAACAGAGCCTGTTGCTGCTAAAGGTAAAGAGAGAAAGGCCCTTGGATTTCTCAAAGTGAATCAATAGTAACGGTTGTACCAGTAATACTCTCCTTCAATGCAGCAGAGCCTATTGCTGCTAAAAGTAAAGAGAGAAAGGCACTTGGACTTCTCAATGTGAATCAGTAGGAACTGTGCTACCAGTAAGTCTCTGCTTCCAGGCAGCACAGCTTGTTTTTCCTATAGATCAGCGGCGGATGGAACTTCGACTTCTTAAGGTGAATCAATAAGAACGGTTGTACCGATAATACTCTGTCTCGTGGGAACAAGACTTGTTGGTGCTAAAGTTCAGGGCCCTAAGAAATAGGTCCGTTTTCTTCTTTTTCCAGAAAATTCGAAAATCGAAAAAAAAAAACGAACGGAAAACAAATATATGAAATAGTAAAAAGTGTAGGATTAGTTTCGATTGTGTAAACAAAGTAAAGGAATTCGAGGTTTAGGATTACTCCCATAAGACTTCCTGGAAGTCAAGTGCTCACAAAGAAGTGTTTACTGACAACCGGGACATTTGGAGAAAATTTTATGTACACTCCTTGAAAAGAAAAGAAAAAGCACTCCGAGAAAGTCGTGGACTAATTGTAGACGCAAGAAAGATGTGTCGTTCTGCCGCCCAAGTCGTAAGAACCCTACGTTTCTAGCAGCAGAGGTATCAAGGGTGTACCACGCGTATACCATCAGCAGATGTACCAGCAGCGCCCAGAGTGCAAGAGGTGGCCGACCATAGGCCATTGATGACAGGTGTCGACGTAGACTATTCAGGCTCATACAGACCGACCACTGGCTGCAACGGAGATAACGAAGCTCGAAGTATTTGTTTAGGTATTTGGTGTTCGAGGCCACCTTGCTTATACTTCCGTGTGAAAGAGGAAACCTGCATGCATTTGTAACAGAAGTAGGCAGGCAGATATAAACCCCGCATCTGTGGGAAGAATTCCTACGAGAAAGGGCATGCCTCTCTGCGTTACAGTCCCTTTACTACTGAAGCAGTTGAGTTTAGTAGAGCAGCTTCGTTTCTCTATAGAAAGAAATCTTCAACATTTTCTGAATTGCGGAGCACATAACAAATGGAATAGGATTCACGGGCCACCAAACATAAGAGTAACTACTTGTGTTTATTATGAATATCTATTATTTGAAGAGGTTTTTATTCCTAAAATTTACCTTTAGGAAAAGTGAACGATGAAGTTTAACACGATATCTAAGCACCCCGGACAAAAAATTACGGAATGGTGTCATCCGAAGGAACAGTTGGAAACTGGTCAGGTAGAGAAAAATGCGTGTATACAACGGAATGGAAAGTATATTACTTGTTACCTTTTCAGCCTTGTAAGACATGCATGCCTAATCAGTTTTATTGTTACTTACATGTAGTAGAAAAGGTGACGTAACAGAGTAGCAAAAGGGAGCTATCGTCTTTGGTCGTGAACATAGTCATTCGCTGAAGGAAGTGGTGGAGTTCGTTGGCGTGTCCAAGTCCACAGTCAGTAGTGTTCATTTAGCGTGGAAGGAGTCTGCCAGAGACGATTCCCGTCGGAGCAGCTACGGCAGAAGAACCATCTTGAGCAACCGTGATCGTCGACGTCTGGGGCGATTATCAACCGCAAAACGGTTCCAAATCCGGCAGGAATTGCTGCAAGAGTTCAATGCGGGACACAGTCAACCTGTTTCCGAACGAACGCTTCGACGAGAACTGCAAGGTGTAGGATTATTCAGTCGTGTAGCCAGGGTACACCCCAAGCTGTCTGCCATACACAAGAAAAAGTGGCTGGAGTGGGCGAGGGAACACCAACACTGGACCACAGAACAGTGGCGACGAATCAACTGGTCGGACGAATCCAGGTTCTGCTTGTATTCCGAAGCTGGTCGATCCAGGGTCATGCTGAAGGCCGGAGAAGCCTTCAACGCAGAGTGTGTGCAAAGGGCTGTACAGAACGGGGGTGGATGTGTCATGTTTTGGGGTGTATATCCAGTGCTGGGGTGGGTCCCTTACTTCACATGTCTAATGGCATAAAAGCGGTGGACTACGTGAAACTGATGGATAACGAGGTGTTGCCATATGTCCAGGTTCTCCAAGATGCCGCCGTTCCAGATCCACGTTATCAAGACGACAACTGCACTGTCCACCGAGCTGCCATTGTGCAGGATTGCTTTGCAGAGCATCAGGTCGACGTCTCACATCTCACTTGGCCCGCCAATTCGTCTGACTCAATATTATAGAGAAAATTTGGGACATGCTCGAACGGGCCGTTAAGAAGAGACAACAACACCCTCCCAATTTGACTGTTTTGCGGTACCAGTTATTCACGGCGTGGGGCAAACTGGACATTAATGTTATCCGCTCATATATTGACAGCATGCCAAAGAAAATCGAGCTCGTGGCGAAGTAACCCCATATTAACCAATAAAATGAGCATTCCGTAATTTTTTGTCCGGTGTTCTTATGTTGCTAAGATGCCCGAAGCAGGTACTTCATTTGATAGTCCTCAAGACGCCATTTCTTTTAATTCATCGCAGCATAGCTCATAGCAGATTTGACAATTCAAAGTCCATGTATCCAAGGTATCTGGATATCTATTTTTCTATTTAGAAAATGTATTTTCTTTTTCATTTTAGAATTTCTTTGTGGACGTCTCGAGGACTATTACAATGGGCTACGAGTTGAAGACCCCTGCTCTAGTGGAAGACTGACTTGCGTTATTTGCAATAAGTGGTGGAGAAAGCTTGCTGAAAGTCTGAAATTGGTCGGGTAGCCAGGATTTCCAATTATTGCCTCTGCAGACCTCTAACAAAGAGACCAAGAAGATGTGTGAAACCAAGAAGAATTTTATCCTACTTATAATATTCCCATTGGTTTCTTTAGGGAGGTTTATTTGTGTATACTCCAGCAGTAATTCTTTCTCATGGCATAAGCTTTGCAAGTATAAAGTATTTCATGGTGATGTTTCAAATATCTTAGAAGATGTATCTCAAAAACCACGGAAATAAAACTGCAACGACTGTTTTGAAAGGTTAAATGTTTGCGAAATTGTTTCCAATGGAAAGGGAACATTTTCCCTTGTTTAAGAATAAAGATTTCGCCTATTATTTTGAGGATATGTTCCGTACACTGGCAATAACTAAAATCTTTAATTTCAAACTTTTTATCTCCCTGCTTTCGAAATGTGCGCTCGTCGTACTTCGTTTGTTGCTATCGATGAACTTATTTATCTCACGTCGTTTAGCAAAAAGCGATGAATACATCTGAAATTTATTCCCGTTTACTTAGAATAAATAAAATTAAATAAAGAGGCTGCCCAGTTTTCACGGGCTTGGAAAATGCTTCTTAAAAGTACTTGATAACCGAAATTAAACTTCAAGTAAAATAAGTTTAACTTAGATATCATTAACTGGAAACGTAGCTTATCAATATTGCAGACCCTCAGGCGTTTCGAAATTATACTCTTGAAAACCAATGTAAATAGCTATCATTGGTATTTTTACATTAGAAAGCGAATGATAACCTGCAAGTTTTCTTAAATTTATTAATGGCGCCCATAACCACCTCGCGGGTAATTTCCCTTCTCTTAATTTATAGGTTAAACAACAAATTATGCGAGCTTTTTATCTCCGTGCAGTGAGGTCTTAAAAACGCGCTATTGCTTACATTTTCTTTATACTGCAACGAAAAATAATTAAAGCTCATCATTACGTAAGTAATTGACGAGATATTTTAAACTAAAAGTAATTTTAATCAAAGGTTTTCCATGTAACCTTAAAAGAGATGCGTTGCTTTACTTAAAGAAATGGTAAGGCTGGGGGCGACATATTTCAACGAGACGACTCAAATTTCTGAAGCTTCACAAAACTTTAAATTTTTAGAAATCACTAAAGCAAAGGAGATATCATTCCCTCAAGATGAATCAAGATTTGTTTTCAACTGAAAATAAGTATATTATTCATTTAAGAATTCGATGCAAAGAAAAATCGAAAAAATCCGGTTTTGCATGCTACTGTGAAATCTCGAAAGACGTTTTCCGGTTCATTTTCTGTAAAAAGAAAAGAAAATGAAAAACATTTTTGAAAGTAGAAAATGTGGCACATCAGAAGAGAATCTAAGAATCTGAGGATATGTTTGATCTGAGGAAATGTTTGATCTGAGGAAATGTTTGGTTAAACTCACGTCTGATGCATCCATTACAGTCTTTGCAGTCGTTCTCCCAGAAAGAGGAGCGTACAATCTAGAACAAACACACAAGAAACACAAACACACATGTAAATTAACGAAAAGAGTTCGTGAACATTAAGGAACATCAAAGTTGAAAGATTTTAATTCCTTCGATTCGAGATTAATTATTCCAGTCCATTTTCCGGAAACAGATATCACGTAAAATTTCAAATTTCAACTACTTCGCTGACTGTGTGCATTACTGCGTGGTACTTTTGATTTGGAACCGTGAACTTTTGACTTGAAACCGTGAAAATTCTTGTCAACAAGCACAAACCTGCTCATTTGTTTTTCTGCCTAGCACCATAGTGGGCAACTGTTCTATATTATTTTGCTTAAGATCCCTTATGTCTCTCTATCTACTTTCTTACCGCCAGAAGCCTTCAAGATTCTTGTCCACAAGCAACAACCGGCTCTTTCTCTGTCTAGCACCATAGTGGGCAATTAATCTATGTGCAGATTCATTAGATCCCTTATGTAAGTCTTTTTATCTATTCTTTACTGCAATGAACCTTCAAGATTCTTGTCCACAAGAACAAACCTGTTTCATTTTTGCTCTGACTAGCAGCATAGTGGACAAGTGTTCTGTATTCAACTCCGTTAGATCCCTTATGTCTCTTTATCTACTTCTTTATCCCAATAAACCTTCACTATTTCTGTCCACAAGCAAAATCCCACTCCATTTTGCTCTACCTAACACCATAGTCGACAACTGCCCTATGTTGGGTTCCGCTAGATCCGTTATGTCTCCCAATCTACCTCTTTACCACAATAAACCTTAGAGATTCTTGTCCACAAGCAGAAACCGGCTCCATTCTGTTCTACCTAGCACCATAATGAGCAATTCTTCTATATTCAGTTCCGTTAAGTCCCTTATGTCTTTCTATCTACTTGCATACGAGTATGGAATTCAAGATTCCTTTACACAAGTAAGAACTGGCTCCGTTTCTTTTTGTTTAGTACCATCGTGCATCATTCTTTGAGATTAATTTTGATGAGATTTATTCATATAGTCCTCTCCTTACATTTATGCGAAGTGTTAAAATGCAGCATGAAAAATATTCCTCCGATTTATCTCTCTTCAAACGGAAGTTCAAACTTCGGAGGGAATATGAAGTTGAAAGTCCCGGAGTCTGGGTTCAACTCATCAGATGCCTGATGCACATTTTTTCCCCAAGAACTACTCCCGAAATAATAGCTTCAAAGAAAATTATATTCAAAATTTTCTCCCGGAATGGTTTCACTTCGGCATTTGGAAAATGTCGCACGCTGTTTTCTTGTGCAGACCTTCCCTGAGTGCCGAAAGATTGACTGATTGATCTTTCTCTCTCTTCGCAAAACAGAAGTAATGTCCAAAAGCTTAAAGATTTTGGACATGACTAGATGTGGAAATTATGAGAATAGATTCCTAAATTCTTAATTGCTGCTGGATTTGCTTTATTTTTATTTGAAATGGATCCAGCTGCAAGTTAGTATTTTAAAGTTATTTTTTGTTCATCATACGAAGGTACAGTTCTTCTTTTATATTCCTTTCTGTTTTAATGTTCATGATTTAGAATGACACAGTAGAAACAGTATTATCCTAAAGAAATCTTAATTAAATGATTATTTTTATAAAGGCTGAATTCTATTGAGCTGTGTTTTAAAAAAAGTAAAAATCAAGTAGCATTTATACTACCATACTATGTAAGTAAACTGGAAAAATATCTCCTGGATTGGAAAACAAAAATTAATACTGACAAAACGCAGGCGATCCTAGTATTTTCTAAAAAAAAAAACAGAAACTACAATCCACATTTTGAAATAGAATTTTATGAGGGAAACATTCCATGGGTAAAGGATCTGAAGTACTTAGGCCTTAATCTGGACCATAACTTAAACTGGAATAAACACGTCAATGAAACTCTTTCCAAAGCAATGAAACTTAGAGGCTGTCTGCAGCCACTTATTAAAAACAAAAAACTGAATCTTAAAACTAAAGCCCTGCTATGGAAAGCCTGCTTCAGTCCTGTAATTACTTATGGATGTGCTATATGAGATGACTGTAATATGCGACAAAAAAAAAAAAAAAAGATATCACAGCCTTTCGAAACAAACCTCTCAGAAGAATGACAGGACTTGATGGAACCACCTCTATCCATGAAATTAGATATATGCTAAATATTAATTCTATTCACTATACCATGTATGACCTAGCGAAGAGGTATTATGAAAAAGATACGAAACACCCAAACCGGCTAGTTTAGAGAGGCCTTTAATTATGATTCTAAGGATTCTGACAATTACAAACTACCAAAATCCATAATAGAAAAAATCCCAGAAAAAAAACTTCTCCATATAGTGCGTCGCCTAAATATAGAGACAGAACAAATTCTCGAATAAAAAAGAAACAACGAGCTGAAATGTACACCTCGTATTTATAGCAAAAATAACATAGGACACGCAGTTGCACAATAGTTTGGCGGAAACATAAGAATTCCAAAGCCAAGTACAAGAAAAAAAAAACAGCAATACGCTGTCTCAAAAATATAAAGACTTACTAGTTATGAGCACCTCCGGTACGAATAGTGGAGCCGTTGTTCCATATAACACGGAAAACACGACTGGGCATGCTGTCCACCAAGTGATGTAAGTGTTCTGGACGGAGTGCATACCAGCTTCGTTCAATCTGCTCTTTCAATGCCACCACACTTGAGAACTGCAGTCCATTCGCATACACATCACGAGCGAGGATACCCCAGAGGTTCTCGATAGGGTTAAGATCTGGACTGAGTGCTGGCCAATCTATATTGGTCTCATGATGAGTGTTAAACCAGCTTTTCGTTGATGCAGACCGATGGATACATTGTCTTGCTGGAACAGATAATCAACACCCGCTAGAGTTTCGACAAACGGTAGAAAATGGCTGCTGAGTATGTCCTGATACGTTTCGGAGTTTTGCCGGCTCCTTTGCAGGAAAGCGATATCCGTTGTCCCATTAAACGCAAAAGCACCCCAGACCATCACAGATCCCCCTTCTTTCTGTCTGCTGAAGAAGGTGCGTGGCGTGCGTCGTAAATCATGCCAATAGCAGTTCCAACCGTCAGGGCCGTCCAGGTTGAACTTTTTCTCATCGGAGAAAATAATTGTGATCTACTCGTCCGTCCAGTGCATGTGGCTGCTTGCCCATAACAATATAGCTTCCTTGCGGCGTCGCGTGAGATGTGGCAGACGGCGCATTTTACTGAGCTCAATGTTGAGACTTTCCTTGATTCGTCGATGAACTGTGTCTTTTGAGACGGTGACACCAACAGTCCGAGAAACTAGATGTAGTGATAACCTTTGGGATAAAACTAAACGCACGATGGCACGATCATCTCGTTTGGTTGTTATTCGAGGTCTTCCTGGCCGTTTTCTGGCAGTTAACCCATCGCGTTTTGATAAAGTCTTATAAATGACTGCCCTACTCCTCCTCCTCATAGCTTTAAAAATTTTCGCTACAGGCAATCCATTTGCTCTCAGTCTCCAAATCTTCTGCACCTCCTCACCAGAAAGTTGAAGATTGCGTGGCATTTCGGCAAATGAATGTCTGACGGCAGGTCCGCTGTCTTTTGTAGGCTGGACCTCATTACGGCCCATGCGCGTGCGTACAACACGCTGATTTGTACATCTCATTGCATGTGGCTACTTTACATAGTTGTCTTTATATTTATGAGCCACCTATAGGTGTTCACTTTGTGAAGTGATTTTAGGTGTTCACTTTGTGAATAGTGTAATTTTTCATACAATCCGGTCATATCGACGGATCGAAACATTTGTTGTAGATTTATGTCTAATTAGGTACCACTTCAGCTTCCTACCTATAATCGCATTGCGTTCACGGAGCAAAGTCGACTGTCTCTATATTTATGCGACGCACCTTAGTTATCCTCGAAGCAAAGTAAGCAACTGGGATTAGCTGCACTCAAGGGGAAAAAAGAGGGGGCTGTGTTCGTAAGGATACTTTGTATATTGTAGAAGCAAATATTTTGCTACACATTGGCACTATAAAGCCAAATATTGCAAAGAGCAATTTGCTCTGTCTATGTTCTGGAGTCGGTCAAAGAGATTCAGTCTTGGAGATCAATCAGAGCCGTGCAAATCAACGTCACCAAGAGGGTACGTGACTTGTTCCAGGAACACGGCAGCGATGTCTCCGTTCTCCCTTGGCCGGCACAATCGCCCGACTTAAATCCCATAGAACACTTCTGGAACTATTTGGATCGACAGGTTCTACGTGCCGACCCACAACCACGTCATCTATGAGACCTGCGTGTTCTGCTGCTGTCCAAATGGGTACGTGTGCCTTGGGCAACATTCCAGGGCCTCATTGAGTCCGTGCCACGCCGTCCTGCTACTGTCATCCGGGGAAAGGGTGGTTTTTCCTATTATTAGGTTGGTGGTCATATTATTTTGACAAGACAGTGTATACTTGTCTTTCTGGCCGAAGAAGAATTTTCCGGTCGTCACGCATATCATGAGAGATTCAAATGCACGGTATATATTTGCCACCTAAATAGGAAACTGCGCTTCGGGAAAAGTGTAAATAAGGTAAAGAATGCTATTCATATTCACACCTGTTCGGCACAAAACTAACTTTCAGTGAGCTTTCTAGAAAAAGAGATATCTTGTCCGTAGTAGAAAGGAGACTGGAGGGATGTACGGTCCGACGGACAAAATGAAGACAAAAGTAGAAATGCTAGGGAGAGAACGAGCGGGACGATTTACCAGCTCTCCAAATTCACTTTTTCAAGAAGAGATACAGAAGCGTTTGCTTTCCATTTGAACTTTTGAACTCTTGGAACGAGGGGGAACTATAGGATTCCAAACTCCACAATTTCAGCGCCTCTGAACATGAGCACGATTTTTCTAACACACGCAAGTTAAATATCATAGAAAGCATAGTGATTCTCCAGGAACACGAAATATGAATTCGGGATCTATTTAGAAAACTCTTAAGTGGCCGCTCGTTGTAACAGAAATTTAAAATTTCGGCGCACCGCGTGTCCTGTATTTTACACATTATTACCAAACCATTTGATCGCCAAAACAACGAAAAACGTGGAATTCTCAAAGCAGGAAATTGTGTAAATCATTCTCCCGTAGCAACACCTGGATGCAACAATAAAATCAGTGGAGCGGATATGGATTGGTTAAAAATTGGATATGAAATTTAACAAACCTGTTACTGATTCGCAGCGTTGAAAAAATGTAATGCGGTAAGCGAGCGGTCAGAGGCGTAGGCTTCTGGCCAGTCGACCTATTTGAGTAAGAGTTTCAGCTGCGAATCGTGGGAGGTGCACCTGTCTTACAATGCTATCTCTGGCTCTTCCATTCAGCCAGTGGCCCACATTTAGAGACTGCCAACTGATTTTAACATTTACAGCTTCTCATAGCGGTCCTTAAACCTCAAAATAAAACGGGAATAATTGTTACCGTCGTGTTTGAGGAGTCTAAGAACCAAAAGTATGCTGCATCATGAACCAGTGGTCATTTTTGACGTCATTTGTTGTTCATTGTTAATTTGTCGTCATACTGTTCTGTCCAAACACGCCTGAAATTTGCCAGATTTTTCTGTGGAACTTATAGCCTGCTAAAGGGTACATTTCAGCAGACTGCCCATTCCTATACAAAGTAAGTTCCTCACAATACTGACTTAGCGAATAGGAGAACCTGTCTTGAAGACTGAAGGACCGCATACACTGAAGAGCAATTTTTGGATTTTTTTGGATTGAAGGTTTAACGACCACCGTGAGCAACTCAATGGGCTATAAGCAGTCGCCCGTCCCTAATTTAGGGTCACTGGTTCCAGGGAAGGGAGAGAGCCAGTGCCGTAAGACAAACACAACGTCCATGCCTCACCGGGATTCGAACCCGGACCCCTTTCGGACGAAAAATCAGAGGATATCGCTTAGACCACTGCGCCACCGGGGCGGCGAAGAGCAATTTAATTAGAGACAGCTGGCGTTATGCAAATGTGGCGCTGTGGGCGGCCCTGTAAACGGAAACGACATGACGTATGCAGCGATCCGACAATATAAGGAGTGATGCGACGGTAATCACTAAGAGTCCGACGCAGTATGGGTAAGACGAAGGATCTAAGCGCATTTGATCGTGGGCAAATTATCGGGGCCCGACGAATCGGTCACTCCATCTCGGAAGTCATGCAGGCACTGGGATTTTCACGAGCCACTGTGTCACGGGTGCACCGTGACTACATCGAATCCGGTAAAACCATCCCTGCAAGGGCCAACTGTCGTGGACAACAGCGTGTGGATGAGCGGAGTCATCGTCGGCTAGCTCGCATTGTAACAGCTGATAGACGGGCCCTAGTGCAAGAAATCACTCGAGAATTTAACGCTGGTGCACAAAAACGTGTAAGCAGTCACACCATCCAGAACCATATCCTCGCTATGGGGTACAGAAGCCATCGTCCCACGAGGGTACCGCTGCTGACCGCACATCACAGGGTGCAAAGATTCGCATGGGCGCGGGAACATCGCCACTGAACCCTAGACATGTGGGAAAATGTTGCCTGGACTGATGAGTCGAGATTCACGTTGGTACATGCGGATGGCAGGATACGAGTACAGTGCCAACCACATGAAGCGATGGATCGTTCTTGCCAGCAAAGTACGCTTCAAGCTGGTGGGGGTGGCATTCTCGTCTGGGGACTGTTTACGTGGATTGAAATGGAACCCCTGGTACGTGTGACATCGTCCCTCACAGGTCAACGTTGCCGGGATATTCTGGACGACCATTTGCTCTCGTTTGTGCGTCTTCAACACCCCACCGGGGACCTCATCCTGCAACAAGACAATACACCGTGCCATCGCTCCCGAATTGTATCCGAATGGTTGTATGAACATTTCACCGAAGTGACCTCGCTTCCTTGGCCAGCTAGGTCACCTGACCTCAAACCCATCGAGCACACCTGGGATGCCATCAAGAGAGTTGTTCGAGGCTCTGATCCCCTCCATCAAATCTTCGTGAACTGTGGGAAAATGTTCAAGGGTCGTGGATCCGTATGGCTTCCCAACGCTTCCGGTGTCTTGTCGAGTCCAAGCCGAGACGAATCGCCGCCGTCATCAGGGCGAAAGGTGGTGCTACACGTTACTAGACAGGTATCTCTAATTCAATTGCTCTTCAGTGTATATTGCAATAGAACGTTAGTGTTTCATTTGAGATTGAAGTTACGGACGTGATGAATAAAATCAAGCCTGTATCGTAATTTACGAAAGGCCAAATTGTGCGAGTTCGAAGGGTTAGTGTGTTCATCCCTGGCTACCGAGATAGAAGTCCATATCACCCTTGCCCTTGAGAGCCGTGACGTCATCATACTTGGGGCTTCCAACCACGAACAAATAAAACGTATTCGAGTCAAGCTTGGATTTGTCATTCTTCTAAGAGGCGCTAGTTTTTAGGTAAAGCAGTGCAATTTCATTTTGTAATCTTGTGGCCATTTCAATATATAAAGATGACAAAAAACTTTATAGTACCAAAGTGCAAAGGAAAATACAGAGCTGTACTAAATGTAAGTGCTCTTTCCGCAAAGAGTAATATCTTAGAATAAATGGACACAAACGTCTAAGTGACCATTTCGACATCACGAAGAATAAGTCAATGATTTTACGATTTGTTCAACATTTCTTCGTCTATGTCTTCAGTTACCGAAATTGTTTTAATAAATATACACAAGAGCTTTTTCTAATCTGAAATTAATTTCTGACCCTATCATCAAGACACAGTCAGCTACGATAAGTGTTTCCGCAAATAAACAAAATAACAATACCCACATATTACGATGGTTTTGTAGATTTCGCAGCTGCCTATCTTTAATCTCATATGAGCTAATGAAATATATGCCGTTAATTAAAATGCCCTAGGAAGTTACCGCAATAAGAAGAAAGCGTGTAGGAAATGTTGTTGCCATGTAAGTCCACTTGTTCGTGTGATTAAATAAAGATTATTTTACTCTGTAAACAATGACTATCGTTCATACATTTTCGTTTTTGTTTTTTTGTTTTTTTTTTGTAATTTTTTTGTTGGTATGAATGAAACAAAACATTAAGCTGGCCATTTTTTAACTTCACGCAAGCAACCTAGCCAACGAAAGTTAAAAGCAAAGCGGAAGTCACAACCTTTCGTTGTCCGCATTTCATAGCCAGAGAAGCATGGAACGTCGGTTCTGCCAACAGCGGTTGATACGATAGCACGGCGTTTGCTGACGTCACAAATCGCTGCGCAGGCCTTCTGTCTCGGTGGCCACGGTTCATCTCGGGAACAGCGACACTTGTGGATTATTCGATGGCCTCCGTGGTTTAAGCGCACCAGGAGTGGTAACAAAATGGCGATACGACGAACCGGCGACAGAGCTGTAAAGAGTGGTTCAATATGAAGCGATATCCAGCGCGACTATATGTCTCACACAGCCATGGATGGTCTACGAAAGTTGATGCCGTATAAACTAGCATCTCCTAACAACAGCCTATAGACATGACTCTCTTTGTGCCAACACCATGCGGATACGATAATAGAAGATTAGAAGCAGATGTCCTACCCTGATGAATCATTACATGCTCTCCATTCCGCCGATGGTGAAGTCTATATTTGGCGTCAGCAGCATGAGGTTATGTATGGATTCCTCATGCATGGCATTCACTATATAGGACGGTAGGGGAGGTTGTATGATATGGAGTATGTTTAGCTGACATGAACTGAGGACCCTGGTGTATTTAGACCAACAAAAGGACACCGTCTACTAACAGGGACTGCTTCCGCACCATGTACACCACACAGTGTTGTACATTTACCCAGAGGGGCGAATACATTTACCCGTCTCGTGCAGGAATGATTCCACGAACACAGTGCTGATATGAAACATCTTAAATGGGCTCCAAAATCTCCTGATTTCAACCAAACTGAACATCCGTGGTTTGTTGTAGAATGCAAAGTGAAGCGATAGGACACACTACTATGCTCCATACAGCAACTATGGATTGTAATGCAAACACCTTGGTTGTAGATCTGCACACAACTCTACGGACATCGCTTTAGTCGATACCACGCCAGATGGCTCTAGTTCTCCGGGCGAAACGAAGGTCCTTGAAGTATTACGTAGTGTAGATATCGGGATAAGGAAAAAAAAGGACTCCGTAACAAACAAAAAAAGTAAGGCGACGTAACCTAATTGTGTTTCTGAAGAAAGGAAAATATGCACTGTTAAAAATAAGTGGTATGAATTCACGGAAAATTCCCGAAAGTAAAGTGCAGCTAAATTTCAGGTGGGAGTTCGTTTTTTAACGAGATTCCATTTTTTAAAAGTTCCCCTTTCGTTTATTTCAGAAAAGTCCGTTTCGGAGTTTTCCCTATTTATATAGAAATTTCGCAAAAACCAAAATTTTTCTTCCCATTCAAGAGAGATTCATTTCCTCTTGCCCCGGCTGGAATTCGATCCAATAATGTCTGGGCTGGCTCAATAATTGCCGCGCGAGTTACCGTTGATCCAGAAACACCCATAAATCACAGCCACGTTCAAAGTATAACTCTGATTGTGCGATGATGAAAGCTTTTTGTACTTTAATGTTCGTGAATTAGTCATTTTATTTTCTGTTGGAGCTAATTATTTTTTTGTATAGGTTTGTAATAATATTTTATAGGCGGAAGACTTTTACAAATTACGTATTTTTTTTTCATGGTGAATTTTTGAGGCAACATAGCGCCTTGTAACTTGAGATCTTTTAAACTGACAATGGCTTTCAATTACCTTTAACAAAAGATGAAATGTACTGCTTTATAGCATTATTTCACAAAACTCCGAAATATAAAATTTACTCCTGATAGCTATAATAAATAGCTTTTGTGTTAAGAAGTCTACAGACTGACACATAGAATCATACAATATCATGTAATAAGTAAAAACCGTAGAAGCAATAGCTGTCAAAAGCACGATTCACAAACACTTTAACCGAATTAAACTGCGGAGATAAAAAGATTATCTCTTTTTCCCTTGAATGAAAAAACTGGTTCTCTCCCTTTCTTGGATTTTCTCCTAAGTAAAAATCTTGTCTCGAATCGATTACAATTCTTAGTCTATCGAAAACCAACTTCAGTATCTTCTTTAATTCCATATGACTCTTCACAACCACGGGCCTATAAATTAGCCCTCTTACGATTTTTGATCAATAGGGCATCTTTCCATTCGTCTTCTATTGGATTGCGTCATGAAGAATTTAATAGAATTTACCAGTTGGCAAGGCTTCCCTCGGCATAAGGTGTTCAGCCTAATTCGTCAGAAACTAAGTGTACGTTTATGCTGCAGCCTCGCTGCTGGCACATAGATACTCGCTCAGGCACCTCGCTGCTTGCATGTAGGTGCGATGCTTGCTATGGAGCATTTACTCTGCAGCTGTTCACATCGCTTTTATTATTACAGGAATCATGACTGTAACTCTTATTGTCAAACAGACTTTACCAGTGTTATGGCAAGTTTTACAACCACTGCATATGAAGCCATCAACTAAAGAAGAATTCAAAGAAATCGCTGATATCTTTTACAAAAAATGGGGATTCCCTAACTGTCTAGGTTCTATCGATGAAAAGCACATCCGAATGCTTCGCCCCCAATGCTCAGGCTCCGTGTTCTTTAATTATAAAAGCTACTTTTCAATAGTTCTGCAGGACGTCAGTGATGCACTCTGTAAATTTATTTTCATTGATGTCGGAGCCTATGGAAAACAAAGTGATGGGGCACTTTTAGAAAGTCTGCCTTGTATGACAGAATGAAAAAATGGTGTACTTAACATTCCTGAAGATATCTTCCTACCAAGTACTGACATCCAAGCCCCCATTGTGTTCATAGGTGATGAAGCCTATCTTTTATTGAGACACATGATGAAGCCTTATGCTAGGAAAACTCTTCATCAGTCCAAGGAGAAGTTCAACAAAAAAAAGTTCAAATCACAGGAAAACATTACAAATAAAACTTGTTTCTATAAAAACACAACACGGTTTTTAAAGATACGACTGCGTAGTTTCACAATCTGTTGGGAAAGTGGATCAATGGACGGGAAGAATGGCCTTGAAGAAACCAATCACAGCGTAAGTTCGAGGATGCCTGGCGATGGTCGATGCTCGAAAAACAAGCCAGTTTGATATCATCGCTGTGGCGATGATCGCAGCGAGCAGCGCAGATAGCATCACTGATTCACGATTAATGAGCCTGTAAAAATACATGGTTTTGTTTCATCATCGCCAGACATCCATATGCACAGCTCGGTGATGTGCCAGCAGTAAGGCTGCAGCATAAAAGTACCTTAAGAAGCATGACTACATCTTTACAACGAGATGTACGCAACGTTCGCTATGTGGGTTCAATGAGCTACTACCAGCCACTTGTGAACATTCTGGAGAAATTCTGCTGGAAGAAAGCGATGGATTTCGGCATCAAGGCAACTAATGATTTTGACTTACTATGGAAAGACAGGATTTCTGTGCAATTAAAGAAACGATGTGGTGTTTAGTCCCACTTCGTTCTACTTCCCAGGAAACAGGGACACCTGCTACATAGGATCCATTTTAAGAAATCTTGGATTACGTATGGCGGAACATGAATACTCGCTTCGTTCCAATACTATTTCAACATCAAACCGTTTAACCGGCTGAAACGAATTAACTCGGGGTTAGGAAAATGGGCTGAAATCAGCTCGCACGGATATATTTACTGTCTAAAAAGTGAACCGAAAGTGGTTGGGACGAGTCAGCTTGTTCATGAGAAAGATTGACTACCCCCTATAGCCATATATTTCAATGTGGTCATTTAGGGAGATGATTGATACTAAATATTTCTGACTGATTATCCATTAAAAAGGCTGCAATGATGACGAAGAATGCCGCCCCGATGGCGCAGTGGTCTAAGGCGCTGGCCTCTGATCATTCGTCCGTAAGGGGTCCGGGTTCGAATCCCGGTCAGGCATGGATGTTGTGTTTGTCTTACGGCACTGGCTCTCTCCCTTCCCTGGAACCAGTGACCCTAAATTAGGGACGGGCGACTGCTTATAGCCCATTGAGTTGCTCACGGTGGTCGTTAAACCTCCAATCAAAAAAAAAAAAAAAAAAAAAAAATGACGAAGAACCTAAGAAAGGGGAGAGAAGATGTTTGAGTCACTTGTTACTACCCAGTGGTATGATGCCCTGGTCATGTCTTGGGTTATGGAGCAGAGAATAAAGAACTTTAAACGTCTGTCACGAAGAAAGGACTAGTGGAATACCAGTCACCAAGGACTATCACCAAGTAGTAGTGGGATGAATATCACTGTAGACTAGTAGGATGCCTACCAACAGTAACAGGTTCATAATCAGTGTTGATCAGGTGAGAGGGAAGAAGAAATTGTTGTGCGGTAGCTTTCGTGAAACCCGGACGCTATGTGAATATTTCTGTTTGGTAAGCGTAAAGAGTTTTGTGCAACATTTAGCTCAGATTCATCGGCCGCTTAAAGGGTTAACCAAGACTCTCGCGAACGGAACATTTTACCCGGACTGGGATGGGGTTAGGATCCTTACATCTGCTGGTAATAAACAGAGGCATTATACATATTTACTATTTACAGAGGCATTATACATTACGTGTTTTTCGGAAGAGTGCTGCGATGAGGAAATACCGATCAATGTTAACTCTATTTGGCAAAGACTACTCAATACGTTTAAAAACTTTTAATGATTATGTACTACCTTTGTAAAAACCTCTGTTAATCATACTGTTATCTGGCAACCTGAACTTGCCACGCTATGTAATGTGGAAATTGTGGGGCGATGACTATATAATACTGTACAGGCATACCAGTGTTGCTGATTAGGCCTGAAGATGCAGCCGTCGCGGCCGTGAAAGATCTTGCCTGTGTCTTTTAGCTGATTTTAATTGTAAATAAAATATTTTTTATCTCTGCAGTTTAACTCGGCTGGAGTGTTTGTGGATCGCGCTTCTGACAGCTATTGCTTCTACGGTTTTTACTTGAATTACTGAGCACGAGATTTTATTGATATGACTCCTGTAATAATTTAAGTACCTGGTGCCTCACCATAACATAATATAACTAGCTGGTGCACGAAATGTGTGAGAGGAATAGGAATATTCGGTACCACAACAACCAAACTTTCATGCAATATGCTGTCCAAAATATCCGATCTCACTATGGAACTTCAAAATCAGGTCCTACGAGAGACGATGGGAATTTAATATTTAATCAGACACAAGTATTCTCGCAAATCGCTTCTATTACCAGAACATTTTCACGATATGGATACTAAAAAAGTGAGAGCAGGATTTTCCCGTTTATATGCGAAAGGAATTGCAGAAAGGTCTCTGAAAATTCTGATATTTTCTGGAGTACGAAGAATCCGTATAATTCAGGTTTCTTTTTTTTTCTTTTTTCTTTTCGAAGGTTTAACTACCACCGTGAGGAACTCAATGGGCTATAAGTAGGGATACGTAAATTTCGCCGAAAACAATTGAAAATTTCGCGAAAAAAAAATTTTTAATAAGAAATTTCGCATTTATTCGCAAAAACTGAAGACACAAAAAAATTTGTTCTTGAAAGTTTACTTTACTTAGTTTACTGTTTTTCAAAGTTTACTTAGAATGTTTTCCAAAGAATACTTAGAATGTTTTTCAAAGTTTACTTACTGGTAGGCTAAGTACCAAAATACTTAGTTAAAAGCTAACAACATTGTAACAGTCTCTATATTCTCTTACTTTAGCCTTTGCCTTCTGTCAGTAATAACGATGCTGTACATACCGAAATATATCTCAGCATCCACGCTCACAGAATTATGCAAGCTTTGAATAGCTGGCTTCGCATAATTTAGGTAGCAGTATTTTGTTGCTTTTAAAATTTGCATGACATCAACAGGAGTTTCTAGGTTGACCACTATAAGTAGCTGTCTGTGAAAATGATTGTATCGATCGATGAGCTCATCTTGTGGTATGCCTTTAAAAAATGGCATTTTAGAGAAGCTTTCCAATACTAAATTTGTGTTCAAAGATGATGTGGGTGTGGCCGCGGCTACATATGGACAAAATAGTCTGCCAATATGCTGGTATGCTTCATTTGTTTCGTTAGATGTCATGTGGAGGGTCAATTTGCTCTTCTAGACGAACATTACAAAATTTGCACATCACGATATTTATATCGCTTAAATGCAATCCCTTGTGGTTAAACTCTATCAAATAATTCCTTCTTAGGGCAGCCCATATTGATATATGTCTATCAAACGGTTCGCGAGCGTTGTAGTTTGTAATCTACTAGCGAAATGCAAAAACAAACATGTGCTCGTTCGTATTCTTTCAAGGCCAGCCAGCCAGTGCGACTGAGCGGCGCTGGCTGACTCGCCGAGAGGGAAGGAGGCTTGGTCTGGGGTTTCCCGGGTAACGCACGTTAAGTAGGATACGCACGGCGCAATTGCTGCGCGAAATTACGTCCTCTTTTTGCTTAAAAATTTTTAATTATCCAGATGTGTCGGAAAAATAGTTAAAATCAAATTTTCGTATTTATTCGCTTATATTGGCAAATTTCGGGATGTAAGGTCAGGTGATGCGTAACATCACAGCCTCTCCTTGACAAATGTCAACCCCGCCTTCTCGTGGTGCATCCTGTTCCCACTAAAGGGGCTCTGACGACCGCCAATAGCGGTATAACTATACCATCGGGATTAGAGGAAATTCTATCCCACACTCACCAACCCGCTTGGCCAGCGTGGTGAGTTATGGCCAAACCCCTCCAAAATGATTCCATAACTTAAATCTTGGCCCTCAGTCTCCGGCAGCTGGAATGTACCTGGCCAAGGCAGCGGCCAGTGCGACATGAAGGCAGAGGGTGCTAAGAATCCCCGGAGGACCGGACTAGGCTGCCATCTGATGCTGACCTTGGCTACTTACAATGGACGCTCCCTATCTTCTGATTCAAGGCTTCTTGAATTGGAAGAGGAACTACAAAGGATCAAGTGGGACATCGTGGGGCTAAGTGAGGTAAGGAGAAAAGGAGAAGATCTCATCGAACTGAAAAGTGGACATCTCTTCTACTATCGTGGGACAGATACTGGCAGAACTAGTGGTGTTGGATTTATAATAAACAAGAAACTGAAGGATAAAGTTGTAGAAGTTGAAAGTTCCTCTGACAGAGCTGCACGACTTGTTATCCAACTCTCGAAAAGATACCAGGCTCAGATTATTCAAACTTATGCACCCACCACAAGTCATCCTGAAGAAGAAATTGAAGAATTTTATGAGGAAATTTGTCATCTAAATAATTAAGGTAAGCAGCACTTGAAAATAATTATGCGAGATTTCAATGCAAAAATAGGGCAACGGCAACAGAATGAAACTTCAGTAGGTAAATTCGGTCACAGCAACAGAAACCAGCGTGGAAATACTCTCGTTGAGTTTGCAGAGGCAAGAAGGGTTTTTCATCTTGAACTCCTTCTTCAAGAAAAAGCCACACAGGAAATGGACATGGAGACATCCAAATGGGACGACAAGTGAAATTGATTTTATTATGTGTAACAAAAAATTCGTCATAGAAGACTGCAGTGTGCTAAACAAGTTCAACACAGGTAGTGACCATAGATTGGTGAGATGTAAGATGCACCTCAACACTAAACTTGAACGTGGCAAGCTCATAAGACAAACAAAATCTATTGACATAACCAACCTTAAAAAACACCATAATACCTTCAAGTTAGAACTGAAGAACAGGTTCTCTGCTTTAGAAGGCCTAACATCGGAAGAAGTGGACATCTCTGAAGTTAACAGAAAAGTAACCATAGCTCTTATGGAAACAGCAACAAAATTAGCTGGGTCTAAGAACAAGTTGCATGTGAACTAATTATCAGGAAAAACCAAAATGTTGATGCAAAAAAGAAGAGAGATGAGGACAACTAAAGAAGATGTGACTTCCAAAGTGGAATATATAGAGCTATGCAAGACAGTAAGAAAAAGTATCACGGAAGACGTAAGGAAATTCAACTGTGAACTAGTGAGGAAAGCAATTGAAAACAACCAAAGCCTAAAGATAGCAAAGGGACATCTCAGTAAGGGAAGAAAACAGATTATGGCACTGAGAAAAGAAGATGGTTCTGTAACAAGAAATAGAGGCGAAATTTTAACAAGAGTGAAAGATTTCTACTCCAAATTATATGAAAGGGATGATATATGCACTCCAGACATCATGAAAGATACCAGTACCAGAGTTCCTCCAGTCCTTCCAGCAGAAGTTGCACATGCAATCAAGAACATGAAGCGAGGAAAAGCTCCAGGAGAAGATGGAATTACTGTAGACATCATACAAGAAGCAAGTGGAGAAATCGAAACAGTACTCGCCCAAATTTTCACTCGATGCCTTAATGAAGGAAAGATTCCTGAGGATTGGAACACCGCTACAATGATCCTGCTACATAAGAAAGGTGACATTGAGGATCTCGGAAACTACAGACCTATCAGCCTCCTATCAGTAGTTTATAAAATCTTCACTAAAGTTCTTTCACACCGCTTGAAGGTAGCACTAGACATGGCTCAACCGAGAGAACAAGCTGGATTCAGGAGTGGCTACAGCACAATAGATCATATCCACGTGCTGAGAGAACTAATTGAAAGAGCGAGGGAATATGAACTTCCATTGTGCATGGCTTTTATCGATTATGAAAAAGCCTTTGATTCGGTGAAACCATCAGCAGTTACAATGGCTCTGAAAACCTGCGGTATTGAAGATGCATACATTAATATTATTAATAACATCTATGAAAATGCAAGTGCAAAGATTAGGCTGTTTGAAAATACAACACACGTAAAAATTGGAAAGGGAGTGAGACAAGGTGACACCATATCTCCGAAGCTCTTTAATGCCACATTGGAGGGTGTTTTTCAGTCGCTGAGCTGGGAAAACAAGGGGATAAAGATTAATGGAGATTATCTAACCCACCTTCGTTTTGCTGATGACGTAGTCATTTTTGCAACTACCCCATCAGAGCTGCAGAGTATGATCCAGGAACTTGCTGACAAGAGTAAAGAAGTGGGATTAAAAATGAACTTTCAGAAGACAAAAGTGATGTTCAATGCTTTTACAAGAAATGAAGATTTATCGATTGATGGAGAAAAGCTGGAGATAACAGACACGTACGTTTATCTTGGACAGCAGATATCAAGTGAGGTCACATTGATGAAGAAATTAATCGGCGTACAAAACTTGCCTGGAGAGCTTTGGAAGAAACAGCATAATTTTCAAGAGCAATATGCCATTATGTCTTAAAAGAAAAGTGTTTGATCAATGCATCCTTCCAGTGCTTACGTATGGTGCAGAGACGTGGACCTTAACTAAAAGAGACATACAAAGGCTGCAGACAACTCAAAGTAGAATGGAGAGGTGCATGCTTGGTGTAACCAGGAGAGATAAGAAAGAGGAACTCGTGGATCCGAAAAATGACAAGAGTGGAAGACATCATGATCAGAGTTAAATCCCTGAAATGGCAATGGGCTGGACATACTGCCAGAAGGACAGATCATCGATGGACAGCCGAAATTTTAGATTGGATTCCAAGGGACAGGAAAAGACCCAGAAGAAGACCACATAGGAGATGGGTGGATGAAATTCGAAAGTATGCAGGGGTGACATGGAGGAGACTGACACAAGACAGACCGTTGTGGAGGAAACTTGGGGAGACCTTCGTCCAGCAGTGGATTGATAATGGTTGACAATGATGATGATGATGATGATTGGCAAATTTCATATTTATCCGCGTCTATTTTCTAAATACGGAAATTATGTATCCCTAGCTATAAGCAGTTGCCCGTCCCTAATTTAGGGTCACTGGTTGCAGAAGGAAGAGAGCCAGTGCCGTAAGACAAACACAACATCCATGCCTCACTGGAGTTTGAACCCGAACCCTTTCACGAACGAATGATCATAAGCCAGCGCTATCGGGGCGGTAATTCAGGTTTATTTTCGTCATTTCACGGAAAAGGTTGTATAAGGGATTATGATTCGTTAATTCACGAAAGGAATCACGGAAAGTGGATCGTGAATTTCATAAAATTTCTCATAGTGTGGCACACGTGTTGCCTGGGGTTTGAACAATAAGTGAAATGTAATGTTTATTTTTAAATTTCAACAAGATCAAAGGTCTTAAAATTCGAAAGACAGAATTCTTATATAATAAAAGCGGAAATATTATACATACAAAGGAAAAAATGACCAGTAAATATAATTATTCAGTTGATGTTAACTATAGGTAACCGATGTTAAAACACTTTCGATTTGTTCAGGAAAGTTATGGAAAATATTGATTCCAGCACCCCAGATGAACATTAGTTAACTTGTTTTCCATTGCCTACTTGCACATGTAAAGGATTGGTCCTCAGCTGACGATAATTAACTGGATGTATAACTACGGAAGAATGTTGTTGATGGGTAGCTTCTGTAAATAAATTGCAGTAGGTTTTGAAAATGAAAATCTGGGAAGGCTTAAAATTTTCTTCTCGGTAACGCATGAATAATTTTACTCCCTTGTAGCAAGAAATTCCTGCTATTGTAAGGGTTATAACGTAATTATTTTTTGTGAGCAAGATTGGTGTTACGCTATGTCTAAAACCATGACTAAGGAAATGTTAAACTAAATGAGAATACGATGCAATAGTTGCACTGGATTAAGGTTTTACGGCCAGACGAAACATATACAAAAGTTAGACTTAAGATAACATTTTATTGGTCCAGCAATATTTTAGTAAATCCCCAATAGAGCCACATATAATCTAGTTTTTACACAGAGCTAACATCTCCACACCCACACACACTGAGCAACTGCTGTATCGTCCTTCTTATCTAACGTTCTTATCACATGCATACGTCACTCTCTCTCTCTCTCTCTCTCTCTCTCTTGGAGCTCAAAAGTGTTGCCAACCTTATTCATGTGAGAGAGATGATATCACGTTAAGTTTGGAAAGTGTAAAAGATAACAAACTCAAATTTATATAGGAAAAGGAACTAAAAATGAAAGTTAAATTAGAATATACGTCACAGGGTTGAGAAATGGGTAAATAAATTTGACTGCTATTTTCATTTCTTTACTTTTGAAGTCTTCATAGCCTAACATAAAGTTGCCGCCCCGGTGGCGCAGTGGTCTAAGCGATGGCCTCTGATCATTTGTCCGTAAGGGGTCAGGGTTCGAATCCCGGTGAGGCATGGATGTTGTGTTTGCCTTACGGCACTGGCTCTCTCCCTTCCCTGGAACCAGTGACCCTAAATTAGGGACGGGCGACTGCTTATAGCCCATTGAGTTGCACACGGTGGTCTTTAAACCTCCAATCAAAAAAAATAAAAAATAAATAAATAACATAAGGTTTTGCTAATGCATTAAGGTTTTTGTATTTTATTGCAGGTCCTTTTAGTGACAGTTAGAAGCCAGGGGAAGATACGTGCATTGATAATTTTTTCTACATATCCTACTGGCATAAACATTCTAGTTTGTTAACCCTCTCAGCGAGCAATGTACCCGAACCAAATACTGCCCAAAATATTTTAGATCTTCCAATAATCACACAGCGGCCGGACTTTATGAAACCTAAGGCAAAACAATCTCTAATCACCTGTGGCAGGTATAATAAACCTGCAACTGGTGATAAGAGCTGGCTTATAGTCCTCTGCTATCTGCTTCGTGGTTCTCCTGAAACAGACATAATGCCACTGGAAAAAAACACGCGATTAAAACATTTTCTCTGTCCTTTCTTAGGTTCGTCTCCATTTTATAACCCTTTTAGCAGGAAATCAGTCTGAAAGAATTGGTGTCAATCATACCCTTAAAAGGCACTCTGGTCTAAGCGATGGCTCCTGATCATTCGTCCAAGATGGGCCCAGGTTCGAATCCCGATGAGGCATGTATGTTGTGTTTGTCATACAGCGCTGGCTCTCTCCCTACCCTAGAACCAGTGGCCCTAAATTATGGACGGGCAACCGTTTATAGCCCACTAAGTTGCTCACTGAGGTGGGCGTTAAACCTCCATTCAATACAAAAAATGTCGTTAAATGACCACTTTGAGCTAAGGGGAAGGCACCGCTTTCTGAAGCGCAGGTTCACTCGTTTCAGCCACGCTTGGCTCACTTTTTTTTATTTAAGTGTTTAACAGACACTTTGAGCAACTCAATGGGATATAAGCTGTTGAATGTCGCTTTCTGGGTGTCTCGCTGGTTGGCTTGTGAACACACGTCCGAGATGGGGCCTGGTTCAAACACCGGCGAGGCATGAATGTTGTCTTTGTTTTACGACACTGGATGTCTTCCTTCTCTAGAACCAGTTGCCCTAAATTTGGGACGAGTTACAGCTTATAGCCTAGCAAGTTGCTCGCGGTGGTCGTTAAACCCCCAATCATAAAAAAAGTCCCTTCTTCTTAATTTAGGGCCACTGGTTCCAGCGAAGGGAGAGAGCAAGTGAAGTAAGGTAAACATAACATCCATGCCTCACCACTATCGCAATCCGGACCCATCTTGGATGAATGGTCAGCAGTCAGCGCTTAGACCACCGGGTAGGCCAGCCACTTCTTAGACAGCGAATATGTTCGTTTGGAATCAGCCCATTTTTCTAACCACGGGTTGACTCATTCCATCCAATAAAAGGGTTAAGCATTCTTTCATCGTATTGGCTGCATAAAAAGCGAACGACGGCTTAATATAGTGATGAAGTACTTACATGGCATTTGTATAACCTTCCTACGCCATCACCCTGCTTCCGTTCTAGTTCTCTCAGCTCCATTACGCATTTCGACTGAAGAACAAGCACCTGCAAAAGAAACAAGGAAAACAATTATATATGTAGAAAGCAACCCCAAGTGCAATTACCTTTACGAGAATTGTTCTCATAATGCTTGAAACTGATATCATTTTTACTGTACGAAAGAACAGTAAAAGAAACCGCCCGTGTAGTTGGAATTGAATTCACTCTGGTACATGAGACCATAGAAGCGTTTTTTCCAGCATTAAAGAGCAGCCCGAAAATTTCCACTTATTTAGAAAGCTGACGTTCCTTCTCTTTTTAATCAAAGTTAAGTGAAAGTCAAAAGAATAGGAGCAAAATCTAACACACACAACTAATGAGTAGTGCTGCACGAGTTGTTGGAATTGAATTCACTCTGGTACATGAGACCTTCAAAGTGTTTATCCCGGTATTAAAAGCACAGCGCGTGCACGCCCACGCGCACACAACCAAAAAATATTAATCTACTCCTGCTGAGTATTCAGCTTATCTAGAAAGCTGGCGTTCTCTGTATTTTTGTTTTAAATCAAAGTTAAGTGAAAGTCAGAAGAATACGATCAAAGTCACACACACACGACTAATGAGTAGTACCGCATGTGTTGTTGGAAATTAATTCCCTCTGGTACATGAGACCTTAAAAGTGTTTATTCCGGTGTTAAAAGAACAGCACACACACACACACACACACACACACACACACGCTGAACCAAAAATGTTAATCAACGGCTGCCGAGTATTCCGCTTATTTAAAAATTCGATGTTCTGTCTCTTTTCCTTCTTTTAATCAAAGTTAAGTGAAAGTCAGAAAAATACGAGCAAGACAACACACACACACACGACTAACGAATAGTACCGCACGTGTTGTTCGAATTGAGTTCACTCTGGTACATAACATCTTGTGAAAATAGAAATTTGAGTTGCTCTAACGCACTAATTTGCACCGACAGGATGTATCACTGTAGATTTGTCGTCTTGAAACGTGCTTCGCCTCTGTAGTACGTCACATCAGCTCCCTCTTCATTTTTTTTTAAGCGAAGGAAGATTTTTTATTAATTATAGAGAATTTGTGGAATGAACATAATACATTTTTGCAAGATCCCTACGCCTAGAAGATCCATTTTTACGTTCGAACGCCAATGTGAAAACACAGGTTTGTCATCGAAACCGCTTCTCTTCCCTCCGCAGTGAATTACTCTAACCGACTAAGCTACACCGACACTGTATCGCTGCGTATTTGTCGTCCTGACACGTGTGCTTCACTTCTGTAGTACGTCACAACTTGAAAAGTATTTTTCCCGGTATTAAAACTACAGCCGGGGAAATTGTAATCAGCTCCTACCGAGTATTCCGCTTGTTTAGAAAGTTAACTTTGATTAAAAAAAGAAAAAGGAAAGAGAGGGAACGTTAAGTAAAAGTCAGAAGAATACGAGCAAAACCACACAAACACACACACACACAAACACACGGCTAATGAGTGGTATCCTACGTGTTGTTGGAATTGAATTTACTCTGGTACATGAGGCCTTAGAAGTGTTTATTCCCGCATTCCGCTTATATATAAAGTTAACGTTCGTTGCCGTTTTTGTTTTGTTTTTTCACGTAGGACTATGTCTACCTCCGCGGATAGTATGGGGCGACTTACGGCCGACCGCTTGTGACAAAAACAGGTCCCGATTAAAATCATTATAGCGTTAAAGATACCGCACACTAATCTGTTAACATATTCGTGAGTCCAATTCGCGTACTGTGCAGTCCATCGCGCGCGACGCTCCCCTCGCTGCCTGTGGGCTGGGGATGAAGCAATATTTCTGGGTGTACCACCACGTTTGACTCAGTCTGTATCGGCAACCGTATGTGCAACACGACTGCGCATGGTATCGGTTTAAAGCTCTCGACGAGATCTATTCAAATATGTAAAGAACATACCGCAGTTGTTTAAACTAAAAAATTTAAAAATTGTTTTCGTGTGAACGGGTTAACAGTTTCGACACTGCCGCTAAATTCGCAGAATGATCGCAAGAAAAAGTACAGAAAATCAAAACGAGATGCAAGAGTATGTGATCAGGAATGTAAGAAGCCCAAGAAGACTGCAGCCCAATGAACTAGAGAGTATCGAGAACGCATGAAAGTAGCCGCCGCCAAACAAAAATCCAACACACAGATCGAACCCGTACCCGCCCATTTCAAACTCTGCTTTGTGGTCGCTATGTATCCAGCATTATTAGTAAAAATTATGTAAGCTACTTTTCATATCACAGACCTGTGTTGGCTATAAAATTAAATAAACGCTTCGAAACCATAATCGACTAGTTCATTTCAACTCTCCGATTTTCAAGTCGTACGTTCCAAACTGACGGCCCAATCATAATTGAGCCCACCTGTATTTTTTAATAAATGTTAAGTGAAATCCAGAAGGATATGAGTAAAACCACACATACGACTAATGAGTAATACTGAACGTGTTGTTGGAATTGAATTCACTCTGGTACGTGAGACCTGAAAAGTGTTTGTCCCGGTATTAAAAGCACAGCACACACACACACACACACACACACACAAATGGAAAATATTAGTCAACTTCTGCTGAGTATTTCGCTTATTTCTAAAGTTAAGTGAAAGTCAGAAGAATACGAGCAAAACCACATACACACATGAGTAATGAATGAATAGTACCGCACGTGTTGTTGGAATTGAATTCACTCCGGTACATGAGACCTTAAAAGTGTTTATCCCTGTGTTAAAAGAACATCACGAAAAATAGTAATCATCTCCTACCGAGAATTCCGCTTATTTAGAAAGCTGATGTTCCCTTTTTCTTTTGTCTGAAAGAAAACTTCATTTCTTGAAAATGCAACTGCAAAGATTCGGCTATTTGAAAATACAGCACCCATAAAAAATGGAAAGGGAGTGAGATAAGGTGACACTGTATCTCCCAAATTCATTAAAGATACATTATAAAATGTCTTTCAATTACTGAACTGAGAAAACAAAGGGATAAAGATTAATAGAGATTATCTAACTCACTTTCGTTTTGCTTATGACGTATTAATTTTTGCAACTACCCCATCAGAGGAGTTGCAGAGTATAATCCAGGAACTTTCTGACACGAGTAAAAAAGTGGGATTAAAAATGAACTTTCAGAAGACAAAAGTGATGTTCAATGATTTTACAAGAAAGGAAGATTTATCGATTGATTGTGAAAAACTGGAGATAACCGATACCTACATGTATCTTGAACAGCAGATAAGGGTCACATTGATGAAGAAATTAATCGGCGTATAAAACTTGCCTGGAGAGCTTTCGGAAGAAGCAGTATAATTTTCAAGAGCAATATGCCATTAGGTCTTAAAAGAAAAGTGTTTGATCAATGAATCCTTCCAGTGCTTACGTATGGTGCAGAGACATGGCCCTTAACTAATGGAGACATACAAAGATTGCAGACAACTCAAAGCAGCATGGAGAGGTGCATGCTTGGTGTAACCAGGAGAGATAAGATGAGGAACTCGTGGATCAGGAAAATGAAAAGAGTGGAAGACATCATGATCAGAGTAAAATCGCTGAATGGCAATGGGCTGGACCTATTGCCAGAAGGACACACCATCGATAGACAGCCGAAATTTTAGACTGGATTCCAAGGGATAGGAAAAGACCCAGAAGAAGACCCCATGTGAAATGGGTGGATGAAATTCGAAAGTATGCGGGACTAACATGGAGGAGAGTGGCACAAGACAGACCGTTGTGGAAGAAACTTGAGGAGACCTCCGTCCAGCAGTGGATTAATAATGGTTGACAATGATGATGATGGTGATGATGATAGCAATGCATGTTTGGTGTAACCAGGAGAGATAGGAAGAGGAACTCATCGATAAGGAAAACTGAGACAAGAGTAGAAGACATTGTGAATAAAGCAAAATCCCTGAAAGGTCAATGGGCTGCACATGTTGCCAATAGAACGGACCACAGATGGGCAACGGAAATTCTAGACTGGATTCCAAGGACCAGGAAAAGACCAAGAAAAAGACCGCATGGGAGATGAATGGATGAAGTTCGAAAGCATGCGGGAGTGACATGAAGGAGATTGGCGTAAGACAGACCGTTGTGGAGGAAACTTGGGAAGACTTTCATCCAGTGGTGGGCTACGCATCTAAACCCCTTGGTGGAAAAACCATGCATTATTTTAAGAAGAAAGTGTTCTAAAAGGGTTTTCGATGTGAGCGGTATTGGTTCACGAAAGAATGTTTTCAATCGAGTTTTTAGGAGTTCATATTTTGCTGCAAATACATCAGAAGCAGAAATTAACGCTTACTCCTGCCCGCTGGTGGCCAAACCATTATACACCAAATATTAGAAATTATATACAAAACATTTTCCATTAGGAGCCGGATGCGATACAAGAAGAATTTTTCAAATCGGTGTTTTAGAAGTAGAAATGTCGGAAAAAACGCGAATTACTTTTACGCACCCTGGTGAAAAATATATGCTTCACTTGAAAAAGTGACTATACCTAAAATAATCTTCGACATGAATGAAATCGAAAGGAAAAAACATTTTTTCAATCGGATGTTTAGAAGCAAATACACTGGCGTGCAAAAATTAAGGACGAGACGGTTTTTCGAATATAACGTCGTGCAGAAGTGCTCCACATCTACTCAAATCATACCATAAGATCCCCAAGATGTAAGGATATGGGACAAGTGAGCAAAACCGTCCAAACAAGGAATCCAAAGCATAGAAAGGCACTTTATTGAAAAGGTAGCTTCGAGCACAACTGGACAAAAGAGAGAAACGTCTATGTGACAGACGGCTGGCAAGAAAAATACAGTCTTTAGTAGGGGATATGATCACCCCTGTCTGCGTTGCAGGATTTACAACTTCTGTCCATGCTGAGGATGAGGTTGTCAAGGAGCTGTTGAGGCATCGCGGCCTATTCCTCTTGTAGTGCCAATCGCAGCTGCGGAATCATTACTGGCGGCTGGTGACGTGCTGCCAAGCGTCTCATGAGAAGGTCCCACACGTGTTCGATTGGATTTAGGTCCGGGGACCTTGCGGGCAAATCAATGCGTTGCATATCTTCACTCTCCAACAGCTCTGCGACAGCCACTGTACGATGAGGTGCAGCGTTGTCGTCCATGACGAGGAACTCAGGACCAACAGCACCTCTGAACAGACGCACGTGAGGCAGGAGAATCTCGGTACAATAGCGAACACCAGTGACTGAACCTCCTTGGAAGATGTGGAGGTCAGTACGGCTACCAAGCATGATACCGCCCCAAACGAGAACTCCGCCGCCTCCAAACCGGTCCCTTTCGATGACGTTGTAACTGTGATTGCGTGTTCCTTGTTCTCTTCAGATGTGCATGCGTCCAGAATCGCTCGTCAGACTAAATCGGCTATCATCCGTAAAGAGAACTCGACACCATTGCCGATGTGTCCAGTTCTTGTGTTCCTGGCACCACAGAAACCGCTGTCTCCGATGAGCAGGCGTTAATGGCACACACTGTACTGGTCGTCGTGCAAATAGACCACCTTTGTGCAGCCTCCTAGCCACGGCAAAACGCGATAACGGACGTCCAGTTGTCTGTTGCATGTGCCTTGCGATTTCTCCCGCTGTCTGCCGTCTGTATCTTCTCGCCTGTAGGAATATATACCGGTCGTCCGCCGCCGTGGTTGCTCGTGGACGACCACTGCTAAACTCTCGGACAGCTGTTCCTGTCGTTTGAAATGCTCTCCAAGCTCGTGAAACGATGCTGTGAGCGATCCCGAACTCCTCGGCCGCACAAGTCACACTTCGACCTTCTTCCAACTTCCCAATGACACGACCTCGGGTAAAGTCATCCAGATGTCGTCTATTGGATTGCCTGTTGGCCATATCACACGGTGGCAGCAACTCGACGTCGTTCAAACCGATGTACACCGTGCAATAGCTTTCACCGAATTGCTGAACGTACACCGCCCGTGTGCTTTATACCCTTCCACCCCACCCCCCTACGTCACGCTGCATATATGCGCATGCCCTACCGTACCGGACCCTAGTCTATCTCCTGAGTGGTCTTTCGGTCCGTTCCGCTGTTATGCTAATTTCTCCTCTTCGTCCTTAATTTTTGCACACCAGTGTATATGGAATGAAATGTATTTTGAATTCGATATCATCTGCATTTACGCCCTGGAGCGAAATTGTGCATCGTAAAAAAATAGAATAAAGGATCATCATTTGCGCATTTCAAGCTTCTAAATTCAAAAAGAATTATCCAAGATAGTACAAAATCCGTTTAATGGTGTATAGACTAACATAGGATGAATAAGCGAGCTTTCACCACTCACGGCTCACGGGTGGATTCTTCAGGGTGGATATATAATATATAATATAAACAAAGTAGTGTAAACTTAACGATAGGGAATAATTCAGGTTTAAAGGTAAAACTGTTATACCAATGGTAACAGAACGTCGCGCGTGTGTGAACAAGCTAGCTGCGAGGAATGTTCAGAATCGACCGCCAGACACTAGGTAACTCCACAAATACCTCTTCGTTGCAGGCGATAGGAGCCATGAATAGGTATCACCTAACGCCTGCAATGAAGAGGTATCTGTGGAGTTACCTAGTGTCTGGCGGTCGATTCTGAACATTTCTCGCAGCTAGCTCGTTCGCACACGCGCGCGACGTGCGGTTACCATTGGTATAACTGTTTTACCTTTAAATTTGAATTATTCCCTATCGTTAAGATTCCACTACTTTGTTTACTTTATATATTATATATGTATCTTGAAGAAGCCACCCGTGATTGGTGAAAGCTCTCTTATTCATACTGTATTAGTCTATACAGCATTAAACGGATTTTGTACTATCTTGGATATCAGTTAGGTGTATCCTACCCACTTAATAACTGCTGCAAGAAATTTTTTTAAATCGGACTAATAGTTGCAGAGATTTGGTGTCCAAAGGCGGACGGACAGACATACTGGTAACATAAGCACGGTCGTTTTTACAATAGACGTGTTGTAAACCAAGTATCCATCGCAGATCGGTAAAGGGCTTATTATCGATGGCCGTCTGGTTTAAGCGACGATTTTGAAAACAGAATAGTTTAGTGGTTTCTTAAAGAATGAAATATTCCGGGTCTTTAATTAGTGAAAAAATAACCCACATTGCTTGCATACGAAGTGTGATTGAAGAGGCAAGCTCATCGGAATGCTGTCACTTAAGGTACCGACTGCTGTCACGTGGTTACGCAGAACTGATGTCTTGAAAATTAAATTATTTGTTATGTACCTTATATTCTATGACCAGCGAATTTTAGGCTCATGTGGCTCACTTTTCTAAGTCAGGTAATTTCAGTGTCGAAGAGTTTTTACTGGTGTTAAGTCGAAGACAAATGGATGTTGTACAGACAGAAAAACAAATACGCTTAACTTTCAGAGGAGTTGAAGCACTGTGTACACTGGATATTTTGCAGGAAGAAAAACCGAAAAACAGATGCAGCTGAAATTCGTAATATCTTCTGCCTTATGTTTTTATTTTTATTTTATTTTTTGTATACAATTGCGATTTACCAGTATAATTTCTATTAAAGATATGCGACTATAGACAGGTACGCAAATGAAACGCAATTAAATTTTCTTCTTAAATTATTACAGCATCTCGCCCAACAGAGAAAGAGCAGAATAGATTGTTTTTTTCTTTTTTTGATTGGAGGTTTAACGACCACCGTGAGCAACTCAATGGGCTATAAGCAGTCGCCCGTCCCTAATTTAGGGTCACTGGTTCCAGGGAAGGGAGAGAGCCAGTGCCGTAAGACAAACACAACATCCATGCCCGACCGGGATTCGAACCCGGACCTCTTACGGACGAATGATCAGAGGCCAGCGCCTTAGACCACTGCGCCACCGGGGCGGCCAGAATAGATTGACAGATATAAACAAACCAATAAATCGAAAATACTTGATGTTCTCTTCTGTATAAGAAACAATTTTCCAATCAAACTTATATAAACGGTCGAGTCACATTATGGTGACCACCAGCTAATATTCAGAATAACCGCCGTGTGCAGCGAACAGCAGCTAGACGGGCAGGGAGTGACTCAATAAGGTGCTGGAAGGTGTTCACAGGTATGTGGAGCCACATTGACTGCAGTGCATCTGACAGCTGCTGGAGGTTGAGTGGTGGAGGACCCATAGAGCGAACAACACGATCGAGGTGGTCCCACAGATGTTCAATTGGTTTTAAGTCTGGGGAATTAGGGAGCCAGAGAAGTACTTTGAAGTCTTCATCGTGCTCTTCCAACCACTCTCGGACATTTCTAGCTGTGTGACACGTCGCATTGTCGTGCTGGAAGATCCCATCCGCCCCAGGGAAGACAATTAGCATGTATGGGTTTACGTAATCTGCAAGGATGGATCCATAATGAATTCGGTACATTGTGCCTTCCACAGATTTGACTGGACACAGAGAATGCAACAAAAACATTCCTCAGACCATAACGCTGTCACCAATATCTTGTGTTCTGCCGGCAATGGTTGAAGAGTGTTTGTTATCCGATGTTTATCGCCTTATACGCCGACTTCCATTCGTTCGATGAAGCAGAAAACGTGACTCATCGCAGATGGCAAACCTTAGTCAATCAGCGGAGGTCCAAGTCCGATACTGCCGTGCAAATGTAAGCCTTTTCTGCCGATACACTTTCGTTAGCATAGGTGCAGTGTCTATCCGTCTGCATCGGAGACCCATATGCAGCAAGGTTCGCTGAACTGTCGTTTTAGACACAGTTCCGGTAGCCCCGTGGTTCATTCTGCCAGAGAGTTGCGCCACTGCAGAGTGTCGATCGGCCTTCACGCACCTTCGAAGCCGACGTTCACCTCTCACATCAATGGCACGTGGTGCTCCGTAGTTTACACGTCGCTTATTCACAATTGTGTCATTTCTCCAATCGCGATACATTTTAACCACAGCAGCACGCTAACAGTTCACAAATTGCACTGTTTCAGAAATACTGTCACCCATGGCCCGAAAGCCGATAATCACCCCTTTTTATAAATCGCTCCTTTTATCAATGACAGCAACGAGTGATATGTTTTCAGATTGCTTACAGCACACCTTATATACCCTCGAAGGTAGCTCACGACACGTGCCTTCTTTCACTGCCTACGCGCTGTTGACGTCAAAAGCAGGAGGTGGTCAAAATAATGTGACTGTGTATCATTCCCACAAAAAAAAAAAAAAGCAATGGATGCCTGGGTAAAAGAGACAGCCAGCGCAAACTGAAAAATTGTAGCGCTTTTTTCTTGATGATACGGGAACCAGAATTTCTCTGGCAGGACATTTAGAAACTGATATACCGTTTCTAGAAGTAGATAAACAGACAGAGTGAAAGTACAAACACGATATTTTTACATGCATCCCACACACAAAACACATTCCAAAAATGATTGTTTCTCAACTCTTGTAGACATTTCGAATCATATTTGGAACTTAAGAGACAAGGTATTACAATTCTGTAAAAGGAGAGTTTTTTGTGGTTGTTTTTTCATTTTATTTCATTCTCATTGCTATCCTTTTTCTTTGTCTTCGTAAGCTCGATTTCTTATCTTAAGCAATACAGGCATGAAATTGTTGCGATAACCCAATAACAAAAATTACACAGGACATGAAGAGTAAATAGTTCAATATGTTCTTACTTATTGTGAGATATCGGAAAAAACTGTTTTTCTTCGTAACACAAAAGAGAAAAAAATTGTATGACTAAATTAAATCGAGCCAAGTCAAAAAAGAATGGTGTCATGATTGTGACTTCATAAGAACACATGTTTGATTAATTTAAACAGAAGGGCATGTTACAGGTCTCAGTCAAGGTCAGTAACATTGACCTCCTGATCTTATTATCCTTTCCTTTATCACAACACATATTTCTTTCAACTCACGTAAGTTTAGTTATACCTTGCTACGAAAAAGAATTCTACATTGTTTGCATAGCTATCAAATTTTCTTCGAAGCGCAAAATAAATACGTTCACATGTTACGTTCCTTTATTTCTCGAAATGGAAAAATGGGGTTTCCATCGGTTCAGTGAATTTCTAATACTTTCCTGAAGCTGTTTGCTTTTCTATCATTTATTTTACTAGCTGATGTTTAAATGTTTAGTTTTCTGCTTTGCTTTTACTTTGTAACTTTTTGTATCGAACAGAATAAGTAAACGAAAACCAATGGAATTTTTTGTTTAAATGAAGGGAATGCTCTCTCGTTGAAAAAATTATGAAACTTGAGACATTCTTTCTTCAGGACACGCACAGACAGAGACATTCTTTCTTCACACATCAGTAAATAGACACCTAATTTGTTAACAATATTTATTACGCTCTTTGGCCAAACATGGCCCTTGCGCCATAAAAATCAACCAATATTTATTATTATTAACAAATCAGGTGTCCGCATGGAATGGAAGGAGCTGTAGTTGCAGCTGGTTTTAATATCTGGTAACCATACCCTTTGCAGTACGCAGGGCTTTCACCCTGTTAGGTATTGTGGAAATGAGATCAGCAATGGCGTTCTGTACAATTCGAGGCCACGATTCACGTAACAAGGCGAGAAGGTGTGCCTTGTTGGCATCCGTCGTAATTTCCCATCCAGTATGTTCCACAGATGTTCAGTTGGGTTCATATCAGGGCTCTGGCTTGGCCACGAAAGTTTGTGGATGGCGTTTCGTCCCTTCCATTTTGGCGTATGTTTTGCTCTATGATATAAAGCGCCATCCTCCATGAACGAGGAGGTAGACTTTGATATCTGACCACTAGAGAATACTGGTAGCTGGCATCTCTTAAGAATGGTTATGTATTTCTGTGCATTTATGTTACCTTCACATTCTATGAGGACAGAACAACCAGTCATGTGCTGTATATGGCTCCCCATATCAGGACTGAAAAACCACCATGTCTCCCAGTTAGCTGTAGGTGCTTCAAGCTGAATTCCTGGCTGGGCAATCGCCACACAGAGGCTCTGCCTCTGTCTGAATTTTTTTAAATCGGGACTCATCAGAGAAAATGACAGTGTGCCAAAATGCAACCAATCATGTCTGTTGCTCAAGCAAATCTGCGACGAATATTTGCTTCTCGCAAAAAATGTTTACGTCGAGCCGCTCTTCCATGATAGCCAAGTCGGTGAAGGTACCATTCACCAGTTCTAGAACTTACTTGGAGCGTTCTGCAATCTCAGTGGCCTTGCTACGAGGATTGGTTTCCACAGACCATTTAACAGCTTGAAGACACCTCTGTGATGACCCAGAGTGACCCGTACGCGATGCAGGTGCTTCTCGCAAAAAATGTTTACGACGAGCCGCTCTTCCATGATCGCCAAGTCGGTGAAGGTACCATTCAGCAGTTCTGGAACTTACTTGGAGCTGTTCTGCAATCTCAGTAGCCTTGCTACGAGGATTGGTTTCCACAGACCGCTTAACAGCTTGAAGACACCTCTGTGATGACCCAGGGCGACCCGTACGCGATGCAGATGCTTCTCGCAAAAAGTGTTTAAGTCGAGACGTTCTTCCATGATAGCCAAGTCGGTGAAGTTACTGTCGAGCAGTTCTGGAACTTACTTGGAGCTGTTTTGCAATCTCAGTGGCCTTGCTACGAGGATTGGTTTCCACAGACCGCTTAACAGCTTGAAAACACCTCTGTGATGACCCAAGGCGACCCGTACGCGATGCAGGTGCTTCTCGCAAAAAATGTTTACGACGAGCCGCTCTTCCATGATAGCCAAATCGGTGAAGATACTGTTGCGCAGTTCTGGGACTTACTTGGAGCTTTTCTGCAATCTCAGTGGCCTTGTTACGAGGATTTGTTTCCACAGAACGCTTAACAGCTTGAAGACACCTCTGCGATGACCCAGGGTGATCCGTACGTGATGCTGGCGCTTCCACGCCTGCCTTCTTGAATTCCACTAGCACTCGATTAACTGTGACAATATGAATTTGCAGGTTTGCAGCAATCTAACCCTAGCTGTATCGGACATCTAACTGCCGCGCGGTTCGTCTTCTCTGAAAGTCGCTTAGTTTCTTGTCGGCCTTGGATCGAGCCATGTTCGTTTGGTGTCACCTATTCACTGACGTTGCCCTTCAAAATATATTAAAGGGAATTCGAGCATGCAATGCAATATAGACTCCACTGCATAGCAAAAATTACTTTAAAAGAGGTGTCTATTTACTTACATCAAGTCTGTGTACATTCTAATAATTCTATTCAGTGGCTTACTTGAAAAACTTGGGACCTTCCCGCCAAAAAAAAAAAACATCGTTGTGGCACTTCTACCAAAATCTATTAGATTTCAATTACTAATTTCAAGTTCCATATTATTAACTATTTTTTACGGACATTTTAATAATTCAATTTTTTTTTGGAAACTATAAGGTATTTTTCGTAAAACCAAAATTGTTATATTTTATTGCGTGTAACACACGTTGTAATTAAAATGATTTCCCTAATTTTATACAAATACAAAGTATTACAAAGCACTTACGCTAAAGTTAATCATGTGCAAATTTTATTCTTTTAGAGAACTAAGTTCAGCCTCTTTGAAATGCCTCTCGATCACTCACACATACACACATGGGCTCCCATATAGGAGGGCAAGAGGGGACAATTTGCGCTCCCCTGGAAATCGGACCGTTCCCTTTCTCTTATTGGAAGATCAGAGATTTTCGCTATAATACTAATTCTGATTGCTAATTTGTGTAACAGAACTTCTGGATGAGTGTGTGTGCAGTAAAAATAAGAAAAACGCTGGGAATTATCAGTGAAAAGAAAATGCGAAATCGCACAGCAGAAAGTAATAATATTTTCATTTGCATGTTGGAGAACTGTATATATAAGCATGAAATGCGCAGAAATGAAAAATAAATGCAGCAGCTATTCACTACTGGAAAAGGTTCTTCCGAAAATTTTCCTAGAAATTTATCTTGACGCTATGTTTTTCATTTCATTCTTTGTTACTAGTTGTGTGATCTCTTGGGTAATGAGTGATCTATGGGGTAGCGTAATCCTCTTGATGCTAATCCTAGTAGTCTCTAATGTAATAATATCTTGATGGTAATTCTCTTGACGCTAATCCTAGTGATTGTAACCTAGATCGTAATCTTAGTGATCTCTAATCGGAATCCTAGTGATTGTAACCCAGATCTTAATCTTAGTGATCTCTAATCAGAATCCTAGTGGTCAATCTTAAACTAGATCGCAATCCTAGTGGTCAATCTTAAACTAGATCGTAATCCTTATGGTCAATCTTAAACTAGATCGTAATCCTAGTGATCTCTAATCGTAATACTAGTGATAGATCCTAACCTAGATCGTAATCCTAGTGATCAATCCTAACCTAGATCGTAATCCTAGTGATCTCTACCCTAGTGATCGATCCTAATCTAGATCTTAATCCTAGTGATCTATCCTAACCTAGATCGTAATCCTAGTGATCTCTACCCTAGTGATCGATCCTAATCTAGATCTTAATCCTAGTGATCTATCCTACCTAGATCGTAATCCTACTGATCTCTAATCGTAATCCTAGTTATCGATCCCAACCTAGATCGTAATCCTACTGATGTCTAGGGTAATAATCTCTTGGTCCCGAAGTGCTGCTTCGCCTCAAACGATTTTAAAGGTGTCGTGTTTTTCTAGCTCCTACCACGGAACCAAACAATCAATTCGAATGTGTACTGTCGGCAATTGAACAGTTTGAACGAATTCATCATCCAGAATCGTTCAGAGCTCGTTCATCGTAAAGGTGTTGTGTTCCATCACGACAACGCGAGACCACACACAAGTTTGATCACCCGCCAAAAATTATTGGAGCTTGGGTGGGATGTGTTGCCCCACCCAGCATACTCGCCTGACCTTGCGCCATCAGACTTCCACTTGTTTCGCTCTCTTCAACAGTTCTTGCGTGGTATAACGTTCAATTCAGATGAGGCTGTAAATCAGCAGCTTGTACAGTTTTTCGCCTCGAAAGACAGGTCCTTCTATGAACGAGGCATTCTGCAGCCCAATGAAAGATGGCAAAAGGTTATCGAATAAAACGGGCATTATATCATTGATTGATCTTTGTTCTTTCTATCAATAAATGACCTTTGCAAAACATGGCTAAAATGCGTTATGACTTTTCCGACCACCCAATATATAACACAACGCCTTATCCTCACTGATACAAAAATTCCATTTATTCAACTGATATTTCATTCACATTCTCCTGTTAATATACATGCAGGGGAACTATTGCTATGGTTGAAAAAGTGCCTCAAGTTTTCTGGAATAGCTACTTTTCCGCCACTTAATTTTTGTAAACTAAAGCGAAAATGATTTCTTGAAGATATTGCATATTTCCTGAAAGAAACACAGCTTTTCTTTTTAATATTTCAAATATGAGATCAAAAATTACTGGCTACTTCTTTAATCAGTTTCATATGAAGTTTCCGCAAAATGTTTGAGAAATTCTGCTGAGGCTAAAAGCCCACTTAGCCGTGAGGCCTCCCTGCACTGCGAGGGTTCCGGGGACTATCAGTACGCACATGACTCTATTAGAGTATTTCGATAAACGTGATCATTCTAAATCTGTTTCAGAGTTATGCGTTATGAAAATAATCTGCGCTTTGGCCATTTCTGCAATTCCTCCTGAGAGCTGCAGAGTGTGATCAAGAAATTTGCTGACAAGAGTAAGAAAGTTGGATTAGAAGTCATCTTACACAAAACAAAACTGATGTTCAATACTTTTAAAAGAACTGAAGATTTAGATGTCGATGGGAAAATTTTATGTAGGACTAACTGATGCCTTCATCTGCCTTAGAAAATAGATATCAACCGAGGGCCACATCGAAGAAGAAATTAGTAGGCGAATAAAACTTGACTTTAAAGTATTTGAAAGAAACAGTGCAATTTTCAAGAGCAATTTACCATGCTATGAGAAGCGTTCTAAATCAGTACGCCCTTCCAGCCTTTACGTATGGTTCACAGACATACGTATACTAAAACGGACAACTGAAAGGGGCATGCTGAGATGCATGTTTTGCGTAACTAAGAAAGATAGGAAAAGTAACTCATGGTTCAAGAAAATGACAATTACATCTCGATAAAAATAAAAGCCTCAAATTGCAAAGGTTTTCACACAGTTAGAAGAACTGACCCCCGTTGCACTACTGAAATATCAGATTGGGTACCAGGGGATAGGAAAACACTCAGATGAAGACCACGTGGGAGAATGGTGGATGCAAATCGAAGCTATTTGTGAACGATAGCTGGAGAAAATTTCATCCAGTACTGGATTTGAAATATTTGAGAATGATGATGCATGCAAAATTTGTCACATCTACAGAAAGTAATATAATCGGTTTCCATCTTCTTCATTTCGGCCTTTTTTCATCAACTTCTTCCTTCGATTCCCTTCCTCTTCCGTTACACTTTCCTCTACATTTTCCTTTTCTTGTCCTTCGCCTCCCCTTCATCTCTCTACTTAGTATCTTTCTACCTGTTGTCTTCTAATTCTTTTTCTTCTCATACTTCTTCTACTACTTCTTCCTGTCACCAAACAGAAGTCATCGCTCTTTTCATGTTTATAAGTGAGTCACGGAAAAACTTACTTATAAACGTGGGAAGAGCGATGACTTCTGTTTGGTGTTCCTGGTCCACGTCAGATGTCTGTATCAACTTCTTCCTGTTTTTCATTATCTGTTTAGACTTCTTACTTCTCTTCAAACATTATTAAGTCCCACAGTTCGGCGGAGCCTCTGTGTTTGAACTTCCATTCCCACTCAGTTCTGTCAGTCGCGTCACCTCATTCTCCAAATCCTTCTGTTTTATTTTATATCTTTTAATCGCACCCTATATTTCATCCTACGTCTTCTCGTGCATATTTGGGATATATGTATTCTAGAAAAAAATTGGGACCATATCTCCTATGACATAGAAGTCTTGTCTTACTTCTACGCTATTTTAAAAACATCACCATACGAAGAAATAGTTTCTAAATTAAAACTTAACGGCCAGACGAAACATGTGAACAACAGAAGTCAAGCTTTCGGAAAAGATGATTTATTCAAGATGTAGCCAAGACATCGTAACATAGCATAGCATATTGCAGTAAACGCTCCACACACCACACAACTCTTAACACAACGCTCTTTTCACAACGCTCCTTTCAATGATCAGTTTACAACACAACGCTCTCCAGCAACCTCGCTTGATAACGCTCGCTTTAATCAACAGTTTAGTCGTCGTTTTTATCTCTCGTTCTTATCTTATCTCAGGCATACGTCCCGTTCATTCAACCTCAATAATGTTGCCAACAGTATTCGTTTCAGAGAAAAGATATCACGTTAAGAGTGAAATATAACTGAGAATAAACTCAAGATTTACATAGGGAAAGAAACTAAAAAGGAAAGTTAATTTAGAATATACGTCGCACTCCTCTAAAATATGCTCCAACTGTATCAGTGATGTTGCAGGTGGAAAATGGGATCTTATCTTCGCTCCAGATATTCCCGCAAATGTTCAGTAATGTTAATGTGTGAATATTGAGGTAGCCAGGGTAGCTTCTGTACCTCTTCCTAAAGCTCTGCAAACCGCAACTTGATAGGTTTTGCACAATGCACGGGTGCATTATCTGTTTTAAATCAGGGACGGTCAATGGGAAGCAATTCCTGCAACATTGGGTGCAGGAGAATAAATTCTTACGTTGCAGATGTGGCACAACCCTGCATCCCTAAGAAATGCCATATGAATGTCAATGGCATTAAGGAATACCATGATACGGCAACACACAACATCAGGGATCCAACTTCATGCTTCACAGTTTTAAATAAACAGTCCGGATGGTACGCTTCTGTATGTTTCCGACAGACGTACACTCTACTATAGTGGTAGAAAACACGATTCATCAGACCAAATGACACTTTAGTATTCCAGTCTGTACGTGGTTTGCATTACCTTACACGTTTTATTACGTTGATGTTGGTAGTCACAGGTTTGTGGATTGCAACACACCGGTAAGATTGAGTTTCCGGCGAACTGTTCTGACGGAAATGGGATCATTCCGACAGTGTTCAACGCCGCTGCTATTTGGTTGGTTGGTTGATTTTTATGGCGCAAGGGCCATGTTTGGCCAAAGAGCGCCAGACACAAGACAAACAAACAGTATTAAAAAACGTGGCATAAATCCCCAAATCTGGCTGACCAAGTAAAACCGAACCATGAGAATGATGGAAGGGCCAAAAAAGACAATGAAACAAACAGTATTAAAAACATGGTACAATGGTTAGAAACTAGCCGATTAAGTAAAACTGAGGAATGAGAATGATAAAACACATCACGAAAACGAACACAACTACACATAGGATGAGTCACAGGAGGGGGACGAACTGTCACTCTCCTCCCCCTATGTTCCTCTATAATGTTGGTTGAGGGTGGGGACCTCGCTGAGTCTGAGACAGTTGCAATGTTGGTCAGTTGCACCGCGACAGTTGGATGGACACTGCACACCTTTGCGAAATTTAGGGCCGGGTCTTCCACACGTGCAGGCTTTCTGCTGGGAACTGGAAGAGTCGGTCGTCTTCAAAAGAGAAGGTGCAGACTCAGCTGGTCGAATAAGCTGGAGCTCGGTGAAATCCACCTGTGTCGCTTGTTCAGCTGTAGATCTCTTGGCAAGTGCGGCGAGAGCTACAGGGCGCGGGACAAAGGGCTGCACGGGTTGTGGCAGAGACTGAACTACTGCGGCAAAAGTACGCTGTCGGTTGTTGGTAATACCCAACTTGGCCTTGGCAGCAGGGTACGAGAGGCCTTCCAGGGTCTTGAGGCGCTGGATCGCCATCTCGTCCTTCCATTTCATACAGTTGCGGGAGTAAGCTGCATGGGCCTCACCACAGTTAACACAGCAGGCCGCAGAAGTGCAACCTTCCCCGTCATGTTCACTGGAGCCACAATTTGCGCAACGAGCGGAACTGTTACATGAACGTTGTGAATGCCCGTACCTCTGGCACCTGAAACAGCGCAGAGGACTGGGAATGTACGGGCGAACTCCACAGACCAAGTAGCCAGCCTTGATTTCGGTCGGAACTTTCGGGGAGTTAAAAGTCAAGATTACATTTTTAGACTTAATCAAAGAACCATCGCGCCGGAACATCATACGACGTGCAGCAATAACACCCTGATCTGCAAGTTCAGTCACCAATTCGTCCTCACTGCATGGCAAGAGATCAAACTCCGAAATAACACCCCGAGAGGTGTTAAGAAACGGGTGAGGTGTCACTTTGACAGGAATGCCTTGAAGACTAGTGAGGTGCAGAAGAGTGTTACTCTGAGAAACACTGCAAGTTTGGACAAGCAGGTCCCCAGAGCGAAGCTTCCTCACAGACTTCAAGGGGCCAACCGCAGCGTCCAAAGCTTTAGAAATGAAAAAGAGAGATCTGGTGAACAGTCTCTCATTCGGATCGATGGATTCTACAACTAAGTGTGTATTCACAGCAATCGAGGAGAGACGACGCTTTGGAGCGACTGGTACAGCTGCCGAAGAAGAGGTTCCACATTCTTGGTCCACGTCATGGTCTAAAGATCGTTTAAGGTTATGAGACTTGGTAGGTTGAGAAGACGAATTAGAGTCGTTGTCAACCATCATTTTCTCAGGTGACTTGAATTTGGAGTTTTTGTTTTTGTTTTTACCCATGGACAAAAGGAGGAGGATTTGTCTGCAGACTACTCCACCCACCACCGAGCCCTACAAGGGAGAACTGGAGGTCTGCAAGCCAAGAAAATGACGCTGGACACAGTTCTGGAGCTTATACGTTGCAGATATAGTCCGTTGGCTGTGATCACACGCACTCGGCGGACACTTCGGCCTCCGGATACCGTCATGCCAACGCCTTTGGCATGATCCCACAGCCCCCAGGCTTACCCTGCCGTGCTATACGACAAAAAAGCCGCTAAAGCCCTGTACACAACTTGGTACAAGACTTCTGACTAGAGGTGGGTTAGTCTCTAGCCTCCCGTTTACAGCGAAGCCGGGGTCGAAGAGGAGTGTTGGTACACAGGAGGCACTTCTCCGGTTTCCTGCGACCTCAGCCGCCAGACATCCCATTTCCGCCTCATGGGTCTCCGCACGCGGCAAACATGCAGGTAGGTCTAGCACCCAAACCAGCTAAAAGGAAAAAGTAATCCAAGGAAGACAAACCCTGGAAGGGAACCTAAACGGAATCTCAGCAACCTACGAAATGAGCGGTTAATATAAAACAGTTAGTGGTGGAGGGTAACAAAACCACAAGACCGGGGTGTTAGTACATAGCGTGGTAGCGATTAGGTAGAGTATACAACACGGGCAACTAGCCAGTGGAGAAAATAAATAAAAACGAAAAAGCGAGACACAAGACCAGCTCGGGATCGTGGGGCCGCGACTCCCCAACAGCTGGATGAACAGCCGTCCCTGCAAACTCCAACAGCACCGAAATAAAAAAACAAGCGGTGGCATGACATCAGATGTTGACCAGTCACAAGGTCAGCTCGGGCCGTGGGGGCGCCGCTCCCCAAATAACTGGAAAACCAGTTATCCCCGTGTAGGGCCGCTGCTGCTGCTATTTGCGGTGCCGTGGTCTTGTGCTTCCATTGTACAATCCGTGCCAACGTTCGCATATTCCTATCTGAAATCTTCGCATGTCGTTCACAATTTGCACATTCAGAGGCAACGCCGTGTCTTTTTTGATAAGAAATCATAATCTATACAATTTCTCGTATAAAGCGACTATTTATGTTGTTCTACTTACTGAAGTTTCTAAAAGACGTGCATCAATGATTATGCTTTTCAAACGTCACCGAGATCAGACATTGTCGACAATTACTCCACAGCAGCTGCTTCACCTGCGACTGTGGCACTGCTGAGTGATAGCCGACATCGTACTGCATTGCTTTATACACTATGAGACCGTCTTGTAATGACTATGAGACCCTCATAGTCGTTAGAAGAGGGTTTCATAGTCATCGTCTGACTATGAGAGAAGATTCATCTGACTATGTGACTCTCTTTTTTTGACCCTCGACGAACGAGTTCATGTGCGACGTTTACCCAAGAAAACCTTCTCATCTGGGTGCATCCAAGCGGCTGGAAGGGGTGTGATGGTCTTGGTAATATTTTCTTGGGGAACACTTGAACCCATTATCCCTGTAGAATGAACTCTGGCAGCTGTCATGTACCTGAAAATTGTCACAGATAGTTTCCGCGAACACCATGAGCATGGTTTCGAGTCTCTGGTTCTGGGAACGATGACGATTAGTTCCTATTGGCGGGGGAGGGATGGTTGGGGGATTCGTCGTTCCCAGAACCAGTGGCTCCAAACCATGCCCACGCTGTTCGTTGAACTCTTTGAGGCTCGGCCCCAGCTCAAGATGTTAGCCAGAAGCCAGCGACTCGGACACCTTGGGACGTACCTGCCAACAGGACGCACACGACATAAAGGCGGATAGTAATCAGAATGAACGTCTGCGTAGCTCAAATGGTAGAGCAACTTATTCCGGAATGAGGGGACCCGGGTTCGAATCCTGGCGCGGATAAAAATGACGGAGAAATTTACTTCGTTATAATGGCGCCCGAACTATCCGGATGACCCGGCCGTTCAAAATCTCGCAATGGTGTGATGTTCTTTCCACACCGCGAGATAGGAAAAATCAGAGAATCTCTTCTCCAGCGCTTCGAAAAATAAATGTGTGTGACGTTGCATTCCACACACCGGATTGACTGGGAGTTCTCAAGTGCACGTTCTACAGTGGATGGCTGCCTGCAACGATTCATGGTCACGGCTGACCCGTGGGCCAAGGCCCCGGCCCTCTTTCGGGGGGAGATGTGACGTACCTGCCAGCAGGACGCACACGACATAAAGGCAGATAGTAATCAGAATGAACGTCTGCGTAGCTCAGTTGTTAGAGCGACCTGTTCCGGAATAAGCGGAGTCGGGTTTGAATCCCGGCGTAGACCAAAAATGGCGGAGAAATTTACTTCGTTATAACCTCTGTCATAGAAGCGTACTTTTGTGTTACCGATAAGAATTCAGAGAATTGGATTAGAGGATTGCTTTTGTTGGAGCACGTGCAAGGATTCGTAGAAATGTCCTTCCTAAATTTAAAGAGCTTGATGTCCATCCTACTTGTCTGTTAATTGTTTCTGAGTTAATTTCCAGTCTAGAGGTGTAGTAAAAGTGAAAGCACCCTCCTATAACTTTATTTTGAGGGCTGCTGTCTTGACGAAGAATTGACATTCTCTCTGCCCTAGAACCGGTGAGACGTAAAACTGCAAGGAAAGACTGTTTAATTTCATCCTCGGATAATTCGGTCAATATACGTGTATGCTAGTATATAAATTTATTGCATACATGAACATCTAAAATATTGTCTAGCCCTGTCCTTCTTCCCAGCTTGCCCCGAAAAGTGCCTTAGCACCGCTATGCCGCCTTAAGGATCTTTTACCTTTTGCTCTCACCATTCATTCGTGGATACTTCCGCGCGATTCCCTCCGCTGAAACATAAAAAAAAAGCTCCCTGTTATTCTCACTCGCAAATTTCACCACCAGCACAGAAATGCGCACAAAAATAGAATTACTGAACTCAATCAACTGATAACTACAGGCTTCCTCGTCATTTCAAAACTGCCAAAGAATGTCTCGGTATTGACAAACACTCGCAAAATCCACTTGTTGTTATTATCCCGGTTTTGAAACTACTGACCTCCTTTCATGAATTTATTCATGTAATCCTTTTATTATCCGAGAGTGCATAAAACTCAAACGTTCGATAAGTGGATAATTAGGTAGAGCCAATAAATATTTTGGTTGAATGAAGATGTTTTGCGCTTGAACGCACATTTTGAAACCTAGACCTGTGTCACATATTGATCCTCCCGCAGTTCGTTTTCCGAGACAATTTAAATTCAGTTGACTGTAAGAAGGATGGAAATAGAAATCCCTGTATGCGAAAAATAAAACAAACTAAACTTTTAAACGCTAAACCAAATGTATATGGACTGATCAGTTTTCCTCATGGCATTTAACATGCACCCAACTCAAGTTACTTCGAGAAAAGCTATCCTGAAGTTCCTTTCATTCGTTTGTTCCGCTAGAGTGATGAGCTAATATTCCTGTCTTGTCGTCTCTCTCGTTTTCGTTGAGCTTGTTATTAGCTCCAGTTCCATGGATTTTTGAATTCGAATGATTTGCGAACTATTCGGAAAAATTTTGAACTTGATACTGTTTTCATAGTTATTCGGTCTCAAGGTCTCAGCGAAACAATTTCTTGCTTGGATGATTTTTGTAAAATACACAGCGATAAATTCACGAAAAATTCTCTGCATCATGTTCGTCTAATTAAACTTAATAACTTGACTCAAGCGCGAACAAACGAAGATGGCCTCAGTTTCTACTTTGTGAGTCCGCTTTCAAGAACGATCTGGAGAAACGATACAAGATGCGAGAATAATGTTGTTTTTTGTGTCCAAGATTTAAAAGGATATTCAAAAGTTGCAACTCGCTAACTCCTACTCGCAATTATTATTTTTTCTTTGCTATGACTACAATTTGCACCTTTATTATTTTGAAACGCAGCAGAATAATAAAGGCAAACAAATGATACCAACTAGAAGATAAAATATACACTTCAAACATATATAATGAATTTGAAACAGATATAAAAATATGTGAAACAAATTACACCAACTACAAGATAAAATATAAACTTGAAACAGATATAATGAATCTTATCCAGAGAACACTCATTGTGAGGTTTCAAACACGCAATTTTTGCCAAAGGTAAAAATTTTGTTTAACGGTAAATAGGTAATTAATCTGCACACTCAGCAAACTGCACACCCGAATTATGGCTTTAAAATATTTAAATATTTTATATTAGCAGACGATAACTTTGAATATAATCTTTTAATATATGCAGATGTTTTTAAGTACCCTCACTCTTAATATGGATCCCGTCCTTCTTACCAGAACTGTGAATTATTAAGAAAACACTTTTATTTCCTAATTTACTAGTTCTATTAAAATAAACAAGAAAGATGACACATAATTTTTGGGTGTAATAAGCACGTCTTTTGAATTCGTTCTGACGCAAATTAAATTTATCAAAGCTATTCAAAGTCAATGGAACTGTATGGAAAACAATAGTATCTGACGGAAGAAAGAAGTTTTTCGATCAGGGTTTTAATCCCTCAGATATTGCTGTAAACGGAATTACGAGCTAACGCCCTCTAGTTGCAAATTTGTGCGTTAAGAAAATCATGAATTTATATGAGAAGCATTCCGCATCGGAAACGCTCTCCAACACCGAAATAATTTTTTAAATCGGACTCTTAGAAACAGAGATATCGACAAAAATAAGATGTGACTTTACGTCCCTTGGTGGGAAAATCATGCATTATTTTTTTAGGAAGAAAGTATTCTCAAAAGGTTTTTCCATATGAGCGGTATCGGTCCAAGAAAAAAAAATTTAGTCGAGTTTTCAGGAGCCCAGATTTTGCAACAAATACATCAGAAGCAGAAATTAGCAAGTATGTCCCCTGGTGCCCAAACCATTTTATACCAAACATTAGAAATTATGTGAAAAATATTTTCCATCAGGTCTCGTATGCGATACAGGAAGAATTTTTCAAATCGGAATTTTAGAAACAGAAATAACGCAGAAAACGCAATTTACCTTTGTGCCCCCTAGCGGAAAGTATCATTTACTTGAAAATTTCAAATGTATAGGAAAAACATTTCGCATCGGTAACACTATCCAACAAAAAAGGAATTTTTCAAGTCGGACTACTAGAAGTAGAGATATTGACAAAAATAAGATATAAATCTACGCCCCCTGGCGTAGAAACTTGCATTATTTCAAGAAGAAAATATTCCTAAAAAAATTGTCGACATCAGTAGTATCGGTCAACAAACGACTTTTTTGCAATCGAGATTTTAGAAGCTCATATTTTGCTACAAATACATCAGAAGCGGAAATTAAGACTTACACCCCTGGTGGCCAAACCATTTTTTACAAAAAATTAGAAATTAAATGCAAAGGATTTCACATCAGGAGCTGTATCCGGTGCAGAAAGAATTTTTCAAATCGGAGATTTAGAAGCAGAGATATAGGGGAAACGCAATTTACCTTTACGCCTCCTAACGAAAAGTCTATGAATTACGTGAAAATTTTGAAACTATAGGAAAAACATGTCACACTGAAAACACTATCCAACAAAGAAGGAATTTTTCAAATCGGACTCTTAGAAGTAGAGACATTGAGAAAAATAAGATATACATCTATGCCCCTGGCGGAGAACCTGTGGACTATTTTAAGAAGAAGGTATTCTGAAAAGGTTTATCGATGTGAGCGACATCAATCCACGAAAGAGTTTTTCAATCGATGTTTTAGAAGCTCAGATTTTAGGGCAAATACATCAGAAGCAAAAATTAACACTTACGCCCCCTGATGGCCAAATTATTATTTACCAAAAATTTGAAATTATATGCAAAATATTTTCCAACAGGAGGTGTATCCGCTGAAATTTTTTTTTCAAATCGGAGTTTCAGAAGAAGAGTTATTGGGGAAAATGTTATTTACTTTTACGCCCCCTAACGAGAAATCTATGCGTAATTTTAAGAAGTAACTATATCTAAAATACTCTTCGACATAAATGGAATCGAAAGATAAAATCATTTTTTCAATCGGATGTTTAGAAGCAAATATGTGGAGTAAAATGTAATTTTGAATTCGACATCATCTGCATTTACGCCCTCTAGTGGCGAAATTGTACATCGTAAAAAAACGAAATAAAGGATCATCATTCGCATATTTTAAGCTCCCCAATGCAAAAAGAATTTTTCAAATCGGACTAATAGTTACAGAGATATCGTGGGTACAGGCGGGCGGACAAACCGGTAACATAAGCATGATCTTTTTTTACAAAAGACGTGCTAAAAAGGAGCAAATCTACTTTAATTTAAAAAGCACGCTGAAAGTTTTATAAAAAAAAAATAGACTCCTATTTGATTAAAAGATTCAGCAACATTTTGCAAGGCATTTTTGTTGCATTCTCTCCCCAGAAACATATAACTGCATAGATGTTTGCTTTGAAAAGTTCATTTGCACTTGTACTTGTATCCATTGCGTTTTTAAACATAGGATGACTGATTGGAGGAGAATTTTGCAAAAATAGTTGAATTTGCCTATTTTCCTAATTGATAAAGTGTTCTGGAGAAAGAAGGTGTTCTGGAGAAGCAACATCCTACTCGTATCTTGTATCGTTTCTCCAGATCATTCTTGAATGCGGACTCACAAAGTAGAAGCTGAGGCTATCTTCGATTTCTGTTAATACGTACAAGAAAGTACCTATAACAAATTTCATTTCTTCAGTACAGTACATGCCACGATATAGGATTAAGTATCCAAACATAACGGTGCAAAAGGCATCACAGTACATTCCACGATATAGAGTTACAAAAGACATCACAGTACAGTTCATGCCGAAATATGGAGTTAAGTATCGAAATATAAAGGTGCAAAAGGCATCACAGTACTTGCCACGATATAGAGTTTCGAAAGGCATCAGTGTACAGTACAGTACATGCCGCGATATAGAGTTAGGTGCCCAAACATAACGGTGCAGAAGGCATCACAGTACATGCCACGATATAGGGTCACAAAATGCATCACAGTACAGTACATGCCGCGATATAGAGTTAAGTATCCAAACATAAATGTGCAAAAGGGTTCCACTGTCATCTGTGGGGCCGCCTGGTGCTGTTCACTGTTTCCTCAACGATGTGCTCCCTTGCATTTGGATTGGTCACAGTGGATCCCATGACTTGGTGCTCTACGTCTAACCACTTAGGCCATCGGAACTTACTCAGTGCAAGTTCTTCTTTTGGGAGTATGTTAAGGATATTGTGTACATGCCATCATTGCCTACAATCCTGGATGAGCTCAAAAACGCATTGTTACTGCGGTGGAGTCAGTGACAACGGACATGATGGAACGAGTGAACTTGCATATTAGAAATGTTGCCTACAACCCTGCAGCTCATCCACGGTTGTAGGCAACGATAGCATATACGCAGTATCCTTTCCATACCTCTAAAATAAGAAGTTGTACGATGCAAGTTCCGGTGACCCAAGTGGCCAGCAGTAGAGAATCAAGTCATGGGATCCACTGCGACCAATCAAACGGCAAGGGAGCGCATCGTTGAGGAAACGGTGAACAGCACAATGCCAATGAGGGTGCCCCACAGTGACAGTGACGCCCTTTCATGGTGACCTACTAAAACTCGGAAATTTCCTCTTTCATTTGGTGTGTGTCCATGCCATGCACGGTTGATAGGTATGAAATTATGCTCTTCTGAAATCAGATGAATTATTTTGAATTACCCTGTATTTCTGAAAAAAGTTATAGAATACAGATGCAAATTATTGTCAAGATACACTGCTTGACATGGAAAATGCGGCACTAGTAATTACTTGTTAGGAATTTCACGCAAATTGGGAGTATGTGTCGACAGTTGGGTTATATAAATTATCCCACTTGCGAACCATTCAAGTGATATGTGAGGAAGATAAATATACGAAAAGGCTCGGCGTAGCTCCTAACCTGGGCGGGTGGCCCACGACATCGGATTGATCACTGTCGAGAAAGTACTGTACGTTTGATGAGTAAAAATGCCTGGGTGACGTCACAGGGAGTACTACAGTAGCCTCATATGGATATCTTTACCAGAGACTTCATCTTGCAGCTTCCTACAGTGTATTTGTCCCTGCGTCGTGGAAGCATGTGGGGATGAAGAAACTGTCTGGTGAATGTAGCGACAGTGTTTGTAGGAAGGGCACATGCGTCGCCGTAGTAGGACTTCTCAAAGTAAATGATATCCGGTGGTTAAATACTTTTTTAAATCGGACTTTTTAGAAGCAGGTATATGAAGAAAAACAGATTTAAACGTATGCTTAGTGGAAAATGTGTGCATTATTTTGGACAGGAAATGAACACATAATATTTTCGGAGCTCTTAGTATCTGACCGGACAAAGGATTTTTTCAAACGGGTTTTCAGACGCGCAGATGTTGCCAAACTTTTTCAGTAAAGAACCGTAAACTTATTCTCTCTAGTAACACACTTCTAGATTAAGAAAAATTTGGTTGCGTGCGAAACATTCTGCACCAGAAACGCTCTCCGAGACGGGAAGAATTTTTCAAATCGAACTGTTAGAAGCAGAGATATTGACAAAAATAGAAAATGTTATTGCGCCATACAGCGGAAAAACTACGCATTATTTTAAGCAGAAGGTATGCGACAAACGTTTTTCTTGGTGAGCGGTATCTGACTACAAAATAATTCTTGAAATCGGGGTTTCAGAAGCGCAGATATTGCTACAAGTACGTCAAAAACAGAAATCTACAATTTCGTCCCCTAGTGGAAAAACTTTTTTTCACAAATATTGGGAATTATATGCAGAACATTGCCAATCCAAAGCCCTATGCGATGAAAAAAAATCAAATTGTTTTTTTAAAACCATGCATATCGCGGAAATCGCAATTTAACTTCACACACCCTTAGCGGAAAAACTATGTATTTATTACTTGAAAAAGAAACTGTATCCGAAATAGTCTTCGCTATAAATGGTACCAAATACAAGAAATACTTTTTCAATTGGATATTTAGAAGTAATTATAATGTATTAAATATAATTTTAATTCGATATTACGCCCTCTTACGACGAATGTATGCATCGTGGGAAAACCTGAAAGCAAGTATTGCCTTCCCCACATTTCAAGCGTCCCAATGCAAAAAAGAATGTTTCAAATCGGTCATATAGTTGCAAAGATGTAGTGTCGACAGACGGATAAATGGATAAAGTTATCGATAAACACGTACTTATTTTACAAAAAATGTTCTAAAAAGAATAAAAAACGGCCGCATATACAAGGTGTGTCTGAAAAGTTTTAGGACTACATTCATGAAAATCTGAAATTTTAAGAAAAATAAATTATGACTATTCAATCTTCAAAGGACATCCCTCTGTACTCGAAGCACCTATTTTTACGTCCGTGCAGCTTCTATGTGTCTCTGTTGAACAGTGTGAGAACTTCTGCATGGTGTAGTAGAACAAACTTCTGCATCACACTGTCTTGGACCTTTGAAGGTCCATCAGAATTATTCCCATAACAATGGAATTTCACTTTGGAGAACATAATTTAATCAGCAGATGTCAGATTCGACGAATGTGGAGGATGGTGAAGCACTGCACTTCCTTTCCATGTGAGCAACTGATCTACGATGGTCGCGTTGTGTGCAGGTGCGTTGTCGTAAAGCAAGAGCCAATCATTTGATTCTACTGCGTCCGGCATTGCGCGATGAATTCTTTCAACAATCTATCTATCCACCATTCCTTTGTAAAATTCAGAGTTGACTGTCGGTTCTTGTATTAGAAATTCCTTGTGCACAACTTTCTTGTTTTCAAACCGACTGCGATCGAGCGTACAGAATAATCGCTAATGTGAAGCTCGTTTTCTATTATACGGAAGGACTAGCGATTATTTTTTTACAACAGCTGCCGAAAATTTTTCGATATTCCGTACGAGACTGGGATGGCCGGCAGTTTCATGCGTCGTACTGAACATCTTCCCGCCCTTCACAGAGTCACCCATACCAGCGAAAAATTTATTGGACGTTAATAGTATATCGTTTCCATGAGCTACACGCCCCCTTACACCTGTTCGAGATGCATTTTTTCCGGTTTTGAAGCAAACTTTTACTGCCACTCTTTGCTCAGTACTCGAACGTATGATGAGGTGATTTTAATGCACCAGTTTAATCACGGTGTTCTAGTAGATCTGATTTGTTTACACTTGGCATCGGCCGCCCCGGTGGCGCAGTGGTCTAAGGCGCTGGCCTCTGATCATTCGTCCGTAAGGGGTCCGGGTTCGAATCCCGGTGAGGCATGGATGTTGTGTTTGTCTTACGGCACTGGCTCTCTCCCTTCCCTGGAACCAGTGACCCTAAATTAGGGACGGGCGACTGCTTATAGCCCGTTGAGTTGCTCACGGTGGTCGTTAAACCTCCATTAAAAAAAAAAACACTTGGCATCGAGCCCGATAATATTTGATAGTGAATAGTTTCTTATCAGCATAAAGCATGTACACCGAGCAATTTCCTGACACATGACGACTCTTCAAAACGGCAATGACTTTTGAATCACCCTAATGCATAACATGTGCTTTCAGACTCACGTCCATGATTCATTGAAATACAACTGGTCAACAGATGGCCGTAATAGTATAGTTTAAAAAGAATCAGCCCTAAAATTTTTCATACTCACCTGTGTGACGTAACTTTTCTGTTTGAGTTCCTCTCTTCTTATGCGAATTTTGTTTCTTCTCTTTAAACATTTTCCGACTTAGCGCCACAGAGTTCCGTCCGATGAATTTGAAGTTCGCAATTCCGAACGGCACGTCAAAGAGCGAACTACGTCGTTGAAGACTGATAAATGCCGTCTTACACGAGTGGTTGTCTATGATCAATATTATGTGAGAATTTGCTAAACGAATTACGTTGATGTAGTGAGAAAGAGAGAGAGAGATAGAGAGAGAGAGATTCACGAATGTATAAATGTTGAATGATCGTCGTAAGAACAACTTGGATTCGATAATAGTCTCGTAGTGAATGCACCAATTCAAAGAGGGATTGGTGTCATGTATTTTGTACGAAGTGGTTCATCGAAGTTAGATGCCATGTGTTGTTTTGCCTACAGTGATTTATGTTATTTGATGATGTTCTTCAAGACTAATAAAAATAGAGTTGGAATGGTAAGTAAACTTTGTATTTCACTGAATCTTGGACGTGAGTCTGAAAGTGCAATATTATGTATTAGGGTGGTTCAAAAGTCATTGCCGTTTTAAAGAGTCTTCATGTGTCATGCAACTACTCGGTGTACATGCTTCATGAAGATAAGAACAACCCATGACAGGAAAACTGGTATTATTTTGTTGGTATAAATAGGACCCACGCTGCCGTGATTTATTGGAAAATTTCCTGCTGTCAAAAATTATGAATGAGAAATACACGATCCGATTGCTGTTACGGTAACTTTTTTTAAAAAAGTTGACAGCTGCAGCAAGGGAAATTTGTGCGCTGAAGTGGATAGAGTGGTGTCTGACAGAACAGCAAGATTTTGGTTTCAGCAATATAAAAATGGGGACTGCAGCCTTGAAGACAAAGCACGTTCTGGAAGATCTTCGACGGTAAATTGTGAAGCTGTACGCCAAGTCAAATCCATGCACAAACACTAGACAACCGTCAAATGAACTGGGAATACCTCAGCATAATTTTTCGCAAACTGCAGAAACTCAGAAAGATGCTCAGATTCTGTCGACAAGTACTCTATGAACTGACTGCTGCTCAAGCTCAGCGACCTATACATGTGTGACGACAATTGCTAGAAAATCTCAAGCACGAGCGTTTCTTTAGACAAACTGTAACATCAGATCCTAGTTCTGTGCCAAATTATATACTTAGTCAATATCAGCCGTCTCAGCACGGTATAATATTCTTTAATGAGAAGTGTAAAAGTACTTTACATTTAAAAGCAACATTAAAATCCCCACAAGAACTTTCAGGACCCCACGGGTCCCTTCATCAGGTGGTATGTACACTGATGTATATGTACATACACCTAATGAAAGGAACCGTGGAGTCCTGGAAGTTCTTTCTTCATCAGGTGGTATGATCAGGAAATGAAGGAAACCGTGGGGTCCTGAAAGTTTTTCTTCATCAGGTGGTATGATTATCAGTGTACATACCACCTGATGAAGGGACCCGTGGGGTCCTGAAAGTTCTTGTGGTGATTTTAATGTTGCTTTTAAATGTAAAGTACTTTCAAACTTCTCATTAAAGAACATTATTCCGTGCTGAGACTGCTGATATTGACTAAGTGCAAACTGTAACATGCGATGAACAGTGAATATTTTTCTGGCATCCTGACATTAGGAAACACTTGTTAGATCCACAAAAGCCTCCAGAACGAGTCCCAGAAAGGGAACTGTTTGAGCATAAAGTTATTCTATGTGTGAGGTGGAACTTAGAGAACCTCATTCATTGGTAACTGGTTCCAGATGGCTGAGACATTAATGTGCAACTGTACTGTGGCCAGTTGGTGCGGATGTACGACTCTTTAAGCCGGAAAGTACCCTGCTCTGGTGAACCGTAAACGAGTTATCGTTCAGCAGATGAATGCTCCTGCTATTCCTGTATTATTTTTCTTCAACTAAGGAAATTAATACAGGAACCGCAGTGTTTTGAGCTAATGCTCGATCCTGCTTATGATCCAGATCTTGCGCGATCGGACTACCACTTCTTCCGGTCTGTGGCCCATTTTCTACGTGGAAAAAACTTCCAAAACATGTTGAACTTGGGGTTCAAGACTTTTTCAGCTCGAAACCAAATTAAAGTTTTCGTATGGGATTCAAGACAATGGAATCATGGTGGTGGTTTATCATCGAGCACGATGGACTCCATTTCGAAGATTGAACCTTTACATTTATGCAATTATACACATATTTATCAACTGTCAGAAAACGGCAATGACTTTTGAATCACCCTGGTATAATTGAGTCTTTCGGCTACAATTAACAGTGAAGTTATCTGGGTTTTACAGTGAAGATAAATTCATTTAACTACAGCTACACGTTTAGGTTCATTTCAAACCTTACGAGCTCTGAGCTTTAGTTGTTTTATAACGAAGTTAAAGTTAAAAACACAAATCAACAACACATTTAAACAATATTATTATAGCTGGTATGTGCTGACATGAGCAATAGGTTTGGTTTGTTTTTGGTTTCAAATTTTTGGGCATAGGTAATTCCCAATTTTAGCTGTCTAAATACAAGCGAAAAGACATTAGATTTGTTCAGTTGCTTGAGAACTATAAATTTCGCATAATAAAATGCATGTAAGATTTGTTACACCGGTGAAACGGAATTTTATTATTGCAAAACAAATTTACATTAACCGAGATTCCTTATAACCGTGTTTCTCCTGTGCTTGAAAGCAAACTCATTCTTCTTCTAAATAACCACCTCAACGAAGACCATTTCAGATTTTCCAATTTATTATTACAGTTCTTGTAATGCGAATCACCTACCTCCTGAATATAAGGAGCTTAAAGTTGTTGAAGATGGCTATCGAGATCCGTCGTGTCTTGCCTACAAATGGAGTTCAATGAACTCTAGTTGTCTTACTCTTAATTAAGGAGTTCTACCTGGCAATGAATAGCAGCTTCCACGTCCCTATAGACGAACGATCTGTTCTGCACTCGCAATCTCTACTTAAACTTGTTTCAGTGCCTCTCGCTGCTTGAGAATTCATGAGTATCGACATTCTAAGCTTTTGCAGAAGATGAAGCATATGGAAATTTTCATTACTCATGTGTGAGCTGATGTTCGTCAGTTTCTGTTTAAACAATTCTTGAATATCAGATGCTATGGATTATATTATTATACAGCTCAGCAATCTTTTCCTGATACTTTTGGAGATCTCCTTATAGAATTCCGATAAATCAGCTGCATAAGTTTTGCTTTCCTCTATGTAAGAAGCATTGTGACGTGCCTGCCTAGCAGGACGCACACGACATAAAGGCAGATAGCAGTCAGAACGAACGTCCGCGTAGCTCAATTGGTAGAGTGACTTATTCCGGAATGAGTGGACCCGGGTTCGAGCCCCGGCGTGGACAAAAATGACGGAGAAACGTACTTCGTTATAATGGTTCCCGGATGACCCGGCCGTTCAAAATCTTGCAATGGTGTGATGTTCTTTCCACACCGCGAGATAGGAAAAATAAGAGAATCCCTTCTCCAGCGCTTCAAAAAATAAAAGTGTGTGATGTTGCATTCCACACACTAGATTGACTGGGAGTTCTAATGTGCACGTTCTACAGACGATGGCTGCCTACGACTATTCATGGTCACGGATGACCCGTGGGCCATGCCCCCGGCCCTCTTTCGGGGAGGGGGGGACGTGCCTGCCTAGAAGGACGCACACGACATAAAGGCAGATAGAAGTCAGAACGAACATCCTCGTAGCTCAATTGGTAGGGCGACTTATTCAGGAATGAGGGGACCCGGGTTTGAGCCCCGACGTGGACAAAAATGACGGAGAAATTTACTTCGTTATAGCATACAGAGTATTGCAATAAAGTTATGAGACTGAATTATATACACTGAAAGTTTATTATACACACCCATCTAAGAACATTGTGGATCCACATTTCACACTCACAACAGCTGCAAGATGTCGTGACTTCGACTGGACCAGATGTTGGAAACGTTCATTTGGTATTGTGGCCCGTGGTTCAGTGATAGTAATCGGTGAAGCTCTGAAGATCCCCAATAGTACATTTTAGGCTAGAATGCGTCGCTCTATTTTGGGCTAGAATGCGTCGCTCTATTTTGGGCTAGAATGCGTCGCTCTATTTCGTCCACAAATGCTCCACTGGACTCAAATCCACAACCTCAGAAGGCCATTCAAGGGATGTGAATTCACTGGAATTCTCCTGCGAACAGAGCATCGCCAACCAGAGGCAATGGGATGGATCATAGGTTTTTTGAAAGTTCTCAAAAGAAGTCATCCTTTTGTGGGTAATGGATTGCAATCGTCATGTGTGACTATAGCCTTCAGCGATGACGGTGGTATCAGGAAATCAACCTGTCCCAAGGTGGCCCGCATAAAGAAATCTCTGAACACTACAACGGCGCTACCAGCCAGCAACACTTCCAATTTGAAAGTTGGGATCCATGGCCTCGTGTGATCATCCGTCCCATCCTTGCGTTAGTTTGTTGTAGCTGGAACTTTGACACTTTAGACAAAGCTACCAGTTTCTCGTCGTTCAAGGTCTGTGTGGGGTTTTTTTCTTCGCCCACTACAGCTTAGTGATAAACTGTTAACAAGGGCACTCGATGTGGGCAAAGGTAGCCATACTCTAGTCGTGCCGCCGTAAGTCTAATGATGATAGCACAAATCTTCATGCGTGATCCGTCGTCTAATGCCGACGGTATCCTCTCCGCTACGGCCATTCATCCTATGGTTATAACACAGGTGTGGACGCGCTCACCTCGAGTATTACCGATAAATTTACGGTCCCAGTTTTCCCGGCGGCTGCCACTTTTGCCGGTTTTTATTTAGTCCTGCTACACACTTGCGACGGTAGCACATGAAAATCCCATTTTTCTGCAGCTGCGGAGACGGAACTCCCCATCTTCCTCGCATCGATTGTTTGCATATAATCTAATTCGCACAGGTTGAGCGGTGTTTACTTATCATCACAGTCGCGGGTATGCCGTACACCAGACAGGTACATGACTTCTTTATAATCATCAACGGGTTTCTGGCAGCCGCATTATTGTGGAGGAGTAGTGAAGCTTTGCAGATGGGTGCGATGTGTATAACAAATTCTGGTATCGGTGTATATGTACAGGGTGGCAGGGAAAATCATGGGCCATACAAAGATCTCGAGAATTATAATAGCTAGCATTGTAATTTTTGTGCAGATGTATAGGAAACACCTATATTGCTACATTATGAAACAAGGTTGTACCCTCTCGTCGCAAATAGGGAGATATAAGGGGACTATCATATCCTGATTTGGATATACGCAACAAAGACAAGTACAAAGTTCTGGGCTGTGGGAAAATTCTACATAATATATTTCTTCAGAAACAAAGGATGGAAAAGAACTCTTCAAACGCTGAAACAACCCGGGAGCTCCAATGGCAGTATTTTTGCATATCTATAACTCGGTTTGCGGTACATTTTGGTGCACATAGCTCAGATCTCGGTAACTTTGCATGCATATAGCTCGATGCGCAGTGAATTTGCATATATCAAGCTCGGTTCTCAGTAAATTTGTGTACATATAGCTCGGTTCTGATTAAATTTGTATATGCATAGCTCCTTTCGGGATAACATTTCATACATATTGCTTGGTTCTGAGTAAATTGCCATGCATACCGATCGGTTCTCAGTAAATTTGCATGCATACTGTCCGGTTCTCAGTAAACTGCCATGCATACTGCTTGGTTCTCAGTAAATTTACATGCATATTGTCCGGTTCTCAGTAAAGTGCCTTGCATACTGCTCGGTTCTCAGTAAATTTGCATGCATATTGTTCGGTTCTCAGTAAATCTGCATGAATTTTGTTCGGCTCGCAATACATTTGCATACATATATGTACTGATGTATGCAAAACTACATGCAAAATGTTCGTACAAATCAGTGCATGTAGTACATTCAGCACGATATGTAAAGGTTGTGATGTGCCTGCCCAGCAGAACGCACATGAGATAAAGGCAGATAGCAATGAGAGCACATGTTCGCGTAGCTCAGTTGGGAAAGCGACTTACTCCGAAATGAGGGGTTCCGGATTCGATGCCCGGCGTGGAAGAAACTGTATTTTCACATTGGCGCCCGAACTTCAAGGATGACCTGGCCGTTACGTTTCTCGCAATGGTGTGATGTTCTTTCCCCACCGCGAGACAGGAAAAATGAGAATCCCTTCTTCAGCGCTTCGAAAAAATAAATCTCTGTGTTCCACACACCAAATTGACTGGGATTTCTCAAATGCACGTTCTTCAGCGGATGACTGCCTACAGTGATACATGGTCCCGGCTGACTCATGGGCCATGTTCTTTCCACACCACGAGACAGGAAAAATGAGAATCCCTTCTTCAGCGCTTCGAAAAAATAAATCTCTGTGTTCCACACACCAAATTGACTGGGATTTCTCAAATGCACGTTCTTCAGCGGATGACTGCCTACAGTGATACATGGTCCCGGCTGACTCATGGGCCATCTTTAGGGGGCGAGAGATTGACGTCCCTGCCTCGCTGGACGCACATCAGATAAAGGCAGATAGCAATGAGAGCACATGTCCGCGTAGCTCAGTTGGGAGAGCGAATTACTCCGGAGTGAGGGGATTCGATATCCGGCGTGGACAAACCTGTGTTTTCACAAGGTATGTGCGCGATCTACTAAATTAGTCAAATAGATGCGACAGGCAGACGGGTGCCAAATTATTCAAGCAAGTAGACATACCTCAGAAAACTTGAAAACCACATTGTCCCGTTCCGGAAAGATGTGATTTTCAAGTTTCGTGAAGTATCTACTTGCTTTAATAATTTGGCATCTGTCTGCCTGTGGCATCTGTTTGACTATCATTTATTTCTGAAGAGTTTCACCGTCTGACAATGAAGTTCCAGGACAGCTGCTGTTACGAGGAAAGTTTAACAATGGTTATGATTCTTCAAAGTAGCCCTCCTCATCGATGCTTCATTTTAATCGTTCCACTACATGTGTGAGGCATTTTTTTAAATAATTTGCCGGAACACTTTTCGTTTCCGTGGAAACGATTTTCTTGATGTCCTGAAAAGTCATGAAACGTCGTCCTTTCAACGCCGATTTCACTTTGGGGAACAGGAAATAGTCGGAGGGAGCTAAGTCCGGGGAGTAGGGCAGATGGTTGAGTCTGGGTACTCCGGACTTGGCAAAGAACTGTGTCACCGATAGTGCTGAGTGGGCAGGCACGTTGTCATCCAGAAGGAACCAACTTCCACGTGTCGCAGGTGCGACCTCACACGATCGTGTGAAACCATTCAATTCCGTAAACATTTTTCATCATTACGAAGGTCTCCGTTGTTGAATTCCCGCACTTGCAGCAAAACTTGATGTTTACTTTCTACTCTCTGTTCAAATCCATGACAATGGTTTTTCGGGTACTTTCTATTAACAGTTTTCAAAATCGGACAGATCTGCACTTTCTTAGATCTTCATGTGTCCTTCAGAGAGGGAAACACTGGTACAATTTGACCCATAGAACATATTTTTACCACTACCATTAACAGAGTAATACCCACTGTCTTTATTGTCAGACGGTGTACTTCTTCAGGGGATTCGCCTTCTGCTCGAGTGCTGCTAAGATGAAGGATCATATATGCTTCGATTTGCGCACGGCGGAGTGTTTCATCTGAGTCCCATTAAACATCCTTAGTTGCTTGGAGGTTCTTTGTTCTGGGTATCGTAACGGTAAAGTACTGGAACGTAGATCGGGAGCTGCATTTTTAGTTTTCCTTCCGGGACTATGTGATGTTCAAGTTTTCTGAGGCATGTCTACTTGTTTTTTGCCAAAAATGTGTCTGCTGCTCGAAGGCAGAGATTCCTCTATAGTTGCGGTTTGAGCAGTACATCATATTTTTCTTACAAACAATACGAAATAGGAATTTCGAGAAATGGCTTTGATTTATGGTGAAAGTAACCGGAATGCCCAGCGGAACTGGGTGTACGGTTTCGTAATAACTGACATCCTGGTCATGGGACCATCGGAAATGTAGTTCCTTGATCACTGGAAGTACACGTTGCTGCTCACGTACAGGCCGGCCACTTCGGGATGATGCCGATGTTCCATTAGCATAAGTGTTTACGCATTTCCACTGCATTTCATGACAATTTAGCGATGTAAATGAATTGAGTCACCAGCGAGTGCTACAGATTTTGCAACGGCACCGCATGCGTTTCTATTCGGCAGGAATTTTGTAACTTTGTTGAATACTTTAAAAGAGAAACCAGGTATCTTGTCGAAAATCTTATAGACAGACGAGTCACAGTTCGTACGAGATGGTGTATGTAACAGACATACTGATGGTGAATATAATTTTAAATACGTGGAGATAATGTAAATGTACGATGTCATCGCTCTGTCCACGTTATTTTATAAACAACGAATAGCAACTAAAAATTGTTCGCCGACACCGCTGGGATCGAACCCCAGATCTCTCGATAACTAGCCGAGTGCGTTCGCTTTACGCTACGGTGCCAAAACAGCCTGCTTTGTTGAATGGCACTAGATGGCGACACATCAGTTGCTAAGCCCATCAATATGGATTTGTGTAGTCAGATACTGACTGATAAAACCACGAATCGCTCTGTGAATTGTTGGCACTGTAGCGTAAAGCGAACGCACTCAGCTAGTTATCGAGAGATCTGGGGTTCGATCCCAGCGGTGTCGGCGAACAATTTTCAGTTGCTATTCGTTGTTCATAAAATAACGGGGACAGAGCGATGACATCGTACATTTACATTATCTCCACGTATTTAAAATCATATTCATCATTCTATGGCCCTTTGGATTCATCAGCTGAAATTAAACAGCCTGCTTTGTTGAATGCCACTACATGGCGACACATCAGTTGCTGAGCCCATCAATATGGATTTGTGTAGTCAGATGCTGACTGATAAAACCACAAATAGCGCTGGGAATTGTTGGCACCGTAGCGTAAAGCGAACGCACTCGGCTGGTTATCGAGAGATCTGGGGTTCGATCCCAGCGGTGTCGGCCAACAATTTTCAGTTGCTATTCGTTGTTTATAAAATAACGTGGACAGAGCGATGACATCGTACATAGACATTCTGATCATTATTAATCAAGAAATAATCCATTCTAGACGTGGAACACACATCATCAAATCAGGTGGTGAACCAACGCTTGGTGGCCTGTGAGAAAACCATTTAACAAAGACTTTTCTTCCAAGATCATCTGAAAGCTGAATGATGTTTGAATCTGCTAACATAACAACTGTGGATAGGAGTGCATAAGTAAAACAGTTGTAACGTACTACGGAGGTGAATCACGTGTCAAGACGACAAATCTGCAGCGATACATTCTGTCCGTGTAGCTCAGTTGGGAGAGCCACTTACTCCGGAGTGAGGGGGCGGGATTTCGATCCCCGTTACGGACAAATTTGTGTTTTCACAGTGCCTGGCCAATCTTTTTCACTAGCATTGGATAAGACACGGGAGCTCTATAACATGGCCCGCAATATCAGCAGAACATATTCCTTTGGACTTTTTCGCTTGGGGGAATCTGTAGTAACAGGTCTATGCAATACCACTATTGAATTTACTAGATCTTTAGTAGAAGATCACACCTGCATGAGCCAATGCAGATCGCAATATGTTCAACAGCGTACGGAGGCAACTGCGTGAACGCGTGCTATTGGTGGACACTATGCGTATACGAACATGTGAGTTCATTTTTTATGCTATAAAATCCGTTTTAAGTCATTCACATATTGTAGCATTGTCTGAATTCTCAAAAGTTGCGTTTCGATGCTTACATTATACTACAGAGGGTTTTCGAGGTTACTTTCCATTCTTTCCTTCGGACCAAATGCATCATTTACTATTTCTGTCTAATTCAACAACTTTGGAATTGACTTTGTTGTTCTATTTCCAAAGGAGGACAAGGTATTCAGCTTACCTCTCCCCGATGGAGAAGAGGCGCGTCCAAAGTGTGAAGAAAGTAAGGGACCAAACAAATATATCAAGAACTATGGTAGCTAACTCTTTTCTTTTTGTGCAGGTGCGTAGGAAACACTTTGACGCTACGTGACGAAACAAAGCTGGACCTGCAAATAAAAGAAAGTGCGATTTTTTTTGTATTATCTTTTACATGCGTGCGACGTATTAGTGGAATGCCAAAAAAAAAGAAGATTTCTCGGTTGTTCTCCCTCTTCAAGCGATAGATCCTATCTGAAGGAGGTCAAAGGTTAAATGCCCAAAACTCCGGAGATCTTGGATCAGCGTAGGGGAAGGTGGATGTATTTACTCCAACACCCTGGGCTCACAGAATGCATCAACGCAAGTGATATTTAATTCTTTATTAGAAAAAATTTTGCGAAGTGATGCAGTCTCACCTTTGGGAAGTTTCATCCACTGTGTGTTTTGCGCAGACGCTGCCTGATTATTAAAAAGTTTGACGGTTTCATCCCCCTCGCTCTCTGGAAAGAGGAAATAATGGAACGTTTTGTCTTCGTTTGTGACGTTATCCTTTAAACCGGAATCATCTCTAAATTTATCGTAGTCACAGGATTTATGTCATTTTTTTTTTTATTGAGCTAGACCCAATTATTGGATTGCATTCTTAGCATGTCTTTAAAAATAAAGGAAAAACACGCATGTTGGCACTGTATCCGTCCGTCTCTGGGGACACCATACCTCCGCACATGTTAGTCTATTTGAAAAATTATTTCTCTATTTGGAAACCTAAACAGTGAGAATGATAATCCTTAATTTTTCGTCCTTTTCAGATGCATAACTTTGCCTCTAGGAGGCGTAAGAACAGATGCTATTGAATTCAAAATATTTTTGTTCTGTATCATTGGTACTGAAAATCCGATTAAAGAAAATATTTTTTGTTCTCAATACCTTTTTTACAAGGAAAGTAATTTTGTGTAATGTAGTTTCTTTTTCAAAAATTATAGTTTTCCGATTGGATGGCGTAAAAGTATATTGTATTTCTCCCCAATATCTATGCTTTTAAACGTCCGATATGGAAAAAAAAAAAATTCTGTATCATTGGTACTAAAAATCCGATTAAAGAGATTCTGTTTTTTCTCGCTACCTTTGTACAAGGAAGGCAATTTTGCGTAGTTTCTTTTTCAAAAACTGTGGCTTTTCCTCTAGATAGCGTAAAAGTACGTTGCATTTTCCCCAAAATCTCTGCTTCTAAATGTCCGATATGAAAAAATCGTTTGGCGTCGGGTAGAGTTGGTGGTGTAAAATATATTTTTGACTCACAAGTTGGTCACAAATTATCGTGCCGCCCAGGTGACGCAGTGGTCTAACAGCTGGCTAATGACCATTCGTCCGCGACGGGTCCGGGTTTGAATCCCAGTGAGGCACATATGTCGTGTTTGTCTTGCGGCACTTATTCTCTCCTTTTCCTGGAACCACTAGCCCTGAATTAGGAACGGGAGACTGCGTATAGCCCATTGAGTTGCTCACGGTCGTCGTTAAACCTCCAAATAAAAAAAAAAAAAGAAAGAGGAGCGTAAGGGCTTTCATCTGGTTCCGATGTATATGTAGTAGTATTTCCGCTTCTAAAACTTGGCTGAAAAATGTTCTTTTTTTCAGTCAGATACTCACTACGAAAAACATGCTGCGAGTATATTCTACTCCAAATTACACACATTTTATCATCCGGGAGAGGCGGGGGGGGGGTAATCTATACCGTCTTTTTCCCCATTTCTCTGCCTTTAACAGCCTGATGTGAAAAGTTCCTTTTGTGGCGAAGAGTGTTCATTGCAAAAACTACTTTGCATATGATTTCAAATTCTTCTTGTCTCAAAATATTTTCACTGGGGAGGTTAACTGCATGTTTCTATTTACAATAAAGAGTGAAACCTCGATTGTACGTTTTTCGAGAGGATGGCCTTAAAAAACGTATAAAGGAAATTTCAAAATGTTAAATATTATACTATTAGGTGTACAAATAAGTTTTAAAGCGTTTTTTGTGTGACGTATACAACTAATTTACATATTCAACATTCCGCCGCGTTGTTTTCATGTTACCGTAACTGTTCTGAGTATAATATGTGACACAGAAGTTTGTCCAAAAGTCAAACGCCTTGCACATTGGTAGGTGAAAGATGGAAAGCGATACTGCATTTATTCGACACTGCATTCGTTACGAATTTCATCAAGGAAGAAATTCTGCAAAAGCATGTGGGTCGATCTGTTCTGTTCTGTTCTGTTCTGGGGGAGAATATTGTATCGAAAGGCACGTGTGAGTTTTGGTTTAGACGGTTTATAGCAGGTCATCTTGATGTTAGCGATGGAGAACGTAGCGGCGCCCCACAGAAGGTTGCACATGAGAAACTGCAAGCATTGATGGATGAAGATTCGGCTCAAACACAAAACAAACTAGCCGAACAACTGGGGGTAACTCAACAAACCATTTCCAATCATTTACGCGCAATGGGAAAGATTCAGAAGGAAAGAAAATGGGTGCCACATGACCTGAGCCAGAGGAACAAGGGTGAGCGTATCATGAAGTGTTTGGATCTGTTAAATAAACAACATAGAAAGTCTTTCATGTGAAAAATTGTTACGGGTGATGAAAAGTGGATATGGTACAGCAAACTCAAACGCAAAATACACTGGGTAGATCCCGGTGAAGCAACGACTTCGACACCGAAACGCAATATTCATTCCAAGAAAGTTCTGCTGTGCGTCTGGTGGGATATGAAGGGTGTGCTCTATAATGAACTATTGGAAAAGGGTAAAACTGTCACTGCTGATCGCTACAAGCAACAACTGCTGCGATTTAACCAGGAAATCTGTCGGAAACATCCATTCACAGGCAAAGGATAGCGCCCCGTGAAATTACTGTATGACAACGCTAAGCTGCGTGCTGTGAAATCGGTAAAGGAAACGTTGTTGACGCTTTGCTGGGAAGTTTTGGAGTACCCGGCGTATAGTCCCGACATAGCCCCTTCAGACTATCATTTGTTCCGACCGATGAAATATGGTTTGTCTACTGTACGGTTCCGGATATGTGAAAAAGTGCAAAAATGGGTTGACGACTTAATCGTTTCACACGACGAAGTATTCTTCATATCTGGAATCCGTCAGCTGCCCGACCGATGGCGGAAATTGATAGATGCGCATGCGCGACTGCGCATATTTTGATTCGTAAAGGTATTGTTGTTTTCTCTCAAATTACATGTTGCGTTTGTAACGTATACTCTAGATTCAGTTTCCTTTTGATTTTACTATCTCTTGTTATTTTATTTTCCTATGCAAATTATCTTCTCACTTAACGAGATGTTATTTCTCCCGCTGAATGATATGTGGCAACGAGTGTAAGTCATGACGTGTTGGTATGCAGTATATATAGGCGCGCTCAACTATACCAAGAGAGCTTCGTTTTATGTGATAGGTTCTTCTTAATTATTGTTATGCGATTCTACGAAAGTTCGGATATTCAGTAGTCGTGTGATTTGTTGAGTGTGTGTTTGATAATACCAGGAGCTCTCCAATAAAAGGTTTAAAGTGAGTACGTTTTCTCAGTTCATATTATCGTCAGACCTCTGTCTGGCCGTTAAGTCTCTTTCATTAAGTGTCTCCATTATGTCCAGGGTATATTGTGTTTACCGCTCTAATAAGGAGCCTTCAAGGTACTAATGTACTAAAACCGAAGTTATAGTACCAGATATTCAAGATAATGAGGAACGCTGAGTAAAAGAAGTTCCATAATCAATGAATTTATTGCACGTGCGAGTCTTACCTAAACAAACTCTAGCACTTTGAAGATTAGGTACACTTTAGCTACGTCAAGTAACCTTCCAATAACCCTAACGTGACTTAACGTAAGCTTCCCTGCACTACACGTCCAGCGGAGGACTTTATTCATTATACGTTGTCTTGAAACGCTTTAAAACTTATTTGTACATCCAATATTTTAAAATATTTAATGCCTCTAAAGAGAAAAACACACACACACAATTTTAGATTATGGTAATTCATAATGTAAGACATACATACATACATACATACATACATACATACATACGCGAATAGTTTGCTTCCTACCTTAGGCCTATGTTTATTTCGACCTTTGTATTCAATTTTTTTTTCAAATTTCATTACTAAAACTAGGTTAAGAAATTCTGCACGATTTCATATTTTTAATATATAAAAAAATAATAATCCTTACCTTTTAAATTGTAGGTATTAAAAGTGAATATGATTTTTTTTATATTAAATATCCTTATTACACATTTTTTACTAGCAAGCATCGCTCTTTTCAAAGCAGTTTATGCCCAAGTTGATTTAGCATTAGTGCCGAGTGAAATAGTCATTGATCTTGGCCTACTTCAAATTTCTTAAATTCAGAGAATAAAAAGAAAGAAAACTGTGACCTACTACAGAGGTGAATCACGTGTCAAGACGACAAATCGGCAGCGGTACATTCCGTCCGTGTAGCTTAGTTGCGAGAGCAACTTACTCCGGAGTGAGGGGGCGCGACCTCGATCATCGTCACGGACAGATTTGTGTTTTCCCAAAACTATGAACGCTATTTAGTAAATTCTTGTTTTCATCACCTATTCGTATTGTCACGCGTGTTTTGGTATTACTATAACTTCATTTGTACTTTGCATTATATGTAAATTATTATTGTATAATATTTGTATTTGCATGTTTGATGGTTCATGTGTTTGTGTTAAATGTATTATTCATATTTTTGCATTTATGTGTCATATTTTTGCATTTATGTGTCATATTATTGCATTTATTACATATATGTATTGTATTTCTCTTGTGTTTACGATTTGTACGTGGTTAATATGATATATGGTGCGATTAGTATGTGGTTAATCTTTGTTTGGTACAGAAATTGCATGTGCGATTTGATTGTATGCTAGATAGTGTAACATGGCAAAATAAAATTCAAATTCAATTCAAATTCAAATGCTATTTATGGATTACGTATAAAAGAATTAGAGAACCGTGTATGTTTAATAATCTGAAATTCAAAATCTAACTCATAATCGCAAAAGCGTATAAATGAATTGCGCATAACCGAACGGAAAAACGGATCGAAACTGCAGTAAAATATCGGGACTAGCACAGAATCTAATACATAAAACATAAAACGTCTGTTTGTCTGTCTGAAGTAGCAAAAACTCTCGAATGCAGAACTGTGGCATCGTGAAATTTGCATAGCTTATTAATACTGGAATTTTTAGGTCAACGCAACTATTTTAAAATCTCTAAGTGTTTTCCGTTTGCAAGTTATGAATTAATTAATAAGCTGATCAATAAAGTCAGCGTCGCTTGCTACGTCACCGTTATCTGTTCCAAATCTGAAAGCACGTGACTGCATTCATCGCCGCGGCACATCCACGCACATCCACAGGTATTTCTGTTCTTTGAGAACTGTGCATAAAAAAATGCAAAAACGAACTTTGTGAAATCTTAACGAAACGGGCTGAAATTTTTATCAACACCATGAATTGGTAATAAGATGAGTCCCTTAAAATTTAACCGGAATCCAGTCAAAACTTTTTAAAATAGGCATGGAATTTTTAATTCATCGGTAAACAGAAATATATACGCTGAAACGGTTAATAAAATTTTGACGGCTAATTTAAAAAGTTATTTACCAATTCAGGCGAAATTTGGAGGTCATGTCCCTATTAACGATTTGTGGTGTTCATTAAAATTTCAGCCAGTTTCATAAAATATTCGCAAAGATATGTTTTTAACTTTTTTTATCCCAGAGCCCCTTAAAGACGTATGAAACTGAAAGTACGTGATGCCTCTGATCGTCGATAACAAATTGTTAAAGAATTTTGTTCAGTCAGTGTTCGAATGCTGTGTCTCCTGGACGCGTGTTCATAACGCTTTTGGTCCGTTTGATTCTACAGATTCCATACATTCTGTACCGGGCAAAGCCGGGTAGTTTTTTATTTATTTATTTATTTGTGTAACTGTTACAGTAGAATCATTGAATAAATTAGTTTACAGAGTAACTTAAAGTTTGTAACAGAATGGGAAGCCTAAGAAAAGGCCTCTTACAAGAGACATAGCTCAGGCTTCCCTGTAATCAATTGATAACAGTCAAGTCAATTATATAATTATACAGTGTTAAATTCTCTGCATGCTCATATAGCTCAGGCTTCCATGACATAGCTCAGGCTTCCCTGTAATCAATTGATAACAGTCAAGTCAATTATATAATTATACAGTGTTAAATTCTCTGCATGCTCATATAACATTTTAATCTGAAAATCAAATTTTCTTATTGTTGAAGTCTATATGATTTTAGTTTTTTCTTAAATAAATTGAAATTTTTAATATTTTTTAATTCATTTGGGAGTGCATTCCAGTAGATTGGACCACTATATGTAATATTTTGCTCTGCCACTTGTGTTCTTGTTGTAGATATTTGTAAAGACACTTTTGATCTTGTGTGATACAGATGTAATATTGGTGCTATTTTAATTATTTCAGTAAGATTGTAATTATCTGATTTTATACGTTTAAACATAATTTTTGCCAGATTGAAGTTATACAATTGTTTAATATTTTATATTTTTGTGGATATACCTTAGAGTACCTAAAATTATTTATTTGTATAATATTATCCTTGTTATTATTAATTTCAAGATCAGTTAATCTAATGTATTTGTTTTGTAGTATTTGAAGTTTTTTGAGGTTAGTATTCGTTGTCTGGCCCCAAGTCAAAAAGCAATAATTTAAATATGGATGAATCAAGGCATAATATAATAACATTAAGGTTTTAATAGTTAGGTTGTTTATCACATTACTGACTATTCCTATATTTTTAGATATATAAGCTAGTTACTTATAAAAGTGTAAAACGTATAACAGAAAAACGTATAACAGAGGTTTCCCTGCATTTGCATGCGACAAGTTGCGAGGATTGTTGTACGAGGGGTGGCAATTTAATATCCGAAAAGCTCGCATGGTGTCGTCCTTGTCTCGATACAGGCAGAATCACGTGCGTATGCGTGTCTGGACATGTTTCAAGTAGTTCATGCGTTTACAGCAGGCCAGTAGATCCATTAGTGAGTGAGCTGTTACAAAAGCAATGCAAATCTGTGTGAGGTTTGAGGCAAAAATGAGTGATAGAAATTTAGAGCAGCGCATTAACACCACATTCTGTGTGGAGATCGGTAAAAGTGTTACTGAAACATCGGAGCTACTAAAAGTGACGTATGGTGAGGTTGCTAAGAAAAAGTCAAGTGTCTTTGAGTGGCATAAAAGCCGAAAATAGTACGCAGTTCACGCTCGCAGTTCAAGATAATACTTGCGTGTTTTCTCGATCACAAGCTAATAGTTCATTATGAATTCATTGAACATTGACAAAAGGTCTACCAACAGTGCTATTTAAGGCTGCAGAAAAGGTTACAAGATCCTATTCGAAGGAAAAGAGCTTAACTGTGGCCTAACAATGCCCCAAATACCAAATTTAATGACAAGAAACCAATTACCAAAGTTATTGATCCACCCTATTCACCTGACTTAGCTCCTTGTGATTTCTGACTCTTCTCAAAATAAAAACTGCCATGAAAGGACGAGGATTTTCAGACATTTCTGACATCCAGCGTGACGTGACAAAGAAAATCAAGAGTATTCCAAAAACAGAGATAGAAGTATGTTTTCAACAATGGCAACAGTGTCTAACTAAATGCATAGATGCGGAAGGGAATTACTTCAAAGGTGACAATAGTCACTAGTGCACGCACACATTGTTTTATACAGGTGCATTCCGTGATTTAAACTGTCCCACCTTGTATATATCTCGCAGACTAGCTCGTCGATCATCCGTTAGCTTTAGATTGTGCATCCGAATGGGCACAAGAAGTGATCTGAGCGACTATGAACGTGATAGGATTGTCGCTGGATGTGCCCAAAAAGTAGTCCATCTGACCTTTTTGTGCACAACCGTAGCAAGGGTTTGCCGTCAATGGTGCTACGAAATAAATAGTTCCAGTATTTTGCCATCTTGTGCATAACAGAATCTAAAAATAGCTCGTGGATCAGAGGAATCGAAGAAGACTGGCGACATGGTCATCGGTTGTTGTAGCCCATTGGCGACACAGTCTGATATGTAGTGCGTTTGGAGGTAACCCTGGGCACACTATACTTCAAGTCACCCTAAGAGTGTACTGTTGTTAAATGCTGGGAGTCTTATCACTGCCTCTCCGTTGAAAGCACGAACAGTGTCAATCCGCGTTATAGTACACTTCTGCTGTTTCCTTTCTACCAAGCAATTACTCTCGCTCTGACCCTCCACCCACCCGCACATCACACAAGCAGTGGGAATTGTGAATGGGGGTGTGGTGTGGTCCGAACTTCTTCCCTTACTATCTGTTTAATAAAGTAACTTTCCCCTCGAGTTTCTCTGATTGTGAATTTATTTTCTCTGTATACTGAATGTTGGGAGAAGTCTTCCACCCGTTCTTTCCCGTCTCCAAGTTATTCCCAGGTGGTCAGAAGTAGCTGAAAGTGCGAGAGGCTCTTGACTTAGTAACGTCTTATATCTAATTTTTTTTTAGCAAAGCTCTGACTTTTGGGAAATTTGTTTTAGGTAGCAATTTCGTTTGATAAACTGCTGAGCAAACAAAAATGAATTCTGAGCAATAATTCTGCTGCTTTTCGATCTAAACGGTAGGGACTATTTTTCGAAGCGGCAGTAGCTGTTTCGTACATTAAATAGTGATACACTCTTGGGTTGACTCGGAGTATCGCGTTGAATTCCGCAATGATTTGGGGGCTGTGACCTCACGAGACTATTTTGACCTCTCTGACCCACCAGTTGTTTTCGTCCACAGTGATCGCTGATTTGTCAGTGTTGGGTTTTACATAGATTTTTATTTGATAGGCTTAATCATTTGAAAACAAAAAAGGTGCCCTTTAAAAAAAAAATACAGGAATCATATTCAAATGCTTTTTCTGAGATACGCTTTTTGTTTCCATGTTTGATTTCCTCTTATTATTTTTTTATTAATTAGCTTTTGGCTTTATCGTTTTCCCTTTCGTTTGCATAAAAACCGATTCTTATCTTCTTTTTTTAATTTTTCATGCGGTTTCAAAAGATTTAATTTTTCAAGACAACTTATTAAGCAGCTTTACCACAAAGCATTAACCTTTGTCTGTTTTTTTCAAATATTAAAGTCTTATCCTATTATGCTTGAGAAGTACACGAGAAGATAAACAGATAAAACCCATTTCATTCTACTTGATTTTTTTTCTCTTTGCTTTTTTTATTTTTTATATTTTTTCCCCGCTTTGTCCTCTGCTTTTTCTTCATTTGCGGTGCTAATATTAGATCTTGTGTTCAGCAGAGAACCGAAAATTACCATTTTATCTTCCATGTAATATTAACAGATTTATTTTCTTAGGTAAGACATTAAAAACGATCCAGGAAATGTTACTGTGTGCAATCATCATCATCATCATCATTGTCAACCATTATCAATCCACAGCTGGACGAAGGTCTCCCCAAGTTTCCTCCACAACTGCCTGTCTTGTGCCAGTCTCCTCCATGTCACTCCTGCATACTTTCGAATTTCATCCACCCATCTCCCATGTGGTCTTCTTCAGGGTCTTTTCCTGTCCCTTGGAATCCAATCTAAAATTGCGGCTGTCCATCGATGGTCTGTCCTTCTGGCAGTATGTCCAGCCCATTGCCATTTCTCGGATTTAATTCTGATCATGATGTCTTCCACTCTTGTCATTTTTCGGATCCACGAGTTCCTCTTCTTATCTCTCCTGGTTACACCAAGCATGCACCTCTCCATGCTACTTTGAGTTGTCTGCAGCCTTTGTATGTCTAGTTTAGTTAAGGTCAACGTCTCTGCAACAAACGTAAGCACTGGAAGGATGCATTGATCAAACCCTTTTCTTTTAAGACATAATAGCATATTGCTCTTGAAAATCATACTGTTTCTTCCAAAAGCTCTCCAGGCAAGTTTTGTACGCCGATTAATTTCTTCATCAATGTGACCCTTATTTGATATCTGCTGTCCAAGATAAACGTACGTGTCTGTTATCTCCAGCTTTTCTCCATCAATCGATAAATCTTCATTTCTTGTAAAAGCATTGAACATCACTTTTGTTTTCTGAAAGTTCATTTTTAATCCTACTTCTTTACTCTTGTCAGCAAGTTCCTGGATCATACTCTGCAGCTCTGATGGGGTAGTTGCAAAAATGACTAAGTCATCAGCAAAACGAAGGTGAGTTAGATAATCTCCATTAATCTTTGTCCCCTTGTTTTCCCAGCTCAGCGACTGAAAAACACCCTCCAATGTAGCATTAAAGAGCTTCGGAGATATGGTGTCACCTTGTCTCACTCCCTTTCCAACTTTTATGTGTGCTGTATTCTCAAATAGCCGAATCTTTGCACTTGTATCTTCATAGATGTTATTAATAAAATTAATGTATGCATCTTCAATCCCGCAGGATTTCAGAGCCATTGTAACTGCTGATGGTGTGCAATACCCATACGTATTCCCTCTCTTGAAGGATTTCAACACCGTCTACTGACTGTACGTAACCTCTTATTAATGTTCTTTTAATATGATAATTTTATGAAAATATTTTGGAGAAAAGAACTGATAACTTCAGTTTGGAGAAAAAAAAAGATTACATTTGAATTAAACGAATGAGAATATTCATATAAGATGATATGCATTATAAGCACATAGACTGAGTGCGAATATAAAAAAATAAGCTTAAAATATCTAGAACACTACTTCTGGCGCAAAAAAGGGACTGAAATTCGTAAACCTCCTGATAAGTTTTTCCCCAATGATTTCCACTTCGTTACACGCAGACAAAATGGCAATGTAATTTTGTGTACGGAAGGATTCAGAGACCACTCCGAGCAACTCTTAGGTCTGTAGGCGGTCACCCGTCCGAAATTTGTGGCAACTGGTTACAGAAGGAGGAAGAGTCAGCATGGTGAGACAGGTGAACTATCCAAGGAGGTTATATTATTAGAGACACCACTGGCTCTGCCGCCATAGGTCACAGCTAATCTGTGGTGTGACGTCACAAGCAGGCAAAAATGAACTAAATTATACCGTTGATGAAACAGTAAGCTTGTGTATCATTGATAAAGATTATTGAATTACTCATTTTATCTGTTTATACGCTTAGAAGCTTTGGTTCCATTGGTTTCCAAGCAGCTTCTCTTCTGCGACTGCGTCGTGCCTGCTCATGACGTCATTTGCAGCACAGACGGCGACTTATGGCGGCCAATGCTGCGTGGATAGGAGTGGTGGTGTCTCCAGAAATATAACCTCCTTGGAACTATCCATGCTTCATCCAGCTCTCGGGACCAGCTCGAACAGCTAGTCAGAAACTCTGGCATCTCGGTCACCGCGGAGGCGATAATGTTTGTGAAAATGAAACACGATGAAGGACTGCTGGTATTAGTTTGAAACTTACGGTATAGGTACTGGAGGTTGGAATATGCAAATGATCAAAATGTCAGTAAAAATGCGCATGCACTTTCGAAGCAGCGCCCTCTGAACTGTCCGGTCTAGGGTTTTAAAAGCTGGCTCAAACGAAATGTTGCAATTAGAGAAAAGCCGACACTGAGTCGAAAGGATGTTTCTTATGTCTCACTATGCCCCGTCGCAGAAAAAGGACGCATTGTGAAAACCTGACGGACTTTTAGCGGGGACGTATTGTTGGGATGAGAGAAGCTGGATTTTTCTTCCGCGAAATCGCCACTCGTATGGGATGAAACGCCAGTACAGAGGTGCGACTGTGGCATCAGTGGACAGATGAAGGCTCGGACGCACAGAAATCCGGAAAATATACGGCGAAATCGGTATCCGATTTAGAGTTGTCCTTGAACTATTGGGTCGTTTCATAATTATTGTCCGATGCCGACAAGATGAATTTGCATAGCCGGTTACAGGGGACGCCTTGTAGGAGGAACTACCAAACGCCCATGCAAATTGATTCGGCCGCCCCGATGGCGCAGTGGTCTAAGGCGTTGGCCTCTGATCATTCGTCCGAAGGGGTCCGGGTTCGAATCCCGGTGAGGCATGGATGTTGTGTTTGTCTTACGGCACTGGCTCTCTCCCTTCCCTGGAACCAGTGACCCTAAATTAGGGACGGGCGACTGCTTATAGCCCATTGAGTTGCTCACGGTGGTCGTTAAACCTCCAATCAAAATAAAAAAATTGAATCGGTTCAGTCTACGTGTATAGCACGGTATTTCAGACAGCTCGCAGCAGTTGGAGACGTGATGGAGCAACCCGACGTGAGCTCAGTGATTTTGCACGAATTCATAGTTGGCGGGAATGTGTCCGAAATGGTCGCAAATGTCAATACAGCGTGGGTTGTCGGAACGACGAGTGACAGAACTGTCCGTAGACTGTTTTCCAAGTTCCATGCCGGGGATGTTGCCATCGACCATAAGCCAGGAGCCGGTCGTCCGGTTCTGTGTGACACTGTACATTTAAGGCGAAAAGTTGAAGACAAACCAACGTCCACAGTACATGAGCTCAGTGCCGAACTTGTCGTGTCATCAGCGACAGTTTCCAGACATCCAGCAGCTATGGGCAAGGTTGAAAACTGGATACCTGGGTTCCCCAAAAACTCACCGAACAGCAGGAGATACGGCGTCTGGAAACACGCATTGCCCTCCAAAAGCGTGAGGCTATTGCTCCCTTTCTGCATCGGATCCTTACGGTTGATAAAAAATGGGTACTTTATGACAAAAGGAAGCAAACAGCGCCGTCTCTCGATAAAGGGAAACCACCCAAATACATGTCCAAACCCGAGTTGCACCCACAGAAGGTTCTGATCTCTGTGTGGTGGACTGCCAAGACTGGGGTTCATTATGAGTTTTTGCCGCGAGGTCAAACAATCACAACGGACGTGTGCTGCCGTCAGCCGAACAAATGTCACCAGAAATTATGCAGCAAACAACCATCGCTCGCCAATCGTTTGGGTCCCATACTGCTTCAGCAAGGCGCACGACCGCATGTGTCTATTGGAAGCATGCGAAAAAACGCCTCTGGGTACGAGGTCCTCTCTCTCCCTGTTTATTCACCTGACTTGGCCCCCTCAGACTTTCACATGTTTCGCCATTTGGACCACTTCTTGAGGGGCAAACGGTTCGCTAACAAGAATGCTGTGATTTCCGCCATTAGCGATTCCTCAGACCACTGTGATGCCAGTCTCTGCCACCGTGACATTTTTGCACTGAAAGCACGTTGGGCACAATGTATTGCTCTCGAGGGCGGAAATTTTTCAGAATTAAATGCATTTCGTCGTCTGTTAAATGCATTTCGTCGTTTGTTTCTTTGTGTCCGAATCGGCCAATAATTATGAAACGACCTAATATATTCGAGCAGGACATTGCTGGGCAACATGTGGTCCAGCAATGTCCAAGACCTCTTCCATGCATGGCAGATATCGCTTCTTCCCTGGCCTACGCGTTCGCCACATATGTCCCAGCTAAGACATGGCAGCTAAGAGACTGGCCCGTCACTTAGACCGTCAGGCGCCTTCTCCATTTACCACAAATGAACTTTGGTCTCACATAGAAGCAGCCTGGCACGTCATTACCCAGGACAATCTCAAAATTGTCTTCCATTCAGTGTCACACCATGTAGGGAGAGGTTGGTGTTGTCGCTGCTCGAGGTCGCTTTATACTATAGTAAGTTAGAAGCGAAAAAATCTTGTGTAGCTTTACAAATGTAATCACTTATCTCCTGTAATATAAGGAATCTAAGAAACAACTGCGCTATTCAAATTTCATTTGAATACCGCGATTGTTTCTTAGTGCTGCGATTTTCACAAACAGTAGTGTGTAATGCCAATGAAAAGTTAATTACACATTCTGTCCATGAGATTTTAGTACGAAAAGCAAGGAACATCTCCGAACAAAAGAAACAAGAAAGATGACGCGATATTTTCGATTGTAATAAGTACGTCTTTTGAATCCGTTCTGACGTGAATTAAATTTATCAAACTATTCGAAGTCAATGGAACTGGTTAGGGAAACAATCAACCGGTTTCTGCAATTGATTAAAAAAAGAGAACCATCTACTTAGTTCCAGTAGAAGCTAAAAAGCATGTTACGAAAATTAACAAATGGCGCACAAAACATTTCTCATAGCAAAAGGAAGCTATCAGAGACAAAGAGATCTTCAAATCGAACAGTTAAAGGAGAAGTATAGAAGGAAACGTCGTATAAGTTTGCGTCTGCTAGCGGAAAAGTTTTGCTTAATGGAAAAGTTGAAAATCTGGCAAAAAATAGTCATCATGGAAAAAGCTATGCTAAGGAAAAAGAACTTTTCAAATTCGTCTCCCAAAAGCAGAAACAGCGCAAAAAAAAAAAAAAAAAAAAAAAAAAAATCGACCTTCACGCACCTGGCGGAAACTTTTTACATTATTTAAAGAGGATAATGCTTCACATCTCAATTGTAGCGAATGGCATAGAGTAAAGAAGAAATTCCTCAATAGTTTTTTTTTTTGATTGATTGATTGGAGGTTTAACGACCACCGTAAGAAACTCAATGGGCTATAAGCAGTCGCCCGTCCCTAATTTACGGCCACTGGTTCCAGGGAAGGGAGAGAGCCAGTGCCGTAAGACAAACACAGCATCCATGCCTCGCCGGGATTCGAACCCGGACCCCTTTCGGACGAATGATCAGAAGCCATGGCTTTGACCACTGCGCCACCGCGGCGGCTTTTTTTTTTTTTTTTTGGATTGAAGCAACTCAATGGGCTACAAGCAGTCGGCTTTCCCTAATTTAGGGCCACTGGTTCCAGGGAAGCGCGAGAGAGCCAATGCCGTAAGACAAAAACAACGTCCATGTATCATTGGCATTCGAACCCAGACCCAACTCGGAAAAATGGTCATAAGCCATCGCTTAGACCACTGCGTCATCCGGGCGGCCAATAAAATTTGTAGAAGCGGAGATACAGTTGCAAACTGAAGTAAGCAAACCACCTACCGACAGAACTAAAGAACTGTGAACTACAACATTTCTCATATACTAGCCTAAAATGCTCCTCGAGGTAAATGGCATCCGGTGTTAAAAGTTTTTTTTTAAATAGCACAGTAGAAGCAGAGATATTGAGAAAAACAGATTAAGCATTTGTAAACCCTAGCGGCGAAAGTGTGCATTATTTTGGGAAGAAAATACACCCACACATAGTTTGCATAGTTAGTAGTATCTGACCGAAGAGAGAAGTTTTTCAATCAGGTTTTTAGTACCGCAGATATTGCTGCGAACGTGAACTTGCGACCTCTGGTAGCAGACTTTTGCGTTCAGAAAAATTTGAAATTATGTGAGAAACATTTCGCAGCGGGAACGCTCTCCAACAATGAAATAATTTTTCAAATACGATTCTTAGAAGCAAAGATATCGACAAAAATAAGGTATGCATCTAGGTCCCTGGCGGAAAAACCAAAAATTATTTTAAGTAGAAAGCGCTTTCGAAAGATTTTTCGATATCAGTAATATCAATTCACGAAAAACTTCTTTCAATCGAGATTTTAGAAGCTCAGATTTTGCTGCAAATGCATCAGAAGCAGAAACTAACACTTACGCCCCCTAGTGGCAAACCATTCTTTACCGAATGTTAGAAATTATATGCAAAACATTTCCCATCAGGAGCTGTATCCGGTGCAGAAAGAATTTTTCAAATCGGAGTTTCATAGGCAAAGATATCGGGGGAAACGCTATTTACCTTTACGCCGCCAAGGAAAAGTCTATGAATTACTTGAAAATTTTCAATTCATATGGGAAACATTTCGCACCGGAAACGTTATCCAACAAAGAAGGAATTTTTCAAATCGGACTCCTAGAAGCAGAGACATCGAAAAAATACGGTATACATCTACGCCTCCGGCGGAAAAACCATGCATTATTTTAAGAAGAAAATATTTCGGAAAGGTTTACCGACGTAAGAGGTATTGGTCCATGAAAACGTTTTTTCAATCGATATTTTAGAAAGTCAGGTTTTGCTGCAAATACATCAGAAGCAGAAATTGACACTTACGCCCCTTAGTGACCAAATCATTTTTTACCAAAAATTAGAAATTATATGCAAAATATTTTCCATCAGGATCTGTATCTGCTTAGGAAAGAATTTTTCAAATCGGAGTTTCAGAAGCAGAGATATCGGCGGAAAAGCAGTTTTTTTACGCCCTCTAGAAGAAAATCTAAGCGTAACTTGAAAAAGTGACTATCCTAACATAGTCTTCGACATAAATGGAATCGAAAGATAAAAGAAGTTTTTATTCGGATGTTTAGAAGCAAATGTATGGAATAAAATGTATTTTGAATTCAATGTCAACTGCATTCACGCTCTCAAGGGGCGAAATTGTGCATCGTAAAAAAAAACCAAATAAGGATCGTCATTCGCACATTTCACGCTTCCCAATGTAAAAGGATTTTTTCAAGTCGGACTAATAGTTGCAGAGATATGTTGTCTGCAGACGGACGGAGGACAAACAGGTAATATAAGCACGATCATTTTTATAATAAACGTTTTAAAAATAGATGAACGTTCCTTTAAAATGTTAGGAGGCGCAATAATGGCAGAGATGTTTGATGTGTAGGTTTGTCGTGCGAGCCGGGTTAAAGATTAAAATTTATAAAAATAAAAAGGGCATTTTTAGCACATTTAACGTGAAATTCATTTGATATTTATTACATTTTCAACACCTTTCGAGATAGCGAACGTTTCTTCTTAATTAGGAGCATAATTCGCCTTCCTCCTTTTCCGTTTAATGAGTGTATATCGCACGGCTCTACATTATGAGAGCGATAAATGTATTCCAATACGATAGATGAATAAAGTACCTGTTTTAGAAAAGATCTCATTAGTCTTTAGATAATCAAAGAACAGTAGAAGTTCAAAGATTCAACTATTGTAAAATACTTTTTCGAAATTATCTCCTGTAAAAATTATTGTTAAATCCTCACATAATTTAAGAGCCTCAAGCTGAATTTTCCATGGTCTGCGAATTATAAAATTGCGTCATGATAATTAACACAGCAATCAGACATCGCTGAATTGACTGTAATTACTGTTTCATTCGTGAATTAAATCGCATCAGAAAACTTGAAAATTTCATCGCCGTGGTGCGGGAGAAGTTTCAAGTTTTCTGATGTGCTTTAATTCACATGTGAAACAGTAATTACAGTCAACTCAGCGATGTCTGATTGCTGTGTTAACTATAATGACGTATTTTCCACGTATTATGACAAGAATATTTCTTGAACTCTGTGTAAAACTTCGTTTTAAAACTACCGTCATAATTCATTGCTTCCTTAATCAACTGGGATCTCCCACAAAAAAAAGCAATACATTCAAAAGGCATATGATATCACTACCGAAATCTAATAAAGTCTATAATGGTCACATACGCAGAACAGAGAAGTTTGGACCCGGACATCACATAATTGGACCCGACCCTGATCTGTAACTGACCCGGACCCGACGCGAACAAATCGGTTTTGAATTATAATATTGATTGATTGATTGGAGGTTTAACGACCACTTTGAGCAACTCAATGGGCTATAAGCAGTCGCCAGTCCATAGTTTAGGGTCACTGGTTCCAGGGAAGGGAGAGAGCCAGTGCCGTAAGACAAGCACAACATCCATGCCTCACCAGGATTCGAACCCGGACCCCTTTCGGACGAATGATCTGCGCCACCGGGGCGGCAAATTATAATATGAATATAAGGCGTTCAAAAAGTCTCTCCGCAGTGGGAATCTTAGGTTATATAGAAATCAAACAAATGTATTACGGTAACGTATAATTTACTCACTTGCTCACAGGAAGTGTTGAAACTGTGATCCTTCATTTGCAAGACGTAAACTAACTGTGTTACACATGTTTTCAAACACATCTGCGAGAGTAAACAAATCCCCCTCCAGTAATGTTACGGCTGTTCTACCTAATTTTAATGGCGCTACAATAGAAATTTTTTTAATTAAGCAACTTGTTGTATGTTTGATTTCAGTTTTTGTTGTTTTGTTGATAACATATCAAGCTTCAGAATATGTTTCACAGCAACCCCAATTGAGTTGAAAGTTTCCAAAATGTGGATGTTGATTCCATCATTGCTCCTCAGAAGGGACACTCTTCCTTCATACTGCATGACAAATCATTTTACAGTCCGCGGGCACCAGTTTCGAGCACAAATTTCCACAGTGCGCGTTTTTATTTGACATTTTTTCTTTTTTATATTTTGCTTTTCAAAAATAAAATAAAATCGGATCGAAACCGGGTCAGGAACACCTTGACCCGTCCCGTTTGACCCACTAGAAACTGTCAACCCATTGACCCGTTTCCATCTCTGACGCAGAATTTTAACCACTTGTGTGAATGAACACAAATGGAAAGTAACAGATTGAAAATAGCAGCCTATATACAAACACTCAATCATCTCATTTACGTGAAGTGAAACGACGCAGGATTCAAATTCATGTTTTCATGTTTTGAATACCAAAACATCAGAGAAACATGTTTGGAAACAGGAACATTAGTATTAAATTACGACCATTGATCATAAATGATCATATGTAGAGGATTTTAGGAAGGGAATGTCAGACCCCAGGTCTTAAACAACCCTTAGAAATAGGAAGCTAGGAGATTTGGGCTAGAGTGCCCGATAGGAAAGTGACACGGAAGCAAAGTAGAAAGGGTGAGGAAGACGCCCTTATTTATTACCGGGAGGCCAGTACCCGGGGTCCGACGGCTTAACGTGCCCATCCGACGCACATTTAGTGGATCGAGCGTTCGTGCCTGCCTGGGATCGAATCTGAGGTCCTTTTCGCGGCAGTCACGAACGTTGTTCACTAGGCTACCCGCGGCCCAATTACGACCATTATTAGCACCAGAGAACTCTTCTTAGTTGTTAAACAGAAGCATTAGTGCTTATAAGTATGGCTGTAGTCTTCAATTGGTGATGTAGTGTTTTTGAATTTTTCGTGACTTTTTGTCTTGGCCTGTGATGCAGAATGTATGGAGATAGCAGTTTTAGATTTTAACATAATATTTGTATCCTATAAAAAATCGGAGAAAGGTATGATAAAATTTCAGGTAGCCGTTTCATGATATTTTCTCCTATCTCATATTAGCGATAGCTGGGTGGGACAGTTTCGTCTGGCTTCCAATGAAATTTTGACGACGTGCATCGCCATTTTTTGACATGGAAGTGACGGTGCGCTTGCGCATTGAAAGAGAGAGCAGATGAATTAAACATGTTTGCGGGAAGTCTTCCCCATAGATCGTATGACGTATATTCTATTTTAACTTTCATTGTTTTTTCTTTTTCCTATGCAAATTTGAGTTTGTTCTCTTTTGCATTTTTCAAACTTAACGTGACTTCTTCTCTCTCACATGAATGAGGTTTGGCAACACCCCTGAGTCAATACGTAAGTGACGTACGCATGTGATAAGAACGAGAAGAGATATATATTTGGCGACGCAGTTGTTTGTGGGTGGAGATGTTAAACTTTTGCCGCCGCCCCGGTGGCGCAGTGGTCTAAGGCGTTGGCCTCTGATCATTCGTTCGAATCCCGGTGAGGCATGGATGTTGTGTTTGTCTTACGGCACTGGATCTCTCCCTTCCCTGGAACCAGTGACCCTAAATTAGGGACGGGCGACTGCTTATAGCCCATTGAGTTGCTCACGGTGGTCGTTAAACCTCCAATCAAAAAAAAAAAAAAAAAAAAAAAAACTTTTGCCAAGATTATTGATTTTACGAGAGATATAAAATGACTAAGCAGATGTGTGTGTGGTACGGCTCGCTGTGATATGGTTTGGATTTCGTAGACAACGTTATGTGATTTCGTCTAAAGCTGCTGCACCAATAAATAGTTGACGGAAGTCATTTGGATTTCTGTATATGTTTCGTCTGGCCCTAAAAGCCTTAATTTCAAGTGAGCTATCCGGTGCAACTAGTGCATCATTTTTACATTTAATTCAACATTTCCTCAGTCAGACATTTGGTACTTAGCATAACAACAAATCTTACATAACGTAAAGAGTGTTACGTTGTACGCGACAAGATGCAATTCTCGAATGTATTTTCGTGGTGCACAGTTTTCTTTGTTTTGTTTTTCTCAATATGCTCGTATCTAGTCTGTGTTACGCGCAATTATTTCACTTGTGCTAAAGTTAAACTCTGTTTACCATTAAGAATGAAAGGGCATTTCAGTGGATATTAATGCTGTAGTCGCACATGTGTGTGCATGTGCGTGCGTGCGTGTTTCGATCCGCCTTTTCTCTTAGTAATCTAAATTCGCTTTGAAAATTCAGTTTCTTGTAATCATGTAAATATGTTCTCCCAGTTGGCATTACATTATAAAACGCATTATAGTGCAATCAGAATCGTTCATATATTCGTTCAAAGCTCCACCTTCAGTTCATGCACTCGGTTATTGCATTTGGTTATGGCGTGAGAAGGCATTGCTTTGGTAAAGCTAAGTTTTCACAGTTTCATGACTCAGGTCTGAGTGCACCACGTTGTCAGCCGCATCAAATATTGGCTCTACTGAACAATTTCGTTTAAAACTTCAGGACTCGATCTCAAACCTATTTGTTTTCCAGTGCCAAATGCAGCACGCCAGAGAAATTATGTTTTCAAGTTATATCTTTGGCAAATCGATTAAAACTCTTAAATGGATGACGTTTGCAAAGCAGTTCCTTCATTCTGAAATGGTATTCTACGAAAAATACTATTCTTGCAAAAATGACAAAAATCAAGATATTATCAACACAGTATTAGGGAACAATTTTAATGAGAGGAAATATGTTGCCGTAACTTCAAGCCACCGACAATATCCGTTTTTAAAAATTTGGTGTAATAGTTTCAGGTGTGCTACAAATACGCTGAATAGCTTCAGATGACTAAACTTTCTAACACCTTTGTAGACCGGAAAGAAGCACTCTTTAGAACGTCTTTCGTAAAAAAAAGGGGGGAGGGGCCTGAAATCGAGGACTGCTGAAAATTGGAGTCAATTTGTTTTTTCCGATGAATCAAGTTAATTTGAATCACGTGATGCACATGTTCGACGACCAAAAGGCAAAAAGGTATGATGAAAAATTCACCTCTAGCACCGTGAGACACCCGCCTAGTCAGATGATATGGAGTGTTATGTCATCATCCGGTACTGCTTCATTATTATTTTTTCCGCAAGGCACAACCATGACTGGTCCTTTTTATGTGGAAATGTTACGTGAGAAGCTGTTAACTTATATACAAGTGCGCACAACCTTTATGCATGATGGTGCTCCATGCCACAGATCAAAGACAGTAAAGGACTACCTGCAGAGGAAAACCATAACTGTGTTAGACTGGCCTGGAAATAGTCCCGACCTTAACCCCACCGAAACTTTGTGGACCATTTTAAAAGACAAGGAAGCAGAAGCAGAAAAACAGCCATAATCTTTGATTGATGCGATAAAGTATGACTTCGTTATGAAAGTACGACTTCATTATGAAAGTACTGCTTCATTATTCTTTTTGCCGGGAGGTACTACTATGACTGGTCCTTTTTCTGTGGAAATGTTACGTGAGAAGCTGTTAACTTATATACAAGTGCACTGATGCACAACCTTTATGCATGATGGTGCTCCATGCCACAGATCAAAGACAGTAAAGGACTACCTGCAGAGGAAAACCATAACTGTGTTAGACTGGCCTGGAAATAGTCCCGACCTTAACCCCACCGAAACTTTGTGGACCATTTTAAAAGACAAGGAAGCAGAAGCAGAAAAACAGCCATAATCTTTGATTGATGCGATAAAGTATGACTTCGTTATGAAAGTACGACTTCATTATGAAAGTACTGCTTCATTATTCTTTTTGCCGGGAGGTACTACTATGACTGGTCCTTTTTATGTGGAAATGTTACGTGAGAAGCTGTTAACTTATATACAAGTGCACTGATGCACAACCTTTATGCATGATGGTGCTCCATGCCACAGATCAAAGACAGTAAAGGACTACCTGCAGAGGAAAACCATAACTGTGTTAGACTGGCCTGGAAATAGTCCCGACCTTAACCCCACCGAAACTTTGTGGACCATTTTAAAAGACAAGGAAGCAGAAGCAGAAAAACAGCCATAATCTTTGATTGATGCGATAAAGTATGACTTCGTTATGAAAGTACGACTTCATTATGAAAGTACTGCTTCATTATTCTTTTTGCCGGGAGGTACTACTATGACTGGTCCTTTTTATGTGGAAATGTTACGTGAGAAGCTGTTAACTTATATACAAGTGCACTGATGCACAACCTTTATGCATGATGGTGCTCCATGCCACAGATCAAAGACAGTAAAGGACTACGTGCAGAGGAAAACCATAACTGTGTTAGACTGGCCTGGAAATAGTCCCGACCTTAACCCCACCGAAACTTTGTGGACCATTTTAAAAGACAAGGAAGCAGAAGCAGAAAAACAGCCATAATCTTTGATTGATGCGATAAAGTATGACTTCGTTATGAAAGTACGACTTCATTATGAAAGTACTGCTTCATTATTCTTTTTGCCGGGAGGTACTACTATGACTGGTCCTTTTTATGTGGAAATGTTACGTGAGAAGCTGTTAACTTATATACAAGTGCACTGATGCACAACCTTTATGCATGATGGTGCTCCATGCCACAGATCAAAGACAGTAAAGGACTACCTGCAGAGGAAAACCATAACTGTGTTAGACTGGCCTGGAAATAGTCCCGACCTTAACCCCACCGAAACTTTGTGGACCATTTTAAAAGACAAGGAAGCAGAAGCAGAAAAACAGCCATAATCTTTGATTGATGCGATAAAGTATGACTTCGTTATGAAAGTACGACTTCATTATGAAAGTACTGCTTCATTATTCTTTTTGCCGGGAGGTACTACTATGACTGGTCCTTTTTATGTGGAAATGTTACGTGAGAAGCTGTTAACTTATATACAAGTGCACTGATGCACAACCTTTATGCATGATGGTGCTCCATGCCACAGATCAAAGACAGTAAAGGACTACGTGCAGAGGAAAACCATAACTGTGTTAGACTGGCCTGGAAATAGTCCCGACCTTAACCCCACCGAAACTTTGTGGACCATTTTAAAAGACAAGGAAGCAGAAGCACAAAAACAGCCATAATCTTTGATTGATGTGATAAAGTATGACTTCGTTATGAAAGTACGACTTCATTATGAAAGTACTGCTTCATTATTCTTTTTGCCGGGAGGTACTACTATGACTGGTCCTTTTTATGTGGAAATGTTACGTGAGAAGCTGTTAACTTATATACAAGTGCACTGATGCACAACCTTTATGCAGGATGGTGCTTCATGCCACAGATCAAAGACAGTAAAGGACTACCTGCAGAGGAAAAACATAACTGTGTTAGACTGGCCTGGAAATAGTCCCGACTTTAACCCCACCAAAAATTTGTGGACCATTTTAAAAGACAAGGCAGCAGAAAAACAGCCATCAAATTCCCAAGCTTTGATTGATGCTATAAAGTACGTGTGGTGCAAAGACATTTCAAGTGACTATTGCAGATCCCTCATTGAGAGTATGCCACATTGTATTCTCGTTATATAAAACAAAGGTGGCCACACAAAGACTGATTTTGGTCTTTTTGTATTCTAAAGAAAGTAAGTAATTATCTGTGGTGTCATTTTTTCAAATCTCTGACTAGTAGTTAGTTGTTTCTTTGAAAACATTAATTTTCAATAAATTGACAGGTGGTCTTAAACTTTTGCAAGTAACTGTAGTTTGTTTTTGCAAGTAATACATAGTTTTTCCCTACGGAACGTAAAAGTAAATTACACTTTCCCGATATCTCAACGACCGGTTTGAAAATTATTTTAGCATCGGATAGAGCTCCTGGTGGGAAATGTTCTGCATGTAATTTCTAATATTTTGGTGAAGCACGGTTTCGCCACTAGGGGGCGTATGCGCATATTTGTGTTTCTGATGTACTTGCACCAATACCTGCGTTTCTGAAAACCCGATTGAAAAACTTCTTTCGTGGTCAGTTACCGCTCACTACGAAAAATTTTGTAAAATACAGTATCTTGTGCTAAAAATTATGCATAGCTTTTCCGTCAGGAAGCGTAGATGTATGACCTATTTTTCTCGATATCTTTGCTTTTACCAGTCCAATTTGAATTTTTTTTTGTCCGATAGCGTTTCTGCTGCCAAATATTTTGCATGTGATTTCAAATTTTTCAGCACGTACAAATTTGCCATCAGAAGGCATGAGTTCACATTTGTGTTTACAGCACATTTACAGCAATATCTGTGCTCCTAAAACCTCTTTTGAAAAAAAATCCTTTTTCAGTCAGATACTACTTACTAACTACGAAAAATATTTTTGGGTATTTCATCCCTAAAATAATGCAAAATTTCATCTCTAGGGCGAAAAAGTTTGTAATCTTTTTCTCGATATTTCTCTTTCTAAAAGTCCGGTTAAAAACATTCTTTTAACACCGGATGCCGTTTATCATATGGAACACTTTAGAATATTTTTTGCAGCTGCATCTCGGCTTCTAAAAGTCGTATTGAAAATTTCCTTTTTTTGCTGTATTCCATTCGCTACAATTAAGATGGGTAACATTATCCTCTTTAAGTAATGCTCAGATTTTTAACTACAGGGCGTAAACGTCTAAACCTTTTTCACGCTGGCTGTCGCCGCTCCAGGAGATGTATTTAAGAAATTATATAAAAACGAATAGCTTTTGCTATAAAGAATACGCTTCGCGTATTTTCTACCTTTCCATTATTCAAACTTCTTCCGCTAGGTGGCGTGATTTTATATCACGTTTTCCTCTGTGTGTCTTCGTCTAACTGTTTGGTTTGGAAATACTTTTGTCCCCATGTCTTCCTTCATTTACGAGAAACTTTTTATGCAGTCTGTTAATTTTCGTAACATACTTTTCAACCATTTGTGGAAGAAAGTAGCTATTTTTATTTCTACATGTTTTATCGAGTGTAGAATCCGCTTGTATCTTTTTAACTTGTTTCATGGACTACGAATGATTTGAAATATTTTATTCGTGTCGGAAAGGATTAAAAAGACGTGCTCATTACAACCGAAAATTCGGTGTCATCTTACTCGATTCTGAAGCAAAAAGCAAGCTATAATTCTCATTCTCACTCACACAAAACACAGATGTTTCAAGGAAGTTTGGAAGGGTCCAACGCAGTTAGGGTGTGATTAACAGTTTGAGTTTGTTCTCGGATGTTAAATATTTCAACATAATTAGAACAAAAAATAGCGATATTTTATTGCAGTAAATTCCAGGCATCTAACTAAAGAATCATCTTGTATTATGGCTGTGAGTGCGCATGCCTTAAAATGGTCATTTTATTTACGCTTTCCAACCGTAGGTTGAAGAAGCGTATATGCTCGAGCTTTGTCCGTCCGTCCGTAGGATAACTGGCGTAAAAATGGTTCAATTTCGATGAAATTGGTAGGGGACCACCTGGGGACGAACCCTATTGAAAATGGGATAAATGGGGTCAAAGGTCACGACGTAGGAGCGGAATCATTCCATTGCCCTTATGCGTCATAACTTGCGTAAATATGGTTCGGTTTTAATGAAAGTTTACTATGTGGTAGAGGACAACCTAGGGACGAACCCTATTGAAAATGGGACAAATGGAGTCAAAGGTCACGACGTAGGAGCTGGTTCATTCCATTGCCCTTATGCGACATAACTTGTGTAAATATGGTTCGATTTCAATGAAAGTTTGCTATGAGGTAGGAGACCGCCTGGGGACCAACCCTGTTCAAAATGGGTGAAGTGGGGTCAAAGGTCAGGATATAAGATTGGGATGCATTCCATTGCCCTTATGCGTGATAACGTGCGTAAAAATGGTTCGATTTCGATGAAATTTTATAATGTAGTAGGGGACCACCTGGGGACAAACCCTATTGAAAATGGGCGAAATGTGGTCAAAGGTCAAGACATAGGATTGCGATCCATTCCATTGCCCTTATCCCATATTATTAAGGTGGACGTCAAGTAATTTTGCTTCCTATACTTCCAATGGAAAAACTTTTGTAAACATTTGATTCACAATTAATGTGTTCCCAAGGATGAAAAATTTTAACATCGATTAAAAATAACTTCATATTATAACTTGGAAAACTTAATATTTTCTAAAACATAACCATAATTATATTAAAAATCAATAACTTTTCCTTTGGTGGTGTTGAAACCAGAGAAAAGATGGCGCGACCTGTACTTTGATGACGTCAGTGGACAAGAAAATGTTGGATTGCATAATTACGGTTATGGTTTAGGAAATATTAAGTATTCCAAGTTATGAAATGAAGCTATTTTAATCGATGTTCAAATTTTCATCCTTGTGAACGCATTAATAATTGTCCAGAAAAAATATGGCGCGACCTGTATTTTCATGACGTCAGTAGACAAACAAATGTTGAATTGCATAATTATGGTTATGTTTTAGAAAATATTAAGTATTGCAAGCTATAAAATGAAGATATTTTAATCGATGTTCAAATTTTCATCCTTGGGAACGCATTAATTGTGAAGAAAATGTGTACAGATGTTTTTCCATTGGAAGTATAGGAAGCCAAATTACTTGACGTCCACCTTAAAGTAGCAATTGCCGCCCCGGTGGCGCAGTGGTCTAAGGCGCTGGCCTCTGATCATTCGTCCGTAAGGGGTCCGGGTTCGAATCCCGGTGAGGCATGGATGTTGTGTTTGTCTTACGGCAGTGGCTCTCTCCCTTCCCTGGAACCAGTGACCCTAAATTAGGGACGGGCAACTGCTTATAGCCCATTGAGTTGCTCACGGTTACAGTGCCTAGAAGAATTAGTGTGTCGTGCTCCCTAAGATGTCCCTCACGGTTTTGTGACCAATCGTCATGAAATGACAGAGGGCGCTGGCATCGGAAGTTACGTTAGGATGCTTTCATCAACTTCATGTTATTCAATGGAGGGAAGCTTGTTTACCAAGGATTTGCTGCCTTACAAAACTTCAAATTTTCACAAAACAAAGGTTAGTGGAGGGAAATCTTTTTCGCAGTATCTTTGCTAACTCGTTGTAGCTCGATCATAACAGTAATACACTAGGTAATTCAACAGTTGATCACTGAAACGCAATAGGCTTATTCCGGTGTTAGTTTTATTCAACTGTGAACTGTGGATTGTTTATAACGAAATTTATTTCCGAAATTAGTAACTTTTTATTCGTGAAGATGTAGAAGTTGATCAAGTATTGGCTGTCACGCGTTAAACCTACTGTGTGGTTAAACTTAAGTGTAGTACTGAAATCGACTGCAATAGTTATAAGATCATAAGGAAATAATGTCAGCTGTGAAAGGACTGGTAAATTCTGCATTAGCAAATAATAAAAAACATAGAAAACGGAAAAGGCAAAGCAGCTGTTTTGTGCCAGGATGTAATACTGGCTATAAATCCTGCAAAAATAAAATATCACTCTTTGCTGTCCCCAAAATACCTGATATGTTGAGCAAATGGGATAAGGCAATTCCCAGAGCTGATAAGAAACTTGATGAAAGTTGTGTTGTATGTGCCTTGCACTTTGAATCTAAATTCATGGAGATGCATTATCGTTCCACTATTCAAGGTAAGGAAGTTCTAACATGCGAAGACAAACCATTACTCAAGCCTGACGCCATACCTACTATTTTCCCAAATTTACCGAAATATTTAAGTAAACCTTTACCAAACAAACGTTCTACAAGGATCCTGCACAATTAACAGTTTACTAAATTCAGTTTCATATGCAAATTGTCAAAAAACTTTTTGAGTCAGTCCATTAAATTTATACTGGAAATAGTAACAGAGAGAAGACATTCAAATACAGTAATAATATAATTGTGATACTTCGGTTGTAATTGTGATTATACGTATGGATTCCAAATACTGCATGATTAGTTTTATATCCCACCTACTTTTATATCTGTGCTGATATACACAGTCAGAGGTATTCTGCATATAATACTAAACTTGCAACATGTTTCTAATTTCTTAAAGAAACCGAACAAAATTATTGTGTTAACATGTACTGCATATCGGATACTCCTGAAGAAATGAACCCTGTGCTGATACACATAACTAGGCATTCTTCGAACCAAGTTTGAAACAAACTGTTCAAGTGTAATTTTGTTATTTATTCATAACAGACTAATAGATTTAGATCTTGCATAATCTTACAGCTTTGTTTATTTAACTGCAACAGATTATGGTAAGCTTAACTATCCTAAAGATTCAGTAGTGTTAACTACCATTGCCTGCTATTGTATTTTCTTGTGGCTGTTAAAGGAAGAACATGAGCACAAATTTATTTCTTTCACATCAAAAAGGAGATTATCAGTTAACTCTGCATCAGCCACAAGACTGTGTGAAAGTGCAATCAAAAGCAGGACCACAATTCATTATTACTTATTGCAGGGCTGGGAGTGAAATATGCGATCGAAAAGCAGAACATCTATTCAATGTTACATATTAAAAGGGGGAAATGTGCAGGTTGAATGGAAACAATTTTAGCTATGTACATTTTTTCTTTTCGTGTAGAAAATAGATCTGTGAAGGCAGTACAAGAAGAGGTAAGCATGAAACAAATTCATAATAATATTTTTTATCACAAATGTTTAAAACCAGCATTCTGTGTCCCACTATTACATGGAAGTTGGCCATGTATTCTAATAAAACATCACTGCCTTGAACTTTAGCTTTGAGTCACCCTGAAATTTTTGTGCTTAATCTTTTCAGTAACAATTCATTAAGAATTTAATTCTCCTGACATGTATGCACATAGGCGTAGTGTGACCAATTTTTTTTTCTGGGGGGGGGGGGGGCACGGATAAGTGTAAACTGGTGTTTTCTTGGGTTGGGAGAGCATTTTTGAAAATATTTTTCCTGAAAAGGCACCTGTTCAGTTGCCATTGGTGCCAAACCTGTAAGGTGTGCCAGGATTTGTTGATTCACCTTAATGAATACAAAAAAAGCAACTCCTTTCGAAGCACCTCGTGCATGGCCATCTTAGGGAGTGGGCCAACGGGGCTGGTGCCCAGGGCCCCTAACGTCCCAAGAGTCTTATGGGTTTACAAAAAGTTAAAATCTTTTACCACTCACCAGCAGGTTTTTTTATTTAAAGAAAAGAAGAAACACCAATCCAGAAAGTTGGAAGTTTTTTTGCCTTTTTTTTTTTTTTTTTAAACCTTGCTCATAGCTTCGATTTCCCGAGGAGGCAGGAAGAAAGTTCGGGTGGATCTTTTGTGACAAAATAAAAAACAAAGCCGGCATCCCTCCCGATCTTAAATGCGGGTGAGGCCTGAGGGCCACGCACAAATTGCATTTTTTTCGGAATCATTTTTTAACTTTTAAACCGTCATTTGTGTTATATATATATGAAGAAGCGCACGTATATTTATCACTAGGGTTTGCTCACCTGGGCTACTTTTATATATTTTTTTACATCGTCGCTGTTTACACAAATAACTGATGGGGGCTGCATATCCGCATTTTCGTCCGGTGCGTCATGTCTGAAATGGGCGCTGGTTTGGTATCTTTCTTCGGTTTCAATTTAATTTTCGTTTAATAATTTGTAAGATAGGGAAAGAAATATTATATCTTCCAGCACCCATTTTCTTGTAATTTGCTGAACAACAAAATGTGAATGCAATTTGGTACACTTCATGAAGTTCTACAAATTTTGTCATGTACCATTTTTCCACTGATCGAAGTGGCACAGAGCTACTGCCGATATGGTCGACACCAAGATTTTAAATCGAAAGCCATTCTGCTTCAGTATGTTAAGTGCTCTGCTGCTACACTAAAACTGTAGTGTAACAGCAGAGCACTTAACGTCTTTTCAGTCCCGGCTGCTAATCATTTTTCAATTTTGCCATTAAAAATATCATTTGCTGATTTTTGCGTTAAAATTTGTGCTTTCAACCTAATTTCTTTACGTAGTTTGTGACGGGTTTATAATTTATTACATACCAGGATGGGTAAACAATGTTTTTTTTAACTGCCGGTATGCTCACTTCCATTTTTGTTAACTACCAGTATGCCATACCTGCCCACTTCGAACACGGCATTTTTCGTTCAAGTGGTATTTAAAAAGTTACTGGATATTGAATATTGCTTCTCATAGGGGTAACATGGTAATGGTGGTGTATATAATAATTCTGATACATTGTATATATATATCCATATGTTGTATATGTTCTGTATATACATAATCGGGGGCCTCGAAAAATATGGCGGCCCAGGACCCCCAAAAGAGTTAAGACGGCACTGACCTCATGCTGTCATCTGATGATGAAACCCATCGTATAGAGTCTAAAAGGGGAAGTGTACCGTGCGAACTCAAAAACTGCGTTCGAAATATGTCCCACGCCGCATCGCGGCGTTGCAGACGGTGTCTGTGTCAGAGAATGTGTGTAGCGATGTGCATGTAACCCAAACAACGGGGGTTGAATTAGGATGTAAGTGTACGATTTTCTTAAGTGTGCTATTATGGAAACACCTTTTACGGTTCAGTGAAATGTCTTAAGTCTGCCGTAGAGTGCAGCGTCGTCGTCAATTTAATTTACAATAGAATTCTACATGATTTAAATTGATATGCAACCTCCTCGAAGAATGCCTACTAAAACGATAACAAATGGCGTGGATGTGCCAAGTAAAGACGTGCTGTTTGGAAAATTTAAATATATCACTCAGTAGCGGCTAGTGGTAAGCTGAGATGGAGGGCCTGCATTCAAATTTTGTAGATATCACTTCGAAAGCTAAGTTACTGAACCTGCTGATGCTGTCCCTTTAATCATCATCATCATCATTGTCAACCATTATCAATCCACTGCTGGACGAAGGTCTCCCCAAGTTTCCTCCACAACGGTCTGTCTTGTGCCAGTCTCCTCCATGTCACCCCTGCATACTTTCGAATTTCATCCACCCATCTCCCATGTGGTCTTCTTCTGGGTCTTTTCCTGTCCCTTGGAATCCAATCTAAAATTTCGGCTGTCCATCGATGATCTGTCCTTCTGGCAGTATGTCCAGCCCATTGCCATTTCAGGGATTTAACTCTGATCATGATGTCTTCCACTCTTGTCATTTTTCGGATCCACGAGTTCCTCTTCTTATCTCTCCTGGTTACACCAAGTATGCACCTCTCCATGCTTCTTTGAGTTGTCTGCAGCATTTGTATGTCTCTTTTAGTTAAGGTCCACGTCTCTACACCATACGTAAGCACTGGAAGGATGCATTGATTAAACACTTTTCTTTTAAGACATAATGGCATATTGCTCTTGAAAATTATGCTGTTTCTTCCAAAAGCTCTCCAGGCAAGTTTTGTACGCCGATTAATTTCTTCATCAATGTGACCCTCACTTGATATCTGCTGTCCAAGATAAACGTACGTGTCTGTTATCTCCAGCTTTTTCTCCATCAATCGATAAATCTTCATTTCTTGTAAAAGCATTGAACATCACTTTTGTCTTCTGAAAGTTCATTTTTAATCTCACTTCTTTACTCTTGTCAGCAAGTTCCTGGATCATACTCTGCAGCTCTGATGGGGTAGTTGCAAAAATGACTACGTCATCAGCAAAACGAAGGTGGGTTAGATAATCTCCATTAATCTTTATCCCCTTGTTTTCCCAGCTCAGCGACTGAAAAACACCCTCCAATGTGGCATTAAAGAGCTTCGGAGATATGGTGTCACCTTGTCTCACTCCCTTTCCAATTTTTACGTGTGTTGTATTTTCAAACAGCCTAATCTTTGCACTTGCATTTTCATAGATGTTATTAATAATATTAATGTATGCATCTTCAATACCGCAGGTTTTCAGAGCCATTGTAACTGCTGATGGTTTCACCGAATCAAAGGCTTTTTCATAATCGATAAAAGCCATGCACAATGGAAGTTCATATTCCCTCGCTCTTTCAATTAGTTCTCTCAGCACGTGGATATGATCTATTGTGCTGTAGCCACTCCTGAATCCAGCTTGTTCTCTCGGTTGAGCCATGTCCAGTGTTACCTTCAAGCGGTGTGAAAGAACTTTAGTGAAGATTTTATAAACTACTGATAGGAGGCTGATAGGTCTGTAGTTTCCGAGATCCTCAATGTCACCTTTCTTATGTAGCAGGATCATTGTAGCGCTGTTCCAATCCTCAGGAATCTTTCCTTCATTAAGGCATCGAGTGAAAATTTGGGCGAGTACTGTTTCGATTTCTCCACTTGCTTCTTGTATGATGTCTACAGTAATTCCATCTTCTCCTGGAGCTTTTCCTCGCTTCACGTTCTTGATTGCATGTGCAACTTCTGCTGGAAGGACTGGAGGAACTCTGGTACTGGTATCTTTCATGATGTCTGGAGTGCATATATCATCGCTTTCATATAATTTGGAGTAGAAATCTTTCACTCTTGTCAAAATTTCGCCTCTATTTCTTGTTACAGAACCATCTTCTTTTCTCAGTGCCATAATCTGTTTTCTTCCCTTACTGAGATGTCCCTTTGCTATCTTTAGGCTTTGGTTGTTTTCAATTGCTTTCCTCACTAGTTCACAGTTGAATTTTCTTACGTCTTCAGTGATACTTTTTCTTACTGTCTTGCATAGCTCTATATATTCCACTTTGGAAGTCACATCTTCTTTAGTTGTCCTCATCTCTCTTCTTTTTTGCATCAACATTTTGGTTTTTCCTGATAATTTGTTCATATGCAACTTGTTCTTAGACCCAGCTAATTTTGTTGCTGTTTCCATAAGAGCTTTGGTTACTTTTCTGTTAACTTCAGAGATGTCCACTTCTTCCGATGTTAGGCCTTCTAAAGCAGAAAGCCTGTTCTTCAGTTCTAACTTGAAGGTATTATGGTGTTTTTTAAGGTTGGTTATGTCAATAGATTTTGTTTGTCTTATGAGCTTGCCACGTTCAAGTTTAGTGTTGAGGTGCATCTTACATCTCACCAATCTATGGTCACTACCTGTGTTGAACTTGTTTAGCACACTGCAGTCTTCTATGACGAATTTTTTGTTACACATAATAAAATCAATTTCACTTGTCGTCCCATTTGGATGTCTCCATGTCCATTTCCTGTGTGGCTTTTTCTTGAAGAAGGAGTTCAAGATGAAAAACCCTTCTGCCTCTGCAAACTCAACGAGAGTATTTCCACGCTGGTTTCTGTTGCCGTGACCGAATTTACCTACTGAAGTTTCATTCTGTTGCTGTTGCCCTATTTTTGCATTGAAATCTCCCATAATTATTTTCAAGTGCTGCTTACCTTTATTATTTAGATGACAAATTTCCTCATAAAATTCTTCAATTTCTTCTTCAGGATGACTTGTGGTGGGTGCATAAGTTTGAATAATCTGAGCCTGGTATCTGTTCGAGAGTTGGATAACAAGTCGTGCAGCTCTGTCAGAGGAACTTTCAACTTCTACAACTTTATCCTTCAGTTTCTTGTTTATTATAAATCCAACACCACTAGTTCTGCCAGTATCTGTCCCACGATAGTAGAAGAGATGTCCACTTTTCAGTTCGATGAGATCTTCTCCTTTTCTCCTTACCTCACTTAGCCCCACGATGTCCCACCTGATCCTTTGTAGTTCCTCTTCCAATTCAAGAAGCCTTGAATCAGAAGATAGGGAGCGTCCATTGTAAGTAGCCAAGGTCAGCATCAGATGGCAGCCTAGTCCGGTTCTCCGGGGATTCTTAGCACCCTCTGCCTTCATGTCGCACTGGCCGCTGCCTTGGCCAGGTACATTCCAGCTGCCGGAGACTGAGGGCCAAGATTTAAGTTGTGGAATCATTTTGGGGGGGGGGTTTGGCCATAACTCACCACGCTGGCCAAGCGGGTTGGTGAGTGTGGGATAGAATTTCCTCTAATCCCGATGGTATAGTTATACCGCTATTGGCGGTCGTCAGAGCCCCTTTAGTGGGAACAGGATGCACCACGAGAAGGCGGGGTTGACATTTGTCAAGGAGAGGCTGTGATGTTACGCATCACCTGACCTTACATCCCGTCCCTTTAATAATAATTTATATATGTACTCGTAGAAATTAATATTTAGTTTTTATATTTAGCAACTGATAGGGAAATTCTAGAGATAACCGATACCTGAATTAGGGAACAGACATCAAGGAGTGGCCATATTTATGAAGAAAATAATCGGCGTATAAAACTTGGTTTGATGCATTATTTCTTAAAAGAAAAGTGTTTGGCATATTTTGTAGTCACAAATCATTTTAATGTGAACTTCGGAATCATAGTGCTATCCAGTATTTTCGTGTATATTTCCTCATTGTTTACCTTGTGGAGAGGTACTCCATGCATACAGCATACACCGGTACTGCTGGTAATAAATAAGGGCGTCTTCCTCTCCCTTCCTACTTCGCTTCTGTGTCACTTCGTATTGGGCGCTCTAGCCTAAATCTCCTAGTTTCCTATTTCTACGGGTTGTTTAAGACCTGGGGTCAGACACTCCCTAAAATCCTCTACATATGATCATTTGATCATCACCCACGCATACACCATTGCACGTCAAAGAAATTAGTTCCACATACATTCCATGCAGGACCCTTATCCTAACGATCTTAACATGATGCTAACGATCCTAACATGACGCTCATTAATCAGTGCATCCTTTCAGTTGTTACGCATAGAGCAGAGACATGGACCTCAACTAAAACAGATATCATCAACTTTATGAAAAATGCAGTTGCATTAGTGCTTCCAAACTGTATTTCAATATGATGCTTATAGAGAAAAAGGCCTTTTAATACTTCGTTGCTAAAAAGCTGCAAAGCATAGCTTGCCCTCATTTTCTCAAAGTTATTCGGGTGAATATGAACGCGTGTAATTTTTGGCATGGCTTTTAGAGTAGTTATGTCAGAGTCCTTCCTCCATGCTGCTTCAACATGCTCTGGTCTTGCTTCTCCTTCGGGCAGAAGAAAACCTCTGGTAACAAATGCGTTCCGTACACATTTTATTAAGTGAGGAAAATTTGATATGAAATGTAAACTTCTAGAACAATCTGTAGGATGCATAATGCTGTATTTAGTTCCAGAACAATCTGTTGATATACCAAATGTCTTCCACATATTCCTGTTCCAAGAAGCCCCATCACACGTAATGAAATCAACAAACAGACCTGCATTTTCAGTGAGAATAACAGCTTCAATAATTAATTTTGCAAGCAAAGTTCCACTTATATTGTTACTTGTGGCAAAAACACCAATTATTTGGGTCCAATCTCCATTTAATGGCTGAAACACCATTACCAGTCCGTGATTACATGGGGTATGCTTAACAGTTTCTGAAGTGTATGGCCCAATATCAACAAACCCTAATATTTCACCAGATGAATTTGCTTGCAGTTTTTCTGTAAGCTTCACTTCATCTATTAATATACCACCATGTCTTGCAAAAGGCTCCATTTCACTTGTTTTCTTTGAAATAGTTTCAAACGTCAGTGCATTGAATCCAAAACCACTGTTGTAATTTGAAATATACTTTCTAATAGTTGTTCTATTAGGTAGGATCATGATTTTGTGTTTCCGTATGTGCTCGTACAATTTTGGACTTTTTATGTGCATTAGTAAGCATTCAAGTAACCATTCCTTGGTATATGACATACATCTTGCAGATTTCCTTTTTGCTGCCTTATAACAATGAATAACCATTTGCTGCTGCTTAATGGGTAATTCAGCTATTTTTTCATTAATGGAAAGTTCTGTAAAATTCTTATTTTTGTTTTGGATTTTTTTTATGTAATCAGAGAGCGAAATAACTCGTTTCTTCAGCCTGTTGATTTTCCGAACTTTATTCTGATACTTATTTTTAAATGTAGCCTTTTTTCTATGATAAGCTATTTTGTGCAAAAGTAAGCGCCGCAGATACTTACATTTGAGGCAAGTCGCTGTTGTTCCTTTCCTTACACATTTTTTGCTGTACAAATTATTCTCAAAAATAACTCCACTTTCAAGGTACTTCCTGTTATTTTCAAATTCTGAAATGGAGCCTGCACCATGACATATTGTTAGCCTATCAGTGTCTCGAATAATGGATTCTAATTCATCTTTAGATGTAATATTAGAAACTGTGTTCATTTTTAATCCACGTAAATACACTTCACAGGTAAACTCTGGTTCACTTTCGGTTACAACAACCAGTTTTTCAGTTGTCAATGAATTTGACAATTCACATTTGAATGAATGAACATGAAAAATTATGCACTTTGAATTATTAGCAGGTATTTGCTTACCCCAAAATTCTGAAGGAAGGTTGATATTCAGAAGGCAGTTCAGTGTAACTCTATGGGAAGTAAATTCCAAGCTATTTAAATTACCATCAGGCTTATCATCGGCTTCCCTAACTTTCCTCTTTTTTGCCAGAGGTTTTGATAAATAATGGGGAAGGTTTGGAAATATTGTTGGAATTGCATCTGGTGTCAAGATGGGCCGATCTCTGGGTATTAACACAGTCTCCTCGTTTATTTTATGCACAAAATTTCGAACCACAAATCTCTCATCAAAGTGCAGTTCACATACAGCACTACATTTGTCTAAGTTTTTATCTGCACGGGGAATCAATTTTTGCCATTGCTGTAAAAGTTTATCATTTTTGGGTATTCCAAAAAGCGACAGCTTACTGTTTTTGTACTGAGTATTGCAACCTGGCACAAAACAATGGTTATTTCTCTTCCGCATAATGAACTAAGTATAACTTATATACAATATTTAGGTAATCCACATTCCTCCTAAAACATAACACGTCTTCGTCTAAATCGCCGATCTTTTCACTGTAAGCAACACGAATTTAGTTTCCCGCTTCACTCACATTAAGAAAGAGGGAAGGGAAGGCGATCGCAGCCCCATCTACGAAGGAGACAAATTTCGGTATCCACGCCAATCATTACGCATGCTAGGCGCTCGGCACACTTTACCTTCTAGACGCTATACCCATCGTAAAGATGACTGCATGCTATTGCGCATGAATTTCTGCTGGAAAGCAGTCATAACAATGATGGCTATTACGTAGTGTTCCCTTCGCTGTATATCACACTTTATGGCATTTAAAAGGAGAACGACCAATTAGTTTTTCCAATTTTTAAGTGGGGAGAGGGGGGCACATGCCCTACTGTGCCTTCCCCATGTTACGCCTGTGTGTATGCTACATTAATAATTTCCTTTTTTTTAAGGGTAAAAATAGTTTACAAGGACTGCATAGAATTATCCCATTTAGACAGACTCCATGAACACCCACTTCTTAATTTTTACCTTATTAAACTTTTTACTTAAGGTGCAAAACAATTTTCCTCTCTTCACTGCAAACCCATTTGAATAGCAAATTTAATCACATAATTATTATAAGGTGAAGAAAAGTAAAGAAAAATGTTATAATTATTTTTCTTTAAAAGAATGTCATCATATACATTCAGGTTTTGTATATTTACTTCTGTTCAGTATGATTCATTTTGTTTATCGTATCACAGGCAAAGTTTTTTTTAGGAATGATTTTTATAAATGGATTACAGTTGGTATATTATTAGAAAATAGACCAATTTTAAAAATAGTAATCGCATTTGTTGTATTCTATTTTTAACTCATTAAAAGGCTTCTTTTCAAAGCCACACTCTGCAACTAAATGGAAAGCATTAAGTTTCAATATTTATTTTGATCCCATGTTCTTACCAAGAAATTTAGTCACTCATTGCTCAAAAAATGAAGTACATTATTAAATAATTTTAAGTTTTTAGGTTACTGAATTTCAAGACCTATTTGGATTCTTGGAATGCAAATTATACAGCCCATGTCTCATTGAGAAAATATTTCCCCCTTTTTTTTCCGGTAAGGTTTTGAGGGGCAAAATATTTTCTTTATTTTAATTTTTACTTTATACTGTAAGTTGATGTTTCAGTGATTGTAAACTGCATATTGGTCTCCAGTGTTTTTGCATAATGTAACCCATGTATGACTCTAAAACTTCCGAAATATCTAACATTAATGTTGACGTTAGCACAATGCAAAGCTTAACTTAAACTACGATACCCTTATTAATGAATCTTGAGCACCCCGTTCGTTCTTTTTTTTTTTTTTTTTTTTTTGGGGGGGGGTGAGGGGGTGTTGAAAGAGGTGTGTCGATTATTTCGTAAATACTTAAGTTATCTGCTTATAAAATATCGTTCAAGGAGTACACATAATGCTGACGAGCTGGGTGTGTGTCATAGAAAGATGTGCATTCTCGTCGTCCTTCCTCCCGAAAAGCGACGTGACATCCGATCGCAGCGCCATCTACCGCTTTCATGATTGCGGGCAGCAAGTTTTTCTGCGAGCACGACACACTAATTCTTCTAGGCACTGTATCACGGTGGTCGCTAAACCTCCAATCAAAAAAAAAAAAAAAAAAAAAGTAGCAATTCTTGTATGTATGTACATTTTATTTTGAAAACGGCTCTAAGAATTTTGATGTTAACCTACCGTTTTCTGGTACTAGAAATCGATTTAACTTGATCTCGACTTTAGGAGAATTTGCTTAGTGGGTTAAATAAGCACCCCGAATTATAACGTTTTTAGTGATGACGTTGTTCCATTAATGTTACCAATGCTTAGAAATCTTATGACGTCACAGCTTGAGAATGTTGGCGCGCGGTCACGCCATCTGTCTCATTACGTCACGCGTTGTGTGTGGATCCTATTAAAGTTTTATGACGTCACACTATTGCGGCGAGCAGATGGTCGCCATTCCCATCTGCCTCATTACGTCACGCGTTGCGTGCGTATGTCCGTCCGCACGATAACTCGCGTAACAATCGTTCGATTTCGATGAAATTTTAGTATCTGGTAGGGAATCACCTGGGAAGGAACACTATTTAAAGTGGACGAAATGTTGTCAAAGGTCAGTACATAGGAGCGGGATCCATTCCACTGTTGTTTCGCGTCATAACTAACGTAAAAAAGGTCCGATTTCGATGACATTTTATTATGTGGTAGGGGACCACCTGGCGACAAATCTTATTGAAAATGGGCGAAAAGGGGTCAAAGGTCAGGACATAGAAGCGGAATCACTTCCATCGCCATTATGCGTCATAACGTACGTAAAAATGCTTCGAGTTGCATGAAATGTTAGTATGTCGTAGGGTCTTGCCTGGGGACGAATTCTATTGAAAATGGGCGAAATGGGGTCAAAGGTTAGGACACAGTTGCGGGATCTATTCCATAGACCTTATGCATCATAACTTACGTAAAAATCCTTCGATTGCGACAAAATTTTATCTTGTTATTTCGCAGGTATACCAAACCGGTTCTGTTGAATATAATCGAAATGGGATCAAAGCTTAGGTCACAGGACTGAGATTTATTCCACAGCCATTATTCTCATAACTTGAGTGATAACTTGAGTAATGATTTCTGGTATGTTGGAAAGCGTATTATAATCAATGCATTGCATGATTTTACTAACTTGTTAAATATACACTGCTGGAAAGTGAAAAAAGAACACCAAGAAGGAATTGGCGGACGATCATGAAATTTACATATGTTAATGGGGTCGAGTTTACGTAGGTGTGATGTTAATTTCGGGACCAACCGGTGAGCGCTTACGCCACAGCACGGCATAATATGCAAATTATCGTCGGTGGTATTTAAAGAGTACGGTGAAGTGAATGTAATCAGCCGTTGGCGTACGGACACGTGCGAAGACCCTGAAGAAGCTGCAATGCATGGACATGGAAGACGTGTACGATTTCAGCAGTTATCGGACTTTGAGCGAGGTCGTCTAGTCGGACTCCCCAAAGCCGAGTGGTCGTATCGTCGTATTGAGGAGCGAATTGGGCGGGAAGTATCGGTGGTTGTACGATGGTGGCGTAGATGGTCCGAGGAACATTCCCACACGAGAAGACTTGGAACTGGGAGTCACAGACGGACTGATCAGCGGACCGATCGACGCATAAGAAGAGCTGCGTTGTCAAGCAGAACATCCACTGCGACGCAAATCCGAGCTGCCGTTGCACCTGAGGTAACTGTGCGAACAATCCGCAACTGTCTACTGGATGCAGGACTACGTGCACGTGTGCCTCTGGCATGTGTACCTCTAACTCCATACCACCATCAGGAACGGCTGCAGTTGTGTCGCCAACGTCTGCACTGGAGAACGCAATGGCGATCTGTCGTGTTCAGCGATAAAAGCAGATTCTGCTTGGGAGCCTCCGATGGCCGTATGCGTGTTCGCAGACGCACAGGGGAGCGTCTCCACCTTTCTTGCATCCGCCAGCGACACACAGGGCCTACACCAGATCTCCTGGTGTGGGGAGCGATCAGCTATCACTCCTGTACACAACTAGTGTTTGTACCGGGTAAGTTAAACAGCACCTCTTACATCAACAACATCATTCAGCCCGTTGTTGTGTCATTTGTAAGGTCGGTCCATCGTGGTGTTTTCCAGCAAGATAACGCACGCCCACACATGGCACGTGCAACGCAACATGCACTTCAGGGTGTGAGACAACTTCCATGGCCTACACGTTCACCGGATTTGTCCCCCATTGAGCACGTGTGGGATTTTATGGGACAACGACTTATCCGGTCTACACGGCCAGCCACGACCATCCCCGATTTACGCGTCCAGGTTGAGGATGCTTGGAACTCAATACCTCAAACTTACATCCAACATCTGTACGACGGACTCCATGCCAGAATTGCACTGTGTGACGCAGTTCATAGCGGTTCAACCTCGTACTAACCATGTTACATGGAAATGTTATTTTTCAGTTTACCAGCAAATGCAGCTGTATTTTGCCATAATGTTTTGATCACGTTATCCTCTGTATTCCGCTATTATGCTGTATAAATTTCGTTGGTATCAGACGTCTCCTTCTTGGTGTTCTTTTTTCACTTTCCGCCAGTGTATTTTTTTATATTACTCCCATTTGTTCTTTTCCCGTATTCCTCGTACGAAAGGGAACGCGTTCTCACACTAATGAGCAGAGGAAAGCCATTATTTTCGGTGAGGCATATTCGTCGTTCAGTTAACCAAACTGCAAGTATATAAGCACACCAGACCAAAAATTAGTCTCCCCTAACAGAAATGGCAGTAGAAAGTTACCGGTTTCACAGAGGGCTCCGTGATATAATTGTTGAGAGATAAATAGCACTGACGTGGTCTACAGAATCATTTCTGTCTCGTGAAGGGGTGAAGAGCAACGTGTGTGTTGAATTTAATCTGCAATGTGGGTCATAAGTGGCAAAAAGGAGCCATCGTATTTGGCCGTGCCCACGGACATAGACAGAATGAAGTCGCCCAATTTTTTTGTGCCTCGAAGCTTACTGTCCAGCGGGTCTACAAACAGTGGTGTAGTTCGCAGTCATCTAAAAATCAGCGACGTAAATATGTCTGGAAAACGATTCTCACCAAGAGGGACAGCCGCCGTGCTTCACGCCTGGCAACGGCAAATCGGTTTTAAACCAGGCAACAATTACTCGAAACGGTCAAGGAAAGTCCACCCCAATCAATTTCCGAAATGACATTGCGACGAGAATTGTATGCGATGGACATCTGGAGCAGAGTACCACGGAAGAGGCTCCTTTTAACAGTAAGTAACAAGGTCGCACGTTATCAATGGGCTTAGAAACATCAAAGCTTTACTTTGGAGGATTGGAAAAGAGTAATTTGGTCTGATGAGTCTTGTTATTGTTTGTACTCCAATGATGAGAGGCGACGAGTGCGTCGCAGGCCAAATGAATCCTTTAATAGTGATTGTGTCGAAGGTTTTGTTCAAACTGGAGGGGGTTCTGTGATGTTTTGGGGATGTTTTTCGTGCCACGAAATGGGCCCTCTCGTTGCAGTGACGATGAATTTAAACCAGCGTGCGCACCTCTGTATTCTGAATGACGAAGTGTTGCCCTTTGCCCCACATCTCCAGAAGCAGCATCGCGTTGCCTCTCCTATCTTCCAAGACGGCAATCCTTGAGTACACAAAGTTAAAACAGTGTCTGAGTGCCACGTTGAACAATCAGCAACACCGTATCACTTCGACTGCCCCGCCAGATCCCCAGATTTAAATCCTATTGAATATCTGTGGAATAATTCGGAACAGAAATTGAAACCCCGGAATAGACATCCACGTACTCTGGCGGAAATTCTAGACCAATTGACGCACGAGTGATTGCAAATCGATGTTCAGTACATCCACAACCTCGTAGAGTTTCAACCACACCGGATGCATGCTGTTATCAAGGCAAGAGGCGCCATCACCCGTTATTAGGTATGTTCTGACAGGGGTGACTAATTTTTTATCCGGTGTGCTTATATCTACTTAACTGAAGCTTATTGGTCTATTAAATTGTTAGGGCTAATCATTGGCTTCCCGTGTTATGGTCGAATAGATGTCGTACTTACACAACGTATCGCTTTTAATTTTTTGAATCTTTCTCATTGCATGCAACCGCCGAATCACGGTGGATTGATTCACGCCTAACTACGTTGCCAGTTCTGTGATCGACTGGGCAGCATCTGTTGGCAACTTCTGAACTTTACAAACCAATTACGACACGTGCTTTTACTTATGAGATTCTCGCCATACGCCCAAGAAATCCATTCTCGTGCGTCTGCAGCGATTTTTCGGAAATCAAGCATGAGCAAAAGATCAATATAAATCAAACATGAACCGTGATTAACATGTACCTTGTCGGCCGCCATATCCTATGTCAACTAAACGCACGAGAGGGCTGTCAGACGAAATTATGCACTTGGAGAAGTTGAAATTCTATAGTTGGGGACTATCTAGTTGGAGGAGTAAATTCTATAGTTAAAGGCCATCTACACTGCTTGCCATACAAAATGCAACACCAGGAAAGACACGAGATAGCTAAGCCAGATTTACTGGACACATAAAAACAGATACAAAGATGAAACGATTGAGCTTACAGGACACTGCGACTTGCGGAACACGCAGACATCAATAGTTCGTGTGGCCTCCATGGCTGGCAATAACGGCCGCTACACGCCGCGACATCGAAGGAAAGAGGCTTTGGATGTGGGTTTGGGGTATGTCGGTCCAGGCTGCTTCCACACGTTGCCACAGTTCATAAGGCGTACTCGCGTGTGGTGCTTGCCGGGCCACTCGGTTACCGATCAGCGACCAGATGTGTTCGATGGGCGACATATCGGCAAAACAGGCGGACCACGGCAGCAGTGACACCTGGTGGGCCGTGAAGAATTGTTGCACGATGCGTGCCACGTGCGGGCGGGCATTGTTATGTTGAAATGTGGCCGCTGGCAGGTCCTGCAGGTAAGGGAGAACTACAGGCTCTAAAACGTCGGAGATGTAGTGGTGGCTGTTGAGTGTACCGGCTATGCGTACCAGAGAGGTGCGGTGTCATATCCAATTGCGCCCCAAACCATAACGCCAGACGACGGACCGGTATGGCGATGCATAATGCAGGCGTCAAACAGTCTCACGCCGCGGTGCCGCCACACGTGGATCCGACCATCGTGGTGTTGCAGGCAGAAACGGGATTCATCGGAGAAGAAAATGTCGTGCCATTCCGTAGTCCAGGTGCGCCGTTCAACAGCCCACTTCTGCCGCAAACGCCGGTGGTGTAACGTCAATGGTAATCGGAGCAATGGGCGCCGTGCGACAAGTCCCCGCTCCTGCAGACGATGTCGAACGGTACGTGCTGACACAAGTTGTTGCGCAACACACCCTAGTTCTTGCGCTAATGTTCGAGATGTGGCGGTGCGAGTCGTCAATGCCCGCCGCACAGCGCGCCGGTCCTCTCGTTCAGTGGTGTGCCGCGGCTGCAGCAATCACTCACGTCGGTCCGTCCGTTCCTCCTGCACCCACCGAATCTATACTTGCCTCACTGTTGCTAGATGTCGTCCCACACGGGCGCCGATGTCTCGGTACGATAAACCGCTGTCGCGATAAGCCACTATTCGTCCTCTGTCGAACTCCGAAACGTGCTGGAATGACTGCCGTATTCTGCGACAAGGCATCAGGAAGCTTCCCACGCACAGGTCCGGCAGCACAACACACTTTCCACTACTTACACCCCGCCTTCTGTGCACCCTTTTATTAGTGTTACTCGGTGGCGTGCCGGGCGCACATGATTTGCATATGCCCTGCAATGCTAATCGTTTACATGTCCTCTCGCGGGCGACGCATGCTACGAATTTCAGGCCGATCGGATACTTCCTTCTTGGTGTTGCGTTTTGGGTGGCCAAGAGTGTAGTTGGAGAAGTCGAAATTCTATAGTTGGAGACTATCTATTTGGAAAAGTCGAAATTCTATAGTTGGAAAAGTCGAAGTTCTATAGTTGGAGAAGTCGAAATTCTATAGTTGGAGACTGTCTATTTGGAGAAGTCGAAATTCTGTAGTTGGAAACTATCAAGTTGGCGAAGTTCAAGTTCTATAGTTGGTGAAGTCGTGCTCATGATTTCTCCAACTAGGTAGATAGTCAAAACAATTTAACCCCTTATTGCATGTTATGCAGCTCCTTGATTTCGTGCTTCAAAAATCGTTGAACAAAAAAATTTCCATCTGAATAGCAAATTGCTTCTTCGAGAAAATATCGCTCTCCGATGTCCTAAGAAAGCTAAATACATGTAGCAGATTGAAAACATAGAACGCGCTCTCTCTCCTCTGATCTCTGACATTTTCTCTAAAAAGTCGATAGAAAACACAAACGGATTTATTTCCTTCTTCTGCAATGTGTTATTCAGTGGGTACAAAAATGTAGCCCCCCCCTTCCCGCCGTTAGCGTCACCATTGTTTGAGAACTTCTGCCACTGGCAAATGAAAGGTAATAAATGCTACATTTGAGTAATGAACGAATATACATTAACGGAAATTCGTTAGCGTTGCGTACTTGCCCTTTTCTTCCCGGAAAATGCTTCATTTCATATTAAACCAGAACGATGACATTCCCTGAAGGTAGACGAGTGTTTCTAAATATTTGATGGGGATAAATTTGTCGCGATAACGAAACTATAACAATCAACATTTTCATCATAGACAGGGTTGAATGTGAGCAATAGTGTCACAACCCCTCTCCTTCCTCCTCCCGCCCCTGCCTAAGTCCCTACTGTCTGAAGGCACTTTTCTTTGAGGAGGAGGAAGAACTGCATTAATTTAAACTTTCTTGAAATGATATAAAATACACACCTGGAAGGCATTCGAAATTCGAAACAAAGCCAAACCTGCAAAATCCTCATACGAGCTTTGGAAGACAAATACCATGTTTGTTGACGTTGGGAAAATATTCTTTCCAAAGTTGTAGAAAACTCGTACATCATTTCCGGATTCTGTGTCAAGGTGAAAATACACTGCAAGATGATACTACAATTAAATTAAGCTAATAATCACTTTTCGCTGATAGAATCGTAAGAGCTGTCGCTTTAATAAATTTCTGCATTTAAACCTTGCCCGAGGGATAATGGTTTATTCGTCACATTTCATTTAAGAAAAACAATCGCTTTTCTCAATAAGCAAAGTAAATTTTTAGCTAATGATAAAATCCCGGAAATGCAGCTGCTGCTGATTTAACTTCCTGGTCTATTTGCATAACTTTAAATAAGAATAGCGTAAGTCTTCTGACTCACAACCTGAGCAGTGGTAACATTCATGGCATCCATTAATTAAAGAAAATCTCAAAATATTTTTCGCAGGGGTATATGAGCTTGAAAGGATGGAAGAACTCCATTGATGCCCCCTGCTCCCAGCCGTCGTAGAGTCAAATCATGGATAAATTATTCAAGAACTCGCTTGCTTCTCAGTTAAAATTTCGTCTCCTGGAAATTTCTTCACTAAGAAAAGATCGACGTGCGTTTTAGCAATGAATCATGTAATCCTTTATTATTATTTTAAGGAGTTTTCGACTAAAAAATAGGCAAAAGAAGGCACTTCGAATTTAGGGAACAGCATTTCCACACGAAATTTCATGAAAAATTTGTCGTAATCTTCGGAATTTTTCATGCTCAGAAAGTTATGTAGCATTGACGATAGCCGCAGCTGTCTCCTGAATTTTGACAATTACCCATTTTCAAAATTATCTATCGTTAAGGCATGCAGATATTCATTGATAAACTAACATGAAACTTAAAACGCGTAGAAACGATTCAGAAACGTCATTTTATTCTCATTTCTCACTGAGAAGCTCCTCTTTCCTTAAACGGATGCACACTGTTCGGCAACTAAATAATGAGACTGATTTTTGTAAGAATCACGGTAAAGCAAACGTGTCGGGAAGGCATAGTTTTTTTATTAGTCATTTATCAGCTATGCTGTGGCAACAGCGTTTCCGTGAGAATTGCGCAGAAGATTATTTACCCTGTGCATGACGTCATTCGATGGAAGAACATTGTCACAGCTCTGTCATGGAGCAGAGAGAAAATATTCGGTTCTGTTAAACCTGCATCTGAGAGAGTTCAATTATTGCGTGATGTGTGTGAAACTAATTGGTTTTCTCGTGCGAAATATTCCGATGGTATGCACGTTTCAAGGTTAGGCGGGAAGATTTGGAAAATGATGAAAGGCTCGAACGCCCGATTTCAATGCGCATTTCTTAACTCATTGAGAAATTCAGCGAAAGGTTAAAACGTTAGCGTTGTGTGACCTTGGAGATGAAGAAATGTGAGCTCGGTGTCAATAAAGAGACGATTCCTAAAGTTTTGTACAAGATTTGAGGGTAGGGAGTTTGTGCTTGTTCTGTTCCGCATACTTTGTCAGACGGCCAGAAACATGCGCTAGTGGAGTACGCAAAAGACAGCCTGGGACTGCAGGAGCAATGCAAAATTTTCTCCAGAGCATTGTGGCAGGTGACGAGGCATGGTGTTTCTGTAATGATATTGAAATGAAGTGTCAGAGTGTTCAGTGGAAATCGTCGCAGTCATCCGAAGGAAAGAAGATAAGGTTACAAAAGTCCAAAATCAAGACAATGCTCCTGTGCTTTCACGACAGCAAGGGAATTCTGCATCGTGAGTTATGACGAAGTAAATTTCTCCATCAGTTTTATATCAGGGGCGGGATTCGAACCCACAACTCTTGGCTCTGGAGTTCCGAGTGCTATCTACTATACTACACTGGCATGTGCTCTCACTGCTATCTGTCTTTATCTAACGTGCGCCCTGCGGCGCAGGCACGTCACAGAGTACATTCCTGAAGGTACAACTGTCACTGTCAATGCTTACATTCCTCTTAACAACGATGAACAATCCTCTTCCACAATCATTCCAGAATGATTGTGCAAAGAGGATTGTTCGTGTCAGGCCTGAGAACAGAAACGGGAAATGGTTTCTTCTTCACAATAACGCACCCGCACACAAAGCAGTTAGTGTACAGCAATTTCTGACATTAAAACAAGTGTATGTACTCAACCATCCCCATATTCTCCAGATTTGTCACCGTGTGGCTATTTTCTATTTCTTGAATTAAAGCTGCCCTTAAAAGGAAAAGTTTTCAAGACATTAAAGACATACTTTCGAAGTATTCTCCCTCTACCTGAAAGCCCCGAACTCACCTTTCTATCAACTCCCGGAAGGTGTGTTACCAGCCCTTACATGTGGTTCAGGATACCCATCACAGCATTGTTGAGTTCAATATTTGAAACAAACCCATGCCCACGAAGTTGGTTTTTTTTTTTTTTTTTTTGCACTTCAGGGAATAGCTGGAAGTCACACGGCGCCAAGTCCGGTGAATGCGGAGGGTGCGCCATCATTTCGATACCTATATCTTGGATAACCTGCTGCGTAAGCAAAACAAGACGTGCAGGGGCATTATCTTGATGCAAAATCCAAACAGTTCAATGAGGGAAGAAAGAAAAGAATATCATCAATGGAACCACCAGACATCTGCTACACATTAGCAACCCTCTGAATGGTCATTCGGTGATCTTCGCGCAGGAATGCCTCGATGTATTGACATTTACCTCCGTAGTCAACGTCGAAGGCCTACTGGAGCGTGTGCGCATCTTTCAAAGTCCACAAATTTCTTGTGCTATTCAAAAACTCTTGCACGGGGCAAAGCATCTTCCTTACAGACCGTTTTAATCATTCCGTGTGTTTCTGTGGCAGTTTTATTCCAACGTAAGCAACATTTTACAGCTACTCTTTGCTCCTGTTTTAAATCCATACAGGGCTGCAGATACACCTCTGAAGTCTATGCCGTCTATTACGAGAATGAAAGAGCGGAGCGCTGTAACGACGCGTCGTCATCTAACTGACTTTGCAGGTGTTCCGACAAAGGCAGCTGCATTTTTCTGTGTGGGTTTGTTTTGGCGCTCTGACGTCAGTCTCCTTATTTTTTAAACGACCTACGCACAAAGAACTGTGACATCAGCTCTTCAATCCATACCAAAGGACGACCTCTGCAAGTCCTTCCTTTCGTTGGCTGATTGTACCATTTCTTGCATCAACACAGGAAGAATGGATTTCGAATAAAATATTCACGCAAGTTTTTGTTCTTTCCATTTTTTTTTTACACTTAGTCTTATTAATTGCCGCGGTGTGTATTAAAAGGAAAAACTTGACTGTATCGGCATTTACCATTATTAACCGAAAATAATATCAATTTTGTTATTTATTGAATTTCGGGGAAATATCTGAGCAAAGAACTCTAAGGTGAACCTTTGTATTGCTGGGAATATTTCAGCAAAGAACTGTAAGGTGAATCTTTGTATTGTTGGGAATATTTTAGCAAAGAACTGTAAGGTGAATCTTTGTATTGCTGGGAATGTTTCAGCAAAGAACTGGAATGTGAATCTTTGTATGGCTGGAAATATTTGAGCAAAGAACTGGAAGGCGAATCTTTGTATTGCTGGGAATATTTAAGCAAAGAACTGGAAGGTGAATCTTTGTATTGCAGAGAATATTTGAACAGAGAACTGGAAGGTGGATCTTTGTATTGCTGGGAATATTTGAGCAGAGAACTGGAAGGTGGATCTTTGTATTGCTGAGAATATTTGAGCAGAGAACTGGAAGGTGGATCTTTGTATTGCTGGGAATATTTGAGCAGAGAACTGGAAAGTGGATCTTTGTATTGCTGGAAATATTTGAGCAGAGAACTGGAAGGTGGATCTTTGTATTGCTGGGAATATTTGAGCAGAGAACTGGAAGGTGGATCTTTGTATTGCTGGGAATATTTAAGCAGAGAACTGGAAGGTGGATCTTTGTATTTCTGAGAATATTTTAGCAGAGAACTGGAAGGTGGATCTTTGTATTGCTGGGAATATTTGAGCAGAGAACTGGAAGGTGAATCTTTGTATTGCTGAGAATATTTGAGCAGAGAACTGGAAGGTGGATCTTTGTATTGCTGGGAATATTTGAGCAAAGAACTGAAAGTGAATCTTTGTATTGCTGGGAATATTTCATCACACAAATTCAGTATTTCAATGCTCTTTCCAGTAGGTGGCAACATCTCCTTTGCTATAGAATTTTCCAGTGAAGAAAGTCCTCCTCTCTGCTGCGAAAATAGCCGACCGTTCCAAAATTGCCTGAACTTCGCGAGCCATTTCTTTCGTGAATTAACGAAGCATATTTCTGACTCAACGTTTTCTGGGAAATGCCGGAAAAAGCGGAAACTTGACGGATTTTTCTTCATTCGTGAACTGACAGAAATACTTCTTTCTGCTGTTAATAACACAAACTACCGTTTTTTGGAGGTGTTATTTGAAAAATCTGAATTTTCAAGGAACTTTTCTATGATTCCGTTTGTACATTAATGGAACAATTATGTTCTTACTTTTTCCGTGCCCATATGATAAGATATTTCTGGCATTGAGAGCTAGTTGTGCTGGGAGTTAGGAACGGTCCCTCGGGATTGGAAGGATGCTATCATTGTTCCCTTGCATAAGGGAAAAGTTTATAAGACTGAATGCAAGAACTATCGTGGTATTAAGTCTACTACTGAGTGTGCCAAGGAAAGTGTTTGGTAAAGTCATTATTGAAAAACTAAGAGGTCTTACATCAGAGAACGTGAGGGATGTTCAGAGTGGTTTTATGCCTGCTAAAGGCTGGACTAACCAAATTTGCCATACATCAAATTAGGAACAATTACAAATTTTTCCATTACACATGATGATTGAATAGTATCTGGCTGTCGATAAGAACGTTTTTGCTGCCTTCATATATTTAGAGAAAGCTCACGAAAGAGTACATAGGACAACTTTTGTGGAAGGTTTTGAATAAATGGTGTTACTGGGAATCTACTTAATAGTGTAAAAGCCATATATGTGGGCAGTAGAGCTTGTGTATGACTGAATGGTGTTTTATCAAAATGGTTTTCTATTGGTGCAGGAGTCAGAAAAGGTTGTGTTATGTCACCATGGCTGTTTAATATATTTATGGATGCGTGCATGCGTGATGCAAAGATGGATAATGCTATTTGATGTCTTGGTAATATCCGTGTGTGCAGAGTGCTGTATGCTAATGACACAGTGCTGTTAGCAGAGAGCAAAAGTGAGTCGCAGAGTATGTTGTCCCGGATGTACGAAGTTTGCATAAAATTCAAACTCAGTATAAATAAGGGGAAAAGCAAAGTTACTGCTTCTGAGCCAGGAACTGTTATCACATAATGTAATTTAAGTCTAAATGCCACAGTGATTGACTAAGTCAATGAGTTTGTGTGTTTAGGAAGCATGTTCGACCGAGAGAACAAATTGGATGGTGAAATCAGTAGGCGAGTGAATTCTTCATTGAAAGTCATGGCTGCTTTGGGAGGTTTTCACAGGAATGATGGGATCTCAAGAGAGTCCCGCGTGGTTGTGTATGAGAGTGTAATTGTTCCTAATTTGATGTATGGCAGTGAAACCTGAGTACTACAGAAAAAACTTACGAGTCTTTTGTGTGCTGGAGAAATGCGTTACTTGGCAAGACACGTTCTGATCGTGTGAAGAATGAAGACGTGTTGCAGTTGTGTAATGTGAAGCAAAATGTTGTTAACAAGGTGGAGACTAATATTCTTCGGATGTTTGGCCATGTTGAAAAAATGAGTGATGAGATGCTTCCTAAGAATTTTTTTAGCTCAAGTGGCAGGAAAGAAATGCAGAGGAAAGCCAAGGAAGTCGTGGGAGGATCAGATTCAGGAGTGTCTGCACGAAAAAAAGATTATGAGTATGAAGTACAGAAGGTCTTGTTTTCGTCGTGTGACGGATGTCAGTGAAGCCCGAGTTGTGTGTCAAGATTGCTGTAAATGGTGAAGTTTGATACGACAACAGTAAGATAATAATCAGTTAAAAATTTGTCTGGTAGTTTGTATTTCTTTGTGGAGCTAACGGCTGAATCTCAGAGAGCAACTTAGTGATATGTGTATATGAGAGTTCTTCGCAAGAAAACTTGAGTTTAAGGAGGTTTGACTAACTGTTGAAATTCAATTCAACAGCTTTGTTGAATCACTCATCTCATCTTTCCTAAACGTAATTTAAAGTCATTGTAAGTTCAAAGAAATCTAAAGTTTCTTGAAAAATCGTGATGAAAAAAGTGCAATTTGTGACATATCCTCCTACAGAAAAACTAAAAGTATAAACCTTTTCAAAAAAATAATAAGTTCCTGCAGAAAATAAAATGATTGACCAACTCTTATTCATAGCGAAAGGTATTTCACCATCGCGGGACTCCAGTTTCCTGTATTTCTGCCTTAAAAGTGATCGGATGGAATGTGTTTAATTGGCACAGTCACTAGCGCTCTTTACTCGCGTACAAATCAAGTGTGCTGGTGATTAAAGGACTTGCATTGTTTCGTAGCCAGTAGAACTTTTCACTTCGACGCAGAGAGTCCTGCTATGCGTTCGCACGGCAGCGCTCTGCGTTGCCTAATGAGACTGGTGGCAACACGGATTTTTTTTCTGGAGACCTGTCTAGGGAAAAATTGAAGCTTTTTTTGAAAACTCGGTAAATTTCTGTATAAAACCGGAAAATCTCGAAACTGACATTTCTGTTAAAAAAATCTGAATCAGTGACAAACAAAAATCTATCAAAATACTGAATGTTTAAAATTATCAGAAACAGAAATTTTGTTAAAAATCGGAGAACTACCGGCAAATTTCCTGCACGTTATTTTCACGAATGTTTCGATAATTCACACCCCACATATATTTTAAGTCTTTTGTAAAAACGATCGTGCTCATATTAACACTTGTCGGTCCGACTGTGGACATCATATCTGTGCACCTATTCGTCCGATTTAAAAAAATATTTTTGCATTGGGAAGCTTGAAATGTTATCACTTGTCCGCTCGACTGTTGACACAATATCTCTGCACCTATTAGTCCTATTTGAAAAATTATTTTTGCGTTGGGATACTTGAAATGTTATCACTTGTCCGTCCGACTGTGGGCATCACATATCTGCACCTATTAGTCCGATTTGAAAATTTCTTTTTGCTTTGGGAAGCTTGAAACATAAGAATGGTGATCCTTGCATTCAGGGTGTTTTTTTCGGTGCATAACTTGGCTGCTACAGAGCGTAAATGCAGATGATATCGGATTAAAAATACATTTTGTGCCATATACACTGACGGAAAAAAATCCAAACACCAAGAAGGGGTTGTGTTAGATAAACGACAGTTGGTAGGCGGTGAGAGTACATCTGTAAGATGACGTCTATGCAAATTTCGCGCTCGGCGCATACGTGTGGCGCTAGTAGCGCCCCTCGGAACATGCAAAGCAGGTTTGCTGTAAATACGCGCTGTAACGTTCGTGAGCGTTAGTTATCGTTGAGATTCGACGTAGTGTGTTGATGTTAGTCAAGAATGCCTTTAAGAAGACGAAGAAGACATTATCAACAGCTCACGGAGTTTGAACGAGGTCGTGTAATAGGGCTACGAGAAGGTGGATTTTCTTTCTGCAATATTGCGGAACGACTTGGCAGGAATGTAGCCACTGTGCATGATTGTTGGCAGCGGTGGTCAAGGGGAGGTACTGCCTCAAGAAGACCGGGTTACGGCCGGCCACGTGGCACTACTGAGAGGGAAGACCGCCGTGTACGAAGTATGGCCGTGGCGCATCGTACCGCGTCTGCGGCAGCAATTCGAGCTGCAGTTGCCACCACAGTGACACAACGAACTGTTACAAATCGGTTACTTGAAGGACAGCTCCGGTTACTTGAAGGACACACTGCCGTTTGCGACGTCAGTGGTGTCAAGCTAGAGCTCATTGGAGGACGGATTGGAGATCTGTTGTATTTTCTGATGAAAGCCAGTTCTGCCAGGGTGCCAGTGATGGCCGTGTGTTGGTTAGAAGAAGACCAGGTGAGCGCCTGCAACCAACCTGTCTGCGGCCGATACACACTGGACCTACACCTGGAGTTATGGTCTGGGGAGCAATTTTCTATGACAGCAGGAGCACTCTCGTGGTTATCGCACGCACCCTGACGGGACAGTTGTACGTCGGTCTTGTGATTCAACCTGTTGTGCTGCCATTCATGAACAGCATTCCAGGGGGTGTTTTCCAACAGGATAACGCTCGCCCGCATAACGCTATTGTAACCCAACATGCTCTACAGAGTGTCGACATGTTGCCGTGGCCTGCTAGATTACCAGATCTTTCACCAATCCAGCACGTATGGGACATCATTGGACGACAACTCCAGCGTCACTCCCAACCAGCATTAACCGTCCCTGTATTGACCGACCAAGTGCAACAGGCATGGAACTCCATCCCACAAACTGTCATCCAGCACCTGTACGACACAATGCATGAACGTTTGCGTGCTTGCATTCAACATTCTGGCGGTTACACCAGTTATTAATGTACCAGTATTTCACATTTAAAATGGCTTTTTTCGCGCTTACAATAAGCTGTGATCTTGAAACCTTAATCGATTAAATATGTTACCTATACAAATGTATTGCAGCCATTTCATTCCTCTACAACTATTTTTTGGGTATCGTTCACTTGACCGAAAGGTCACTTGACCGAAAATCACTTCGCCGAAAATCACTTGATCGAAAGGTACATTTCACCGAAGGGTCACTTGACCGAAAAGTTCATTTCACCTAAAGATCACTTCACCTAAAAGTTCATTTCATCGAAAGGACACTTGATCGAAAAGTTCATTTCACCGAAAGATTACTTTACCTAAAAGTTCATTATATCGAAAGATCATTTCACCGAATGGTCAGTTTATCGAAAACTTAGAATTTTGTTGTTATAGATCTGTTGGAGTATGGTGCTGGTTTTTAAAAAACTGGTCACCTAAACATTATTGGATTGTATAAAAAATACACTTTTAATTTCTTTTAAACACCTCCCCATAAGTAGGTTTTTCGAAATATAACATTAATTATAAGTCATAGATAGACCTGTGCCTTTTTGCCAAATTTTAATCCCCCGAGCTCATATTCGTGAAGTTTACATAACAACTCAAGTTAATGAGTTGTTATGTAAACACACTTATTCAGACAAAAAAAATCAGTTTTAAGGGCCCTTGGCCTCGGTTTAGGCCTTTTTAGAACATTTTAATCGTGCGTGCTCATATTCATAAGGTTTACGTAAAATGTCCAGCTAATAATGTTGCACATTTATTCAGGCAAAAAGAATCAATTTTTGGGCCCTAGGCCTCGGTTAGGCCTTTTTAGAAAATATTAACCGTGCGTGCTCATGTTTATAAGGTTTACATAAAAACTAAAGTTAATGATGCTGTACTCTTATTCAGGCCAAAAGAATCAGTCTTAAAGCCCTTGGCCTCGTTTTAGGCCTTTTTAGAAAATTTTAATCCTGCGTGCTCATATTTATAAGGTTTACATAAAATGTCAAGTTAATAATGTCGCACATTTATTGAGGCAAAAAAGAATCAATATTAGGGATTAAAATTAGAAAATTTTAATCGTGCTTGCTCATGTTCATAAGCTTTACATAAATAGTAAAGTTAATAATGTTACACAATTTTTCAGGCAAAAAGAATCAATTTTAAGGTCCTAGGCCTCAGCTTAGGCCTTTTTAGAAAATAATAACGGTACGTGCTCATGTTCATAGGTTAACCTAAAAACTCAAGTTAATGATGTTGCACACTTTTCAGGCTAAAAGAATCAAGTTTAGGGCTCTAGGCCTCGGCTTAGGCCTTTTTACCAGATTTCAATCGTGCGTGCTCATATTCATAAGGTTTACATAACAACTCAAGTTAATGATGTTGTACACTTATTCAGGCCAAAAGAATCAGTCTTAAAGCCCTAGGTCTCGGCTTAGGCCTTTTTAGAAAATTGTAATCGTGCGTGCTCATATTTATAAGGTTTACATAAAATGTCAAGTTAATAATGTCGCCCATTTATTCAGGCAAAAAAGAATCAATATTAGGGCCGTATGCCTCGCTTAGGCCTTTTTAGCAAATTTTAATCGTGCTTGCTCATGTTCATAAGCTTTACATAAAAAGTAAAGTTAATAATGTTACACATTTTTCTGGCAAAAATAATCAATTTTAGGGCCCTAGACCTCGGCTTAGGCCTTTATCGCAAATTTTAATCGTGCGTGCTCATATTCATAAGGTTTACGTAAAAAGTCAAGTTAATAATGTTGCACATGTATTCAGGCAAAAAAGAATCAATTTTATTGCCCTTATGCCTTTTTTTTTTTTTTTTTAGCTTAGGCGTTTTTAGAAAATTCTAATCTTGCTGGTTTATAAGTTTACATAAAATGTCAAGTTAATAAGTTAATAATGTTGCACATTTATTAAGGCAAAAAAGAATAAATTTTATTGCCCTTAGGGCTTTTTTTTTTTTTTAATTTTTTTTAGCTTAGGCGTTTTTAGAAAATTCTAATCTTGCTTGTTCATAAGTTTACATAAAATGTCAAGTTAAAAAAATCAAGAGGGGGGGGGGTTAAAGATTGCCGTTTCTGGGCATATATTGAGAACTGAATTGGGAACTCCAAACGCATTTCGCGAAAACGGTCCATGTAAGCCAAGCGAGGCGAGAATTGCACTTTAATTTGAAGAAAAAAATTGCCGAGGATCCGAGGTACACCTAGTTTTGGGAGGGTGTACCCCCAACTTCCGTAATATTATGTTCGGGGCCGCTGGAGTCTGTCAGTGTATCCAGGATGTTCCCCTTGAAGCGTCCGCGAGGTCCGTCATCTTGGGGGGGGGGGGTTTGGCTTTCCCCCAAAATGTTAAAATGGACGTAGAGCTGTAAACATTATACCCATGCTTTATATAATGATTCTGTACACGACCACGAATTTTCAGGAATGTGGAGTGAAACTGAACCCCCCCCCCCCCGTTTCCAAGAGCTCTTCAGGGGTAACATCGAGGATACACTGATGACCGACTCCAGAGGTCCAGAATATAAAATTACGGAAGTTGGGGGTAGAGCCCTCAAAACCAAGCACCTCGTATCCCTTTTACAGACTTCACCAAATTTCTGGGGGAGGGGGAAGGGCATACATAGTTTGGCACTAAACACAACATGAAGCATAGAAATTGCGAGCAAATCCCTTACCTTGAACACCTGTCTGCGCTCTTAGAAACTTGGGGGAGGGTGAATTCGTCCCACCCTCCTGAAAATTCGTGATCGTGTACAGAATCATTATATAAAGCAAGGTTCTAATGTTTACAGCTCTACGTCCATTTTAACATTTTGGGGAAAGCCCCCTCCCAAAGCTCACGGACTTCGCAGACACTTCAAGGGGAACATCCTGGATACACTGACAGACTCCAGCGGCACAGAATATAATACTACGGAAGTTCGGGGTACAGTTCCCTCAAACCAAGTGTACCTCGGATCATCGGCAATTAATTTCTTCAAATTAAAGCACAATTCTCGCTTGGCTTACATGGAACGTTTTCGCGAAATTCGTTTAGAGTTCCTAAAAAGGCCTAAGCCGAGGCTTAGGGCCCTAAAATTGAATCTTTTTGTCTCAATAAATGTGCAACATTATTAACTTGACTTTTTGCGTAAACCTTATAAATATGAGCACGCACGATTAAAATTTGCTAAAAAGGCCTATGCGGAGGCCTAGGGCCCTAAAATTTATTCTTTTTGCCTGAATAAATGTGCGACATTATTAAGTTGACATTTTATGTAAACCTTATAAATATGAGCAAGCAGGATTAAAATTTTCTAAAAAGGCCTAAGCCGAGGCCTAGTGCTTTAAAGACTGATTCTTTTGGCCTGAATAAGTGTACAACATCATTAACTTGAGTTTTTGCGTAAACGTTATGAACATGAGCACGCACGGTTAAAATTTGCTAAAAAGGCCTAAGCGAGGCCTACGGCCCTAATATTGATTCTTTTTTGCCTGAATAAATGTGCAACATTATTAACTTAACTTTTTGCGTAAACCTTATAAATATGAGCACGCACGATTAAAATTTGCTAAAAAGGCCTAAACGGAGGCCTAGGGCCCTAAAATTGATTATTTTTGCCTGAAAAAATGTGTAACATCATTAACTTGATTTTTTATGTAAACCTTATGAACATGAGAACGCACGGTTAAAATTTGCTAAAAAGGCCTAAGCGAGGCCTACGTCTTTTTGCCTGAAAAAATGTGTAACATCATTAACTTGATTTTTTATGTAAACCTTATGAACATGAGCACGCACCGTTAAAATTTGCTAAAAAGGCCTAAGCGAGGCCTACGGCACTAATATTGATTCTTTTTGCCTGAATAAATGTGCGACATTATTAACTTGACATTTTATGTAAACCTTATAAATATGAGCATGCAGGATTAAAATTTTCTAAAAGGGCCTAAGCCGAGGCCGTGGGCTTTATGACTGATTCTTTTGGCCTAAATAAGTGTACAACATCATTAACTTGAGTTGTTATGTAAACCTTATGAACATGAGCACGCACGGTTAAAATTTGCTAAAAAGGCCTAAGCGAGGCCTACGGCCCTAATATTGATTCTTTTTTGCCTGAATAAATGTGCAACGTTATTAACTTGACTTTTCATGTAAACTATTTATGAACATGAGCACTGAACATGATTTTTATGAAAAACGTATGAACATGATAAAACTTGCTAAAAAGGCCTAGGCAGAGGCATAGGGACTTAAAATTAATTATTTTTGCCTTAAAACTAAATCTTTGCGTTCTCTGTGACACGGAGAAATCAAAAGTGCAATTTGAGTATGATCCCCTAACGTTTCGGTGGTCTGTCTGTCAAACTTGCACCATGCTTCAACAGATCCTGTAATGAAATCTAGCGTTTTCGATAAACTGACCCTTCGGTGAAATGACCTTTCGATGAAATGAACTTTTAGGTAAAGATACCTTTCGGTGAAATGAACTTTTCGATCAAGTGACCCTTCGGTGAAATGTACCTTTCGATCAAGTGACCTTTCGGTGAAATGAACGCTTCGATCAAGTGATCTTTCGGTGAAACAATTTTTTCGGTGAAGTGATTTTCGGTCAAGTGACCCTTCGGTGAAGTAAACGTCGGGCAAATGAACCAGACCCCTATTTTTTCGTGGTGCTGGGAATTTTTTTTCCGTCAGTGTATTTGCTTCTAAATATCCGATTGAAAAAATTCATTTTCCTTTCGATGCGATTTACATATAAGACTCTTTTAGGTGCAATCTATTTTTCCATTGATACATTGGTTTTCCACTAGGCATGTTGGGAGATTGCCCCGGTGCCTCTGCATCTAAAACTACAATTTGAAAATTCTTCCAGTATCGAATACAGCTCCTGATGGGAAATGTTTTGCATATAATTTCAAATTTTTGGTAAAAAATGGTTGGCCACAAAGGGGCGTAAGCATTTAATTCGGCTTGTGATGAATTTCCAGCAAAATTTGAGCTTCTGAAAACTTGACTGAAAAAAATTCTTTCGTGGATTCATACTGGTCACCTCGGAAATTCTTTTCAAAATTCCTCGGAATCAAATTAGTGCTTAGTTTTTCCGCCAGAGGTTAGATGTGTATCTTATTGTTGTCGATTTCTCTACTTCTAAGAGTGTGATTGAAAAAAGCATTTCCTTGTTGGGAAGCGTTTTCGGTGCGAAATGTTTTTCATATAATTTCAAATTCAAGTGTGCTACAGCAATATCTACGGGACTAAAACCCGATTCAAAACTTTTTTTTGTCAGATTCTACTTTATTGTGCTGAAAAAGCCTTTTCAGCACAATAAAGTATTTATTAATACTGTCTGTTCTTAAAATAGACATTTTAAAGGGACAGCAACTTGCAAGATTTTTCAAAGCACCAAGTGCTCCATCGTCACTTATTTCAATATACATAAACAAAACAACGGATAAAAGCAAGAAGCATTTTGAAATTACGCGAGCACGTGATAACACTAACAAGGTTTACAATAAATTTAGTTGAAGTTTGGTCATGCATTAAAAGGATTCAACAAATAATACTATGAATTGCTATTACACATGCGAAGAAATATATACATACACAGAGGATAATTAATAAGTTGACATTAATCATCAAACTGTAAGTGAATTATTAGGAGTTAAGTGTTGTTGGAGATGAACATGCTTTTCTGGCTGCATTAACATGGCCTAGGGCACTGGAACAAAACGTGGAGTTTCTTCATTACAGCGGTCAGGGCTGTGCGATAAAATACATAGACTTTCTGTGAATCGGAGGGATCGCTTTGTACGATTTGAGCTCAGCACACTGACATTGGTCCAGTCTGGTCGGTAGGTACCTAATTAACTATTAACTAACATAATTCACTTATAGTTTAATGAATAATGTCAACTTATTAATTATCCTCTGTGTATATATTTCTACGCATATGTAATAGCAATTCATAGTATTATTTGTTGAATCATTTTAGCGCATGACCAAACTTCTACTATATTTATTGTAAACCTCGTTATTGTTATCACGTATTTGCGTAATTTGAAAATACTTCTTGTGCTTTTATCCGCTGTTTTGTTTATGTATATTGAAATACCTGACGATGGAGCACTTGGTGCTTTGAAAGATCTTGCAAGTTGCTGTACCTTTAAAATGTATATTTTAAGCACAGACAGTATTAATAAATACCTTACCGTGCTGAAGAGGCTTTTCCAATTGAAATAATGTTTAGCCCACGAAGAATCCTTATTAAAGTCAACGCCTTGTAAAGCTTCTATTTGAATTTGCTACCTTTTCGATCTATTTGTAATGACGGATCAGAAAGCAAAACTGTTCTTCAAATGTAAGCGCGCCTGGTAACTGAAGAAGCCCATCTTGCTTTTCTAATAAATTGCCGAGACCTTCAAATTATTCCTAAGTACTTATGGATACGATGCCATACAGTTTCTACACACGATAGAACTGGTATTCAGAAAGCAGAATATAAACGACTCACTGCCGAAATAAGAAGAAAGCGGTCTTATATAGATATTCTGCAACGTAACACGTATTCTACCTACAAAATTTTTATGGCTTGCACTCACCCTATTATTCAAGATAGAACAATGGTTTTATTTACGTCTAAACCTCTTCAGAGAGTTGCAACAATACAAGAAAGACACATAAGAAAACTGAGAAATCTCATTGCTGACAAGTTTGAATCAAACGAGAATCCGTCGAATATGAGCAAAAATACAGATGGTCTATATCAGACACAATTCTTAAACATGAGTAACCTAGTCCTTTACCACACACAGTTCCAGGCTCTAAAACGAGGACTAAAGTTTGCTTACCCAACAAACAAAGTTAATAAATGCCACCTTATTACGCAGAAGGAGCAATATCGTTGAAACTATTCCTCAAACTGAAAGAGAACATGTACGATATAAACTGGCAAAATCCGTACAAAAGTTAGCCAATAAGAATCTAACACCGGATGACCGTACATTTTGTGATGAGGTTAAACAGCTAAAGTTATTGAAGTCTGATAAAAATATCTCCATTTTAAAAGCTGACAAAACGCAGCAAATTGTCATCTTAAACAAAGCAGACTGTCATCTTAAACAGCCTCATCTACAGTAGCAGCAGTGGCAAAACTCAGAAAACATGGAGGCTCACCTGCAAATGTTGCTATGGATATACATGTATACCCTACTATAGGTCCCTGAATACCTGAACTATTTGGCCAAGTAAAGACTCATAAGGAGGGTTTTCCTGTACGCCCGCTTTTATCAGGATATGCAAGCCCAACCCGCCAGCTCGAAAGTGCTCTAGCAAAATTCCTCAAACCATTAACTACAGGTTCCTTTTACTCAGTTAATAGCTCTGTTAAGGCTACTGGCAACATTAAACAATTCTTACGAAACGGAAAGCCGTTTGTTATGGTATCACTCGATGTTGTCTCTTTATACTCCAATGTGCCGATTGCAGATGTACACTCCATTATTGAGAACCGAATATTGGCTGAATTCTTATACTATTAATGAAATCCAAGCAATTATCAATGCTCTACGTTTCGTACAGAAACACGCATTCTTCCTGTATGAAGGAACCATTTAACGCCAGACTGGAGGTGAGCCGAAGGATTCCCCACTTTCAGGGGTACTCGCTGAATTGTTAATGCATGACCTAGAAAACAAGGTTTTACAATATTTCCAACTCAAGCCTGGTCTCTACATTAGATTTGTAGACGACATACTTATTTTCTGCCAGCATCATAAAGACAAAATTGAAGAGTTTGCTAAAGAGCTCTCAAAACATTACAGTTCCATAAATTTTACCATTGAGCATGAAACTGATAATACGCTTCCATCCTTGGACATCTTACTAAAAGGGCACCCCAATACCAATTGTTTATCCTATACAGTGTACAGAAATCCTACAACACAATATGCTATTATTCCGCATAATTCATCGCATCCAAGAAAACAAAAACTAGCAGCTATAGAGTAAATGGTTCGAAGAGCGTTCACCCACTCCTCCAATATTCAGGCTAGAAGAAATGACTTAAATCACATCCAGATGATTACGATGGCGCATGGCTATCACAAAACGATCGTTGGAAAAATTGCTCAATCAGTGAAATGTCTAGTCAAAAGTTCCTTACAAAGGGAAACCAGAGTTACAAAATATGTTGGCACTGTGGACTATATACCTGAAGTCGCTACAATACTAAAGAACATATGCCAAAAACACCACATTGCATTTTGGGAAAGTACGAAAAGTATTCGAACCATCGTGCAAAACGACCGTGACCAAGTTTCCACACTCAACAGACATGGGGTTTACAAAATACCCTTAATTCCTGTTGACCCAGAAGATCCAGCAATAGCATATATAGGATCCACTGCACGCCCATTGCGCACAAGACTATATGAGAACAAGTACTCAATTACTAAGAACTCTGATGCTACCTCTCTTGCACGATTAGTTAACAGAGGTACCTACCGACCAGACTGGACCAATGTCAGTGTGCTGAGCTCAAATCGTACAAAGCGACCCCTCCGATTTGCTGAAAGTTTATGTATTTTATCGCAAAGCTCTGAATGCTGTAATGAAGAAACTCCACGTTTTGTTCCAGTGCCTTGGGCCATGTTAATGCAGCCAGAAAAGCATGTTCCTCTCCAACAACACTTAACTCCTAATAATTCACTTACAGTTTGATGATTAATGTCAACTTATTAATTATCCTCTGTGTATGTATATATTTCTTCGCATATGTAATAGCAATTCATAGTATTATTTGTTGAATCCTTTTAGCGCATGACCAAACTTCCACTATATTTATTGTAAACCTCGTTATTGTTATCACGTGCTCGCGTAATTTGGAAATGCTTCTTGCTTTTATCCGTTGTTTTGTTTATGTACACAGTGCGTCAAAGAAGTTTTAAGACTGGCGCTAGATTTCAGCCTACAGTGGCGCCACCAGTGTAATCGCTAATGAGTTATAAACCGTGACCATCTGCTTGCTTTCTGCCAAAAGTACTGCGCAGTTGTTAAAGTAACTTAAACGAAACGGCCGTTCATTAGGGAAGTAAAATTTTTTTCATGTTGAATTATTAAGATGGAACAAAGGGCTGTTATTAAATTTAACGCAAAGTTTGGTAAAAGTGCCTCGGAAACGTACCAAATGCTGAAACAAGTTTACGGTGGGTTTTGTTTAAGTAGATCAAATGTTTTCCTGTGGCACAAACGTTTCTTGGACGAAAGAGAGACGCTAAAAGATGATAAGCATACCGGAAGACCAAGTTCATTTAGGACACCTGGGATTATTGAAAAAGGGCGTGATTTCGTGGCAAACAATCGATGTGCGTCACTAAGAATGATGGAAGAGTTTTTAAACATCAACAAAGAAATTATTCGAACCATCCTGCATGAAGATTTGAGCAAAAAAAGTCTGTGCTAAATTTGTTCCACACACGTTAACCAATGAAAAAAAATCAAGGAGAAGTGCACATTGCAGAGATATCATTTCAGCCGCTGAAAAAGATCCAAACTTCTTAAAATCGATTGTTACTGGTGATGAAACATGGCGTTTTCAATATGATCCTAAAACAAAGCGACAAAGTGCGGAATGGAAGTCAAACAACTCGCCACAAGCCAAATAAACAAGAAAAGTTCCATCGAAAATCAAAACAATGTTCATTACATTCTTCGATAGTAGGAGTATTATCCACAGAGAATTTGTTCCAAATGGACAAACAGTTACTGGTGAGTTTTATTTAAATGTTTTGAGACGTTTGATGGGCAGAATTCGTCGCATTCGTCCAGAATATCGAGATGAAAACAGTTGGTGTTTGTTGCACGATAATGCACCCAGTCACACCTCATTTCTTGTTCGTAGATTTTTGGCAAAAAATAACATTTGTGTGTTGAATCATCCACCATATTCGCCTGATTTAGCACCCTGCGACTTTTCTTTGTTCCCGAAACTTAAAATGACGTTAAAAGGGTATTTTTAATGATATTTCGACCATAAAAACAGCTTCGACGCGTGCTTTGGAGGAAATTCCGCAAAGTGAACTGGAACTAGCATTCGAATCATTAATAAAGCGCTGTAACAAGTGTATTGAAACCGGAGGGACTTATTTTGAATAACAAACCAAAACAAATTTTAATTTCTTGTTTCTATTTCATTTTACAGACCCAGTCTTAAAAATTCTTTGACGCACTGTGTATATTGAAATACCTGACGATGGTGCACTTGGTGTTTTGAAAGATCTTGTAAGTTGCTGCACCTTTAAAATGTCTATTTTAAGTACAGACAGTATTAATAAATACCTTATCGTGCTAAAAAGGCTTTTCTAATTAAAACTACTAGCTATGGTTACTATTTGCGCGTATTTTCTTCCCTAAATAATGCACAATTTCAACGCTAGGGGCGCAAACTTTTATTCTGTTTTTCTTAATATCTCTGCTTCTAAATGTGGAATTTAAAAAAAAATACCACCGGATACCATTTACCTTGTGGAACACTTTAGGTTTGTATTTGAGGAATTTTGTAGTTCACATTTTGGTAGCTAAATTGTGTTTCTGTACTTCTGTCCTCTTTAACTAACGCACAGATTTCTAGCTAAGGGGCGTAAAGGTTAAAACATTTTTCTCGTTATCTGTGCTTCCACGAGACGTATTCGGGAAAAGTTGATTTTTCCTTAGCATGTTTTTTCCCATAAAGAAAGTTTTCGCCTATTTTAAACTATGCGGTTATGCAACATTCATCCGCCAGAAGGCGTAGAGTCATATCATGCTTCTTTCTATACTGCTGGCCACCCAAAATGCAACACCAAGGAGGAAGCATCCGATTGGCCTGAAATTCGCAGCATGCGTCGCCCGTGAGAGGACATGCAAACCATTAGCATTGCAGGGCATATGCAAATCATGTGCGCCCGGAACGCCACCGAGAAACACTATAAGAAGGGTGCACAGAAGGCCGGGTGTAAGTAGTGGAAGTGTGTTGTGCTGCCGAAGCTTCCTGATGCCTCGTCGCAGAATACGGCAGTCATTCCAGCACGTTTCGGAGTTCGACAGAGGACGAATAGTGGCTTATCACGATAGCAATTTATGGTACCAAGACATCGGCGCCCGTGTGGGACAACATACAGAAACAGTGAGGCGAGTATGGATTCGGGGAGTGCAGGAGAAACGAACGGACCGACGTGAGCGATTGCCGCAGCTGCGGCACACTACCAAACGAGAGGACCGGCATGTTGTGCGGCGGGCATTGACGGCTCGCACCGCCACATCACGAACGTTAGCGCAGGAATTAGGGTGTGTTGCGCAACAACCTGTGTCAGCACGTACCGTTCGACGTCGTCTGCAGGAGCGTGGACTTGTCGCACGGCGCCCATTGCTCTGATTACCATTGACGTTACACCACCGGCGAGTGCGGCGGCAGTGGGCCGTTGAACACCGCACCTGGACTATGGAATGGCACGACATTGTCTTCCCCGACGAATCCCGCTTCTGCCTGCAACACCACGATGGTCGGATCCGCGTGTGGCGGCACCGCGGAGAGAGACTGTATGGCGCCTGCATTATCCATCGCCATACCGGTCCGTCGTCTGGCGTTATGATTTGGGGCGCAATTGGATGGGACACGCGCACTCTTCTGGTACGCATCGCCGGTACGCTCAACAGCCACCTCTACATCTCCGACGTCTTGGAGCCTGTAGTCCTCCTTTACCTGCAAGACTTGCCAGCGGCAACGGTTTCAACAGGACAATGCGCGCTTGCACGTGGCACGCATCGTGCAACAATTCTTCACGGCCCATCAGGTGTCACTGCTGCCGTGGCCAGCCTGTTCTCCCGATAAGTTGCCCATCGAACACGTCTGGTCGCTGATCAGCAACCGAGTGGCCCGACAAGCACCACCCGCGGCTACGCCTGATGAACTGTGGCAACGTGTGGAAGCAGCCTGGACCGACATACCCCAAGCCCACATCCAACGCCCCTTTCGTTCGATGCCGCGGCGTGTAGCTGCCGTTATTGCCAGCCATGGGGGCCACACGAACTATTGATGTCTGCGTGTTCCGCAAGTCGCACGGGCCTGTAAGCTTAATCGTTTCATCTTTGTATCTGCTGTTATGTGTCCAGTAAATCTGGCTTTGCTATTTCGTGTCCTTCTTGGTGTTGCATTTTGGGTGGCTAGCAGTGTATATCTCTTCTTTTAACTGTTCGATTTGAAAATCTCTTTGTCTCTGATATTCCTTCTGCTATGAGAAACTTTTTGTAGCCCGTTTGTTAATTGTCGTACCATACACGGTGATTGATAAGTATTGTCGGAATTTCAGTGGAATATAATGGAAAAACGGGAAACAACAAACTAAAACCTCAAACAGAATATGACAGATGTTCACTAAAAGTTTTGTTACCTGTAGAATCGATACATCAGATTGTTAAACCACATCGATATACGTGCCTTTCGTGTCACGTAAGATATCTAAGCGATAATCAATATCCCGCCAAGTGTTCGCCAGCATTTGCAACGTTACTGTTGCTATCGCAGTACCAATTCTGGTCTTGAGGTCATCGAGGGTGGTCACAGGGGTCTGGTAATCGATGTTTTTCACGCATTCCCACAGGAAGAAATCCATTGGATAAATATCGAGTGAGCGCGGAGGACACAAACGGGTCCACCACGCCTAACCCTGCGCCCAGAAAAATGCAAGTCAAGAAATTCTCGGAAAATAACATCCCAATTTGGCGGTGCTTCATCGTGTTGGAAAACCACATTGGGCTACCGATCTTCCAACTGAGGCAAAAGATATAGCTGTAGCATGTCCAGATAGGTAACTGCTGTCATTGTTTTCTCCATAAAGGAAAAGGACCCCAACACTTCCGAACAGATGTTGTTCGACTTCTCGAATGGCGTGAGGGTTTTTAGAGCCCCATATTCTGCAGTTATGCCGATTTACCCTCCCTGAGACGAAAAACGTTGCTTCATTACTAAATATGCATGTCCGCAGGCAATGTTCATCAGCTTCGACTTTGGACAAAATGTCTTGGAAACGCCGGGGTTTATCGTACCGCTGTAAAGCCTGTACAGTCTTCAGTTTATACGCACGGAGTTCTAGGCGATTATGCAGAACCCTCCAAATAGTCGTTTGTTGCATACCTAACTGCGACACAGCTCGTCTCGTTGACTTTTGAGGGCTTCGAGAAAAGGCTTTCTGGACGTTCGTCCTGCGAAGTGTTTGATCTTCCAGCTCCTTTTTGATGTTGCATACTACCAGTCTTTTGAAACTGCTTTAACCAACGTCGGAGACCACTAACGGAAGGTGGAGCTCGGCCATAATGCGTTCTGTAACGACGTTGCAGATTCGAAGATCCAAAGTACGCAAACTGCTTTTCCTTGAACAGTCGCCATTTTGAAGTATGACGTCAATTCAGCGGGTACTGTGTTGCCACATAAAACTTTCCGCTGTGAACTTGTTTATGCTGTAGACAGTTTTATTTGGTCGTTTTGTGGTTTGACCATACCAAGCCACCGAAACCTCAACAAGAATCATAAATCACTTTTTAGCCACAACTGGAAGAATTTTAAGCCACTACTGGAAGTAATTAGCTGTTTCTATTTCTGGATGTTTCTATTGATTGTAGAAATCCGGTCGATTTCTTCTTCTAACCGGTTCCATTGACTTTGAATAACTTTGATAAATTGTATTCAGGTCGGAAAGGATTCAAAATACGTGCTCATTACAACCGAAAATTCGGTGTCATCTTACTTGTTTACAGAAATATAACACAATAACGTCACTATGGTTCAAATAGCAAAATGTTCTCAAGAACGTTTCGATTTATTATTAACGTTTCGATCATTTATTATGTTCCACCGTCTCAATTAGTTGCGGACATGCCAACAAAATTATTAGAATTTAGGCTATCCGTTCAGTGCCATCTTTCAGTATCAGTGAAGCTCTATTTACCTATTATGCAGTAAACACTCAGGAAAAGAGCTTTAATAATAGAACATGTTGTGACAAGATGAGGAGTAAACATTCCTATGAAAAAAATTAATTGGGCATTTTTAACCATTCAATTTGTGCTCATCTATCTGAGTTACTTCACAATCATAAATATGCTTTCTTCTCGATAGAGGGACAAAATAAAATAAAATTAAATTAAGATAGCAACCTTTCGCCTGAAAGTTGCACTTTAGCGCTGCGTCTTCCATAAAATTCTACTTACCTAACTAATGCCCGGATTAGTAAGACTCACGTGGGAATTCTGCAGTCTGAGCACGTCAAGCAACCACTTCTGCGAGGGCGGGCGCACGTAAGCTGTTGTCTCATTCTCAGAGGCCTCCGTTTTTCAGCAGCGCAAATACATAGAATGCCCTACTCTTAAGATGCGAAGCAAAGTCGCTTGTATTTGACATATAATAACGAGCAGTTCTGTAATTTTTTGTTCGTGAAGCCCTCTTCAGAACACTGACTGATCCAATAAAAACATTCATGATGTGATACCTTTCTACCTCTTTGGTTTATTATAGCTTGCTAAGAAGCCAATTTTTGCATTATTGTTCTTCTTTTCACTCAAGCATTGCTGCACAAATTCAAGCGACTGCATCATGTACAATGTGTACAATAATTAATGCTCTAGACATTGTTTTAGTTAAGCTTTTATATTGAAGCTGGGCTTCTGTTAGTGCGTGTAATATTGCTAGAGCACCTTTTTATTCTCAGTTATTTTTTTTGTTTTATACAACTTTGTCAGCAAATAAGCTTGAAGGAAACTACAAAAAGCTTTCTTTTCTCTTCTTAGCTTTCCTGGTTACAACCTCCATGCTTCTTTCAGTTATCTTCAGCTTTTGTATGTCTTTTTACCCTTTCCAACCGTAGGTTGAAGAAGCGTTTTTGCTCCAGCTTTGTCCATCTGTCTGTCGGCATGATAACTCGCGTAAAAATGGTTCGATTTCGATAAAAATTTAGTATGTGGTAGGAGACAACCTGGGAACTAACCCCATTGAAAATGGAAGAAATGGGGTCACAGGTCAGGACATAGAAGCGAGATCCATTCCATCGCCCTTATGCGTAATAACTTACGTAAAAATGCTTCAACTGCGACAAACCTTTATCATGATGTTTCGGAGGTATACTGAACCGGTTCTGTTGAATATCATCGAAATGGGGTCAAAGGTCAGGGCACAGGTGCGAGATATATTCCACAACCATTATCCTCATAACTTGACTAAAATGCTCTGCTGCGACAAAACTTTAGTACGTTTTTCAGGAGGTACACTGAACCAATTCTGTTTAATGTCATCGAAATGGGGTCAAAGGTCAGGGCACAGGAGCGAGATTTACTCCACAGCCATTATGCTCATAACTTGAGTAATGATTTCTGGTATGTTGAAAAGCTTATCATAATCAATGCATTGCATGATTTTACTAACTTGTTTAGTTGAGGTCTCTGCTCGATATGTAAAAACTGGAAGGATGCATTATGTGTCAAAGACATCGACCCTAACAAAAAAGACATACAGAAGCCGCAGGCTACTGAAACAAACATGGAGAGGTGCATGCTTGGGGTAACCAAAAAAAAATAAGAAGATATACTGGCGGGTCAGGAAAATAACATGAGTGGAAGGCAAACATGGTCACAGGGAATCTCCTGAAATAGCAATGGACTAGAACTAACCACCGATGGACTGCTAAAGTATTAGACTGGACACAAAGGTATACAGAAAAAACCAGAAGACCACGTGGAAGATATGTGGCTGAAATTTGAAATCATGCTGTAGTGACACGGAGAAGACTTTCTCAAGACAGACATTTGTGGAAGAAGCTTGGGATACCTTCGTCCAGCAGAGGATATCTCATGTTTGATGATAATGATGATGATACAGTATACGTCACTTTCGTTCTGAGTGAGTCAAACAACATACATACAATGTGATCCATTTGCGTAGGGATAATTTTAAAAATTTTGTAGTATGTCTTGTAAGAGATATAATAAGTCAATATTTGACAAAAAAATTAATTTTATGAATGATAGTTTGTCTAGGCCTCCCCCTTTGTGGACTCCGCAGAGTTCATGTCTGATGGTCAATCCTTGTCACGTGTTTTCTAATATCTGCGTAGTGATTTGTGCGAACGTTACAGAAATTTTCACCTTTAAGTCATCCAGGCTTTAAGGTCGTTGTGTGAAGATGATGTTCTTCACCAACCCACACAAAGAAATCGGGTGTGGAGGGTGAGATTCGAGGAGTTTGCAGGCCAAGGAATAGGGCCGTCGCGGCCACACCAGGTGACATTGAATGTATTGTGGAGGAAGTTCCTGACTTCCGGTGACCAACTGGATGGAGCCCCGTCTTGCTGCAAAATGGTATCGTTATCCAGTTGTGGTACCAAAAAGATCTGTAACATGTTTATGTATGAAACTCCCATCTCTCCTCTCCCTTACGGCAGAATTGCACCTCGTACTGCAGCGTTCGCACAAATCACTCCGGAAATATTAGAAAACACGCGGCAATAATTTATATCGGGTATGAAATTGAAGGGATCATGCAGTAGGCTAGACAAACTCCCATCCATAAAGGTAATTTCTGCCAATTATTGACTTATTATATCTGTTCCAAGCCATACCACAGCATTTTTAAATTATCCCTACCCAAACGGATCATGCACCTTGTATTGCCATCTGTTAGTGATAACTTGCACTAAACACTGGAACAGAAGAAAATGTACGTGCTTATCACGTTCATCTGCCTGTATAGGTATCAAATCTGCACATGTATTAGTACAATTTAAAAAATTGTTTTTTAATATTTTTCTTTTGATAACCTCGCCGCTAGAGGGCAGAAGCAGATGCTATTGAATTCAAATAATATTTTATTCCATAAAGTTTTCTCTACAAAATCTTACTGGCCGTCTAGCTAGACGAGTGGCTCGAAGCGCTGTCTTCTAATCGTTCGTCCGAGACAGGTCAGATCACAAATCACGGGTGAGGCCTGGATAGAGTGTCTGGCTTACGGCACTGTCCCTTGCCCATTCGTAGAGCTAGTGGCCCGAAATTAGGGACGGATGACACTTATAGCTTATTGAGACGCAGTATCTTATTGAAAAAATTACCCTCTTCCTTCCGATATATTTTGCCGTGAAAACTACTCTGCGTACAGATTCTATTTCAAATGATATGCAGTTTTTCCGCCAGGGTAGGTAATTCGCATTTTATTCTCTACTATATCTCTCCTTATACTGGTCCCATTTTAAAACTCCATTCTGCATCCCACAGTGATAGTCGTGAAAAACATCTTGCATATATTTTCTGAACTTTTATAACCACTAGAGGGCGTAAGCCAATATTTTTCTTTTCAATGGTATCGCCGCTTTTAAAACCCCGACTGAAACAAAATCGCTTTTTATCAGATTTAGAACATTTCTAAGACTTGTATTTGAAAAATTCTTTTTGCAATGGTTGCCATTGATATACATATATCCCAATATCTATTAATGCATTTTTCTGCAGCTTGGTGTTGATCCGGACATAATCCCGACAAGCCAAAGTTCCGACAACCCAAAATTCAGGCAACACTAAAATCCCGACAACCCAAATTCCAAATTTCAGTATTTCTTATTATAATAAATCAAATAATTGATCAAATATTATTATATAAATATTGATCAAATAATCTTATTAGCTAAAAATAAAATAATTCTATTAGCTAAAAGTAAAATATCACGTCAAAAAGAATTTGAAAGATTTCAGTATTTCCAAATTTCAGTATTTCTTTTTATAATAAATCAAATAACTGATCAAATATTATTGCATAAATATTGATCAAATAATGCTATTAGCTAAAAATAAAATATCATATCAAAAAGAATTTGAAAGATTTCAGTATTTTTTATTATAATAAATCAAATAATTGATCAAATATTATTATACAAATATTGATCAAATATTATTATACAAATATTGATCAAATAATGCTATTAGCTAAAAATAAAATATCACGTCAAAAAGAATTTGAAATATTTCTGGGATTTTGAAAGATTTCTGGGATTCCAAATGTAACGTTTAATTAAGGCATGAGCTCATCAGGTGTTTCACTTTCGGGATTTTGGATTGTGGTATTTTGGATTGTGGTATTTTGGATTGTGGTATTTTGGATTGTGGTATTTTGGATTGTGGTATTTTGGATTGTCGGTATTTTGGATTGTCGAGATTTCAGCTGTCGGGATATTGGATGTGTCGGAATTTTGGGTGATCGGGATTTCGGCTGTCGGGATTTTGACTTGTCGAGATAGCATCTGTCGGGATTTTGACCCAGATCCATCTAGGTGACATAAATTTGCATTTCTCTTTCCAACCATATCTCCTCTTTTCAAAATCTGATTGAAAGAAAAAAACTGTTTTGCGCTGGATTTCATTCACGCGCATATCCCATTATCCTCTTTGCAGGGATCTTCCGCTGGAGGGCTTATATGTAAAACTGGTTTCCATACTTTCTATGCTTTTAAAAGTCGAATTTGAACATTCATTTTCCGTCGCATCGCTCCTGTAGAAGAATACTTTGCGTAATATTCCTACTTTTTATAGGGCTTATTCCTGCAGCTTAGTATGTCCGTTACTAAAATTTAACCCTTTAACCCGCTGGAACGAATTAACTCGGGGTTAGCAAAATTCGTTGCAATCAGCTTGAACGAATATTTTTGCTGCCTAAAAAGTGTGTAGAACGAGTCTAGAATAAGTGAACTTGTTCGTCAGAGAGCGATGCTTTTTCCTTAACTTATTGAAGTGGTCATTTAGGGGGATGATTGTCATTAAACGACCACCCCTAAATAACTACTTTGTTCTCAAAGAGGTCATTTAGGAGGATGACTTACACAAATCCTTTCTAACTGATTATCTGCTAAAAGGGCTATAACAACGTTGACTAGATTAAGAAAAGACAGAGTAAAGATGTTTGAGGCACTTGTTTCTACACAGTAGCACGTTGTCAGGGGGACAAGCCTTTCTGGATCAGGTCTAGAGTTATGGAGCAGAGAACAGAGGACTATAGAAGCGAGATCTTATCACTGGCCATAAATTTATGTTCAATACTGCTGAGGTGAGAGGAGTAAAAGTATTGTTTTTCCGTAGCTTTCGTAGAATCCAGTTGCTGTGTAAACAATTTCTGTTTGAGAAGCTTAGAAAAGTTTGGGCACCATATAATTCAGAAACATCGACCGGTTACTCTGAATTATGAACAACAGTCTGTGTAGATTTTCTTCTTGAAATGATTTAACGTTTTTAATTAGGTGGTGCAAAGTTATGTTTTCTTTTCTCCGATTTCTCTACTTCAAAGAGCCCGATTTTAAGAAATTATTTTTGCTTCGGATATCTTTCATTTTGAGACACATTTTGTGCACTTTTTCTGGTTTTTCATAATACACAGTCTTGCCGTTAGTGGGTCTAACATCATACGTGATTCTAGAAATCTAGTTGAAAATATTCTTTCAGTTCTGCGTACTATTAACTTATACTATTGAAAAAACGCACAGAATGTATTTATCATAAATAATGCGCAATTTTTTATCTCGGGCAGTGATTTTCATTTGGTAGTTCACGATATAAGTTCTGTAATGGCGCCTTAAGCAGTAAGGAATTGCACAATTATGTCACAAATACAGTATGTATTTCCTGTGTGACAAGCATGTGTGCATGTTTGAACATGATAGGTTTATTACTTCAGGGATTCAAAACTATGAAGGACAATCACACCTTTTGTAGAAACAAACGTTATATTGCCTTTCATTGTAGTATTAAAGCTGTTTTTTTCGTGGTTTTTTTTTTTTTTGTGACTATACCTCTCCCTAGAAGATTTTCAAATGAACTGGTTGGCAACTTTGGTTCTTCAGTAGAATTTCTGCGAAAGTGCAGTCGGTATGCCAGTAGCAAAAGAAAAGAAAGTAATGCTTTTCTTACAAAGGTAGTTTATATACTGAGTTAACTTTGCATTAGGAACACCTAGGTTCAGTCACTGGTGTCCGCTATTGTACCGAGGTTCTCCTGCCTCACGTGCGTCTGTTTAGAGGTGCTGTAGGTCCTGAGTTCCTCTTCATGGACGACAAAGCTACACCTTATCCTACAGTGGCTGTCGCAGAGCTGTTGGAGAGTGAAGATATTCAACGCATGGATTGGACCGCAAGGTCCCCGGACCTACATCCAATCGAACACGTGTGGGACCTTCTCGCGACACGCTTGGCAGCACGTCACCAGCCGCCAGCAACGATTCCGCAGCTGCGATTGGCGCTACAAGAGGAATGGGCCGCGATGCCTCAACAGCTCCTTGACAACCTCGTCCTCAGCACGGACATACGTTGTAAATCCTGCAACGCAGTCACGGTTGATCATATCCCCCATTAAAGACTGGATTTTTCTTGGCAGCCGTCTGTTACATGGACGTTTCTGTCTTCTGTCCAGTTGTGCTCGAAGCTACCGTTTCCATAAAGTGCGTTTGCATCCTTTGGATTCCTTGTTTGGACGGTTTTGCTCACTTGTTCCATATTCTTACATCTTGGGGATCTTATGGTATGATTTGAGTCGATGTGGAGCATTTCTGCGCGACGTTACATTCGAAAAACCGTCTCGTCTTTAATTTTTGCTCGCCAGTGTACTTGTATATACAATAAAATCTTTAAATTCAACCAACGAATTTTAATTTGTATTAAGAGTGACTCTTCATATCAAGATCGTGCATTGAAGGCAACTACCTCGATTACTTTTGACTATTTCTGCACGAATTTGAATTCTTCTAGGACTAAATATTCGTAAAAGCATTTCATTTACTCTTTCTGCTTCACAATATGTATCGGAGGGATAATTAGTGAGGTCGTTAAAGATTAAATGCTTGCACAGAAAAGTTGCCACTTAAGCAAAAGTTCCGATTCGTTAAGTAAAAATTCGTAGAGAACGAACCAATTAAGGTAAATAGTAGCAAGAACCCCAGTGTGAGGATCGCTTTAAAAATTAACCAAGACGACGCATTTCTTCCTTCATTGTGTGAGCTCGAAGCGTTTTCACCCGCAATACGAACAATGCAGTATATCTGTTTGTATATCTCCATAATGATGTTTTTCTCTTTGGAAATACCTTTCATTTCTAATTCCAATGCTATTTCTGAAATCATTAATTCACTTTGCTGCACGAAAAGGTGCAAATTTATCTCTGCATTACAAACATTGGACGTGTAACCTTGGGCGTTGTTTGCGGATAAATGGAATGCGAACGATTACTTCTGGATGACTTATGATCTCGTGGATTAATAAAATCTAGTGTTTGTCGGTTTTTGACATAGATAATTAGTTTACCCCGTGGGCTGGGTAGAGAGGCCCATACGGCAGCTCACAGACTTCCCCCTTTTCTGAAAACAATGAAAAGTTTACTTAAATTAAAGCAACTAATAAATTAAAATGCAACAGATCTCCAAGATGTTTTTCCAGATACCTCTGCTTCTCTGATGAAGGAAACAATGAACTTACAACATTTTCTTTGCTTGATTGAAGATTTAACAACTAGAGATGAGCTCGGGCCCGGGCTCGGACGGACTCAGAATTCATTAACTACCGAAAAACCCAGGCCGGTGCTCGGAATTACACGTCTTAAATTTCATTACTGTAATTAATTCAACACGTGAAATTCCGAGGCCGGTTGAACTACGCGTGTTGAATTTCATTGTGGATTTGTAACCATGGTGAAAGGATTTTCAATTTCCTAAGCTAGCTGCCATTGCAAGACAAATTTGTCTTAGCAAGACTTGCATTACGCATTGTTCAAAGCTATGGACCAAGAATGGATTTGTTTAAGGAATTCTGGTACCGAAACACTGGGAAAAATCACATTCCCATTTTTTTGTATTTTATTAAAAATCAAGAATCTTATCTTTAAAATGATGTATTAATTTCCAAAATTGTGCACTTAGAAGTATTGTTATTTATTTTTAGCACGTCTTTTGTAAAAAAAAGATCGTGCTTATGTTACCGGTTTGTCCGTCAGTCCGTCCGTCTGTACCCACGATATCTCTGCAACTATTAGCCCGATTTGAAAAATTCTTTTTTGCATTATGAAACTTGAAATATGCGAATGATGATCCTTTATTTCATTTTTTTTACGATGTACAATTTCAACGCTTGGGGGCGTAAAAGCAGATGATGTCGAATTCAAAAATACGTTTTATTCCACATATTTGCTTCTAAACATCCGATTGAAAAAATTCTTTTACCTTTCGATTCCATTTATGTCGAAGAGTATTTTAGATATGGTTACTTTTTCAGATTACGCATAGATTTTCCGCTAGGGGGCGTAAAAGTAAGTTACATTTTTTTCGATAACTCTTCTTCTAAAACTCCGATTTGAAAATTATTTTCTTCAGCGAATACAGCTCGTGATGAGAAATCGTTTGCACATAATTTCTAATTTTTGTAAGAAAAATGGCTTTTCCACCAGGGTGCGTAAATCTTAATTTCCGCTTCTGATGTATTTGCAGCAAAATATGAGCTTCTAAATTCTCGATCGAAAAAAACGTCGTTTGTAGACCGATACTACTCATGTCGACAAACTTTTTAGAAACATTTTCTTCTTAAAATAATGCATGGTTTCTACGCCAGCGGGCGTAAGTGTATATCTTTTCTTTGTCAATATCTCTACTTCTAGGAGTCCGCATCACTAGTGTAAAGTATTTTACTCTTCACTATTAAACTAGTGATGCAAGTAAACATCGATGGAATGTGATTTTTAATTGATGAAATTTTTTAAACTTCAAATTAAATTACTGGTGCAGTGAGTACAAGGAACATCGGTGGAATAGAGTATTTTATCAACATGTATGTAGTGATTTTAACATTAAAAGAACTGTAACCATAGTGCAATAGTGTGTGCGCAATAATGTACATAAAAGAAAATATTAAAATCAAAAAAGTCTCATCTACCAAGGAATTATCATGGGAATATCGCGACATGTGTTGAGAATCGTCAATGAATCCACAAGTAAGAGGAATGACACACCAACAATGTGACTATTACACTTCCGTAATAGCTTTGAATTCAACATTAAGATAGACGGGCAGATCAGTAAGCCTGAGCTTTACGTTTTATTTTCCGTTCGCCCACGTACTAACATGCGTCTGTTTGCAGCTGCAGAAAGATGTGATTAGGAATGTCATTGCTGAGCTACATGAATTCCACTGTAAACGATTAGCATTTGTTAGAGCCGTGATCTGCAAAAACTGCTCTTGATAATGCTAGTTGGGTATATTTATTAGGTGTACAAATAAATTTTAAAGCGTTTTTTGTGGGACGTATAAGCTAATTTACATATGCGACATTCCCCCGCGTTGTCGTCAAGTGACTATAACTGGTTCAGAGCATAAAATGTGACACAGAAGTTTGTCCAAAAGTCAAACGCACTTGCACATCGGCAGGTGAAAGATGAAAAGCAATACTGCATTTATTCGACACTGCATTCGTTACGAATTTCATCAAGGAAAACGTTCTGCAAAAGCATGTGCATCGATTTGTTCTGTTCTGGGGGAGAATATTGTGTCGAAAAGCAAGTGTGAGTTTTTGTTTAGACGGTTTAAAGCAGTTGATTTTGAAGTTAGCGATCGAGAACGTAGCGGCGCCCCGCAGAAGGTTGCACATGACAAACTGCAAGCATTGGTCGATAAAGATTCGTCTCAAACGCAAAAAGAACTAGCTGAACAACTGGGGTTAACTCAACAAACCATTTTCAATCGTTTATGGGCAATGGGAAAGATTCAGAAGGAAGGAAAATTGGTGCCACATGACCTGAGCCAGAGGAACAAGGATGAGAGTGTCATGAAGTGTTTGAATCTGTTGAATAAACTACACAGAAAGTCTTTCCTGTGGAAAACCATTACGGGTGATTAAGAGTGGATATGGTACGACAATCCCAAATGCAAAAAACACTGGATAGACCCCGATGAAGCAAGGACTTTGGCACCGAAACGCAATATTCACTCCAAGAAAGTTCTGCTGTGCATCCGGTGAGATACGAAGGGTGGGCTCTATTATGAACTATTGGAACAGGGTCAAATTGTTACTGCTGATCGCTATAAGCAACAGTTGCTGCGATCGAACCAGGAAATGTGTCGGAAACATCCATTCACAGGCAAAGGATTGCGTCCCGTGAAATTACTGCATGACAACGCTAAGCCGCATGTCGCGAAATCGGTCAAGGAAACGTTGTTGACGCTTGGCTGGGAAGTATTGGAGCACCCGGCGTATAGTCCCGACATAGCCCTTTCAGCCCTTTCAGACTATCATTTGTTCCGATTGATGCAACATGGTTTGTCTGCTGTAAGATTCCGGACCTATGACAAAGTGCAAAATGGGTTGACGATTTTTTGACGATTTCATTGCGTCACAGAACGAACTATTCTTCATGGCTGGAATCCGTCAGCTGCCCGACCTATGGCGGAAGGTGTTAGATAATGACGGCTCATATTTTGATTCGTAAAGGTATTGTTGTTTTCTCTCAAATTACCTGTTGCGTTGTCTTAAAACGCTTTCAAACTTATTTGTACTCCTAATACAAGCATTTTCATTCAAGAGCGTTCTGCTGCATTATATAAATATTGGAAATTTTACAACAATAAATGGTGGTTACATAGAATAGGATGAGTATTATTATATCAGTCTGTCAGACAGAATGGGGGTGGACCGAACGAGAGTCTGTGGAATATGTTTCCAAAGTATTTCATGTGCACGACATCAGATACTGTATATGCATCATGCTGTCAAAGAAATACACTATATACCAACAAGTAATTGGACACCCCTGCAATAGACGATATCTGCGGTCCTGATACACGTCACGGCCACCGCCGTTAAATATCGTGTGAGAAACAACAACGCAACCAGTCGCATGCAAGCTGCCACGCAGTTCGGAGCTCTCTGATTTCAAGAAAGGTGTAATCGTCGGGTATCACAGAAATGGCCGATCCATACGTGAAAAATCCAGCGGGTTGAAGTACCCAAAATGGACAGCAGCCTACGTGATTGGCAAGTGGAAGATGATAGGTGACTGTCGGAATGTGCCCCGACCCGGCAGACCCACAAAACGGGGAGTTAGAGACCGACGGGTGCTGGCCAGACAAATTCGGAAGAACCGCACCAAATCGATGGGCCACATCCGCGAGGAGTTTTAACAGGCATCCGGGAGTGTTATTTCGATGAATTCTATCCGTAAGGAAGCCCATCTGCTCGGTTATCATGGACGTGCTGACACCCACAAGCCTTTGATCACCAAGTCTAATTGCGCTGCTCGGCTAACGTGGTGCAAAGAACGTCGACAGTGGACCGTTGAACAGTGGAAACAGGTTCTCTGGAGCGACGAATCAAGGTTCACCCTCTACCGTTCGGTTGGAAGGGTCTGGGCTTGGCGTCTGCCAAAAGAACGCCTCCTGCCGGAATGTATTGTGCCAACTGTGAAGTTCGGCGGCGGTGGAATTATGCTATGGGGGTGTTTCTCCTGGTATGGCACGGGACCCTTGGTCGCAATTCCCGGTAGACTCAACGCCGAGACTTACTGCACCATTTTGGATTACCATGCGCTTCCTACGTTGTGGCAGTTTTACGGGGTGGACCCATGTTAATTTCAGGATGACAATGCCACCTATCGTGTTGCGAGGTCCACCATGGCTTGGCATGGTGACAATGGGGTTAATCAAATGGACTGGCCTGCGCAGAGCCCGGACCTTAACCCTATAGAGCACCTCTGGGACGAGTTGGAGCGTCGACTTAAGGGGTGCCCCCACCGTCCGAAATCGGTGAAGGAACTGACCTTTCTTCTCCAAGCCGAGTGGAAGAAAATACCGCTAGCCGTCGTACAACGCCTGGTTGAGAGTATGCCCTGGAGAGTCGCAGCTGTAATCGCCGCTCGTGGAGGATCCACCAACTATTGAAGGTGAATAAACTTCGTTTCCCTTTGCTATCACAGGTGTCCAATTACTTGTTGGTAGATAGTGTATAATGGTCCATTGTCGAGCACTAAGATCTACCTGAAAATTTAACTCTGATGCAGATAATAAAACAGCTTGCTTTTGTTCCATGAGACGAATGAGCATGTTTAGCTGAGAATGCCATGTAGTCGGTTCGTCTTGTATCAAACGATGGGGTTTAAGACTTAGCTTAGCTTGAGAAGCTCGTAAGACTTTCATGGCTTTAGAAGAGTGGTTGAAATGTCCCACAATACTCCGGCAGGTTCACATCATTTCCTTAATTTCACTCTTGTTCAGTAAACCATTTTTGACAATTAATTGAACTGTATGAGCAATGCATGGCAAGTGGTCAAAGGGGCGGCGTTCTAAAACTGCAACCATATTAGACCCATTGTCTCTCGTGAAACACATAACTTTATCTAAGAGATTCCATTCTTTCACAGTGTTGGTAATGAACGTTTCTATTGCAGGTGCTGTATGTGAAACTCCTGCAAAGGGAATACATTCTAAGCACAAGACTCAAAGTTTTCACCTATGAAGTGAAGTGTTAAACTGAGGTAATCGTCAGAAGATGTTGATGTCCACATATCTATTGCGACTGTAATAAACTCGGTTTTATCTAAAAGATTCTCAACTTTTCTTTTTTCTTCTTCCAACATCTCTGGAATTACCTTTTGGGAAAAGTGTTTCCTGCTTGGGATGATATATCTTGGCCCAACGTGGTTTATCAACTTTTTAAAACCTTTATCTTCTACTATGGACAATGGTTGGCTATCTTTGCTGATCATTTCGGCGACAAATCTGAAAATTGTTTTTGCTCTTTTGTCTCTAGGCTTAAAACGTTGCGCTTAATCAATAAATGGTTTTAGAGTCGGTTGGTTAGAAGATACTGCTTTGCGTTTTACTGGGGATGCTTGAAAAGGGCTTTGTTCTCTATAAGAAGAAGTTGCTGAACCTCGACTAGGAGTTGAACTGACTGATGCCAGACACCTAATGACAGCTGGATCATTTGGGTCATCATTGTCTTTCAATCGGGAGTCAACTCTGACAGCTAAAGGGTTTAAGGGTGAAGCTGGAGTCAGTAATAGGGATGGTGAACTCCTGTCTTTCAGTTCTTGAAATTTGGATGAATGTTTGGCTTTCAAATGTTTTCACATTGCTGAAGAAGGATGTGACCGTTTTCCTCTGGATATTTTTGCAGAACACAGACTGCAATTCGCAAAATTTTCATTATCCGAAATTTGGAAATAGTTCCAGATATTAGAAGATGCTTGAGATGATGTCATTTCGTGGGTTGACATTCGTTGAAGGTTATAGGCGATGTTATGGCTGTGTGGCAGGCACAAGATAAATCGCTCCTAAGTATGCAAAAAATGCTGTGGTTAGCAATAGAAACTGCGCAGAAATAAAAACAATAAAGCGTGAGAAACGCTGAGATTGAGACGAAAAATACGGACAGGATAACGCCGAGCGTATACCGTGTGCAAGTGAGACGCTGCGGAGAGTTGAGTGTAACTACACTGCTGGCCACCCAAAATGCAACACCAAGAAGGAAGCATCCGACTGCCTGAAATTCGCAGCATGCGTCGCCCGCGAGAGGACATGTAAACGATTTGCATTGAAGGGCATATGCAAATCATGTGCGCCCGGCACGCCACCGAGAAGCACTATACGAAGGGTGCACAGAAGGCGGGGTGTAAGTAGTGGAAGTGTTTTGTGCTGCCGGGCCTGTGCGTGGGAAGCTTCCTGATGCCTCGTCGCAGAATACGGCAGTCATTCCAGCACGTTTCGGAGTACGACAGAGGCCGAATAATGGCTTATCGCGACAGCGGTTTATCGTACCGAGACATCGGCGCCCGTGTGGGACGACATCCAGTCACAGTGAGGCGAGTATGGATTCGGTGGGTGCAGGAGGGACGGACGGACCGACGTTAGCGATTTCCGCAGCCGCGGCACACCACCGGACGAGAGAGCCGGCATGTTGTGCGGCGGGCATTGACGGCTCGCACCGCCACATCATGAACGTTAGCGCAGGAATTAGGATGTAATGCGCAACAACCTGTGACAGCACGTACCGTTCGACATCGTCTGCAGGAGCGGGGACTTGTCGCACGGCACCCATTGCTCTTATTACCATTGACGTTACATCACCGGTGTGTGCGGCGGCAGTGGGCCGATCAACGCCGCACTTGGACTACGGAATGGCACAACATTGTCTTCTCCGACGAATCCCGCTTCTTGCCTGCAACACCACTCTGGTCGGATCCGCATGTGGTGGCACGGCGGCGAGAGATTGTATGACGCCTGCATTATGCATCACCATACCGGTCCGTATCCTGGCGTTACGGTTTGGGGCGCAATTGGATATGACACCCGCACCCCTCTGGTACGCATCGCCGGTACACTCAACAGCCACCGAACCATCTTCGACTCTTTGGAGCCTGTAGTCCTCCCTTAGCTGCAGGACCTGCCAGCTGCCACGTTTCAACAGGACAATGCGCTCCCGCACGTGGCACGCATCGCGCAACAATTCTTCACGGCCTACCAGGTGTCACTGCTGCCGTGACCCGCCTGTTCTCCCGATATGTCGCCCATCGAATACGTCTGGTCGCTGATCGGCAACCGAGTGGCCCGGCAAGCACCACCCGCGGCTACGCCTGATGAACTGTGGCAACGTGTGGAAGCAGCCTGGACAGACATACCCCAAGCCCACATCCAAAGCTTCTTTCGTTCGATGCCGCAGCGTGTAGCGGCCGTTATTGCCAGCCATGGGGTCCACACGAACTATTGATGTCTGCGTGTTCTGCAAGTCGCACGGGCCTGTAAGCTCAATCGTTTCATCTTTGTATCTGTTGTTATGTGTCCAGTAAATCTGGCTTTGCTATCTCGTGTCCTTCTTGGTGCTGCATTTTGGGTGGCCAGCAGTGCAGAAACGCTGAGCTGTAGACAGAGTAAACTGAGTCATGTGCACGACGCGGCTCAAGGTCACACTCCCCCTCCGTTCTCACGCTCGTTACCTCGGCACCGGCTACCGGGACAGAGATAAGGTATGGAAAAGTCACTTTTCCAACTATACTTGATGTATGGTGGCTAAGGCACTGTCCGATGGGAAACGTCAGTCGCTTCGGCGGTTGCTCTCTGTTCTGGGCTGAACAATTCCTTCACTGTTTGTTGCATCCGGTTTGGAAATAACGAGGTATTTCAAATAGCTGTGTTCACAATGTAGAGTTCTTCGATTGTTTTCTAATGTCAGAACTCGTCATACTGACAAAATTAATGCACACAATTTACGTGGATTAGGAACATCAAGCAGACGTCATCCCTCTTTCCACTTTTATAAGTGAGTCACGGGAAAATTCTGTGGTGCAGTGGTAACATGTCCGGCGCGTAACTGGAAGACCCTGGGTTCGATTCTCCGTGGCGGCCGATGAGAATTTTTCCGTGATTCACTTATAAACGTGGAATGAGCGATGACTTCTGTTTGATACTGACAAAAATTTGAACAAATATTGCTCTAGAACGAACACCAAGCGCCAAGTTTTTTAGTTTAAGATTCGAAAGATTCGAATGCCGAAAAAAGCGCGAAGATTCGAGTTTTTGAATCTCGAATCCGAGGATTCGAATGTCCCATCCCTATTTAAAAGCAATACACTTCTCCCCGACAAAACTTTATGGATTTAGAAATGATGAATTGTTAAAGTCCAAATTTTAGGCATTTAAAACTGGCGAATTCCTAATGTCCGACTTTCAGACTCTTAGAAGAAGTAAATTTCCCCAAACTATTCTCTTCCCCCACCCCAATATCCCCCTCCCCCACTGAAAGAAAAGAAAAGTAATTTTCTCACTCTGGCTGCTGCACATTGAAAAGTTACTGTTTTTTTTTAATTCTACTTCCAGGTATATAAAAGTGGGCAATTTCTCAACTCCAACTCTTAGACATTAAGTTATGAATTTTTCCTGTCCCATCCTTATACAGGAGATAATTTTTTTCACTTTAATTTTTAAATGTCACAAGGGACGAATTATTAAAGTCTAACATTTAAACACTTACAAAAAATGTATATTTTCAAGCATGGCTTTTAAACACTCAAAAGCTGTGAATTAGTATAATACAAAAATGATTTAACGTAAACAGAGCGGGAAAGCAGTGTATCAGCAAAGGTAAGATTTGTTTGTTTGTTTGTTGTTTAACGACCACCGTGAGCAACTCGATGGGCTGTAATAAGCAGTCGCCCGTCCGTAATTTAGGCCACGGGTTCCAGGGCCGTAAGACAAACGCAACATCCACCCCTCACCGAGATTCGAACCCGGGCTCATCTCGGACGAATGATCAAAAGCCAGCTCTTAGACCAATGCACCACAAGGGCGGCAAAGTACGAAATGCAAAGGTCGTGACTTTCACGATTCTATTGTAACGTACTAGGAGATGTGACGTACCTGCCAGAAGGACGCACACGACATAAAGGCAGATAGTAGTCAGAACAAACGTCCGCGTAGCTCAATTGGTAGAGTGACTTATTCCGGAATGAGGGGATCCGGGTCGAATCCTGGCGTGGACAGAAATGACGGCGAAATTTACTTCGTTATAATGGCGCCCGAACTATCCGGATGACCCGACCGTTCAAAATATCGCATTGGTGTGATGTTCTTTCCACACCGCGAGATAGGAAAAATAAGAGAATCCTTTCTCCAGCACTTCAAAAAAAATAATAATAATAAGGGGGAGATGATGTAACGTACCAGGAGATGTGACGTACCAGCCAGAAGGACGCACACGACATAAAGGCAGATAGTAGTCAGAACAAACGTCCGCATAGCTCAATTGGTAGAGTGACTTATTCCGGAATGAGGGGATCCGGGTTCGAATCCTGGCGTGGACAGAAATGACAGAGAAATTTACTTCGTTATACTATGCATTTGAATGCTAAAATAATTCTTAGACGTGTATCATGGGGTCCACACAGGACAGAAAAGGTAATGCTATAAGGGTGTCACGACAATTCGTCGCGTGCGTCAATTCGTCGCCTGCGTCAATTCGTCGCGCGTCAATTCGTCGACTACGACAATTCGTCGCGCGTCAATTCGTCGACCACGACGATTCGTCGCGCGTCAATTCGTCGACCACGACGATTCGTCGCGCGTCAATTCGTCGACCACGACGATTCGTCGCGCGTCAATTCGTCGCGGACAAATTCGTCGACTGCGTCAATTCGTCGACCACGACGATTCGTCGCGCGTCAATTCGTCGCGGACAAATTCGTCGACTGCGTCAATTCGTCGACTACGTCAATTCGTCGCGTTTACAGATTTTGGTTACATACAAAACGAATTCAGGAAAACGTACGATTTCGAACGTCTTGCTCCCTGATCAAATTTATAAAGTTTGGACACGCAGACAGGATAGGAATATTACGTTTTTCTTTGGCACTAAAAATATTAGACGGTAAACGGTTTTTGGAACGGGGCAATGCCCGGTTGGTCAGAGCCCCCCATATACAAAATGTTCGTAAAATCTACAGTTTTCAATTCAAGACCACCAAATCTGGTATACTATCTCGTGGAATTCTAACTTAGACTGTAGACGGTTTTGGGAAGCGGTTGGAGAGGGGGGAGGTTACCCCTCCCCCTACAGAATTGCCGTAAAATATAGTTTTCAATTTAGAACTACCAAATTTGGTATATTATCTCATAGCGCCTAACTTAGACGGTAGACGGTTTTTGGAACGGGTAAGGGGCCCGGTTGGTCAGAGCCCCCATACACAAAATATTCGTAAGATCTACAGTTTTCAATTCAGAACCACCAAATCAGGTATCCTATCTCATAGTACTCTAACTTAGACGGTTGTCGGTTTTTGAAACGGGTCAAGGCCCGAGGATTCAGAGCCCCCCTCTCCCCATACATACAAAATTTTCGTAAAATCTAGATTTCATTTCAGAACCATGAAATTTGGTATCATGAAACTCTAAATTAGACGCTAGACGGTTTTGGGAAGGGGTTGGAGCCCACGGGGTCGGAGCCCCCCCCCTCATAAAAAAATTCGTAAAATCTACAGTTTTCATCTTAGAACCACCAAATTTGGTATACTATCTTATGGTACTCTAACTTAGTCGGCAGACCGTTTTTGGAACGGGTCAAGGCCCGGGGGTCAGAGCCCCCCACATACAAAATTTTCTTAAAACCTACAGTTTTCAATTCAGAACCACCTAATCTGGTATACTATCTCATGGTACTCTAACTTAGACGCTAGACGGTTTTTGGAAGGGGTTAGAGCCCGGGGGTCAGACCCCCCGAATAAAAACTTTTTCCTAAAATCTACAGTTTTCAATTTAGAACCACCAAATTTGGTATACTATCTCATGGTACTCTAACTTAGACGCTAGACGGTTTTTGAAAGGGGTTGGACCCCGGGGGTCAAAATCCTCCCCCCCGAAAAAAAACTTTTTCGTAAAATCTACATTTCAAAATTGTCTTTATTCTTCAAATAAAAATAGCATTTCTATGTACATGACAGTAGAATTCTGCCAGTAAATACAGTGGTATATACAACAACTGGAAAGTTCCAGTGAAACGTAAAACAAAATATTGTTAAAATCATAAAATTATTTCGCCCCGAAGGGCGATGGAGAGGCAGACAATAAAGCACGAGCGATGCAAATGAAAATGTATACTACAGTATTGTAGACAAGAAAAGACATGATGCTATACTATTCACAAATTCCAATTAAGTATTACTACCATACTCAAGATTAAATATGCACAAGGTACTAATTCACATAAAAGACCATGGGTGAGAAGGAACTAACAGGTGCAACAGTATTTAGAAATATGACAGAAATGGTAGAAACAATTAAGCACAAATACTTATTATATGCACAGAATTATGCAGTGACAAGAGAGAAATACGCTAAACGGACCCAGGAGGGCAACTTTAAAAAAAAAAACAGAAATCGAACAAGAATGCAATTCATAAGTGTCATATCATATGTACAGAACAATACAGTGACAAAAAAGAAAGCCGCTAAGCATACCCAGAAGGGCAGCTTCTCATAAAACAGAAATGTAACAGTGGTGCTACACTCAAAATTTACATCATATGTACAGAAGTATTCAGTGACAAGGGGGAGAATCGCTAAAAGTACTCAGAAGAGCATCTTCTTACATTAAATTATATACACAGGGACAATAAAATTTAAAAATATATTCAACATAATGTAAGGGACATTGCGTGTGCAGTAAACTGTGCAGAAGAAAGAATTATATACAACATAAAATACAACAAAATCGAAGAGATCATGGGAAACATGGTGAGCTATCTCCAATAGCACATAAAACAGAATAATCACAAATAGCAAATCATGTGGGTGAAAAAGGAGACTCCACCTAGGAGCCTCATACCACCAAAATTAATACGTAAAATCATGAGTTGTGACAGTGGATGTGGGCGACAACAAAAATCACACCTATAAGTTGAGATGTAGCTGCAAATTGTGGATATGGAACCACCCAGCCGATTGGGCCCAGGTGGATTGAAAAACGTTATCGGTGTTTGTTGAGGCAGCACGAGAGTGCTCCATTCGGAGACGAGTGGTTAACCGTGCTAGGAAGCGTCTCCGAATGATAGCACTTGCCTCCTGAGGAGGTGGAGTAAGAGCAGGGAGGCGTTGTTCAAGATGGAAAGCATATACAGTGAACTTCACAAGAAGAAAAATGTAACGGCACACAGGAGGCAAGTGAGTAGGTGGATGCTTAGTTTGGAGTAGCCAAGCACATGCAAGAAATGGTAACGATCGAGCACAAATTCGATCAGCAAGACGAAATGCTGTGTTTAGGACTGGCAGGAGTACGGGGCAGAAGAGGTATTGATGTTGGACGTCGCTGACTTCAGGGCAAAAGGAACAATGTGGAGAGGTGAGAAGGGTCATGCGAAATAGTACTGATGGGGCGGGGAGACGAAGGTGAAGAAATTGCCAATGGACATTGAGTTCAAGAGGGGAGGAAAGGGGAGAGGTAGAGGCTGTCCAGATGGCGGGAAGAAGAGAAGGAGAAGCAGAATGAACAGAAAGTGGAAGTGCGGGAGTGGAAAGAAGGAGCCAATAAAGAGAAGAGGAGGAGATAGAAGTAACTAGAACCGGGGAGCTACGAATGAGGAGAAAGAACGGTAGAGAAAGAGGGGCGAAAGGGACCGAGAAGAGACCATCAGGGGAAGCGAGTAGGGGAAAGAGGCTCCAAAGCGCTGTGCGAAGGAGAAGATATTCGTTAGCAAGAGTAATGGTTGGAGATAGAAACAGGGAAGAAAGAGGTCTCCAGGTTAGATCAGAAGTTACGAGAGAACGGACAGTTATCACACCAGAGCGGATCCAATGAGGAAAGTAAAAGTAAGGGAGGTTAGGAGGGTGAATAAGAGAAGAGAAGAAGAGAGGTTCATCTAGAAGATCAAGAGTTGAAGAAGGAAATGAACGGAGAAGAGGAAGCGAACGAAAGAGAGAAAGGCCGTCTCGCAGGACAGAAGGGAGGTGGGACGGAAGAAGAGAGTATGAATCCATCTTCAGAAACAGTAAGAAGGTGAAAGATGGGTCACGAGAAGAAGCAAGAACATTCAAGGTAGCGGTAAGGGACGGAACAGTTGAAGTGGCAAGGCGAATGAAATGAATAATGCGATGTGTTTTATAAAGGACTGCTGGATCAGGAAGCTGGATGCCACCTAATGAGGCTGGTAGATGAAGCGCGGCAGGTTTAACCCAGTGATGTGAAGTCCAGATGACGGAAGTTGAGAGGCGAGTGATGGTCATCATTTGTGACACGGGAACAACCGTCGACATCCAAGAGTATTCGCATAGGGAGATAAGTTGTCGACGAACAATGGCTGCTCGTTGACGGAACGATGTGAAAGGGCGGGCCTTACTCCAGTAGGCAGCAGCCCGTTGTATCCGGGGAAGAAGAGCAATCCAGGTGGCAGATGCAGAAGCCAAGGGCAAACCGACATACGCACCGAGGATCTTCTGTGTAGTGGCTGTCCACTGCGCACCCCAAGGAGCATCGGTGCGGACAGCCCATGCCCCGCACCATAAGCCAGTACTTTTAGTGGCATTCAGCGCAGCTCCAGATATTGCAACATATTGTTGATATACAGAATACAGGCGATCAAATTGAGATTCATCCCGGACACAAAAGGTCACATCATCAGCATAGGCGGTGAAAATTATCCGATGATGACGAGTACTAGCCACTGTCGGCGGTAGGACATCCAGGAGTGATCTTTGGGCTGCTAACAGGAAAGGCTCAAAAGCGAGAGCGAATAGCTGGCCGGAGAGCGGACATCCTTGCCGGATGCCTCGCCTAAACGGAATTGGAGCGGTTAGAAATGTGGCCGCTCGAACATGGAAACTGGCGCCCTGATAAAGGGCCAAGAGAGCGGAAGAAAAGGCAGCAGGAAAGCCAAATCGTGAAAGGACAGCAGAGAGATAAAAGTGAGACACGTTATCAAAAGCGGACTTTTGATCCAGATTGAGAAAGGCAAGAGGTTCATCAAAAGAGCGAGCGAGGAAGTGAAGATGAAGGAGAAGAGAAACGTTAGTGGAAATAGTCCGACCAGGCACAGTGTATGTCTGGTCGGGAGAAATAACGAAAGAGAGAACAGAATTAAGGCGACGGGATAAGAGTTTTGTATAGAACTTATAGTCAGTGTTTAGGATGGAGATAGGGCGCCAGTTTCCCAGATCCAAGAGGTCACCCTTCTTAGGAAGGAGGATGATGTGTGCCAAAGTAAAGTCGGGCGGTAACGCAGGAGAGGAAAAAGCAGACGAGAAACACGCAGACAGAAAAGGCAGAAGGCACGGTAGAAAAGCACGGTAAAAGGACAGAGGAAGGCCGTCAGGTCCAGGAGCAGCATGAGGATTGAGAGTAGCGAACGCCTCACGGAGTTCGCGAAGAGAGAAAGGGGAAAGTAAAGAAGTAGATAAAGTAGAGGGGACCTGAGGAAGAGAGGAGAGAAGAGGAGAAGCTAATGAGAATAAAGACTGCGTTACTGCACTGTACTTGGTGGTGAAATACTGTTTAGTGAAAGTGCATAGCTTCGATGGGTTCGAAGTGATGGAACCATCCTGGAGGCGAAGATAACGCAAAGATGTAGCAGAGCGATGTTGAGATTCCAAGGCGGTTAAGTAATCGTGAGAATCAGCTGTAGGGGAGAGATGCAAGAAATGTATCCTGCAGGCTGCATCGGATGCGCGAGGAAGAAGCATGGCGTGAAGATCTGCCAGATAGCCGGGGTATTGTGGATCATCAAGAGAGAGCATCGACAATAGAGCACGTAGATTCGCAATTTTCATATCGCTCTCATTCCGAGAGGCATGGGAGAAGCGCCGTACAAAAAGGACCAAGTCGTGTTTGACACTGAGCCACAGTTGCATCGCGTCTGACGTAGTATCAAGAAGGGGCTGACGACTACGGAGGAACTCACGCACAGCAACACAAAATTGTTGATCATCCAGGAGCGAGTCCGGAAAAGTCCATACTCGTCGAGTCCTTGAAGGTGAAGGAGAAACACACACCGACAGACTGACAATACTGTGGTCTGAAGCGGCGGAAGGATGATGGGTAGCAGCTGCGATCGACGGGAGAAGAGCAGTCGAAACATAAAATTTATCCAGCCGTGCTGCCGTAGTGCTGCCATGGATGGAAGAGCACCAGGTAAAAGAGATTTCCAACGGGTGTAGATGCCGGAACGCATCAACCAATTGAAAATCATCAACTAGCTGAGAAATCTGTAATACACGTTGCCTGCGGTATTCGCCAACGGTTGAATTGCGGTCAAGGGCCGGCAACAACGTACAATTGAAATCTCCGCCGATGAGAATATATTCAGACGGTGGGATGCATGACAGCTCTGTACGGAGTGTGGGGAGAAGATCAGGTAACAGACGCTCATCACAGGGGACATATATGTTAAAAACATGATAGGTCACGTTGTCAATGCAAAAGACAACGACCTGGAGGTTGTCCACATATAATGCACGAATCACTGGTGTCGAAATCAGAGGGAGTAATCGGTGATGGATCCCAATTGCAAGGCCACCATTCCGTCCAACTCGATAAGCATGGTGAAAATCGTAGGGCCAAGCCCGCCAACGAGAGAACAAAGTGGTAGCAGAGCAATTGGTCTCTTGGAGCAAGAGAAGATCTGCGTGTAGAGGCGCCAAGTCCTCATACTCTAGGGCATTTCTAGGAGAAGCAGAGAACCCTCTGCAGTTAAGTGTGACCACCTGGAATCGGTAGGTCCTTCCCAGGTCGACACGCACGTGCACTGGAATCTGATATTTTCTTCGCTTGCTTCTTCATTCTGTCAACACTAAATTTGAGATCGGGATAGGAAAGCACAGTTTTCAATTTAGAACCACCAAATTTGGTATACTATCTCATGGTACTCTAACTTAGACGCTAAACGGTTTTTGGAAGGGGTTGGAGCCCGCGGGGTTGCCCCCCTCATAAAAAATTTCGTAAATTCTACAATTTTCATCTTAGAACCACCAAATTTGGTATACTATCTCATGGTACTCTAACTTAGACTGCAGACCCTTTTTGGAACGGGTCAAGGGCCCGGGGGTCAGAGCCCCCCACATACAAAATTTTCTTAAAAACTACAGTTTTCAATTCAGAACCACCTAATCTGGTATACTATCTCATGGTACTCTAACTTAGACGCTAGACGGTTTTTGGAAGGGGTTGGAGCCCGGGGGGGGGTCAGATCCCCCTCCGAATAATTTTTATTTGTAAAATCTACAGTTTTCAATTTATAACCACCAAATTTGGTATACTATCTCATGGTACTCTAACTTAGACTGCAGACCCTTTTTGGAACGGATCAAGGCCCGGGAGTCAGAGCCCCCACATGCAGCCCGGGGGTAAGGGCCCCCTCATATAAAAATTCGCAAAATCTACAGTTTTCAGTTTAGAACCACCAAATTTGGTATACTATCTCATGGTACTCTAACTTAGACGACAGACCGTTTTTGGAACGGGTAAAGGCCCGGTGGGTCAGAGCCCCCACATACAAAATTCTCTTAAAAACTACAGTTTTCAATTCAGAACCACCTAATCTGGTATACTATCTCATGGTACTCTAACTTAGACGCTAGACGGTTTTGGGAAGGGTTGGAGTCCGGGGGGTCAGAGCACCCCTCAAATAAAAACTTTTTCGTGAAATCTACAGTTTTCAAATTAGAACCACCAAATTTGGTATACTATCTCATGGTACTCTAACTCAGACAGTAGACCGTTTTTGGAAGGGGTTGGAGCCCGGGAGGAAGAACCCCCCCCCCATAAAATGCCGCGTAAAATCTACAGTTTTCAATTTAGAACCACCAAATTTGGCATACTCTCTCATGGTACTCTAACTTAGACGGTAGACGGTTTTTGGAACGGGTCGGGCACGGGGTCAGAGTCCCCCGCCCATAAATTTTTTTCGTAAAAACTAAAGTTTTCAATTTAGAGCTACCAAATTGGGTATACTATATAATGGTGTTCTAAATTAAACGGTAGACGGTTTTCAGAACGGGATCGGGGCAAGGGTGGTTACCCCCCCCCCCCTACACACAAACTTTCGTAAAATCTATAGTTTTCAATTTAGAACCACCAAATTTTGTATACTATCTCATGGTACTCTAACTTAGACGGTAGAAGGTTTTGGGAACGGATCAAGGCCCGGGGGTAAGACCCCTCCCACATACAAAATTTTCTTAAAATTTTTACTTTTCAATTCAGAACCACCAAATTTTGTGTCATGAAACTCTAACTTAGCGGGAGACGGTTTTGGAACGGGTCGGGGCTCGGGGGTCGGAGCAACCCTACTCCCCCCCGTACAAAATTTTAAATTTTCGTAAAATCTACAGTTTTCAATTTAGAACCACCAAATTTGGAATACTATCTCATGGTATTCTAACTTAGACTGTAGACGGTTTTTGGAACGGGTCAGGCACGGGGTCAGAGCCCTCCCCATAAAAAATTTTCGTAAAATCTACAGTTTTCAATTTAAAACCACCAAATTTGGTATACTATGTCATGGTACTCTAACTGAGAATGAAGGCGGTTTTTGGAAACGGTTGGAGCCAGGGGTTTAGAGCCCCCCGCCAAATTTTGTAAAACCTACAGTTTCGTATTTAGAATGACCAAATTTAGTACACTACCTCATTGTATTGTAACTTAGACCGCAGACGGAAAGGGTCGGTGCCCGGTGTGAAGAGGGCCTATTCAAAATTTTCGTAAAAATTACAATTTTTACTCTTAAGAACTGCATCATAATACAGCACTCCATTACCCCAACCTACGGTCTAGGTTAGAGGCCGTAGATAACAATAAAGTGAAAAAATATCCGGTTCATGATGTATTAAAAACACAAATTAATAAACGTTAGCTTTCACCACCAACGGTTGCCTTATCAGGCAGAAATACAATGTACTGTAAATAATGTAAATTCTTTTTTGCTTCGTATAATTAAATTAACTAAATCAAAATATTTAAAAGAAGTTTCCTGGAAATTTACGGAAATAGCTTTTTCATTCATTAACTTTCACCCGCTGAACTTGGTGATTTTAGAAATAGTAATATTTACCTGGGAAATACCGGGTACCCCTGCTAGTAAGAACTAAAGATAATGTTACACTTTTAATCAGGTACAAAACAATAATTAGAAAACCCTAGGACTGGGCCTGTTTAGCAATTTTTAGTGTGCCGTGCTAATTTTCATAATGTTTTCATAGAAGTCCAAGATTTTTGCAATGCGCTTTTCTGAGGTTGGAACTATTAAGCAGACCCTAGGCCTAGAGATTTTTGATAGTTTTCAGTCCTCCGAGCTGATATTTATGTAGTTTTCATAGAAAATAAAATGAATTCTGTTTAAATGTTACTCGAGCACAAAGCATTATTAGATACGCCCGAGACCTAGGCATATGCATTTACAGTAATTTTTATAATGCTGTGATTATATGAGGTTTGCATGACAAATCAATTTAAGAGTGTTACGCTTATCAAAAATTATTTAAAAGGCCTAGGCCTAGCGGCCAATAATTAGCATTTGGTGCCTAAGTGAAAGCGCAACATTATTAACTTGATTTGTTATGCAAACCTTATAAATACGACCACAGCGATTAAAAGTTACTAAAGAGTCCTTGTAAGTAATATTTTTTGACCGAGTGCAAGTACAATTTACGAAATGTCAACAGGTCAAAATATCTAAAGTAACAATGAAATTTGGAATATTTCTGTTTTCTTTCTTTTTATTTCAGTTTTGACACTTGTATTAAGTTTTAAAAACATATATTTCTCCTATCGTATACCTTCATTGTGCTTTCAACAGAATTTCTTACCATGTTTTGGGTATTTTGTTTCGTGTGGTTGCAGTTTTTTTAATGTTTTGGGCATTTCATTTTGTGAAATCAATTTTACTAGAATATGCAGATTCTGTAGTTCAGTGGTTTGAGGAAAATTATGTTCTTGGAAAATTTCGTGGAAGCAGAAGAAACAATCCAAGCAGAAGCCCTCCGCTGTTCCCGCCAACAATTTGGTCAGTTAGTGAAAACAATTTATTTGGCTTTCCCCGAACACAAAACAAACTTGAAAGATTAGACAGACGCTGGAATACAATTCTGGGAGAGAAAAAACTGTGACTGTACGAAATAATCAGTGAAATTGCGAAAGAGCAGAGAACAACTATGGCTAAAATCGAAAGAGTGATAGCACAGATTCCAACAAATCCACACAGAAGAGAAACGCTGGCAAGGTAAAAAGGAATTCGAACTTCTTTGGTGCACAGAGACAATGTTAACATGCTGGACATTTTAAGAGGAATTTCATATAATTCTACCCTTTACTAAAATGTGCTGGTATTTCTCACTAATTGAATTATACCTTTTACTAACTTGTATTTGAATTTTTCAAGAATTAAATTCCACCGAAGATGCAAGAATGTAAAACCAACGCAAAATTAAAAAAGACAAAATTTTCAAAATAGCATGTCAAAAACATAAAATGTCAAAAAGTAATCCAAAATGTGAAACATATAAAAATTCAAAAGTGCAATCCAAAATGTGAAACAAATAAAAATTCAAAATGCAATCACAAGTCACAAGCATTACAAAAATGCGAAACGCTATGTAACAAGTACAACACAAAATTAAAACAAATGCCAAAAAAAAAATGCATACGCTTTGTAAAATGTACAAAATAAAATAAATGCCATATTCACAAGGATTTCATGACGAGTCATGTTAAAAATGAGCTTTTATTTAGACTTCAAATAATAATTACTAGCCTCTACACCTTTTTAAGTCTTTAATAAGTGCAACATCATTAACCTGACTTGTCATCAAACATTATCAATATGACCATAGCATACAATCACTTAAAAGACTTGTTAATGGATGAATTGAGGAATCACCAAGTTCAGCGGCTGAAAGTTAATGGCTGTTTATAGTTTTGTACTCGAGTAAATGCGCAACACAGTAAACTTGACTTTCTCTGAAAATTTTATGTATATGAGCACGATTGATTGAAAACTGATAAAAAGGCTTAAGGCCTGTTTATTAATTTTTGTGCCTCAGTCAAAACGCAGTACCATAACCTTGGCATGTTATCGAAACCTTATGAATACGTCGGACTAAAAATTCCTAAAAAACGTTTACGCCTAAAAGGTCTTGTAACTAAAGTTTTGTGACAGGGTAAAACTGCAACATTAATAACTTGACATGTTATGTTAACGTTGTGAATATGAGCACGGCGGATTAAATATTTCAACAAATAGCCTTCGGGATTAATGTGTTGTAGCTGAGTAAAAATGTTACATTATCTTGATTTTCTATATAAACCAAACTACGTGCTGAAATGGCCCAACTATATATACGTATACTTCAACCATATACCGAAGCGCTGACAAGGTGAAAACAAAAGTGCAATTTTGTACGGTCCCCTAACATTTTATGGCCAGCCTACATGGAAGTGGACACCTTGATATCAAAAACATACTTTTTGTACGGTCCACAACAAATAGCAATGGACACGTCGCAATCTTTGGGGGAAGGGTTAACGACCACCGTGATCAATTCAGAGGGCTATAAGCAGTCGGACATTCCCAATTTTGGGCCACTGGTTCCTGGGAAGGGGGACAGCCAGTGCCAGAAGTCAAGCACAACGTCCATGATTCACCGGGATTTGAACCAGGATCCTTCTCGACAAGTGGTCAGAAGCCAGCGCCTAGATCACTCCGCCGCCGTAGCGGCACACGTTGAAATGTATTTTTCATACGGCCCCAAACGCTCTTATGGACATACTAGATTGAACTGGACGCAAATAAATCATTAATATAATTTGTACTAGCAGGGATACCAGTTATTTGCCAGGTAAATATTACTATTTGTGGAATCACCAAGTTCAGCGGGTGAAAGTTAATGAATGAAAAAGATATTCCTGCAATTTTCCAGTAAACTTATTTTAAATTTTTTGATTTAGTTAATTTAATTTTGCGAAACAAAAAAGAAAGAAAAAGGAATGGGAATACTTACCTTCTAGGAGACATCTATAGAACTGCCGTACATCTGGCGTGTGATTCTGTGAATCCCGCGACACAGAAATACAATGTACCTATGTGATGTCGCATGCATCCGACTTCACATTGGCATTGATCATCAAAGGAATGGGAATACTTACCTTCTAGGAGACATCTATAGAACTGCCGTACATCTAGCGTGTGCTTCTGTGAATCCCGCGACACAGAAATGCAATGTACCTATGTGATGTCGCATGCATACGACTTCACATTGACATTGATCATCTTTTTCTTACCGTTTTGAATTTTGAATATCTGGAACTCTCTGTTTACATTACATTATATTTCTTTCTGATAAGCCGTTCGTTGGTAGTGAAAGCTAAACTATATAGATATGTGTTTTTTTAATACACCATTAAACGCATATTTTTGCACTTTATTGTTATCAACAGTCCCTAACTTAGACCGTAGGTTGGTTAGTTGGTTGGTTGGTTGATGGTTTATGGTGCAAGGCCCTCAAAGGGCCAAAGAGCGCCTTAGAACGTAAATAGGGTATTCTCAAGAGTAAAAAACGGAACTTTTTACGAAAATTTTGCATGGGGCTACCTTGACCCGGGGCCCGACCCCTTCCAAAAACCGTCTACCGTCTAAGTTAGATAACCATAAGTAGTATATCAAATCTGGTTGTCCTAAATTGAAAACTGTAGATTTTACGAAATTTTAATGAGGAGGGGAGGGGCTCTCACCCCGGGGTTCCAGCCCCTTCCAAAAACCGTCTAGCGTCTAAGTTAGAGTACCATGAGATAGTATGCCAAATTTGGTGGTTCTAAATTGAAAACTGTAGATTTTACGAAAAACTGTTTATTCGGGGGGTCTGACCCCGGGCTCCAACCCCTTCCAAAAACCGTCTAGCGTCTAAGTTAGAGTACCATGAGATAGTATACCAGATTAGGTGGTTCTGAATTGAAAACTGTAGTTTTTAAGAAAATTTTGTATGTGGGGGCTCTGACCCCCCGTGCCTTGACCCGTTCCAAAAACGGTCTGCCGTCTAAGTTAGAGTACGATAAGATAGTATACCAAATTTGGTGGTTCTAAGATGAAAACTGTAGATTTTACGAATTTTTTTATGAGGGGGGCTCCGACCCCGCGGGCTCCAACCCTTTCCAAAAACCGTCTAGCGTCTAAGTTAGAGTACCATGAGATAGTATACCAAATTTGGTGGTTCTAAATTGAAAACTGTAGATTTTACGAAAAAGTGTTTAATGGGGGGTCTGACCCCCGGGCTCCAACCCCTTCCAAAAACCGTCTAGCGTCTAAGTTAGAGTACCATGAGACAGTATACCAAACTTGGTGGATCTAAATGGAAAACTGTATATTCTCTTCGACTTTGTTGTATTTTATGTTGTATATAATTCTTTCTTCTGCACAGTTTACTGCGCACGCAATGTCCCCTACATTATGTTGAATATATTTTGAAATTTTATTGTCCCTGTGTATATAATTTAATGTAAGAAGATGCTCTTCTGAGTACTTTTAGAGATTCTCTCCCTTGTCACTGAATACTTCTGTACATATGATGTAAATTTTGAGTGTAGCACCACTGTTACATTTCTGTTTTATGAGAAGCTGCCCTTCTGGGTATGCTTAGCGGCTTTCTTTTTTGTCACTGTATTGTTCTGTACATATGATATGACACTTATGAATTGCATTCTTGTTCGATTTCTGTTTTTTGTAAAGTTGCCCTCCTGGGTCCGTTTAGCATATTTCTCTCTTGTCACTGCATAATTCTGTGCATATAATAAGTATTTGTGCTTAATTGTTTCTACCATTTCTGTCATATTTCTAAATACTGTTGCACCTGTTAGTTCCTTCTCACCCATGGTCTTTTATGTGAATTAGTACCTTGTGCATATTTAATCTTGAGTATGGTAGTAATACTTAATTGGAATTTGTGAATAGTATAGCATCATGTCTTTTCTTGTCTACAATACTGTAGTATACATTTTCATTTGCATCGCTCGTGCTTTATTGTCTGCCTCTCCATCGCCCTTCGGGGCGAAATAATTTTATGATTTTACAATATTTTGTTTTACGTTTCACTGCAACTTTCCAGTTGTTGTATATACCACTGTATTTATTGGCAGAATTCTACTGTCATGTACATAGAAATGCTATTTTTATTTGAAGAATAAAGACAATTTTGAAATGTAGATTTTGCGAATTTTTATGAGGGGGGCCCTTACCCCCGGGCTGCAACCCCTTCAAAAAATCGTCGGCAGTCTAAGTTGCAGTACCATGCGATAGTATGCCAGATTTGGTGGTTCTGAATTGAAAACTGCAGTTTTTAAGAAAATTTTGTATGTGGGGGCTCTGACCCCCGGGCCTTGATCCGTTCCAAAAACGGTCTACTGTCTAAGTTAGAGTGCCATGAGATAGTATACCAAAGTTGGTGGTTCTAAATTGAAAACTGTAGTTTTTAAGAAAATTTTGTATGTGGGGGGCTCTCACCCCCGGGCCTTGACCCGTTCCAAAAACGGTCTGCAGTCTAAGTTAGAGTACCATAAGATAGTATACCAAATTTGGTGGTTCTAAGATGAAAACTGTCGATTTTACGAAATTTTTTATGAGGAAGGGGGCTCCAACCCCTTCCAAAAACCGTCTAGCGTCTAAGTTAGAGTTTCATGATACCAAATTTGATGGTTCTGAAATGAAAATTAGATTTTACGAAAAAATTTTATGTAGGGGGGGGAACTCTGACTCCCCGGGCCTTGACCCGTTCCAAAAACCGACAACAGTCTAAGTTAGAGTACTATGAGATTGTGATGTGATGTGTGTTTTTTGAGCTCTGTCTTTTACGGGCTTTCGAGTAGTTAATCGAGTGGTGTACTTTTTCTTTTCGCGTGCATCTTCCAGTTGAAGATCAGTGCTTTCGTTTCGTTTGTCTCACGAGGTGGTGAGTGAATTACTTTATTCTTTATCGTTAGTTATATTTTTCGAACGAGTTGGTCTTGTTCTTCGGTAAGCCTCGCCGTTGACATGGCGGCATTAGATAAGGGTGAAGCTCACGCCCTTATCTTGGAAGAGAAGCCATCTTCCTCCTCTTCTTCCAACCCAGCTGCTGACACAGCTTTGTTGGTCGCAGAGATCTCTAACTGCCTTACTGACGTCATGAGTTCCTCTGCCTTGCCTGCGCCTACGGCCTGCCTTCCCACTGAGGGTACTGCCGTTACAGGTCTACTCTCTGTCCCTGTCGCGGATGCTATGGAGGTGTCGGGTGACGTCGCTTCTACGGCCACCACTTCATCTCAACTGCCAGATTCCCCTATAACAGCTGGAGTTTCGCCCTCTACATCTAGTAAAAGTACTGTTCCTCCATCATATGCGACTGCCATGTCTAGTGGCTCTACGTCACTCCTATCGTCTGATACTCTCCTTCCCGATTCGTATCTTCATGTCGTGGGATCCACAGCAACGATAGATATTCCCGAAGACTCACCAGCCGGCCGTCAACTGCAATCAACGATGGACCTCGGCGTATGTTTTGATGCGCTGCCGGATACAAAGCTTCAGCTCTATAGCCGAGCTCTTAAATCCATTTTACCGGCGGATGCAATAGATTATGTTGCCCGAAAACCACGATCAGTGCTGGTTTACTTCAAAAAAAGGAACATGCTGACCTTGTCTTGACAGCAGGACTGACCATTAATGATGTACATCTACTACCACAACCAGTCGCGCACCGCCCCGTGCAGGTGACTTTCTACCCTGTCCCGCCAGAGGTATCTGATACAATTCTTTGCACGTTACTCAGTAAGTTCGGCCGAGTAGTCGGTCCCATAACGACCCTCTCGGCGGCACCCAGAGACCCAGAAGACAAAGCCATTCGTGGCTTCCGTCGCACCGCTCGTGTGCTCTTTCCGTCTGATACTCATCTTCAGGCCTGTCCAACTGTCCTTCACGTGCGCTGTGGGCAACAGCGACGTCGTATCGAGATCATCACTTCTCAGCATTGCACCCTTTGTCATGTGCGAGCTAATTGCACTCGTGCTGTTTCCATAACCGTGCCAAGTGCTGTGGCACCTTCTGTCCCTCCTGTTACTGCTGTGTCAACGTCTCCACACGAGTGGAAGGTTGCAGGACCCAGATCTTCCCGACGTCGGCCTGCAGACGTTGGTCGACAAACGTCTTTGGCAGACTCACTTTCAGTTACAGATCGGAATTTTCCCACGCTTCCTACGGCACCCCCGCAGCGTATACTTTCTGCTCCTACAGATTTACCTGCTGATATGTCGTCGGTGTTTACCGTTGGCGCTGCAGATCCAGCAGCCGAAACCCTTTCCAGCACAGAAACTTCTATACCAGCTGGTTCCTCCACGATTTTTGGCAAACGCAGTGTCTCCTCACGGAAGAAGTTGAAGAAGTCTAAAACGTCTTCATCCCAGCACTTGTTCACTAGGCGGTCTAATCTCCCGGTTACTCGCGCAATCTTCTCTCGACGTGGCATTTCGTCTTCTCAAGTACAAGCCTGGACTGAACCAGAGACGGAGGATGTTTCTCCCTCGTTAGAGGACTTCACTAATCTCCTTCAAGAGAATGCTTTCCCCGCTGAGCCGCTGCCTTACGTAGATCTTCTTGAATATTTAGTGAGTCCCACCAGCACGGCCACTGCCCGTGCTTTTTTACTAAAGTATGAAGCTGCCCTACCTCGGGTTCTCAGTCAACTTGATTCTCTTTTGCACACTCTTCGGCGGAACGTCGATGACATTCCGTGGGGTCTGGGTTTTATCCAGCGCCTACATGTTCTCGCTACTGCAAGTCAACACATCTTACATCCGCCGACGGACCTAAAAGTTCAAGGTCACGTCACTTAATTGTCGTGGTTTTGCGACACCACTTGCGAACGCCTTAGCCTATGAGGACCTTTCCCCACTGAGTGCGGACGTGCTACTTTTACAAGAGACGAACTGTCATCCTACCACTTTGTTTACCCGCTGGCGATCATGGAATTTTGCTTTCTACCACGCATTCAGCTGTTCATCATATGGTGGTATTGCAGTCGGGGTACGCTCGACTTTTCGCTCTACGATGACTCTCTTCTCTGTAAAAAATCTCTGTCGTGATCTCTTACAACAAGTCACGTTCACTATTCAAACGGAGAGGTTTCATATCTTTAACATCTACGTGCCAAACACCTCCACTTATGTGTCGGAGCTTTTTCTGTGCTTTCGCGGTGCTCTCTCTGGTATACCTGCCACCGACCGAGTTCTCGTTGGTGGCGACTTTAATTGTACTCTACACCCTCAACTTGATCGTTCCCCGCCTTCACGCGAACATCGTGCAGACCTTGTACAGCAGCTACAGTCCCTCGTTTTTGATTTCTCACTGATAGATGTCCATCGACACTTATATCCGACTACACCCTCCCATACCTGGCGTGCATCTGGTGCAATAAACCCGGCCACGGCCAGACTTGACAGATTTTATACCACGCCCATACTTCTTCCAGCGATCTCTGCATCCTGCTGCCAACCCACGGCGTCGTCCGACCATTGCGCCATCACTCTCACAGTGTTCCACACTCATGCACAGCACAGGACAACCCGGCCGTGGACATTTGATGCCGCTCTTTTGGATGACGCCGGTTTTTGCTCTTCAGTCCGCCATTTCCTCTCTGAATGGCGCACGCAACTGCAGTCTGCGCCGTGTGCCCTGACTTTCTGGCTGGAGGTAAAACATCGCCTCTTGCTTCATGTGCGAAATCAGGCTTTTACGATCACGACGCTACAGAGGATGCGTTTGGATCACATCCGTACGATGCTTTCCCTTATAAATATGGCTGACCCTCTTTTTGCTGTGTATAAGGCTGAACTGAATTCTCTCCTAGTCCCACTCGCGCAACAGGTCATTCGGCGGCTGAGATTACAGCATCTCGCGCCCGATGCCTGCACTTATGAGTTTCTTTCCAATCTTGAATCTAAGCGTCATGCCTCTGCTTCAATTCGCCATCTCCGCCTCTCTACTGGCGAGGTATCCTCTGACCCAGTTACTCTTTGCTCTGTTGCCCGCAGCTATTTTACAACGAAGTTTTGTGAGACTCCTCCTCCTTCCAGCACTGCCTTATCTGGTCTACACTCTGGTTTACCTCAAGTCCCCTCTTCATTTTCTGATTCTCTCCTCCGGCCTCCCACGCTAACAGAGATTTCCGAGACGTTTTCTTCTCTAAACTCCAAGGCTGCACCCGGCCCAGATGGACTTCCTTTCTGTTTCTACAAAGCTTTCCTCCCAGCCCTCCTTCCTTTTCTGCTTAGTGCTTTCTCCGCTGCTTTCCACCTATCCACCCTTCCGAGGAGTTTCACAATTGCCCATATAGTCCTCTTCCCAAAGAAGGGTGATCTCCTAGACTTGGGGAACTGGCGTCCCATCTCACTTCTGAATCTTGATTACAAGCTTTATTCTAAACTACTCTTGCGCCGTATTAATCCAATCCTCCCCCACATCCTGTCCTCTAACCAGACCTACACAGTCCCAGGGCGCTCCATCTCGCATAACATTCAACTTCTCAGTGACCTAATCCATCTCGCTCGATCTCGCTCTGAACCTCTTGCTCTGCTGTCTCTCGATCAACAATCCGCCTTTGATAATATTTCTCACGCTTACCTCTCGTCTACACTTTATAGTTTCGGGTTTCCACCTCCTTTTGTTTCTGTTCTCCTCTCCCTCTATCAGGACGCCACTTTCCACGTCAGGTTGCCCACCCTTCTCACAGCGCCAATTCCTTTCCGTCGCGGCGTCCGGCAAGGCTGCCCCTTGTCTGGACAGCTCTTTGCTCTTGCGATCGAACCTTTTCTCCGCTCCGTTCACAGATCCTTCTATGCTTCTCTGCCTCCAGTGGTCGCCAGCACTCGCCATCATATTGTCACCTATGTTGCCTATGCTGATGACGTGACTTTTTGTGTTCGACAAGATGCACAATTCTGCAAACTTCGCCACCTCTACGCTCGGTATGCCTCTTGTTCTAGTGCCACGCTAAACGAGTCAAAAAGCACTGGCTTGTGGTGTGGGTCGTGGGCTAGTCGAACCGACTCTCCATGGGGAGCCGAATGGTCCACATCCTCACAGCGTTTTCTAGGAGTGCACCTGGGCAAACCTCCTACAGCCTCGACGATAACGTGGAATGCACTGCACCCCCGCCTGCTGCGTACGGCTGCCAACTGGAGACAAGCACAGTTCTGCACTTCTCTGTACCAGCGTGCCCAGATCATTCGAACATATTTGTTATCCATGTGCACGTTCTCTTGGCTTGCGTCCAAACAACCTGTCTATCGTCTTCTCGCAATCACCCAGTGCCAAACCAATATCGTGTGGGCTGGTCATCATTGGGTTAACGCTTCACTTCTCAGCTTGTCTCCTCAGAATGGCAGTATTGGACTGCTTGACGTGCGGTTATACTATCAGGCATTCCGAGTGTCTGCATTTCTTCGCCTTCTTGCTTCACCTGTTCTGCCTGCGGAGACAACCCGGGACGTCACTGTCTCCCCGCGTAATCCCCACCTTACTTTTCTTTCCTATCTATTAATGGATCACTGCCCCCTCCTTTTCAACTTACCTCTTGTCTATCGGGAGGCTATCACCTTGCTTCGCTCTTTCCCTCTGTCTCGCTCTCCACCAGCTACTACCTCCGAACTACTCTCAGAACCTCTATTTTTCTCCTCCGTCATTCATCCACCGCACCTCCCCTGTTTTGCTTTCACCACCTGGCTCCGCGCCGGAGTAGTCACAGTCCGAGACCTTGTCACCCCTGATTTTCTCTGGCGCTCCTTCTCCGACTTTCCTCCTGCTATTCGTGCTCTACCCCATGCTCTTCAGGTTCATACCTCCTTACTCTCATCCCTTATTTCTCTCTTTCCCGATCTTGCTTCCCCCGCCGGTCTCGTTCCCGTTCTATCCGCGTCTCTCCCCCTCCCCTTTTTCTTGTCGGCTCACGGCATAGATCTTCCGATTTTCTCCTTCTCCACATCCGCTCTTTACAGATTTCTCTCTCTCTCTCCCGCTCTTCTACGCCTACACCTATCCCTGATATCCCGTCTTCCGCTCTCTCTGCTGTGTGGTCTGCCACCCTCTCTCCTCTATCTACACCCCCAGAGATCAACACCCACTGGTTCTTCTTACATAACCGTCTTCCCGTACCCTCAATCTTGCACCGGATGACCCTTCTTTCCTCCCCACTCTGCCCTTTCTGCGACGGAGAGGCAGATGTGAGTCATGTCTATCAATATTGCACTATACTGCTACCAATGCTGAATCTTGTCTTTTCGATTGCGCAAAGATCCTGTACAACTGATCTTTCCTTCAGTGCTTACCGAACGCTGTTGCTCAACCTTGTGCCTCCAATCAGACTCCCTGTAGTCTGCACCTACATTTTTGTGCTAGTGAAACACGTTATATACGTCTATCATCAACAGTGTCGTGCTCGGGAGGTGCCTCCTACGGTACTTCACGCAAGTGCCGCGTTGCTCAGTTTTTTCGGGAATGTCTCCTTTCTCGATTACGCCTTGAGTACCACACCGCCGTTGCTCGAGAAAGTGAACCAAGCTTCTTCTCTACATGGTCCCCAGCGGCCCCATGGTTTGCTGGGACACCGACTTCATTGCATCTTACAGTTGGTGCTTGTATGACTATTTAACAGTTAACTCAGTGACTCTTTATCCGAACCTTCGTCACACCTGCTCATCAAGGTATGTCTTATCTCCACGAGATTCCTGAACATCTATTTCCATCTGAATATCATGCAACTATAATGTCTCTTTGTTTCTACAGTCATCTGTACATATCCCATTTCTATGTCACAATTATCGGTCATTCTACTTTTGCTCGTCTCATGTACATGTACTTATCTTGTTTTCATAACGGTGCCGTTGCGTCTTCAAGTGAACCCAGCTTCTTCTCTCCATGGTCCCCAGAGGCCTTGGGGTTGTTGGGACTCCACCTTCGCTGCACAGTACAGTTAGTGCTCATAAGACTATATTATAACATTTTACTCTGTGCTGCTCTACCTGAAATCTTGCCATATCTACTCAACCTAGTGTGTACGATCTCCTCAAGATTTGTTTACATCTAAATGTCATGTATATATTGTAAATAGGTATCTACTGTCATTTGTAAATAGTGCATTCATGTGTCACTGTTTTTTTTTTTGAGACGTTTTTCTCTTGCTCGTCTCATGTACATTCCTTGAATAAATACTTTGTGAACACTATGAGATAGGATAATTGATTTGGTGGTTCTGAATTGAAAACTGTACCGGGCCCCTGACCCTTTCCAAAAACCGTCTAAGTTAGAGTACCCTGAGATAATATACCAAATTTGGTAGTTCTAAATTGAAAACTATATCTTACGGCAATTCTGTAGGGAGGCTGTAATCCCCCCTCCTCTCTGCAATCGCTTCCCAAAACCGTCTACAGTCTAAGTTAGAATACCACGAGATAGTATACCAGATTTGGTGGTTCTGAATTGAAAACTGTAGATTTTACGAAAATTTTGCATATGGGGGCTCTGACCAACCGGACCCTGCCCCTTTCCAAAAACCGTTTACCGTCTAATATTTTAGTGCCAAAGAAAAACGTCATATTCCTATCCTGTCTGCGTGGCCAAACTTTATAAATTTGATCAGGGAGCAAGACGTTCGAAATCGTACGTTTTCCTGAATTCGTTTTGTATGTAACCAAAATCTGTAAACGCGACGAATTGACGTAATCGACGAATTTGTCCGCGACGAATTGACGCAGTCGACGAATTGACGCAGTCGACGAATTGACGCGCGACGAATTAACGCAGTCGACGAATTGACGCAGTCGACGAATTGACGCGCGACGAATTGACGCGCGACGAATTGACGTAGGCGACGAATTGACGCGCGACGAATTGACGCGCGACGAATTGACGCGCGACGAATCGTCGCAGTCGACGAATTGACGCAGTCGACGAATTGACGTAGAACCTGCTATAAGTACGTCGGTCCTTAAAGAGGAGGGTAAACAACCACCAAGAGCAACTCATAGGTCCTTAAAGAGGAGGGTAAACAACCACCAAGAGCAACGCATAGGTCCTTAAAGAGGAGGGTAAACAACCACCAAAAGCAACTCATAGGTCCTTAAAGAGGAGGGTAAACAACCACCAAGAGCAACTCATAGGGCTATAAGCATCAGTGTTGAGTACTGGCTCAATTTTAGAAGCCTAAGCCAGTTCAAGACCGAAAGCTATGACTAATCGTTTTAGGCATAAAAATGTTCTCTTCCACAATTCCATTACCTCCTACCCTTGCAGTAAACCGATGTCTTCTTCAACTGGGGAATGGAAGGGTCCTCTATCTCTTTTTAGAATACCAGGGTGTGTCATAAGTTTGTAGCGTTTTGAGGCACAATGTTCAGTCCCGTACAATATGTTGACCATATATGGCCATTCTGCAAAATACAGTCCATCAGAGTCTATGGTCCTTCGCCAACGTTCAGCCAAAGATGCAATGCCGTTGCGATACCAGACGGCTGGCTTGGATGCCAAAACCTCAGTGATGCCATTTGTCACAACCTCCAAGGAATGGAATTGTTTGCGGGCCAAGAAGTGCACCATTGAACGAAACAGGTGAAAATCCCAAGGGGCAAGATCCGGGCTACAGCCCGGGTGTGGTAGGATTTCGACGCCATCCAAATCCTAAATTTCCTGGTGGACAATGCGTGACCTATGGCATGGGGCGTTGTCCAATTTGCAGAAGGACCTTCTTTCGGTTCACCATTGCGGGGTAGCCCTGGCGTAGAACGTCGTATAGGTGCTGCAGCTGGTCAGCATACATATTCTCATCGACACGTCGGCCCGACTATATATCACAAGCTCCCAGTGGGCAGGACCCTAGAAATTCCACCATACACAAAACATTGTCTTCACTTCAAAACGCTCTCTTTGAACCAGTGCTTGCGCCTCATTCCCTGGCCGCAGCCATTGGTTTCCAGTGTCAGGATAACGTAGAAAGTCCCACTTCTCATAATTCGTTACGATTCTCCACCAAAACCGGTGGTCACGTGGATTTGCAGCCATTCTCGACACAAAGTGACACGCTCCTCAGCTTGCTTTGTGCTCAACTCATGGGGGAACCATTCGCGGACGTCTGGAGTGAAGACCAGCAGGTGTAGGTGACAAACGATGGTGGTTTGTGGTGCATGGACCTCCTCTGATAATCTTCGGGTGCTGCTTCCTGGGTGCTGCTCAACAGCTAGATGCAAGGCTTCGGTGTTGGTGGTGACTGGTCTCCCACACCTTGATTTGTCAACGAGTTCTGTGTCTCCGGACCGGAAACGCTGGGACCATGTTCTTGTTGTTGCCGGCTGCACTGTCCCCCCCACCTTATACACTACAAAATTCCTTCGCCGCAGCTGCCGCGTTCAACTCTTTTATCCAATAATGGCGTAGGAACACACGAACAAGAAGTTTCTCCTCCGACATTCTCGTCTCGTATGAGAGGCACACACGTGTTGGGCACGGCACATGCCTACCTGTCAGAGCAGTGGAGAATGTCATCCAATCAGGCGTGGTACACATTCCATCTTACTGCTCATGTCCCACCTGTTCAGCGGAGCTTCTCCATCTGTACCGCGAAATGCTACGAACCCTGGTATATCCCCGCGGTTTCCTTTGTGACCATTCGTTTCCTCCTAAAATGTTTTTGGCTGCCGAGCGTCCGGAAAAGATCGGTCGGCATTTCAATCTACGCAATTTTCCCAACAGATAAGCGGGCAGCTTTCATGTGGAGATAAATGGCAGAATTTGATCGGCGTGCTATCTGCTATCTACCAGTGGCGCACCAAGGAGTTCTTGTTGGAGGGGGCTGTATATATATTAGGGTGGCCCATCTTTGCATAGGAAATTTTTTTATTAATTATCATTTGTCTCACCCTCTAAAATTGTTCCATTGCATGAAAAAGTAATTCCTGTAAAATTTCATTGCATTCGAAAAAAAAAAAAAAAAACACGTGCCTCCAGAGGGCCTATTAAAGCGCAAGCTTCCGTTCCCATCCACCGAGTCTCCTGCGTGCATTAGCTTCCAGCGAAGGCCAAATGGAACTTTCTCGGCAAGATGCCAAAAAACAAGCTGTAAGCGTTGTACTACGCATTGTTATCTCAGTTGGGTTTCAGAAATTCCATTTGATTAAAGCTTCAATGTAACTGGTATGCTATTATAGACTACGTCTTCAACGCCATATGGTCATTGCAATGCGAAAAAAGTTTCACGGTTTGAGATACATCGTTATATTTTGCATTTACTGAGGCAAGTAAAATTTTTGATTCTTTTTTGAGACATATTGTCACCGTGCTACTTGCTAATTTTTCTCTGCTACATAATATTTTCAAAGCACTCCCTAAGGAAAGACACTTCGGTTTATTTGATTGGACATTACATGCCCCAGATTGTTGGACGCAAGCTCCCATCCAACAGACAAGTGCTGGGAGTAATGTTTTGTAACCTGCGTGAGGTACAATTAACTCTTCGAGAAAGTGCAACGCTGACAATCCAAGAGGTGCTAATTTTCTGGAATAAAGCACGTATTCCAACACGACAACAATATCATTGCTTTCAAAAACTAGAAACTGTTTACGCGAATTGGAGATCATTGCAGAAAAATGCAAAGAGATCTAGTAAAATTAAAAAAAAAAGGGAAGAGTTATTTGTGTCAAAGTCGGATGATCTGTTCGATATTGCCCATGAAAATGCCTTAGAAATGATAACTATTGAAGAAGATAAGATGTTTTTAATAAATCAAAGGAAATAGGGCGGCCCGGTTTTCTGTGTGGCATTGATGTAAAATTGGCTGAACGGGAAAAAAGAGCAGAAGAAAGACGATCCAAAGAAATTCAAAGGTTACAGCAAAGCATAGGAGAGGCTGAAACAGCAAGAGAAGTTGTAGAACTGCAATGTTCAAGTAGTAGCGATGAAGAATCAATCCCAGACGAAGAGCCAATTCCATCGTGCTCTACGGATTCAATCGGGATGTCACAACAAAAGAAAAGAAAAATGTATGGAACTTGTAATGTTATAATTTCAAACATTGTAGCCGCTTTTGACAAATGCAAAGTTAGTGATAGGAATGCGGTTCACATTTCAATGGCCACAGCTGAAGCATTCGGTCATGATGTCCATGAACTATCAATAAGTAGATCTCCCATTAAACGATGCAGGCAACTTTTACGTCAAGCGAGAGCAGAAAAATTAAAGGAACGATTCAAAGAAGCTGATCTGCAAGCAGCTGTCGTTCACTGGGATGGAAAATTACTGCCAGCTGTTACCGGTTCTCAGATGGTTGAGCGCCTTCCGGTCTTAATTACAAGTGGAAATATAGAACAAATACTGCAGATACCACAGTTGCAAGGCTCCACTGGTAAAGAACAAGCCTTAGCAGTATATGAATCACTTACTGATTGGGAGCTTACAAACTAGGTAAAAGCGTTGTGCTGTGACACTACTGCATCCCACCTCGGCTACTTAAAGGAAGCGGCAATTAATTTAGAGCAGATGTTGGAAAGAGATCTTTTATATCTTCCCTGCAGACATCATATATTTGAAATCATACTTAAAAGTGTTTTTCAGAATAAAAATGCCCGCTTTATCAGGTCCAGATGTGCAAATTTTCAAACGCTTTCAACAGGCATGGCCGAAAATTAATAAACAAAATTTCAAGTCTGGTGTAGAAGATGAAAATTTTCGAAAACTTTTATGTTCAAACAAACAGAAATCCGATCTGTTATAATGCAGCACCTACAAATGTGACAGCCTCGAGACGATTATAAATAATTCTTAGAGTTAGCAGAAATTTTTATTGGAAACAACACACAAGAAATATCTTTTCGAGCATACCATCACGCACGATGGATGGCAGAAGCACTTTATTGCTTTAAAATATTTCTGTTTCGTGATGAATTTAAACTTACCTTTAAGGAAAAGACAAGGCATTTCTGACATATACATATTTCTTGTAAGAATATATATTAAAGCTTGGTTCAGAGCACCTTTGGCCCAAGAGGCACCCAGCCATGACATACAATTTATGAAAAAGCTCGTTGAGTATGAATCTGTGGATCTAGAGGTATCTCGTATCACAGTTCACAAATTCAAAAATCATTTATGGTATTTATCCCCAGAAGCTTGTGCTTTAGCTTTTTTCGATGAAAGGTTATCTGTTGAAACTAAAATGAAAATGGTACGGAATCTAGGGAAAGACGGTACTCAAGAAAAGGGTGTCAAGCGAATCATGCTAAAAAATGATAATATTCAAGGACTAATAGACAAGTCTATTGAGGACTTCATTTCAGAAGACAGCAAACAGTTTCTTGAAAGATTTAATATTCACACAGATTTCCTTAACACAGATCCAGCTTCCTGGCCTGAAAGTGAAGTGTTTTAGAAAGCCTCAGTTGTTGTGCATCAATTAAAGGTGGTCAATGACACAGCTAAAAGAGGGGTTAAGTTGATAGAGGACTACGACAAAATACTAACAAAAAATGAAGACCAGAAACAATTTCTATTGCAAGTTGTCACTGACTACAGACGTTGATATCCTGATGCAAAGAAGGAGACTGTAGCCAAAAAAATGGAGGGAGATTGTTATTTGATTTCCATTTGTTGATATTTCTGCCATTATCTGTACATAATCTGTATTTTATTTCGGATTGTAATGAACAAACATTCCACAAATAACGCACGGTATCATCTTTTGGAATGTTTAATTATTCATTAAAAGCACAGAGAGTTTTTCTTGCAGTAATGAATAGTACAAGTTATCAAGTATTTTATTGCACCCTTGCATTGGTATTATGAAGCTATTGCCACAAGTTAAAATGCAGCTGTTGCAATCGAAGCTTCACAACTTTTTTTTTTGGCATCTTGCCAAAATCTTGCATTACGCTAACAGTGAGATAGTTTAAGAAGGGAAAAGAGCCTAAGTGGCGGGAAAACGAAAGCTGTCCCTATAAAAGCATGGCTGGAGGCACGTGTTATTATCGTTCAATTGCAATAAAGTTTTACAGATATTATTTTTTCCTGAATTGGAGCAATTTTGAGGGGTGAGACTTAAACATTTCAGAAGTTGAATAATTTAGGCCACCCTAAATTATATATATATATATATATATATGTATATACAGGGTGTTCGTAAACTGTTTTGACAAAAGAAGAGGGGTGATAGTACCCATCAAGATGAACAGTATTTACAATGGAACCTAGGGCCGCATTCCACTCTGAGCGTCAGAAAAGAGTAACTTCGAAATACGTCCAACAAGCACAAGTCGTCACCTCAGACGTCATTTTTTTCGTACCCTCAAGCATTTAACGTATGCAAATTGCCAGAGAAAAGATGCAGCGTCGACAGTTGCAGCTGATTGGCTTATCAAGGAGCAGTAGACACTTCCTGAATGCCACATATCCCGCACGATGGATTGGACGTGGCGGACCTGTGGAATGGCCCCCACGCTCACCGGACTTAAACCCACTGGACTTCTTCTGGGGGCGCATGATATCATTGGTGTACGAGACACCTGTGGACTCCATGGCAGATCTCGCCGCGAGAATCGTTGTTGCAGTGGACAAGATAAACACGACACCAAGAGTCTTCGAGAGGGGGCGCCAGTCTTTCATTCGCCCGTGTGAATTGTGCAACGGCGCCTGTGGCAGCCACTTTGAGCATCTACTCTTGAGTCTGTACCTGATCTCCATAAATGGGATTGTGCAACTTATGGTGTCGTTAATTCTCTTTCTTTGCACCGTTGAAAGTTCAACTTGGACATTTAACTTTACACTTTTCTGACACTCAGAGTGGAATACGACCCTAGGTTTCATTGTAGATATTGTTCGTCTTGATAGGTACTACTATATAGGTACTACCTCGTCTTTTGTCAAAACAGTTTACGAACACCCTGTAGTATACGTACACAATGTGTGCACATATATATATCGTACGCCTATAGTTTATATACGGTTACGACGTACGTCACTCTTAATCTCTTTGGGGCTTCGGGAAGAAGACACCTTGTAGTAGAAGACACAATATAATTTTTTGAAAATGTAAAATAATATATTTGAATGTTTAATTTATAACGTACGTCGCTCTTACTTAATCTCTTGGAGGTTTGGGAAGAAGACACTATGTAATAGAAAACACTATATCAGACCCTATGTAATTGTTTGAACATGTAAAATAATATTTTTGAATGTTTAATTTGTGACGTACGTCGCTCTTAATCTCTTTGGGGCTTCGGGAAGAAGACACTATTTAAATTTTTAAATATGTAAAATAATATTTTTGAATGTTTCATTTGTAACTTACGTCGCTCTTAATCTCTTTGGGGCTTTGGAAAGAAGACACCATGTAGTAGTCAGACACTTGTAATATTTTGAACACGTAAAATAACATTTTTGAATGTTTAATTTGTGACGTACGTCATTTTTAATCTCCTTGGAGAGGGCTTAAGTCCCCAAAGCCCCCTCCGTGGGTGTGCCAATGATATATACTATCTGTAGTTCTTAAAGAAGCTTTTCCTTCTCCGGAGAAATCAACTAATGTATTGCAAATGGCATTTGCTATCCATGCCCGGATATATGCCTGGAATAAATAGCCCTCCTGATACCCCTGCAGATTCAGTTGCCGGAGAATTTTCTTTACCAACTAGAAAGTGTAAAGAAAATCCCTTACGTTAAATGATACAAAATCACATTTAAAAAAATTATCTCTATATATATACACTGCTGGCCACCAAAAATTCAGTGCCAGGAAGGATACGAGATAGCAAAGCCAGATTTACTGGACACATAACAACAAATACAAAGATGAAACGCCTGAGCTTACAGGCCCGTGCGACTTGCGGAACATGCAGACATCAATAGTTCGTGTGGGCCCATGGCTGGCAATAACGGCCGCTACACGCCGCGGTATCGAACGAAAGAGGCTTTGGATGTGGGGTTGGGGTATGTCGGTCCAGGCTGCTTCCACACGTTGCCCCAGTTCATCAGACGTAGCCGTGGGTGGTGCTTGCTGGGCCACTCGGTTGCTGATAAGCGACCAGACGTGTTCGAAGGGCAACTTATCGGGACAACAGGCGGGCCACGGCAGCAGTGACACCTGGTGGGCCGTGAAGAATTGTTGAACGATGCGTGCCACGTGAGGGCGCGCATTGCCCTGTTGAAACGAGGCCGCTTGCAGGTCCTGCAGGTAAGAGAGGACTACAGGCACTAAAACGTAGGAGATGTAGCGGTGGCTGTTGAGTGTACCGGCGATGCGTACCAGAGGGGTGCGGGTGTCATATCCAATTGCACCCCAAACCATAACGCCAGGCTACGGACCGGTATGGCGATGCATAATGCAGGCGTCATACATTCTCTCACCGCGGTGCCGCCACACGCGGATCCGACCATCGTGGTGTTGCAGGCAGAAGCGGGATTCGTCGGAGAATACAATGTCGTGCCATTCCGCAGTCCAGGTGCGGCGTTCAACGGCCCACTGCCGCAGCACTCGCCGGTGGCTTAACGTCAATGGTAATCGGAGCAATGGGCGCCGTGCGACAAGTCCCCGCTCCTGCAGACGACGTCGAACGGTACGTGCTGACACAGGTTGTTGCGTAACACACCCTAATTCCTGCGCTAACGTTCGCGATGTGGCGGTGCGAGCCGTCAATGCCCGCGGCACAACATGCCGGCTCTCTTGTTTGGTGGTGTGCCGCGGCTGCGGCAATCGCTCACGTCGGTCCGTCCGTCCCTCCTGCACCCACCGAATCCATACTTGCCTCACTGTGGCTGGATGTCGTCCCACACAGGCGCCGATGTCTCGGTACGATAAACCGCTGTCGCGATAAGCCATTATTCGGCCTCTGTCGTACTCCGAAACGTGCTGGAATCACTGCCGTATTCTGCGACGAGGCATCAAGAAGCTTTCCACGCACAGGTCCGGCAGCACAACACACTTCCACTACTTACACCCCGCCTTCTGTGCATCCTTCTTATAATGCTCCTCGGTGGCGTGCCGGGTGCACATGATTTGTATATGCCCTGCAATGCTAATCGTTTGCATGTCCTCTCGCGGGCGATGCATTCTACGAATTTCAGGCCAATCGGATGCTTCCTTCTTGGTGGTGCATTTTGAATGGCCAGAAGTGTATCTATTTATCTCTATCTATCTACCTATCGGAGAGCCCGAATCCAAGCCGCTGTAAATATCAAGAAGCCCGAGCCCGGGTCGGATCCAGCCTCGTCTTCGGAGTTTCTGGTTCAGGCTTGCCCCATTTCAGAACTAATAAGCAGTCGAATGTCTCTAGTTTAGGGCCACTGATTCCAGGGAAGGGACAGTGCCCGGGCCATCGGACAGACACACGACCTATGCTTTATGCGGGACATGAACCTGGGCATATCTCTGATGAACGGTCAGATGCCAGCGCCTCTTACGACTCAGCCACTTGTACGGGCGTACGTTACTCTGTTAGAATCCATTCTGAAAATAAATAATATTTGTACAGGCAACCCAGACTCCTTTCACTTTGTATGATGCAATGAAATGGATTTTCTTTCTCTAAATTCCCTTCAAGTTTTTTTTTTTCCTTTTCTGACATTTAAAATGCCTACGTCTGAATCAGCTCATTTTTTACGCTTCCTAGCTTCTTTCCTATCATTTTCTACTTTTCGGCCTTTCTCTGTTCTTCTTTCAGTGGATTAATAATAAATGTAATGCTTTCCTTATTATGTTTCCATGTCGTTATTATCTTCTCCGTAAAACGAAACTGCTTCGTTTTATATGCAAGCGGATTTGAAAGTTTTATCTTAATTTCTGGGAAAATATTTTTTGTGATACGATATGAGCATATTGCGCTGAAATGTGAAACAAAGGTAGGATTAATTTCATGTTCCTTAGATTAATTGCAATTTTGCTCTAAATCTGCCTCGAAACGGCGCAAACAGTGATTTGATATTAAGCGCTCTACTTTTAATCAAACACGGCATGTTCCGTAGAGCAGAATCCCCAGAGGAAGATAAAATGTGAAAGGAAAATGATGATTAAAATGCTGTTGTCAGCGCTTTTCGTAAATTACATTTTTTTTTTTGTTTGTGAAACAAGAGGAGCATGCATTCGCGGTTCCGCCGAAAGGAATTGCGCATTTATTTTTCAATTCTCTCTGTCATGAAACAACAGCCAAGAAGGGAATTAAAAATGAACTTATAAAATGCGCACCCACCGGCCACTGAATTAGAAAAGTTGATCCAGATTTACGTGAACGTCACTTACGATGCACACACTACGTGGTCAAAGCGCAATCTATCCTACCACGTAATCTATGCAAACTATTTCAGTCTTCTGCTCCTCAGTAGTGTTGATCACAATTGGGAAAAGCAAAGGATCTTTTAGAGTTCGTTAAAGTGCTTTTTCGGCCGTGCCTATCTGGCGGGAGAGACGTTTTTGAAAACAGCAGACACACGTTTCTCACAAAGGTGAGATATCCCAGGTCTTTAATCAGTGGGAAATAATCCAAATTGTTTGTCTAAGAGGGGTAACTGTGGCTCAATGACAATCTGTCAGGAACGAGATTGCCGTCGTCTGAGAAGGCTTGTTTTACAGGGCTTGGTACTGCATTATACACTGAGTGGCAACTTTATTACGACTACCCCCTCAGTTCATCGTTGGGCCACCTTTTGCCTTTAAAACTGCGTCGACGATTCTTCGTGGCATGGACTCCACGAGATGTTGATAGGTGTTTTGTGGACATTGAGACCATGCTTGATGAACAGCACTTTCCAGGAGTGTGAGATTGCAGCGTTCTGGATCCAGCTGTCTGATGGCTCGTTCAACTTCATCCCACAAATTCTCAATGGGGTTGAGATCTGGAGATTGTTGGGGCCACCTAAGCAAAATAAACTCACCGGCACGTTTCTGAAACCAATCCTGTACAATACGAGCACTATGGCAGAACGCATTATCTTGTTGAAAGCAGCCATCGCCATTGGGATAAACCATCCACATGACAGGATGCACTTGGTCCGCAACGATGTTTAGATATGATGTACCAGTCAGACGTTCATCAACAAGATTTAAACGGCCCAAAGCATGCCAGGAAAACATTCCCCAAACCATAACGTTGCCTCCACCAGCTTGAAGCAATGCATTTGGGGTCCGTGCTTTCGTGCTGTTTCCGCCAAATTCTCACTCGGCCATAAGCATGGTGCAACTGATAACGTGATTCATCGGACCACATAATTTGTTTCCAATTATTGACTGTCCAATCCTTGTGCTCCTGTGCGAACTGGAGACGTTTTCTCTTGTTAACTGCAGACAGCAAAGGTGTTCGAACAGACCTTCGGCTGCCATATCCCATCCGATGCAGTGTACGGCGAAAAGTGCGTGCAGAGATTATTTGAGGGGATCCTTGGTTAAGATGGTCTGTAATTTGCTGCACTGTTACCCTTCTGTTATCTGTTACCAGTCTGGACACTCTCTGTTCTTCCCAAGCAGTCACTAATCGATGACGACCGCACGTTGCACGTAGAGACCCAGTTTTTTGGCTGACAGTCCAATCTTTAAACACTTTAACAACAGCTGCTCTGGAACATTTCACGAATGCGGCGGTTTCGGTGATACTCGCTCCATGGCTCCGAGCTCCTACAATCATCCCACGTTGAAAGTACGTCAAATCGCATTTTTTACCCATCTCGTCACCGAAAAATCACTTCTACTACTGTCGCAAGCATGAGAGCCTTTGTCATTTTCATGTAGGACTTCCGTTTACAGGGAGTAGAGTTTAGGTCCCAGCCACCTACAACGAGATCGCCTTTTGGGCAGGACACAGAAACGGAAGGAATGAGAGCAAGTCTAGCGACTTTTGACAGAACAGTTTGTAGTGAGATTAGAGTACAGTAGATGGCGCCACCGTACAAGTACGATATTGCACATAGATGGGTGAGAGAATTTCAAGGAGGACATAGGAAAGGATACCCATTTAACCAGTGGGTCCAGCCTGGGGGCCGTCACTTTACGTGCTCGTCCGATGCACGGCGGATATTCAGCGATTGTTAGTAAATCACACCATCTCTGAAAGATCAGCCCAGGCTTGAACCTGGGGACCCAGCATCGATAGTCTGAAACACTAACCGCTAAGCCATCCACGGCTCCCTACTGTCGCAAGCACGAACTTTACCTTTTTATACTAGCCTCGCCCTCTGGCGGCACCGGCGTTCAGCCATAGCTCATTTGCTTAAAACTGTCAGGTGGTCATAATAAAGTGGCCACCCAGTGTATTTCAGTGCCCTGTGTGAAGAGTCCGTTGTTGCTTCGCTTGCAGAAAGCTTTCGTTTCTGGAGTTTAACCCGTATTTTACCCGACTGGAGCAGATAAATAAAATACGAATGAAAAACTGGGTTCGATGAAGCAATGGACCCAGCTGGCAATGTAAGCACAACTCGCCGCCCTGGTGGCGCAGTGGTTGAAGCGCTGGCTTATGACCATTCGTCCGAGAAGGGTCCGGGTTCAAATCCCGTCGGGCATGGATCTTGTGTTTGTCTAACGGCACTAGCTTTCTCCCTTCCCTGGAAACAAGTGATCCTAAATTAGGGACGGGTGACTGCTTATAGTTTGTTGAATTGCTCACGGTGGTCGTTAAAACTTCAATCAAAAAAAAAAAAAAAGCACAACGCAAGTTTCTGCAGGTGATGCAATGGTGTGAGGCACGTACTGTTCGCACGGAACGGGTCCTATGATATTGCTAAAATGTCGGATGTCCTTCAAGGATTATTATCTGAACATTGTTTCCAATCAAGTTCATCCTGCAATGCTGACTTTTTATCCATTTGAGGGGATAAATAGTATTGTCGTCTGTGAAACAGACGACAATACTACAGTCCATCAAGCAAGATGTGTTTAGTATTGGTTCAGAGAACATCAAAGCAACTTCCATCATCTTCCCTGGCCACCACAAAGTTAGGACCTGAACCCTATTGTGAATGTAAACTGAAGAGCAATTGAATTAGAGACAGGTGGCGTTATGCAAATGTGGCGCTGTGGGTGGCCCTGTAAACGGAAACGACATGACCTATGCAGCGGTCCGATAATATAAGGAGTGATGCGACGGGAATCAGTAAGAGTAGGACGCAGAATGCGTAAGACGAAGGATCTAAGCGCATTTGATCGTGGGCAAATTTCGCGGGGCTCGACGAATGGGTCACTTCATCTCGGAAGTCGTGCAGGCACTGGGATTGTCACGAGCCACTATGTCACGGATGCACCGTGAGTACATCGAATCCGGTAAAACCACCCCTGGAGGGGCCAACTGCCGTGGACAACAACGTGTGGATGTGCGGGGTCATCGTCGGCTAGCTCGCTTTGTAACGGCGGATAGACGGGCCACAGTGCAAGAAATCACTCGGCAATTTAACGCTGGTGCACAAAAAACGTGTAAGCGGCCACATCATCCAGAACATCTCCTCGCTATGGGGTACAGAAGCCATCGTCCCACGAGGGTACCGCTGCTGACCGCACATCACAGGGTGCAAAGATTAACATGGGCGCGGGAACATCGCCACTGGACCCTAGACATGTGGAAAACTGTTGCCTGGATTGATGAGTCGAGATTCACGTTGGTACATGCAGATGGCAGGGTACGAGTACCGCGCAAACCACATGAAGCGATGGATCCTTCTTGTTAGCAGGGTACTCTTCAAGCTGGTGGGGGTGGCATTATCGTCTGGGGACTGTTTACGTGGGCTGAAATGGGACCCCTGGTACATGTGGCATCGTCCCTCACAAGTCAACGTTACCGGGATATCCTGGACGACCATTTGCTCCCTTTTGTGCGTCTTCAACATCTCACTGGGGACCTCATCCTGCAACAAGACAATACAGCTCCCGAATTGTATCCGAATGGTTGAATGAACACTCCACCGACGTGACCTCGCTTCCTTGGCCAGCTAGGTCACCTGACCTCAATCCCATCGAGCACATCTAGGATGACATCGAGGGAGATTTTCTAGGCTCTGACCCCCCACCGTCAAATCTTCGTGAACTGTGGGAGCTTGTTCAGGGGTCGTGGATCCGTATGGCTTCCCAACGCTTCCGATGTCTTGTCGAGTCCATGCCGAGACGAATCGCCGCCGTCATCACGGCGAAAGGTGGTGCTACACGTTACTAGACAGGTATCTCTAATTCAATTGCTCTTCAGTGTATAGCACATGTTAAAAAAATAGATATCGGAGCAAAGTCTTCTTCCGTCAAATCTGAGCCAGTTAAAAGGCTGCTTGATGATCGCCTAGTAGTATTCTGTGGACGTAGATGCACTCCAACACATTGTGGAATCCATGCCAAACCCCATACGTGCTATAATTGGGGCTAAATAGGTCCAACCCGGTACTGAATAAAAGTTTCTACTCAAGACATACAGTGGTTATAAATTAGTTGGGCAAAAAGAAAACTTTATTGTGCATAGTTATAAGAGTGCATATGATAAAAGGTACAAATAATATATAATTAAAGACACCAAATTTACCTTTTTTCACAAATGTTCCACGTGCCTTCCTTTGGTTACTCTGAAGATGCCCTATCCGTAAATCAGTTCTTCCCACATTGCTGTCAGCATGTCGGCATCTACCAATGCGAGTGCAGCGGTGATTTTTGATTTCAGTTCAGGAAAGGACTTAGGAAGCAGCGGAAGCTAAACCTGATCTTTACCAAAACTCCATCGACCGAAATCTATGGGCGTAAGGTCGTGTGATCGGGAGCCATGCAACTGGACCGCCGAGGCCAATCCAAGCTGGGACTTCAGTATCGAGGTAAGAAGTGACGTCCTTGTATTAGTGAGAAAAAATGCTGGAAAATCAAACCTTCTTCCATTTTTCCCTTGAGGATTGGCATTAGGTAAATCTGAAGGATGTTCAGGTATGTGAGTCCGGTAACAGTTCTTTCAGCAAAGAAAAATGGGCCAAAAACGTAAGCGCAACTCATGGCACAAAAAACGTTTATCTTGGGACTGTCCCTTTCATGTTCCAAGACGGTATGGGGATTTTCTAATCCTCAAACCCTCACATTGTGTCTATTCACTTTGCCATTTAAGTGAAAGGTCGCTTAGTCACTGAACACCAACTTGGACTAGAGGTTATCATTAGCTTCTATGCGATTTAACATGTCACTGCAAAAACCTGCATTCTGTTTCTTGTCACCATCATTCAGAGCTTGAACGAGCTGCGATATATATATATATATATATATATATATATATATATATATAAACACTTACCAAGCAAAGGGTGCGCGGAAAATATATTTCCACGTACAAGTCTCGCATGGAACACACATTAAGAAGAAATATTATGATTTTCAAGAGCAATTTGCCATTATATCTTAAAAGAAAAGTGTTTATCCAATGCATCCTTGAAGTTTTTACTTTGGACCAGAGATATGGACCTTACCTACACTGCTAGCCACACAAAATGCAACACCAAGAAGGACACCAGTCAGCAAAGCCAGATTTACCGGACACATAACAACAGATACAAAGATGAAACGATTGAGCTTACAGGCCCCTGCGACTTGCGGAACACGCAGACATCAATAGTTCGTGTGGCCCCCATGGCTGGCAATAACGGCCGCTACACGCCGCGGCATCGAACGAAAGAGGCTTTGGATGTGGGTTTGGGGTATGTCGGTCCAGGCTGCTTCCACACGTTGCCACAGTTCATCAGGCGTAGCCGCGGGTGGTGCTTGCCGGGTTACTTGGTTGCCGATCAGCCACCAGACGTGTTCTATGGGCGACATATCGGGATAACAGGCGGGCCATGGCAGCAGTGACACCTGGTGGGCCGTGAAGAATTGTTACACGATGCGTGCCACGTGCGGGCGCGCATTATCCTGTTGAAACGTCGCCGCAGGCAGGTCCCGCAGGTAAAGCAGGAACTACAGGCTCCAAAACGTCGGTATTGGTGCGGTGGCTGTTGAGTGTACCGGCGGTGCGTACCAGAGGGGTGCGGGTGTCATATCCAATTGCGCCCCAAAACATAACGCCAGGCGACGGACCGGTATGGCGATGCATTATGCACGCGACATACAGTCTCTCACCGCGGTGCCGCCACATGCCGATCCGACCATCGTGGTGTTGCAGGCAGAAGCGGGATTCGTCGGAGAAGACAATGTCGAGCCATTCTGTAGTTCAGGCGCGGCGTTCAACGGCCCACTGCAGCCGCACTCGCCGGTGGTGTAACGTCAATGGTAATCGGAGCAATGGCCGCCGTGCGACAAGTCCCAGCTCCTGCAGACGACGTCGAACGGTACGTGCTGACACGTTGTTGCGCAACACACCGTAATTCCTGCACTAACGTTCGTAATGTGGCGGTGCGAGCCGTCAATGCCCGCCGCACAACATGCCGGCCCTCTCGTTCGGTGGTGTGTCGTGGCTGCGGCAATCGCTCACGTCGGTCCGTCGGTCCGTCCGTCCCTCCTGCACCTACCGAATCCATACTCGACTCACTGTGGCTGGATGTAGTGCCACACGGGCGCCGATGTCTCGGTACGATTAACCGCTCTCGCGATAAGCCACTATTCGTCCTTTGTCGAACTCCGAAACGTGCTGGAATGACTGCCGTATTCTGCGACGAGGCATCACGAAGCTTCTTACGCATAGGTCCGGCAGCACAACACACTTCCACTACTTACACCCCGCCTTCTGTGCACCCTTCTTATAGTGCTTCTCGGTGGCGTGCCGGGTGCACATGATTTGCATATGCCCTGCAATGCTAATCGTTTGCATGTCCTCTCGCGGGCGACGCACGCATGCTACGAATTTCAGGCCAATCGGATGCTTTCTTCTTGGTGTTGCATTTTGGATGGCCAGCAGTGTGAAAGCGGCAAACACTGAACAGAAAAAATGTTATGACCACCAGCCTAATATGATGTTGGCCCTCCACGTGCCAACAAAATAGCTGTTATCGTGTGAGGCATGAACGATAGAAGATTTCTAAAGGTGTCTTGTGTTATCTGGTACAAATATGTTACCAGCAGATTATTAAACTTTTGCAAGTTAGGACGAGGAGCCACCTTAGATAGGATTTGCTGTTCAAACACCAACCACCGTTTCTCGATTGGAATGATGTCTGCGGAGTTTGGAACCCATGGCAATACTTAAAAGTCTTCCTCGTGTGCCGCGTATCATTTTTTTACGCTTTCTAACAGTAGGTTGAAAAAACGTATATACTCCAGCTTTGTCCATCTGTCTGTCTGTCTGCCCGTCAGCACGATAACTCGCGTAAAAATTGTTCGATTTCGATGAAATTTTAGTATGTGGTAGGGGACCACTTGGGACAAACCCTACTGCAAAGAGACGAAATGGGGTCGAAGGTCTGGACATAGGAGCGGGATCCATTCCATTGCCTTTATGCGTCATAACTTACGGAAAAATGCTTCAATTGCGACACAACTTCATCATGTTGTTCCGGAGATGTACTGAATTTTTTTATGTTATAACGAAGTAAATTTCTCCGTCATTTCTGTCCACGCCAGGATTCGAACCCGGATCCCCTCATTCCGGAATAAGTCGCTCTACCAATTGAGCTACGCGGACGTTTTTTTCTGATTCCTATCTGCCTTTATGTCGTGTGCGTCCTTCTGGCAGGTACGTCACATCTCCTGGTACGTTACATCATCTCCCCCTTATTTTTATTATTTTTTTCGAAGTGCTGGAGAAGAGATTTTCTTATTTTTCCTATCTCGCGGTGTGGGAATAACATCACACCAATGCGAGATTTTGAACGGTCGGGTCATCCGGATAGTTCGGGCGCCATTATAACGAAGTAAATTTCTCCGTCATTTCTATCCGCGCCAGGATTCGAACCCGAGTCCGCTTATTCCGGAACAAGTCGCTCTACCAATTGAGCTACGCGGACGTTTTATTCTGATTCCTATCTGCCTTTATGTCGTTGTCGTATGCGTCCTTCTGGCAGGTACGTCACATCTCCTGGTACGTTACAATGTTTAATATCGTCAAAGTTTAGGGCACAACAGCGAGATTTATTCCACAGCCATTATCCTCATAGCTTGACTAATAATGCTTCTATTACGACAAAACTTTAGTATGTTTTTCAGGAGGTATACTGAACCGGTTCCGTTGAATGTCATCGAAATGGGGCCAAAGTTCAGGGCACGTCAACTAGATTTATTCCACAGCCATTATCCTCATAACTTGAGTAATAACTTTAGTAATGGTCTCTGGTACGTTGCAAAGCGTATGATAATCAATGCATTGTATGATTTTACTAACTTGTTGAAGTTACTAATCACGGCTCACCGCGAGTACCTCACAAGCAATTTTGCGTTTGCATTTCGGAAATGCTGTGATCTAGTCTTCTGGCCATTACAATTTGTCCCTTGTCAAACTCGCTTAAGTATGCTACCTTTCCCATATGAAGAACAAAGGTAACACTGATTAACAGAGCTCAGAATCAGGTGTTATTAATACTGTTTCATGACATTAACATGCGCCGTCGTTTACTGCAGTTGCTTCTATTTGCATAAAGATGCGCTGCTCATAATATTTTGGCTCTTCGGTGTATATACGCTGCTGATAACTCAAAGAAACATGTAGGAATGCATGCTTGGGATAATCAAGAAACATATAGAGAGAAACTCATAGATCACGAAAGTGACAAGGGAGGATGGGATCATGGTCAAAGTGAGGGCTCTCAAGTGGCAATGAGCTAGATGTATTGCTAGAGTAATTGAGCACTATTTGAAAATTGAAATATTACAATGGATACCAAGAGACATAAAATTATCTTTAGAAGACCATGTGTAAGATTGATACATGAAACTCGAAAGCATGCCGAGGTTACTTGGGAGAGATTGGCTCAGGAAAGAGAGTTGTGGAAGAGAATTAGGGAGACCTTCGTCGAGAAGTGGATTAAGAATGGTGTTTAAAAATAATATTGGTAGCAGGTATGAAAAAAGGGAATTAGAGAATGGAATGGACGATTTACGGATTCCTCTTCGACATACTCAATCTTTAACTTCAAAGGTATTATCCCAGATCTTCTCAATCACTCTTTACCTTGAATTCAATCATCTCGAAATTAGTATTTTCACAGTGTACGTTTTTCCTATTTCCCGATTCTATGAGGTCGTTAAAATAAACTTTCCCTCGATTGTTCTGAATTTTCCGCTCTTGAAATCGCTTCAATCTTAGGAAGGAAAAAATAAAACGATTGACCTAGAAATTCTAAAACGATCAAGTAAGAGCTTGTCGAAAATTTCACATGTTGATCAGAAAGAAACATCGCATGGTTTATATTTTATATCAGTATGTTTAATGCCTTTAATCGGATATACAAAATTAAACGTCAATTTATACAGTATTTTACAATGTACTTGCAGATATCTATACACACACCATCAACACCTCTCCAACATATTCCCATATTTACTCAGACACGCCTATAACAATACCCCTCCATTTGAAAGTGTGTAATACACACAGATAAATATGTACATATGTCTTAATTTTTAAGTATTTGCTTTTTTTATTATCACATAGCATATTTGCCAATAGCGATTAACATTTATATGAAAATTCCTTAGTTTCACCTTGAAATATCTCCTCCCAATTTCAAATAAATTTCTAGATAAATCTCTGATCACAAAGACATTCCAGCACATGTGGCTAGGTGTTAGGAACTTATTCATTCTTTACGCATAAAAGTATCAATGACGCTGGAGAAAAGCACGTTTCACTTCATGTGTGGTGAAGCTACGTATTCTGAGGTAATCTTTGAACTTTGGAAAATGGTTAATGTGTCACAAAGTCATACTCCCATCGTCTTGAATCATCTCTTCGATTCATGCTGTGTTGATTTTCCTTAAAGAGTTACCTATTAATATTATCGTCACCTACCGCATTTTTACCAGCAGCAAACTTTCGGCACCATTTGTAAACATATAGACTCCATTCATACGGTCCCCATTCACTTTTACAAGTTGCAAGCCGGTATCAGCCGGTGAAACTTTCTTTGCCCCGCAAAAAAACAATCTGAATCTTGGACCTCTTTGTAAGACCAACGTTCCAGTTTAATCTCTATTTCAAACTTCCATAAGATAACTGTACGTCACCCTTGGACGGGTGATGCACTTCCTCCTACAAGCGTGCTTGTCTAATGATTAATATCGTAACCTTATTTTTAGTTACACTCTCGTAATTCCAGTTCCATCCTACTAAGCACATTCTCATTTTCTGTGCAATAAAATGTAAGATCTCCTTTAGACCTGAGAAAGTGGGGCACTTAATCTGGGCGCCTTATGGGGCTCTTGCTGGGACAGTGAATATTTTCAAACAAGTTAGTAAAATCATGCAATGCATTGATTATAATACGCTTTCCAACATATCAAAAACCATTACTCAAGTTATGAGGATAATGGCTGTAGAATAAATATCGCTCTTATGCCCTGACCTTTGACCCCATTTCGATTATATTCAACAGAACCGGTTAAGTATACTTCCGGAACAACATGATAAAGTTTTGTCTCAATCGAAGCATTTTTACGTAAGTTATGACACATAAAAGCAATGAAATGGATTCCGCTCCTGTGTACTGACCTTTGACCCCATTTCGCCCATTGTCAATAGAGTTTATTGACAGGTAGTCCTCTACCACATACTAGAATTTCATCGAAATTGGACCATTTTTACGCAAGTTACGACGCATAAGAGCAATGGAATGGATCTCGCTCCTATGTCCTGACCTTTGGCCTCATTTCTTCCATTTTCAATAGGGTTCGTCCCCAGGTGGTCCCCTACCACATATTAAAATTTCTGGAAATCGAACCATTTTTACGTGAGTTATCGTGTGGACGGACAGACGGACGAAGGGACAGACAGACAGACGGACAAAACTGGAGCATGTACGCTTCTTCAACCTACGGTTGGAAAGCGTAAAAAAATCTCATGGTTTTATAAACTACTGGAAAACAGTATTAAATGAAATCTTCAAGACCATGTGAACTCTGTGTAAAATCACCACACAAAGCCCCCAGGTACTATGAGAGAACTCCAGGAAAACGTCTAATAGAGCATAAGAGACTGAGTGCACTACATGGAAAGAACTAAAACTTTGGGGGCTGATATTATCAAAGGAAACCTTCAGGACTGGGTGAGCAATGGGGACAGCGTGAAAAATAATGTTCTACGTTTACGTGAACTCAAAATAAAATGGCAAAATCTAGGTACCAGTCGACTGTTCAATGAATATTCGAAAAAGAATAATAATGAACTTCCGTCAACCAGAATCACATTTACCTTTAACTGTTAAGTTTGAATTGCACGGAAACTCCTCTTTCGTTTTTCACCTCTGGTGAACAGCGTGCTGTAATACGGTCTCTTTAAGAAGAAAGCGTTAAGATCCCTCTAAAATTTTCAGAATAATGGCATACTATGGTAATAAATGTATAGACCACAAAAAAGGTTGCGAATGGTTCTGGCCGAACAAGTGTAATTGACTAAGATCGGGCAGGGTGCCGATGAAAGTGGCAAACCCAAAATCATGTCTTTCTCATTCAAGAAAACCCGGTAGATTACTATGTCTGCTGTGGCTGATATGTTAGGCATAAATTATGGCTCTGCCTATGTAACAATGCATGACAACTTAGAATTCCGGAAATTGTGTGCCAGGGGGATTCCGAAACCACTGACGGATCAACACAAGCAACAGCTTACGGAGATTTCAACTCAGTGTTCGCAGCGTCGTGAAAAATATCCAAGTTCACTAAGAAGCATTTTCACTTTAAACGAGACCTGGATGCACTATTTTGACCCTGAAAAAGAAGAGACAAATTTTGAAGTGGAAACGCCTTTTGTCCCCCACAAAAAGAAGTTCAGATAAGTTCATATGCAGAGGATTTTAGGAAAGGAGTATCTGACTCTTTCCTAAAATCCTCTAGCTTCTAACTTCTAAGGGTTGTTTAGGGAGATACTCCTTTATCAGGAGTATCTCCTTAAAGAACTCTTAGACGTAGGAACTAGGAAATTTGGGCTAGAGTGCCCGACAGGAAGGTCACACGGAAGCGAAGTAGAAAGAGGCCTTTAATTATAACTAGGGGGGTTGTACCCGGGGTCCGACGGCTTAACGTTCCCATCCCACGCACGGCGGATATTTAGTGGTTCGAGCGTTCGTACCTGCCTAGGATCGAACGTGAGACTTTTCCGTGGCAATCATGAACGTTGGCCACTAGGTCATCCGCTTCTCCAAAAAGGAGCTGAAAAGTGAACCCTATGTTGAAAATCTCCTCATATGTTTCGGGATACGCAATGACCTATTTTGAAACATTATCAGGAACATGGACCAGCTGTTAAGAGTACGACGTAAATAGCGTTGCTTAAAGGCAAGCAGAAACCTCAAATTCGCAACAAAAGAAAGACATGATTATTCCTAAAAACTTTTTTTTTTTTTTTGCACCGCGACAATACTCACTTCTACGCAGCAGCTGCAAAAACGCCGACACAATTAAAATCCAAAGTTCGAGGTCCTTCCACCACATCCACCTTAGGGCCCGAGCCTCTATACGAGCGATTTCTAGTACTTCGGTCGACTTAAAGAAGCGTTACTTGATTGGAGGTTTGGTAAATATGAAGATGTGAAAAACGTGGCTCCTACATGCCTTCACGGGCGGGAAAATACCTTTTTACCTGGTAGGACCAAGACGTTTATGGATCATCATAAAAGATGTATGGAATTTCAGGAAAACTACATTCAAAAATAATGCTACGTTTCTCATTTTTATTAGTAAATACAACGAAATTTCCTTTATTTTTTTATATACCCTTGTAGTATTCTAAAAGAAAGTAAGATTAATCACATACCTCTTCAATGTTGCTGAAAAGGAATTTCATCTCTACAGGAGTCACCACATTGTAATTCTCCAGCATAGGAACTATATATCGATCTCGTCCAAAGCGCAGGCTGGATATCATTTCCTCTTCGCACACGACGAGACGACGAACAGCCCTTTCTCTTCGCCATAAAATTAGATTTGCATCCTGCAGAAAATTTCGTAATATAATTCCACTTTTTCTACTGACCTTGATAAATTTTTGAACTTCATCAACAACATTTCTTATCTTTTGATTCAGTGTATATACGTATACTTCATATTACCAGAAGTCATTTCGCCTTCGCAGAATTAATAACATGCTTAAGATATCAGCAATACGATATATATTAAATACTAATGAAAAAGGAAAACCTCCGTCATGCGTTTAAAAACTATTACCTAAGTGAAATGTACGGGAACTGGAGGACCTCCTGTTGACATTATGGTACAAGATACCATATGATACCTATCGCCACCTCATGGAATCGATGCCTCGCCGAATGGCCACTGTTTTGCGGGCTAAAGAATGTCGTACAGCTTTAGTCATAATGTAATGGCTCGTCGGTATAAACAGTATGTATACGTATACATATGCATACTGTTGTATATACACACTCGAGTCACATTATTGTGACCATTTCCTACTTTTGACGTCAACTGCGAGTAGCCAATACAACAGGGCACGTGTCGTGAGCTGGCTTGGAGGGTATATAAGGTGTGCTGTATAGGCATTCTGAAAGCATATCACGCGTTGCTGTCATAGATAAAAGGAGTGATTTGTCAGATTTGCAAAAAGGGATGATTATCGGCTTTCGGGCCAAGAATGGCAGTATTTCTGAAACAGCTCAGTTCGTGAACTGTTCGCGTGCTGCTGTGGTTAAAGTGTATCGTGATTGGAGAAATGGCACCATTGCGAATAAGCGACGTGGAAACTGCTGAGCACCGCGTGCCATTGATGTGAGAAGTGAACGTCGGCTTCGAAGATGCGTGAGGGCCGATCGACACGATACAGTGGAACACCTCACATGCCGAATTAACCAGGGGGCTACTGGAAGTGTGTCTAAAACGACAGTTCAGCTAACCCTGCTGTGTATGGGGCTCCAATGCAGACGGATGGTCACTGCACCTATGCTAAAGAAGGTGCATCGGCAGAAGAGGCTTACATTTTTGCACGGCAGTTTTGCAATTGGATCTCCGCTGATTGGCAAAGAATTGCCTTCTCCGATGAGTCACGTTTTCTGATTCATCGACGAGTGGACTTTGGCGTATAAGGCGAAAAACGTTGAATAACAAATACTCTTCAATCATTACGTGAAAAACATAAGCTGGGGGGGGGGCGTTATGGTCTGGGAAATGCTTTCGTGCCATTCCCTGGGTCCACTCTTACCACTGGAACCGAATTCGTAATGAATCCATCCTTGAAGACCACGTACACTCTTACATGCTGATTGTCATCCCTCGGGAGGATGGGATCTTCCAGAACGACAATACGACGTGTCACACAGCTAGAAATGTCCGAGAGTGGTTTGAAGAGCAGGATTAAGACTTCAAAGTACTTCCCTGCCCCCTAATTCCCCAGATTTAAACCCAATTGAGTATCTGTGGGACCACCTAGATCGTGTTGTTTGCTCTATGGATCCTCCACCACGCACCCTGCAGCAGCTGTTAGATGCAATTTAGTCAACCTGGCCCCACATACCTATGGACACTTTCCAGCACCTTAATGAATCACTCCCAGCCCGTTTGGCTGCTGTCCGCGCTGCATAGGGCGACAACTTTGGATATTAGCAGGTGGTCACAATAATGTGACTCGACCGTATATACACAATATTGACAAAAGTCACTGGACACCACTTCAAAAGCAAATGAACGGATTCGCTGCGTTGTTAAGATGCGCGGAACGGCTTCAAATGGTGCAAAACCCAACCTGTAGCATATCGCGATCATATCACACTATGATGTTGAATGCAAATGTCGCGGTGGCAGAGAACTGGCATTGAGAAAGGAAAGTTTGTTGGGTGTTATATTTGTATGTTGTCCGTAAGAGAAACCGAGAGGCGTTTAAACATGCCCAAGTCAACTGTTTTGGTTGTACTGAATGCGTGAAAGACACATGGCTTGCCTGAAGCAACAAAACGTACCGTCAGACAAAAGAAAATCAGTAATAGAGGACGTCAAAGCCTCAGGAGAATCTTTACAGATAATCGACGAAGTACTGCACAAGACCTCAGTGTACAGGTGAGTAAAAATGCTGGAACCTCAGTATGTACACGTACCATTCGCAGAGAACTTCATTCCATCGGTTACCGTGGTCATGCGGCTGCTCATAAGCTTTTCATCTCCACTCGGAATGCTACTCGTCGTTTAGCATGGTGTAAAGTATATTTATCGTGGACCGTAGATCCACGATAAAGATACACGATCCATCAGTCTGATGGTCGTGTGTCGATATGGCGACAGCTGGGGAAACGCTCTTTACCATAGTGTACTGTTCCTACGGTCAAGTTTGGAGCTGGCAGTGTACTCGTGTGGGGCTGTTTTTCGTGATATGATCCCGGCCCATTGGTTACCGCGGACAGACCTGTTAACCAGCACGTCTACCTCGATATTCTGGAATACTATGGAAACGAGCCTTGCTGGTACCAGCAGGATAATGCACCGAGCCATAAAGCTATGTTACGGCGTGGTTTAAGGAAATTTCTGTATCGTGTGTGGACTGGCCAGCACAGAGCCCTGATCTTAATCCCATAGTGCACCTATGGCATGAATTAGAGCGCCGCATAAGAAGTTTGGAACCAAACCCTACTACTAAGCAACAGTTAGCGATAGCATTTTGTACTGAATGGAAGCACATGCCTATCTCTGTGATCCAAAACCTTGTCGAAAGCGTGTCTCGAAGGGTCAGTGCATGCATTAAGCCCAAAGGTGGACCGACAACGTACTGATGTATGTCAATAAATGCTATATTGTATTTCTCTTCTAGGCGTCCGGTGACTTTTGACAATATAGTGTATATAGGGGGGGGTCAGCAAAGCGTGTACAAACTTCTGGAAGGGGTAGGTTGCATAAAGACAAATCGGAATCACAGAAAAATGCAGGGTCAGAAACGTCATCTTCATGCGCTACATGGCGTTGTTCGACCGCGAGACTGCTCATAGGTTCTTTCAGGATACCGTTATTTGTAAACCGCCCGCAGAGGTAGTAGGATGGCTGAGTTCACCAACGCGGAAAGGGCTGATATGTACCTCGCATACGGAGCAGACGACTGCAACGGACGAGCGAGCCGTCGAGCGACTGCACCAGGAACGGTACCCGATGAGACGAGTGCCAAACCACCAAGTGTTTGCACGGCTGCATCAGAGGTTATGCGACGCTGGCTTTTTTCCAGGGACCTGCCAGGTGTCGGGTGCGATGGGTGCGCATTCGTGCCATGGAATAGAATGTGTCAAGTCATACAGCAGACTCTCCAAGTGCCAGCACACCAGCAATTTGTCCATCGGCTCTGTCTGTCCCAATCCACCGTATGGAGGGTTCTTCACGAAGACCAATTGCATCCAAATCATGTGCAGCGCGTTTAGACACTAAGCCCTGAGGATTACCCTCAGCGCATTGCATTTGCGCAATGGTACCTGCTGAAGAGTACGGCAGAACCCCAATTTCGTGCTTCCGTGCTGTTCACAGACGAAGCGTGCTTCACACGGGAAGGTTGCTTCAATGCACATAACGCGCATATATGTTGCAGCTCGTGGTCGCAACTTTGAACACCTTCTGTAACCTCAATGCGTTTTTTCAAATGTCTTGTGAGTTATAAAATCGTTTTGTTCTCTTACGTGCTGCTCTTTCATTTCTCGTAATCTCTGTACACTAGCCCATGAAGATGGTGTTTCCGACCCTGCATTGCTATGTGATTCCGATTTGTCTTTGTGCAATCTACCCCTCCCAGATGTTTGTACACGCTTAGCTGAATCACCCTGTATATATATATATTGTATAATGGTCACGGTAAAGTTAGAAAACGTTACTTTTCTCGCAATTCCTAAAGAAAACCAAAAAATATTAACAAATGTTTTGCTCTAAAATGAATTGTGCATCATATAAGGTAAAGCTATTGCAGCCTGTTTTTACATTTAATATACTATACGTTCTGGTCATAGTAGAGTAATCTATGATAATTATTTCGGCATAGCATTTCTCGTGATGCAGCAGAAATAATTTTCTTCTTCCTCTTCAGTGTTATAGGATTTAAAAACCTGAGAAAAGCGAGTTTTAGAAAGTTACAAAAGAGTACGTATAAAGTTGTTGTTGTTCCAAATTTCAGATGAAATATATATTCCAGTAACTTTTCCTTTTAAATAATTATTTCCACGTTGAAGAGGGGGAAATGTACATTTGTGGTAAACAGAAAGCAACACAAACTTTTGAAAGCAATTATTCTGTTTTCCCTTTGTTTTATTTAATGTTGGGTACTATCATAATCGGCCAGGAACTAAAATTTGCTAAAGGAAGATTATGGAAATATGCATTTGGTTTTTTTTTGTTGTTGTTGTTGTTTTAATCCCGATTTTTATCAAAATATGCATTTCTCATGCATGCTTCAGCACTTCTGGCTGTCAGTGGATTTTTGAAACATCTACGCAAGAACTTTTAAGTCTGCTTGATTTGTTTTCTGTGCTGCTGCATTTCAAAGTTCATTAGAGCAACTCAGTTTTTCAATTCTCACATAGTTTCTTCAGCTTTGACAGTTTTCTTAGCAAAATGTATTTCACTGTTGCTAAAAACAACAACAAAATTACGTCCCGTTACTGAAGTATGTATAATAAGTTAACAAACGATTTAACCCCTTCGGAAATCAAAGGACCAAATGAAATGTAATAATCATACGTGCTCTGTGTTGAAACGAAGAACTAAAACCTTCTATACACGGTCAGGTGATGCGTAACATCACAGCCTCTCCTTGACAAATGTCAACCCCGCCTTCTCGTGGTGCATCCTGTTCCCACTAAAAGGGGCTCTGACGACCGCCCATAGCGGTATAACTATACCATCGGGATCAGAGGAAATGTTATCCCACACTCACCAACCCGCTTGGCCAGCGTGGTGAGTTATGGCCAAACCCCTCCAAAATGATTCCACAACTTAAATCTTGGCCCTCAGTCTCCGGCAGCTGGAATGTACCTGGCCAAGGCAGCGGCCAGTGCGACATGAAGGCAGAGGGTGCTAAGAATCCCCGGAGGACCGGACTAGGCTGCCATCTGATGCTGACCTTGGCTACTTACAATGGACGCTCCTATCTTCTGATTCAAGGCTTCTTGAATTGGAAGAGGAACTACAAAGGATCAAGTGGGACATCGTGGGGCTAAGTGAGGTAAGGAGAAAAGGAGAAGATCTCATCGAACTGAAAAGTGGACATCTCTTCTACTATCGTGGGACAGATACTGGCAGAACTAGTGGTGTTGGATTTATAATAAACAAGAAACTGAAGGATAAAGTTGTAGAAGTTGAAAGTTCCTCTGACAGAGCTGCACGACTTGTTATCCAACTCTCGAAAAGATACCAGGCTCAGATTATTCAAACTTATGCACCCACCACAAGTCATCCTGAAGAAGAAATTGAAGAATTTTATGAGGAAATTTGTCATCTAAATAATAAAGGTAAGCAGCACTTGAAAATAATTATGGGAGATTTCAATGCAAAAATAGGGCAACGGCAACAGAATGAAACTTCGGTAGGTAAATTCGGTCACGGCAACAGAAACCAGCGTGGAAATACTCTCGTTGAGTTTGCAGAGGCAGAAGGGTTTTTCATCTTGAACTCCTTCTTCAAGAAAAAGCCACACAGGAAATGGACATGGAGACATCCAAATGGGACGACAAGTGAAATTGATTTTATTATGTGTAACAAAAAATTCGTCATAGAAGACTGCAGTGTGCTAAACAAGTTCAACACAGGTAGTGACCATAGATTGGTGAGATGTAAGATGCACCTCAACACTAAACTTGAACGTGGCAAGCTCATAGGACAAACAAAATCTATTGGACATAACCAACCTTAAAAAACACCATAATACCTTCAAGTTAGAACTGAAGAACAGGTTCTCTGCTTTAGAAGGCCTAACATCAGAAGAAGTGGACATCTCTGAAGTTAACAGAAAAGTAACCAAAGCTCTTATGGAAACAGCAACAAAATTAGCTGGGTCTAAGAACAAGTTGCATGTGAACAAATTATCAGGAAAAACCAAAATGTTGATGCAAAAAAGAAGAGAGATGAGGACAACTAAAGAAGATGTGACTTCCAAAGTGGAATATATAGAGCTATGCAAGACAGTAAGAAAAAGTATCACTGAAGACGTAAGGAAATTCAACTGTGAACTAGTGAGGAAAGCAATTGAAAACAACCAAAGCCTAAAGATAGCAAAGGGACATCTCAGTAAGGGAAGAAAACAGATTATGGCACTGAGAAAAGAAGATGGTTCTGTAACAAGAAATAGAGGCGAAATTTTGACAAGAGTGAAAGATTTCTACTCCAAATTATATGAAAGGGATGATATATGCACTCCAGACATCATGAAAGATACCAGTACCAGAGTTCCTCCAGTCCTTCCAGCAGAAGTTGCACATGCAATCAAGAACATGAAGCGAGGAAAAGCTCCAGGAGAAGATGGAATTACTGTAGACATCATACAAGAAGCAAGTGGAGAAATCGAAACAGTACTTGCCCAAATTTTCACTCGATGCCTTAATGAAGGAAAGATTCCTGAGGATTGGAACACCGCTACAATGATCCTGCTACATAAGAAAGGTGACATTGAGGATCTCGGAAACTACAGACCTATCAGCCTCCTATCAGTAGTTTATAAAATCTTCACTAAAGTTCTTTCACACCGCTTGAAGGTAACACTGGACATGGCTCAACCGAGAGAACAAGCTGGATTCAGGAGTGGCTACAGCACAATAGATCATATCCACGTGCTGAGAGAACTAATTGAAAGAGCGAGGGAATATGAACTTCCATTGTGCATGGCTTTTATCGATTATGAAAAAGCCTTTGATTCGGTGAAACCATCAGCAGTTACAATGGCTCTGAAAACCTGCGGTATTGAAGATGCATACATTAATATTATTAATAACATCTATGAAAATGCAAGTGCAAAGATTAGGCTGTTTGAAAATACAACACACGTAAAAATTGGAAAGGGAGGAGACAAGGTGACACCATATCTCCGAAGCTCTTTAATGCCACATTGGAGGGTGTTTTTCAGTCACTGAGCTGGGAAAACAAGGGGATAAAGATTAATGGAGATTATCTAACCCACCTTCGTTTTGCTGATGACGTAGTCATTTTTGCAACTACCCCATCAGAGCTGCAGAGTATGATCCAGGAACTTGCTGACAAGAGTAAAGAAGTGGGATTAAAAATGAACTTTCAGAAGACAAAAGTGATGTTCAATGCTTTTACAAGAAATGAAGATTTATCGATTGATGGAGAAAAGCTGGAGATAACAGACACGTACGTTTATCTTGGACAGCAGATATCAAGTGAGGGTCACATTGATGAAGAAATTAATCGGCGTACAAAACTTGCCTGGAGAGCTTTTGGAAGAAACAGCATAATTTTCAAGAGCAATATGCCATTATGTCTTAAAAGAAAAGTGTTTGATCAATGCATCCTTCCAGTGCTTACGTATGGTGCGGAGACGTGGACCTTAACTAAAAGAGACATACAAAGGCTGCAGACAACTCAAAGAAGCATGGAGAGGTGCATGCTTGGTGTAACTAGGAGAGATAAGAAGAGGAACTCGTGGATCCGAAAAATGACAAGAGTGGAAGACATCATGATCAGAGTTAAATCCCTGAAATGGCAATGGGCTGGACATACTGCCAGAAGGACAGATCATCGATGGACAGCTGAAATTTTAGATTGGATTCCAAGGGACAGGAAAAGACCCAGAAGAAGACCACATGGGAGATGGGTGGATGAAATTCGAAAGTATGCAGGGGTGACATGGAGGAGACTGGCACAAGACAGACCGTTGTGGAGGAAACTTGGGGAGACCTTCGTCCAGCAGTGGATTGATAATGGTTGACAATGATGATGATGATGATATACAATTAAAAACTCAAATGTGAGATATTTCGGGGACACTACGTCCTCATCTTTAGACAAATCTTCAGAAAGGGTTTTTTGTGACACCCTCATTTACCAGTTAATTGTTATTGTGTTATTTCTCCAATGTTTTAACTTAGTGCCTTTTCATGCATGTCATTCATTTTATCACACTTGCTTGTATAAATTTTGACATTGTAGGCACAGTTATGGTGCCTCCGAGGCTTGTCATTTGCTTACTTGCCTGCGCATGTTCCATTGCGCTCTTCCGGTCAGCCTTCTTCATGTGTCTTGTATATATACCTGGTTGAAGAATTTTTGGTTTGTCTGAAGATGGGGACATAGTGTTCCCGAAAGATCTCACATCTGAGTTTTTAATTGTATATAGTGTTTTATAATTGCAATGCTAATACATCGTTTGCTCTTTAACTAGTCAGTAACGTGTATAGACGGTTTTAGTTCTTCGTTTGGACCAAATGCTATTTTGCAATCAGGGTATTCTTGAACTATAAGTATCGTTTTTGCTATTGTTCATTTGTTTAAAATAAAATAAAACATTATATTCATTGTTTTATAAATAAATAAACATTTTATTCATTTATTTTATTGTTATTTTTGTTTAATAACAATAAAACAAATGAATATTTTGATCTCATTTAGAAGTCTTGAGACAGAGCTGCAGATTATTAAGTAACTAAACAAAATACACTCTTTGACAAAAAATAACGATGCACCGCGAAAATACTCAGATCGGAATGAAACTCCACATGCAAAAACCTCTCGACCGAATATGCAAATAATCAAAAATTCGCACCCAATGAATGAATAGCCGGAACTACAGCGCATTGGAACAGCGCATCGTGATGTTATATATAAAGGAGTGAACCTAGTTTGCAGGAACAAAGAGCCACGGATGGCTTAGTGGTTAGCGAGTCAGTCTATCAATGCAAGGTCCTCAGGTTCGAACCGGGGCTGATCTTTCAGAGATGGTGTGATTTATTAACAATCGCTAAATATCCGCCGTGCATCGGACCAGCACGTTAAGTGACGGCCCCCAGGCTGGGCCCACTGGTTAAATGGGTATCCTTTCCTAACCCTCCCCGGATTTCTGTCACCCCTCTATCTGCAACATCGTACTTGTACGGTGGCGCCATCTACTGTACTCTAATCTCACTACAAAACTGTTCTGTCAAAGTCGCTAGGCTTGCTCTCATTCCTTCCGTTTCTGTGTCCTGCCCAAAACTTGATCTCGCTGTAGGTGGCTGGGACCTAAACTCTACTCACTGTGGACGGAAGTCCTACAAGAAAATGACAAATATTGTGTGGCTGAGTGGTACGAGGCTTGCAGGGACAAACCCTCCAGTGGATTTGAATTGCGTGTTCCTACCTTTACTGTAACTATGCCTTGACGGAGAATTCGCGGCCACTACGACCATATGACGGAGTTTTAAAGAGAACGTGCCATCGGACTACATGAGGCCGGATGGAGTAACCGACGAATCGCTCGACATTTGGGTCGAAGCGATGCGGTAATTAGACGATGCTGGAAGGAATGATTACTGAACGGCAGATTTCAGCTCCAAGAGGGCAGCGGACGGCATAGAGCGACGACAGCAGGGGAAGATAGAGCGATAGTCAGAGCTGTTGTTACAGTACCAGAATCGTCGCGATCAACTATCCAACGTGTGACAAATACTGCAGTGACCACCCGGACCATTAGTAGAAGACTACGGGAGCGAAATCTACGCTCACGACGCTTATTACGCCGCCTACCACTGACCAGTACGCACCGTCGAGAGCGATTGCAAAGACGCCGGGACAGATCAATGTGGAATTGTTCCGATTGAGGACGAATTGTCTTCAGTAATGAGTCCCGTTTTGACTTCACGAGCGCAGACGTGTCTGGAGACGGTCCGGATATCGTCAGGATCCCGATCTTACTGTCGCACGCCACACGACCCGACAACAGGGAGTTACGGTCTGGGTTCGCCATTTCGTTTGATATCCCTTGGTAGTCCTCGTGACACCCTAACAGCACAGCGGTACATCGACGAAATTCTACGAACCGTTGTGCTGCCGTTCCTTTCGCGGAACCCCGGGCATACTTTGCACCAAGATAATCCCAGGTCACACACGACACGCTTCTCCATATATTGTCTTCGTGCTTACGACACACTTTCTTGGTCAGCCAGATCGCCAGATCTCTCTCCTATTGAGCACATTTGGGATGTGATGGGGCGTCGGCTGCGGCCTTTCCTGAATGTCGACGGATTAACCCGCCAATCGGACGCCATTTGGCAAGACATCCATCAGAATACCATCCGCCAACTTTACGAATCAGTTCCACGTCGGGTAACAGCTTGTATCCAGGGCAGAGGTGGACCAATGCCATATTGACTTTCTCAGTTTGTGTAGCTCCTGCTGCTCCATAAATTATCCAATTGTTCTGAAATTCTAACCATTTCATTTGCTCTACATGTACATTAAACGTATCAATTGGATATTTCCTTCTTGATGCGTCGTTTTTTGTTTTTGTTTTTTTTGTTTTTTGTCAAAGAGTGTATTACCTATGAATAAAGTCGATGAATTTAGGGGCGGAGGCTTCACGTGATCCGCGCTGAATGAATTGCAAATTATGCGATGTAAATTTGATTTGTGGTTTATGCGGTAGTTGTTCTTTGCAAGTCAGAACACTGCATTTAAAGTTATAAAAGTTCTGATAAAGTATAAGAGGGTAGAGAAAGGTCTGGCATTAGCATCGGATCCTGTATCTTTCTTTTCAGAATGAAGCAGACAGGTTATCTATTTTTTATTTATTTTCATTATACTTAAAACTAGGAGACAGATGTACGTCATTTTCTAATTTCTCACAAGCACGCAGCTGGTTTCTTTCATTAATTGCATGTCTGTTTCATTATCAATTTATACGACCCATATGCATCCTCGATCAGAACTTGTATCATCGGATTCATCCGGCGAGGGATACACATTCTCTCTCTCTCTCTCTCTCTCTCTCTCTCTCTCTCTCTCTCTCTCTCTCTCTCTCTTCCTTGCGCGAATGCTGTGAGATGCGGAAATGATTGAGTCTCGCAGTTGTTGCAAATCCAACGGCGGCACAGTCTCCCAGCAAACGGTCCATTCCACCTCCTCATTCTAGGGATGCTCGATCGGTTTTAAGTCCGGGGATTGTGCAGGTCACTGAAGCAAGGAAAACTCATCGGCATATTCCTATGATCGGTCGGTACGAGCCTTGTGAGCGAGAATGTTACCTTTCTGGATGTTACAATCTCTTTGAGGATTTACCGTAGCCATAAGGTGATGAAGTTTTCGGTAACAATGCTCAGGAGCCTGTATTTTTGGCAGCTGACAGAATTGCTCCATGGCCTCATGCTGCTTGCGACAAATTTGGATCCTGTCATCCTCATGATGGAAGAGGAACTTCAATTCGTCCGCCCGCGTGACCTTCTTTCCAGTTTTCAACGGACCAATGTTGATGTTTCTAAACCTGCTAGAGTCGCACTTTTATGTCCTGGACTGACAACCGCAGCACTCGATGTGCTCATCGGTTATTGCAGCTTATTCGCGATAAGGTTAGATTTGTGGTGCGTTCGAATATCACCCTATGCGCATCAATATTGAATTCAACGGTGATTTGTCGAATTATGGCCCATCTGTTCGCTTGCATTATTCTCTCCAGTCTCCTTTGACGGATTCACCAGCTGTTCTCGTGAGCAGGATCTTGGAAGTATTTTGCGTGTTGCACCATTCACGTTAAAACCCTTGCCATGACTGTACGGGAAAAACCCAAGAAAGCTGCCTGCTGGAAAGTAATAGAACTATCATCCATGTTGCCAGCGACTATGCCACGTTCAAAGTCGCTCGGATCACTCCTTTTCCCAATTCCGACCCTTAATCAAACGCTAACTGATGACCAATGAGCTGGTTTGCCTCATTTACACCACACACTGCCCTTACATGAGGTCTGACGCATTGGTGTGAGTCATTTCTGTCTCATAAAGTTGTATGGTCATAGTTGAATGCTGCTCTCAAGACCGCAAAATATTTATTTGGACTTCGAGATCATACAATTGTGCCACTCATGATATGCACATTAATGAGATGGTTTACAAATCAGAAATTAAGAAAATGAGATGGTTTGAAAATATACTCACCGGTGGGCAGTCTTCTGAAGTATTCTTCAAACGAAGACTAGTTTGGCGTCGCCGGTTAGAAAAGTCACCTTCTGGCCGAATTATTTCCATCTGCATTATTCCTTCGATGTTTCTGTCAATTACAATAAAAAGCAAAATGACATGTGAATTTGAGAAGCGTACAAGTACAATAACGCATTGTTCCAGACTTTAGAGAGGAGGAGACCGCACACATCACTGTTAGCAACTTTCTTCCTCCGTCAAACTCTCGTGAGTTGCGGTGCATCAGAGTTTTACGCCATAAGAAAAAACATCATCAGTTGTAGTCTTGCCTAACTCTTCCGCGATAAAAGCCTCATCAGTTGTGACAATGATGAGGGAAAGAAAAGAATTCATCTGTTGTATAAACGAGTCCTTATTATATTACTATGAATGATCAGTGTACTGCCCTTTTCCGTTTTTTTTTTACTAAAATCTCATGTCCAATTTATTCAAGAAGACAGTAATGTCGATGAGAGATGCAGCGCACGTTCCCACTCCTCAACAAGAAATTTCGAGTTTTCAGTGAGAAAGTAAGGGACTTTTTCACTTCTGTTCAAGAGTTTACTACTGGGAAGGTAGAGCATGTCCCTTTTTTCATTCCCAAAGGTCACCAATATCTTTACCTCAGAAAAAATAGGTCATCTTTTTATCTTCAGCAAAGGGAAGTTAATCGAAGCAATGGTCATGTTTTCTAGCTTTATATTCAGTAACGGTCGAAAATACCAATTCCCATATTTAAACAAGGAAATATTGAACTAGGATGTGGCTCTGAAGGGATCGAATGGTACGAAGCTTTGGCTTCTGATCGCTCGTCTGCGATGAGTTCGGGTTCGAATCCCGGTGAGGGTGGTGTGCTTGTCTTTCGGTCCTGGCTCTTCACCTTCCCTTGGAGCCAGTGGCTCCAAATAAAGGACGGATGGCTTCTCATAGCGCAATGTGTTGCTGGCGGTGGGCCTTAGCAATACCCCCCCCCCCCCAAAAAAAAAAAGACTAGAGTGAACAAAACACTGATCTCTTTAATTTTTTTAAATACTTTTGACTTTTTCAAAAACCTTGGGCGTTAGTAACTTTGTGGGGTGATACCCACCAATGCCAGAGGGATCAAACTACTCTTTCCTCACCAGAGCTCCAGAGTTCCTCGTTGGAAAAAGCTAGAAAAGATAACGAAAGAACGTTTCATCCTGAGTCACAGCAAATATTGATGGGTTTTTTTTTTCAAAAAAAAAAACCGCATGTTGTCCCGCTTCATCTTAAATCGCAGTGGAAGCTTCCAATTTTTCCTTCTGGCCAAGTGTGACTGGGATCAGCAATGCATTAAACGAATAGCTCATCGACATTCTTTGTCCTCAAACAGAATCTGAGTTGCCATTCGGCTATCTCAGTAGGAGAAACGTCAACTGAAGTTACCCACATTATATACACTGGTTTCCATAAATTAAAAGAAACCCCAGAAAAATCGGGATTATTTGTTTGTGATAGAAGATTTCAAAATGTTCGACATTCCGATATATGACGTAAAATGTAGTGTGGAGTCACAGTATCGTATACAAATGAGTGGAGATGACATCGGTTTACGCAAATGAGCAGCAGCATGAAAGGACGCGTGGCAGGCAGGCGCATCAAATCTTTAGCGGAATGCAAACGATTGTAAGACAGAGATAGATATCATTCAGCAGATGAACTGAGATGAACAGCGATACCCAAGACTACACGCAGACCAAAGTCAGAGGGAAATTGCAGCATGGTTTCATGTGAGTCCTTCTGTTATATACAGACTGTGGAATCAATTTCAAAATACCTCAAAGGGTTATCGAAAGCACAGCGAAGGAATGCCCAGGGCTACAACATCCGTGGGTGACCAATTTATCAGATTAACTGCGCGGTGGAACAGGACAGTTACCCCGACATCGCCTCAATCTGCCCTTGTTGCTACTACAGGAACAGTCGTATATACTTCCACGTGCGCAGAAGGCTTCATGAAGAAGGTCTTTATGCAAGGCGACCAGCATTCCGCGTGCTTCATACGCGCATGGTCAGAATGCGGAACTTTTGAATTGGGCCTGACTTCATGTTAATTTGATTGAAAAACCAATGGAGGTCAGTAGTCTTCACAGATATGCCGATATTTGCTTTGCATAGCGATTCCAGGAGTGCTATGATCTGGAGAGAAACGGGGATACGCTATGATCCATCTATGACCCACGAAACAGACTTTTCGTGTGGTAGCGTGCTGGTTTGGGTACGGCATCTGTGACGTATTACAGAGGTGAAAACATGTGTCAAGACGACAAATCTGCAGCGAGACATTCTATCCGCGTAGCTCAGCTGGGAGAGCGACTTACTCAGGAGTGAGAGAACGCGGTTTCGATACCCGTAGCGGACAAACTTGTGTTTTCACACGTCTCTTTAAATGTACGCACACACCATGTATGTGCTTCCAAGAGGAACCATTAATGCCAGACGATATACAGAATATGTCCTAGATTCCTAATTCGCCCTTATGCAGATCACAAAACCTATATAATAGTCTATATCTGTCCCTAACGCTCTGACGTCATTCAGTATTCGCAGCTCCATCGGCTTTAACCAGGTAGCCGAAATCGGAACTGAGCTCACCGGTATCGCACGATACGTAAAATCAAGGATAAGTACCGTAAAATAAATTATTAGTAAGACAAACGAATTCATCTGTGGCAACACGCACGTGCTCGAACAACTATCTGCGACGTTTGAACTGCAAGAAAATCTTTTGAACAATCACAAATCACAATAACACAAAACATTTTATATCAAGAAGTCTTTCATGACCTTTAACTATCATCCTTTTTATTACCTAAATTTTTAGATTATATGATTTTTAACGTACTGCGCCCATCATATGACGAGTTAAAATCTATTAACCTATACACTGAATGGTCACTTTATTATGACCACCCCCTCAGTAGTGGGCCACTTTTGCCTTTAATACTGGGTCGATTCTTCGTGGCATGGACTCCACGAGATGTTGATAGGTGGTTTGTGGAATCTGAGACCATGCTTGATGAATAGCACTTTCCAGGAGTGTGAAATTGCAGGGTTGTGGATCCAGCTGTCTCATGGCTCGTTCAACTTCATCCCACAAATTCTCAATGGGGTTGAGATCTGGAGATTGTGGGGGCAACCTAAGCAAAGTAAACTCACCGGCATGCTCCTGAAACCAATCCTGTACAATACGAGCACTATGGCAGGACGCATTATCTTGTTGAAAGTAGCCATCGCCATTGGGATAAACCATCAGCATGATAGGATGCACTTGGTCCGCAACGATGTTTAGATATGATGTGCCAGTCAGACGTTGATCAACACGAATTAAAGGGCCTAAAGCATGCCAGGAAGACATTCCCCAAACCATAACGTTGCCTCCACCAGCTTGAAGTGCTGTAGCAATGCATTTGGGGTCCATGATTTCGTGCGGTTTCCGCCAAATTCTAACTCGGCCATCGGCATAGTGCAACTGAAAACGTGATTCATCGGACCACATAATTTGTTTCCAATTATCGACTGTCCAATCCTTGTGCTCCTGTGCGAACTGGAGACGTTTTCTCTTATGAACTGAAGACAGCAAAGGTGTTCGAACAGGCCTTTGGCTACCATATCCCATCCGAGGGGATCCTTGATTAAGATGGTCTGTAATTTGCTGCACTGTTCCCCTTCTGTTGTCTGTTACTAGTCTGGACACTCTCCGTTCCTCCCGAGCAGTCACTAGTCGATGACGACCACACGTTGCACGCAGATACCCAGTTTTTTGGCTGACAGTCCAGTCTTTAAACACTTTAACAACAGCTGCTCTGGAACATTTCACGAAGGCGGCGGTTTCAGTGATACTCGCTCCATGGCTCCGAGCTCCTACAATCATCCCACGTTGAAAGTCCGTCAAATCGCATTTTTTACCCATCTCGTCACCCAAATGTCACTTCTACTACTGTCGCAAGCACTAAGCTTTCCCTTTTTATACTAGCCTCGCCCTCTGGCGGCAACAGCGTGCACCCATAGCTCATTTGCTTAAAACTGCCAGGTGGTCATAATACAGGGGCCACTCAGTGTATAATGGGCTCCTGTCATAGGAATATTGAATGGGAATATTACGGAAATTTTGTTGTTGGTGACCTATCGTATAGACTGCCCATTAAGTATAGACTGCCCAAAAGTCACCAGACTCCCCTTCAAAAGCAAATGAACGAAACCACTGCGTTGTTAAGATGCGCGGTACAGCTGCCAACGGTATAAAAACAGGCCTGCATCTGACCGTGATCAGTTCTCACTTTGAGGTTGAGTGAAAATGTCCCGGTGCTAGAAAACTGACTTTGAGAAAGGAAAGATTGTTGGGTGTTATATTAGTGCTTTGTCCATAACAGAAACCGGGACGCGTTTAAACATATCCAAGTCAACTGTTTTGGATGTACTGAATAAGTGGAAGACACATGGCGTGCCTGAAGCAGCAAAACGTACTGGCAGACCAAAGAAAATCAGTGATAGAGGACATCGAAGCCTCAAGAGAGCCGTTACAGCTAATCGACGGAATACTGCACAAGACCTCAGTGTACAGGTGATTAAAAATTGCTGAAACCTCGATATGTACTCGTACCATTCGCAGAGAACTTCATTCCATGGGTTACCGTGGTCGTACGGCTGCTCATAAGCCTTTCATATCCACTCGGAATGCTACTCGTCATTTAGCATGGTGCAAAGAACATTTATCGTGGATCGTAGATTAATGGAAACGGGTACTATGGACTAATGAATCCAGATACACGATCCATCAGTCTAATGGCCGTGTGTGGGTATGGCGAAAGCCAGGGGAACGCTATTTAACACAGTGTACTGTTCCTACGGTCCAGTTTGGAGCTGGCAGTGTACTCGTGTGGTGGTGTTTTTGATGGTATGGTCCCGGCTTATTGGTTATCGTAGACAAACCTGTTAACCAGCACGTCTACCACGATTTTCTGGACAATTATGCACAACCAACTCTGTGGCAATACTATGGAACCGAGCTTTGTTCGTTCCAGCAGGATAATGCACCGAGCCATAAAACAAGGACTGTTACGGCGTGATTTGACGATAAATCTGTATCGTGCGTGGACTGACAAGTACATAGCCCTAATCTTAATCCCAGAGAGCACCTATGGGATTAATTAAAGCGCCGCATAAGAAGTTTGAAACCAAGGTATACTACTAAGCAACAGTTAACGGCAGCATTATGTACTGAATGGAAGCGCATACCTATTACTGTTCCAAAACCTTGAAGAAAGCATGTCTCGAAGGGTCAGTGCGGTGCAGCTCCAGTGGCGCAGTGAGCTAAGCAATGACGTCTGAGTATTTGTCCGAAAGTGGTCCGGGTTCGAATACCGGTGAGGCATGGATGTAGTGTTTGTCTTACGGCACTAGCTCTCTCCTTCCCTGGAACCAGTGACCCTAAATTAGGGACGGGCGACTGCTTATAGCCCATTGAGTTGCTCACGGTGGTCGTTAAACCTCCAACCAGAAAAAAAAAACAACAAAAAAAAAAAAAAACAGAGGAGACGAGCAATATGGAATCGTCTAATCGTCTCAAAGAAAAAAGAGAACAGGAATGATACAAACTGATAAAAGCGATTATATGTACATTGAATGAGTAATGACAAATTTTCAACGTGATGCAAACAGAGCAATGCTCGAGGAAGAACAAAATGATCACAGGCGGGGCGCCGCAGTGCGAAAGAACATGAAACTGTTAATGCAGAGTCTTAACTCACTGTGAGATATAACGGATTTTGTGGGGTTTTTTTTTCTTTTTTTTTTTGTTGTTTTGTTTTCGAATGGAGGTTTAACGACCACCGTGAGCAACTCAATGGGCTATAAACAGTCACCCGTCTCTAATTTAGGGTCACTGGTTCCAGGGAAGGGAGAGAGCCAGTGCCATAAGACAAACACAACATCCATGCCTGAACGGGATTCGAACCCGGACCCCTTACGGACGAATGATCAGAGGCCAGCGCCTTAGACCACTCGGCCACCGGGCCGGCGGATTTGGGTGTGACAGCGAACCACGGGATCACTGGCGGCCACGTAGCATAGAAGGAGCTTTCATGGCATACGGAGATGGCAGACTGATACTCTCGCTGTAATCGGGAGAGGAGGCGATTGCGGAAATGTCTGAGTAGGCAGCACTGGTTTGAATGGAAGACGCAGGAGGAGGTAAACTGCGGAGTTGCTAATAATACACGTAGATGACGTGTTTCACCAACACAAACACGTAAGAACACACTGGCGAAAGGAGCACATGCGGATGAGCATAGAAGAGAAGATGCTAGTATGCTGCAAAAGTGAGTAGTAGAGGTAGTATTACAGGGCAATAAAGGTAGACATGCGGAACGTACGCCTCCTGCGCGCAGAAAGAGCAAAGAGGGTAAAAGAGAGAAGTGTCATGCGGTGGAGAAGGGATGGAACGGGGAGCCAGTTATGAAGGAAGAGCCGGTGGGTATTGAGATCAAGAGGGGACGAAAAGGGGAGCGGGCGGCAGCCCAGACAGTAGAAACAGTAGCAGAAGGGACACCATGGATATGGAGAGGTGAAGGGGAAGCAGAGAAGGAAAGAAACCGATAGAGGGATTTAGTAGAGAACGAGAACAGAGGAAGAGACAGGTCAAAGACGCGCAGAAAGAAGGGGATTGGATGCGGAGCAGAAAATACAGAGACAAGGCCAAGAGGAATTGCGAGATCAGGGAACTGAGAAACGATAGCAGAGGAGAGACAGTCGTAGACGTTGCAAGCTGAAGGAGATGAGAGAATAGCAGTCGGAAATCTAGAAAAGGAGCGCCAGGAGAGGTCAGGGTAGTAAGGTCGCGGACCGTTACTACCCCAGCACGAAGCCAGGAGAAGAAAGCGAAGCAGGGAAGATGAGGGGGACAAAGTAGCGAGGAGAAGGTCGAGAGTAGAAGAGGGAAGGGAGTGAATAAGAGGGAGAGAACGCAAGAAAGTGAGGGCCTCGGAATAGGCAGGAGGTAGTTTGGAGGGAAGAAAAGCAATGCAGTCTATTAGTACGAGAGAGGAGAATGCAAAATGAGGGTTGTGCGGGGAGGTAAGGACTTCGCGCACAACGACGGCCGACGGAACAGGAGCAGTGAAAAGACGGAGGAACATAACGATGCAGCTGACTCGACAGTAGAGCTGGTCATTAATGCGCTCAATTCCCCCACGAGCTGGAGGAAGACAGATCTTGGTGACACCGACCCAGTGATGATCGGACCACACGACACGGGTGAGGCAACTGGTGATTTCTCGGAGGCAGTAAAGTAGAAGAGATGAGGTAATCCAGGAGTACTGACACAGAGAAATAAGATGGGTGTGTGCAAGGTTGGCTCGTTGATAAAACGACGTGCAGAATTGGGGATGGCGCCTATAGGCAGCTGCTCGAATGAGACGTGGACAAAGCACACTACGGGTGACTGTTGAAGAAGCATGAGGCGAGCCGAGAAACACCTCGAGGAAGCGCTGACCCGGCGAGGACCAAGTGGCCCCCACGGGTAATCTGTACGGCCAGACACACCACACCACAGTTCATTGCATTCGGCGGGATTGAGTTCTGTAGCAGAGCAAGAGGCATAGGTATCAAAAGGATGACGGAGCTGAGAGAACTGAGAATCAGCACGGATGCACACGGTGATATAATCAGCGTAAGTGGTGCAGGAGATAGAGTGATGCCGAGTGCTTGCAACTAGTGGTGGTAAAAATGCCTGGAGAGAGTGCTCGACGGAGCGCCGGAACGGCTCTACTGCAAGGGCGAAGAGTTGCCCTGATAACGGGCAGCCTTGTCGTACACCACGGCAAAAGGGGATGGGCGCAGGGAGAAAGGAAGCCGTCTTAACGGGGAAAACGGCGTCCTGGTAGAGAGAGAGAAGGAGAGAAACAAAGGAGGGAGGAAAACCAAAGGTGAGAAGATTGTTAGAAAGACAAGTATGGGAAATATTATCAAAAGCAGAGCGAATATCAAGAGAGAAAAGGGCAAGAGGCTCAGAGCGTGCATTAGCAAGGTGATGAAGGTCGCGGAGAAGCAGAACATTATGAGAGATAGAACGGCCGGGAACGGTGTAAATCTGATTAGGAGAAATAATGTACGGGAGAAAAGAGTTAAGCAGGCGGGAGAGAAGTTCAGTATAGAGTTTGTAGTCTAGGTTAAGGAGTTAGATAGGACGCCATTTCCCCAATTCAAGAGGATCTCCTTTCTTGGGAAAAAGGACAATATATAAATATCTGAAACTCCTCGGGAGAGTAGAACAGTGAAAAGCAGCAGTTAGAGCACAGAGGAGAAAAGGCAAGATCGCGGAGTAGAAAGTACGGTAGAAGAGCAAAGGCAGGCCGTCCGGACCCGAAACAGCGTGAGGGTTAAGAGAAGAAAAAGAATCGGAGAGCTCACAAGTAGGAGGGAGAAGAAGAGAGGCAGAAAGATGAGGGGGGACCTGAGGTAGATTGGCGAGAAGATGAGCAGAAACAGGGGAAGAAAGAGGAGAGTTTCACAGAATTTATCGGCGAAGAACCGGCGTACCTGAGAGCAAATGACATCTGGATCGGAGATGATGGTGCCAGACGGAAGACGAAGGTGACGGAGCGAAGTAGAGGTGCGGCGATCTGACTCTATAGATGTGAGGAAGTCGTATGAGCAATCCGCTGGGTTCAGATGTTGTAGACGAAGGCGGATGAGGGCTTGTTGTGCGAAGGGTTCCAGTAGTGCCTTGAGCTCAGCTTGGTATACAGAGAAGTGCGGATCAGCTAAACTGATGAGGAAAAGCATCTGTCAAGCATGATCGAGTTGCATCAATCGAAGGGTCCTTTTTTTTTTATTTTTATTTTTTTTTTATTGGAGGTTTAACGACCACCGTGAGCAACTCAATGGGCTATAAGCAGTCGCCCGTCCCTAATTTAAGGCCACTGATTCCAGGGAAGGGAGAGATTCAGTGACGTAAGACAAACACAACATCCATGCCTCACAGGGATTCCGACCCGGATCCCTTGCGGACGAATGATCAGAAGCCATCGCTTAGACCACTGCGCCACCGGGGCGGCCGAAGGGTCTTCGCTGTAAAAGATAGCTGGAGGATGTAGAGAGTGAGCTGTTGTTTGGTCTCCAACTAATACAAAAACGACCAGGGAGCGGACTGCAGCCCCTCCCGACTAGCATCGAGGAAGGCATGGATGGAAGAACAGAACTCGGAATCATCAAGCAGGGTAGTATCAAAGCTCCATGGGCGGACTGTTCGAAAAGGTGGCGACGCGGCGAATACGGTCAGAGTCACCACGCAGTGGTCGGAGGACGCTGTGTGGGGATGGAGATAATCTGTCACTGCCGGAAGGAACTATGGCGAAGCATAATAGCGATCCAAGCGAGCGGTCAGGGTCGCTCGCGTCCCAGACGAACGCCAGGTGTGGGAGGTGTCCACAGGATGAAGCTGCCGGTGGACGTCAACTAGAGAAAAGTCGAAGACAAGGTCTTGGAGGAGGGCGAATAGGTCCTTGCGGCGCTCTCGAGACACTAGCAGGCGATCAAGAGACTGGTTAAGAGTGCAGTTGAAATCACCCCCGAGAAGCACTCGATCAGAGGAAGGAACCTGAGAGAGGGCTCCAGGAGGCTCGTGACCAGCAGGGATAGGTGCGTAGAGGTACATGGTACGTAGATGTTGAATACATGAAAACGAATTCCAGCTATAGTGAAGGAGATTTGCTGTAGAAGATCTCGGCAGAGATTGCTGACGAAGAGTGAAGACAGGCTGGTTCGAAACTGATGACGAACACCAGTAGGGAGACCACCATGCACAGAGTAACGGAAAGCATGGTGAAAGGTGAAGTACCGAGTGAGCCATCTATGAAAAAGTGTCGAGGAGTGGCAGTTCTTCTCTTGCAGAAGAAGTAAGTCGTCCACAATGGGCGAGAGATCTTCCAGAACAAGAGCGTTAGCAAGGAGGTTTGCAAACCCCTACAATTCAGAGTGGCGACCTTGAATGGGTTAGTCCGACGTCGGATGAAGGGCCGCTATCTGGAATGTGTCGAGGCGATTGATGATACCACGACACCACAAGACGTAGCCGGGTTGTTTAGCATTATGCCGGAGGAATTTGAAGATGGAGGTTGATTGGTCGAAGACCTCGAGAAGAACTGCTTCAAACTGCTGTAAAAAGATGAGAGAAGCTTCCCGATTTGTTTTATGAGTAAGAAACTCGTAAATATTTTCAAAGGAGACAGGTTCTGAAGGAAGAGAGGCATTGGTAAGCAGAGTCGAGAAATCTTCAATCGTCGGCAGAGGATCCTTGGATTTTGAAGAGGAAGAGCTAGAACGTGACAGGGGAGACTTGGAGCTTGCTAGACGGGTAGAACGATGTGGGCGGACAGTCGAAGAATGTGACTTATTCTTTTTCCTCCGGGCCTTGGAACTGGTAGTAGAGCGACGTTTGCTGCCGTGGATCGATGACACACGGGATGTGGAATCAGAGGAAAGGTCCACCTCATCGCCGGGGACAAAAGTGCCGACGGTGAATGAAGCTTGCGGATTAGCCGTAATGTCCTCTGATGGAGAGAGAACACGGGTAAGCAAGGAGGAGTCAAGCGGAGGAAAATCCGACAGAGTGGAGAAAGCAACATCGGAAGATACGTGTTGATCGAAAGCTTTAATCAGATTTTCGGCAGAACTGGGTCCAGGAGGTGCAGACGCAGGAGGAGGCATGGCAGCAGAAACGGAGGAAGAGGTAGAATGCTGACTTGGAGCAGCAGGAGTGAGTGGCTCTGCGTGGGGCCATTGAGCCTGCTGATGGCCGTATGCCTTGCAGGGTGAGCAGTGAGCAGAGGTGAGGAGCTCAATCCGGCGGCGCTCGTTACCGCAACGAACATCGAGGAACCGTGGAAAGTTTATGAGATGCTCTTCTGACGGGAAGATGATGCGAGCAGTTCTACGGAAGCCATAGATATGTTTATCATCGGGCTCAGAGGGGGAAGAGGAGAGAGTCTTTACTAGGCCTAAGTGCAGCACACAGGATATCACTAGAGATATCCGTGGGTACGGGATGTAGAGAGACCAGAGCAAGACGCTGGGCGATGGATTCGGCCAAGAGGTGACGATCGCCAATTGATAGGCTCCGAGACATGACAAGCTCGGCATATTCTTTCTTTGAAAAATAAACAATCACAGTTCGTGGCTTTCGGGTGACCAGGGTGATGGCACCAGAAGGAAGCATCTTCTTGAGAGCGGAGCTGTACTGTTTCAAAGGAGTGTTGGGCAGCGCATCAAAGCAAACCCCCAACTCGAGGGTCGAATAAAGACGTTGACCAGCAGGAGAGTTCTCGGGAATGTCTAATAAGGTGGTGTTACTGTTGATAGTAACGTAAGAATCCATAGGGGACAGACGAGGAGGAAGCCGGTGGAATACCAGAGGCAGCCGCCGAATACGTGCGTGCAGAAGCGCCTCCTCTGGAAGGCATTGACGCAGCATGAGACAATGTACTGGAAGCAGAGGCAGTAGAAACTGTAGAGGACAGATTAGCAACGCCATCAGAGACGTCCATGAATTCATCATCGTCAGGAGAGGCCAGGGACGTCACATCCACGTTCTCAATGGCAGAGTCGGAGACCTGAGCAGGAGAAGACGTGCAAATGACAGGAGGAAAATTAAGAGCCGATCAATCATCTTCACTAGCAAGCGAAGATGATTGATCGACTGCGTCTGTCGTTGAAGAAGCGGCTCGAGGAGCTGCAGCGATGCGGGCGGGAACAGCGCCCTCATCGGCAGATGCCATAATCAATGGCAAAGATTAGGGAAGAAATACGACCAGCTCGGTGTGGAAATTAAAACACTGATAATGAAGAAAAACTAGCACTCACCAACTCATGAGCGTTTTTAAACGAAAGCACAGACCTTTAACTTTGGCACACACACAGAAGAACAATGATGGGACACACAAAACACGTACGTGAAGCACTCAAACACGGAGCTCGTGAAGACACGTGTAGGCCAAAGGTTGACCGACACCGTACTAATGTATGTCAATAAGTGCTATGTTGTGTTTCTTTTCTGGGTGTCCGGTGACTTATGTCAATATAGTGTATATGCACTCGTATTTTACGATTCGCGTTATGAAAATTTCAGTCACAGCTTTTCCACCATTGCATGGCACGGGCTATGAGCTAGTAAAAGATTAATTTATCTTACAGGATGATAACGCTCGACTCTTTTTTTTTTTTTTTTTTTTTTTTTATTGGAGGTTTAACGACCACCGTGAGCAACTCAAATGGGCTATAAGCAGTCGCCCGTCCCTAATTTTGGGTCACTGGTTCCAGGGAAGGGAAAGAGCCAGTGCCGTAAGACAAACACAACATCCATGCCTGACCGGGATTCGAACCCGGACCCCTTACGGACGAATGATCAGAGGCCAGCGCCTTAGACCACTGCGCCACCGGGGCGGCGCTCGACTCTTCAGAGCCAGGCTTGTAGAATAATATCTTGAAGACGAGAAAATTGTTTGTATTTATTGGCAAGCCAGGTCTTCCGACCTTCATCAAGATCCAGCATGTATGGTACGCTCAATGGAGACCTGGTGCTGCCTTCAACATTCCCCTGCAAGACCTGGGGCGTCGCTAGACTTCGAAATCAGGATGGGAGAGCTTTAATTTTGGTGGGGCAAGCTTGACCGCATTTTTTTTTTTTTTTTTTTTTTTTTTTTTTTGCGGAACGCTGAAAGGACGAATTTTTAATGCTCTTACCTACCGCTACAAAGACATTCGTGCAATCAAATCCATTCCACCTAGATACATACATACATACATACATACATACATACATACATACATACATATACGGATCTTACTAGTTACGCCACTGGTGTAAGATACAAGTGCTACTAGAATGTTGTCTGTAACTTTCGATTTCCTTGAATGTCTTAAATTGCAAAATTTTGCATTTTTTGCTTACAAAAAATAGTACTGTACTTGAACAAAAATTTAAAGAACATGTCGCTCTTGTTTATCTAAATCAAATTTTAATGTCGTGCCACGCAGACACAATATATCTACCTCCCCCTCCTTAACTCCCTTTCTTCAAGCCAACGACTTGGGCCTGCACTCCTCTCCTACAAAATAGTCGTTAACTGCTTCCTGCACTTCCTCTATCCCAGGAGAGTCTTAACAGCGCAAGTGTAGCTTTAGACTCCTTTCCGTGTTGGAAGCTCCTATTTTGTAAAGAAACAGCAGAGCAGTTAATAGTGATCCCCTCAGTGAATTCCTATTCACCCTCCTCATTAGCTCCCTGGCCATACAAACATAAACAAGAGTCTTAAACTAAGGAATTTGAAGAGTAGAGAATAACTGAATGATCATGGTCCTGCGAATGCTATTTTGGTAACATATAGCATCCGCAGGACCATGATCAGACGTAAACAACGTATTTTCTAGGGAAAATACGTAGGGCTACATGAAATTCCAAGAGACAGGAAAAGACCCAGAAGAAGACCACATGGGAGATGGGTGGATGAAATTCGAAAGTATGCAGGAGTGACACGGAGGATACTGGCACAAGACAGACCGTTGTGGAGGAAACTTGGGGAGACCTTCGTCCAGCAGTGGATTGATAATGGTTGACAATGATGATGATGATGACATGAAATAAAACACAAGACTCGTTATTACTTGGCAAAGTCCAGATAATATTTTACAATTAAATATCGGTTCGTTTTTTAAATTGATCCGGGTTCAAACCCCGTGGGGCATGAATGTTGTGTTTGTCTTACGACTCTGGCTCTCTCCCTTCACTGAAACCAGTGGCCCTAAATTAGGGATGGTCAACTGTTTTTAGCACATAGAATTGCTGATGATGGTTGTTAAACCCTCAGCAAAAAAAAAAAAAAAAAAAGGAAAAGTTAAATATTCTGAAAAACTGCCCATTTTGAACTGCATGGGAGACAATGTGGGCAAGACAAATTTCAGGGTGGACTCAAACCCACCCTCTCACCCCCCCCTTGGCGATGTCCCTGGCTTAGACAAGCTTTGCACGAACAATGACCGTTGTTACCAATCGAGCTCCTAGATACCATTATCAACAGCATGAAACATCGCTAAGAGGACTGCATTTCTGTAAGGTGTACCCACACACACTATTGAATTACTTGGCTGTTTCATTCTGGCACCATATTTTCCACCTGGTTCTGTATGTGGTCATTTTTGCCCAAACAAAGTGTTTCTTACGAAATGTTTTGCCGTCTTTTTCTAACGTACGATATGCTACAGGCTTTCACCAAATTTCAAAACATTTTATTTTGTATTTTTTGGGTTATCGCGACTTTTTCTGATTTTTTCCTTAACTTATGGAAAGCAGTGTATGTAGACTACACTCGTTGTCAAACAAAGTGCAATTTTCGCTCTCTGCCTGGAGTTAACGAAACAGTAAAATCCCAACAAGACATTCCCGCGACTTGGCTTTATTGAAATTGTAAGCTTTGCTTATGATTTCAATAGAACCACTTGTGACGTGCCACAGAGGTAAGGCACGTTGCAAGACTACAAATCTGCGCGATACATTCCGTCAGTGTAGCTTAGTTGGGAGAGCAACTTACTCCGGAGAAAGGAAATCCTCGTCACTGATAAAGTCCTGTTTTCACACATTCCGGTTATTTTCAACCACAAAAACTGTCTTTAGCTTTGAATACTGTCATAAATGGAGTTAACTAGCTCAACAAATAAATTTACAGAATCAATCTCAGTATGCCATTTGAGGTCATCTGAACAAACGAAGATTTCATTACGTGTGGTAAATATAGTCAAGTAAAACTTCATCAAATTGAGTTGAAGTACCCAAAATCGACAGTGGCCTACGTGATTGGCAAGTGGAAGATGAGATGTGACTGTCGGAATGTGCCCCGACCCGGCAGATCCACAAAACTGGGAGTTAGAGACCGACGGGTACTGAACAGAGAAATTCGGAAGAACCGCACCAAATCGATGGGCCACATCCGCGAGGAGTTTCAACAAGCATCCGGGAGTGTTCTTGCGTTCCTTCGATGAATACCATCCGTAAGGAAGCCCATCTGCTCAGTTATCATGGACGTGCTGCCGCCCACAAGCCTTTGATCACAAATTCCAATAGAGCTGCTCGGCTAACGTGGTGCAAAGAACGTCGACAGTGGACAGTTGAACAGTGGAAACAGGTTCTCTGGAGCGACGAATCAAGGTTCACCCTCTACCGTTCGGATGGCAGGGTCTGGGTTTGGCGTCTGCCTGGAGAACGCCTCCTGACGGAATGTATTGTGCCAACTGTGAAGTTCGGCGGCGGTGGAATTATGCTACGGGGGTGTTTCTCCTGGTATGGCACGGGACCCTTGGTCGCAATTCCTGGTAGACTCAACGTCGAGAAATACTGCACCATTTTGGATGACCATGCGCTTCCTACGTTGTGGCAGTTTTACGGGGTGGACCCATGTTACTTTCAGGATGACAATGCCACTGTCATGTTGCGAGGTCCACCATGGCTTGGTATGGTGACAATGGGGTTAATCGAATGGACTGGCCTGCGCAAAGCCCGAACCTTAACCCTATTGAGCACCTCTGGGACGAGTTGGAGCGTCGACTTAAGGGGTGACCCCACCGTCCAAAATCGGTGAAGGAACTGACCTTTCTTCTCCAAGCCGAGTGGAAGAAAATACCGCTAGCCGTCGTACAAGGCCTGGTTGAGAGTATGCCCCGGAGGATCGCAGCTGTAATCGCCGCTCGTGGAGGCTCCACCAACTATTGAAGGTGAATAAACTTTGTTTTTCTTTGCTATCACAGGTGTCCAATTACTTGTTGGTAGATAGTGTACTTTCGGTTCTCCATTCATCACTGCTGAACGAAAGTTTGGTATTTAAGTCTTTCAAACCTTGCGTTTTAACCAAATTAGCAATCCTAAAAAGGCTATATGCCCGTATTAAAGCATACACGCCATGTTATTTGGTCTAAGACAGACGTCGTAATGGTCCTTGCTTGGGGAGAAAGAACTGTGGCATTTAGAGAAACCTGAATGCATGCGTGACTGCACTTCAAAGATCGTCGTATTCGATCGATCAAACCTCTGCTGATGTAGTTATACTTTTTGCAAAATGAACGCTGAATGTACTGTATTGAATAAATTTTGTTCTTTGGATGATAGAGTTTGCCTCAGTAAATAACTTCATTTAACTCAATCAACATGGATCCAAAACAAAATAAAAGGTTCCATCAACCATGTAAAATACGAGGAAATCATAAAATAGTCACTTCGGTAAGTGCCAACCCAGCTAACAACTCGAAAGAGAAGAAAATCGTCATTCCTTAACATGGAACACTGACTAGAGAAGAGACAACTTTTTGTGTTAACACAGAAAGAAGAAAATAAGCAATTGACTAAACAAAGGGAAGCGACAGAGAAGAGAAACTAAATGTTACTGTTATAACGGCAGCTCCGAAAATAACTTATCCCCATCCATCTTCAGAAAGCCTTGAAAATCATTTCACTGTGTAAAAAGAGTAACATCGTTGGAGATACGCATAGGCACTGCGGTAGCTGAGTGTCTGAAGCGTTGGCTTCTGACAATTCGTCAGAGATGGGTATGAGTTCGAGTCCCAGATAAAGCATTGATGGTGTGTTTAGCTTATAGCTCCGGCGCTGTTCTCTCCCCGGAACCAGTGGCCCCAAGTTAACAACGTATACTCTAATTTGACTTTTTTTTTTTTAGTTCCTATATCTACAATGTTTGTAAATTTCAATTCGGTCCCCATTTCCAAACTTAAAATGTTGCCGCCCCAGTGGCGCGGTGGTCTAAGCCCTGGCTTATGACTGTTCGTCCAAGTGTGTCCGGGTTCGAATCCCAGCTAGGAATGGATGTTGTGTTTTTCTTACATCACTGACTCTCTCCCTTCCCTGGAACTAGTAAACCTAAATTAGGGACGGGCGAATGCTTATAGCCCATTGAGTTGCTCACCGTAGTTGTTAAACCCTCAACCAAATAAAAGAAAAAAAAACTTAATGTTTATATTTTCTCTCTCGAATGAATATTTTGTGGCAACCGCATTTAGATCGGAGGTTGAATGATATGTGAAAAAGAATGATAAGAACGAGTTTTATGATGAAAGTTGAGGCTGTATCACGTTAGATGTATGCTGCTGTCTTTCGTTAGTTTTTTTTTTTTTTTATTGGAGGTTTAACGACCACCGTGAGCAACTCAATGGGCTATAAGCAGTCGCCCGTCCCTAATTTTAGGGTCACTGGTTCCAGGGAAGGGAGAGAGCCAGTGCCGTAAGACAAACACAACATCCATGCCTGACCGGGATTCGAACCCGGACCCCTTACGGACGAATGATCAGAGGCCAGCGCCTTAGACCACTGCGCCACCGGGGCGGCGTCTTTCGTTAGTGTACTGGCTAATTCACGTTTTTGTTAGTTATTAGGCAACAGCATCTAATTGCTTTGAAAATAATCTTGTTATGCGATAGTCAATATTATATGAATAAAGACTGATGTTACTCGAGCTTAATTGAAGAGCGTGTATTGAAAGCCGTGCTTCATTATTGTTGAAATGACTATTGTCTTTACTGACCTGAATAAAAGGTTGAGACTGTAAATGCCTCTCTTGAAGTACGAGTATACACAGCCGAGTCCCATTATTGTTACCACCTCCTACTTTTGATGTCAACAGCACATAACAAATGAAAGAAGGCACGTGTCGTGAGCCGGCTTGAAGGGTATATAAGGTGTGCTGTAGGCATTCTGAAAATATAGGGCCGCGAGTGGCCTAGTCGGCCACGTTCGTGACTGCTGAGGAAAGGACCTCAGATTCGATCCCAGGCAGGTACGAACGCTCGATCCACTAATTACCCGCCGTGCGTCGGATGGGCACGTTAAGCCGTCCGCACCCTGGGTACTGGACCCCCGGTAATAAATAAGAGCGTTTTCCTCCCCCTTTCTGCTTCGCTTCCGTGTGACTTTCCTACCGGGCACTCTAGCACAAATCCCCTAGCTTCCTATTTCTAAGGGTTGTTTAAGACTTGGGGTCAGACACTTCCTTCCTAAAATCCTCTACATATGATCATGATCATTTCTGAAAACATAACGTTCGTGACTGCCGCGGAAAGGACCTCAGGTTTGATCCCAGGCAGGTACAAACGCTCGATCCACTAAATACCCACCGTGCGTCGGATGGGCACGTTAAGCCGTCCGATCTGGGGTACTGGCCCTTCGGTAATAAATAAGAGCGTCTTCTTCCCCCTTTCTACTTCGCTTCCGTGTCACTTTCCTATCGAGCACTCTAGCGCAAATCTCTTAGCTTCTTATTTCTAAGGGTTGTTTAAGACCTGGGGTCAGACACTCCCTTCCTAAAATCCTCGACATATGATCATGATCATTTCTGAAAACATAACGTTCGTGACTGCCGCGGAAAGGACCTCAGGTTCGATCCCAGGCTGGTACAAACGCTCGATCCACTAAATACCCGCCGTGCGTCGGATGGGAACGTTAAGCCGTCCGACCGCGAGTACTGGCCCCCGGTAATAAATAAGGGCGTCTTCCTCCCCCTTTCTACTTCGCTTCCGTGTCACTTACCTATCGGGCACTCTAGCCCAAATCTTCTAGCTTCCTTTTTCTAAGGGTTGTTTAAGACCTAGGGTTAGACACTCCCTTTCTAAAATCCTCTACATATGATAATGATCATTTTTGAAAACATATCGTTCGTGACTGCCGCAGAAAGGACCTCAGGTTCGATCCCAGGCAGGTACGAACGCTCGATCCACTAACTATCCTCCGTGCTTCGGATGGGCACGTTAAGCCGTCTGACCCCAGGTACTGCCCCCTCCCCCGGTAATAAATAAGGGCGTCTTCTTCCCCCTTTCTACTTCGCTTCGGTGTCACTTTCCTATCGAGCACTCTAGCCCAAATCTCCTAGCTTCCTGTTTCTAAGGGTTGTTGTTCAAGACCTGGGGTCAGACACTCCCTTCCTAAAATCCTCTACATATGATCTGAAAACATATCACTCGTTGCTGTCATGGATAAAAGCAGCGATTTATCAGATTTGCAAAAAGGGATAATTATCGGCTTTCAGGCCAAAGGTGGCAGTATTTCTGAAACAGCGCAGTTTGAACTGTTCGCGTGCTGCTGTGCTTAAAGTGTATTGTGATTGGAGAAATGGCACCACTGCTAATAAGCGACGTGAAAACTGCGGAGCACCACGTGCCATTGATGTGAGAGGAGTACGTCTACTTCGTAGGTGCGTGAGGGCCAATCGACACGTTACAGTGGAGCAACGCACTGGCCGAATGAACCAGGGCGCTAACGGAATTGTGTCTAAAACAACAGTTCAGCGAACCCTGCTGCGTATGGGGCTCCGATGCAGATGGATGGTTGCTGTATCAGCAGAACAGGCTTACATTTACACGGCAGTATCGGAATCGGACCTCCGCTGATTGGCAAAGGATTGCCTTCTCCGTTGAGTCGCGTTTTCTGCTTCATCGAACGGATGGACGTTGGCGTATAAGAGGAGAAACATCGGAGAACAAACACTCTTCAATCATTGCTGGAAGAACACAAGCTGATGGGGGCAGCGTTATGGTCTGGGAATGTTTTCGGGGCATTCCCTGGGTCCAGTCATATCAGTGGAACGCACTATGGACCGAATTCGTTATGACTTCCTCCTTGCAGTGAGTAGTGGAGGATTCTCCACTACATCCGTGATACATCTGTGACTCAATCCTTGCGATGCAGTGGAGGATCCTCCACTACATCTGTGCGTAGTGGAGGATCATCCATTGCATCTGTGCGTAGTGGAGGATCCTCCACTACGCAGTCTCCTCCAGCAGCTGTCAGGATATACTGCAGTCAGCATTGCTCCACATACCTTTGAACACCTTCGAATACCTTCTTGAGTCACTCCCAACCTATCTAGCTGCTTTCTGCGCTGCACACGGCGGGTACTCTGGATATTAGCTGGTGGTCACAATAACTCGTTTATTTGAAGTTAGATTTCTGTGCTTAATTAAGGACATTAAATGTTAAGCTATCCAAGGTTTCAACTAAAATGAACCAGCGACGATAATTAATCAAGCTTCACGTAATGTTGGTGTTCTAAATAAAACTAACTTTTCACGTACATTTATATTCTTAAAACCAAAGAACGCCACATGTTGGTCGTGGTGGTGTTTAGATCATGAAAACAAACATGTCTGCAGTGAGTACAAATATTTACTTAGCAAGTATTACAATTTTTCAGTTAAAAGTGAGAAGGGAAAACTGAACTCGATGAAGGCATCTGCAAAAAAATGTGTCCATTCCCATCTAAATGATGCATCCGCAAAGTGCTAGATAGGATCGAAATGTAACGCACAATTTTGTTCTCTTTGCAGGTTGCAGTTTGACAGACAACAAGTTTCAATATCACGTTGCAGACCAGTTTGGCTGGATCAGGATTCGCGGTGTTGGAAGACAGTGTGAACGACGGCACAAAGATGTCGCGTTTGTTAGCGTCGTCTACAAATGAAGAGCAACTGGGTGTAGTCCAGTTTTTGTGGACTAAATGGAAAACTCCGACCGAAGTTCACAAAGAAATGGTCGAAATGTATGGTGGTTATTGCCTGGACCGTAGCAACATTTCCAGATGGTGCAGTTTCTTTGGCAAAGAGCCGTGGCAACCTTACCGATTTCCCACGTTCCGATCGACCTGTAACCGGGTCATCACCTGCCACTGTGAGAGGCCTTGAACATGCAATTTGGAGTGAACGATGGATCCATCTGCACACATTGGCACAAAGGTTTAACATTTCGTACGGTATAGCGTACGATATTGTGCCTGGCAAATTGCAATTTCTTAAGGTCAGTGCACGATGGATGCCGAAGAACTTGATAGACGACCAAACGGGACAGAGAATGATGTCATCCTTGGGCCACTTGATGCGTTACTCAGAAGAAGGACATGAATTTCTGACAGCTGTAGGCGAAGAGTCCTGGGCATACACTACACTCCCGAAACAAAGGAGACAAGTATCATGTAGAAACATTGCGACTGCCAACCAACAAAAAAATTCAGAGTAGTCCAATCTGCACAAAAAGTTCCCATGTAGGTTGTAACGTGCCTGCCCTGCAGGACGCACACCACATAAAGGCAGATAGCAGCGAGAACGAACGTCTGCTTAGCTCAGTTGGTAGAGCGACTTGTTCCGGAATAAGAGGACTCGGGTTCGATCCCTGACGTGGACCAAAAATGACGGAAAAATTTACTTCGTTATAATGGCACCCGAACTTCCCGGATGACCCGGCCGTTAAAGATCTCGCAATGGTGTGATGTTCTTTCCACGCCGCTAGATGGGAAAAAGGGAGAATCCCTTGTTCAGCGCTTCGAAAAATGAATGCGTGTGATGTTGCATTCCACACACCAGATTGACTGGGAGTTCTCAAGTGCACGTTCCTCAGCGGATGGCTGCCTACAACGATACATGGTCCCGGCTGACCCGTGGACCATGCCCCCGGTCCTCTTTCGGGGGGGGGGAGATGTGACGTGCTTGCCCCGCAGGGCGCACACGACATAAAAGCAGATAGCAGCGAGAACGAACGTCTGCGTAGCTCAGTTGGTAGAGCGACTTGTTCCGGAATAAGAGTGACTCGGGTTCGATCCCCGGTGTGGACCAAAAATGACAGAGAAATTGACTTCGTTATAAGGTGTTCTGGGACATGCTTGACGTTCTCTTGGTGGAGTTGCATCTAACGGGGATCAATGTAAATGCCAAAACCTACGCTAACACATTGACAAAGTTGCGTAGTGCCCTTCGTGACAAAAGACCCAACAGAGACGTTGCAAATGTCAGACTGCTTCATGACAATGCTCGCCCACATGTTTCACAACACGTTCGGGACAAAATTGCGCAATTTGACTGGGAGGCGCTCCAGCACCCACCGTACAGTCCGGATCTGTCTCCTTTAGAATTTCATCTGTTTAGTCCCTTGAAACGATTCCTTGGCGGCCAACGCTTCGATTCGGGTGACGAAGTCAAACTGGTTGTCCGCAAGTGGCTATACGCCCAGAAAACGGAATCTTATGAACAACGTATACTAAAACTGGTGCCACGCTGGAATAAATATCTCCAGCGTCTCGATTTATATGATGAAAGATAGCTAAGAAATGTAGTTTCACTGTGTATAGGTTTTGCTTTGCCTATCTATTAAACTTTTGCCAGAAATAAAACAGTGTGATTACTTTTCGATCCACCCTCGTACTAAATTCAGAATTTGTTTTAGTCGGTGGTAATGGCTGCCAAGTATTAATCCAACATAGGTCTTGTCAGTGCTGCTTCGTGATGTTAAAAATAAACATTCGCTAATAAATGTCCTGAAGATCTTCTAAAACTTTATTATGGACTTTCACGCATTTGTTTCATGAATTTTCCATACAAAACGACGATGTTGCGTGTAAATGCTTAACTTTCAAATAATGAAACATTAAAAGTACGTAATTTTTGAAAATCATCGAGCTGAAAATGAGAGAGATTCAACCCAATTCAATTTAATTAAATTCAATTTAATTCATTTACTTTGCTGAGCCAAAAACCAGAATTACAAAAAATATCAACTGAAACAAAGCGCAGCAAGGAAGCAATGTAAAAAGGACAGCAAGGCCTGACATGGTCCCACGCTCCCTAGACAAATTTTACACTGAGGTAACCAGTTCAAGTTACAAACAAGTCAGTGTTTCACAGAAAAATAAAAAGGTAATGATATGTAAAAAGATCATAAACGCTACTGGTAATACCATTGAAAATCAATTTACATCGAGATATACAAGTCATAGTAACAGTCCTAGTCTCCCTCCACTACAATCATCAATGAGGAGCGGTAATTCATTATGGAGCTTTACTTTTTTATGTTTTTTAAAGGTTAAAGTTATTTAAAGAAGTCAGTTCCGTCGATAATGAGTTTCAGCAGTGTGGGCCAATGTAACTTATACTGTGCTTCATGGTCTCCGTCTTCGGATCAATAGGCCGAATATGTGATTTGGTGCGTGTGTCCTGTGAGTGTATCTGCAGAACAATTTGTATAGTGTCAGTGTGTAAATTATTCTTAATTCGCTGGTACACAATTTTCCCAGTATTAAAATAACACAGTTGGTTAATCGTAAGAATGTTGTATCTGTTTGGGAAACCTCTTGTGTTATTATTGATGTTGCGTATTTCTATCAAATTTTAGGTCAATTAATCTTATGTATTTGTTTTAAAGAATTTGAAATTTTTTGAAACTATATTTAGTCGTCTGTCCCCACGATAAAATATCGTAATTAATATGAGTCTAAAACATGGTATAATACACTGAGTGGCCACTTTATTATGACCACCTGACAGTTTTAAGCAAATGAGTTATGGCTGCACGCTGTTGCCGCCAGAGGGCGAGGCTAGTATAAAAAGGAAAAGCTTAGTGCTTGCGACAGTAGTAGAAGTGATTTTTGGGTGACGAGATGGGTACAAAATGCTCTTTGGCGGACTTTCAACGAGGGATGATTGTAGGAGCTCGGAGCCATGGAGCGAGTATCACCGAAACCGCCGCATTCGTGAAATGTTCCAGAGCAGATGTTGTTAAAGTGTTTAAAGACTGGACTATCAGCCAAAAAAATTGGGTCTCTACATGCAACGTGTGGTCATCATCGACTAGTGACTGCTCGGGCGGAACAGAGAGTATCCAGACTGGTAACAGACAACAGAAGGACAACAGTGCAGCAAATTACAGACCATCTTAATCAAGGATCCCCTCAAATGATCTCTGCACGCACTTTTCGCCGTACACTGCATCGGATGGGATATGGCAGCCGAAGGCCTGTTCGAACACCTTTGCTGCCTGCAGTTAACAAGAGAAAACGTCTCCAGTTTGCACAGGAGCACAAGGATTGGACAGTCGATAATTGGAGACAAATTATGTGGTCCGATGAATCACGTTATCAGTTGCACCATGCCGATGGCCGAGTGAGAATTTGGCGGAAACAGCACGAAAGCATGGACCCCAAATGCATTGCTACAACTCTTCAAGCTGGTGGAGGCAGCTTGAAGATGCGGAATGTTTTCCTGGCATGCTTTGGGCCTTTTAATTCGTGTTGATCAACGTCTGACTGGCACGTCATATCTAAACATCGTTGCGGACCAAACGCATCCTGTCATGTGGATGGTTTATCCCAATGGTGATGGCTACTTTCAACAAGATTATGCGTCCTGCCATAGTGCTCGTATTGTACAGGATTGGTTTCAGGAACATGCCGGTGAGTTTACTTTGCTTAGGAGGCCCCCACAATCTCCAGATCTCAACCCCATTGAGAATTTGTGGGATGAAGTTGAACGAGCCATCAGACAGCTGGATCCACAACCTTGCAATATCACATTCCTGGAAAGTACTATTCATCAAGCATGGTCTCAAATTCCACAAACCACCTATCAACATCTCGTGGAGTCCATGCCACGAACAATCGACCCAGTATTGAAGGCAAAAGGTGGCCCAACGAAGTCCTGAAGGGGTAATCATAATAAAGTGGCCACTCAGTGTGTAATTGAATTAGTGTTTTATAGCATGGGTTTGTGAATACCGAGCTGATAACTCCAATGTTTTTAGAGAGTTTGAGAAGAAGATAGTCCACATGTAAGTTCCACTTAAGGTCCCTATAAAGTAATCCCCAAGTAAAGTAGATACAGACAGAAACTCAAAATATCTCAAACATATTGGATCATTTTATGGACTTCACAGAATTTTCCCAGTGCTTCTGGTGTAAATATGTTGTCGAATTAGCAAGCTCGTTCGACAAATCCTGTGTTCGGGGCAGATGCCTTATTTTGTAATCGGACAAAGTTTGCTGCTCAGACCACGAAGGTAACCACATATTTCAGATTCTTTTGTTGTTGACACAAATCCAGTTACAGGATAGCAATATCGACGAGCAGATTCAAATTGGCCTTAAGCATAAGGAGAATCTTTTTTCATCTGCTTGTTTCGTATTCAATTCTAATAAAATTGTGTCGCTATTCTGACTGAAATGTGATTCAGAAAAGCAATTTCGTTTTTCTGTGTGGGTGTTTAACGACCACCGTGAGCAGCTCGATGGGCTAAAAGCAGTCTCTCGTCGCTAATTCAGGGCCACAGGTTCCAGGGAACGGAGAGAGCCAGGACTGCAAGAAAAAATACAACATCCATGCCGCACTGGTATTCAAACCCGACCCATCTCGGACGAATGGTCAGAAGCCAGGGATTGGACCAGTGCGCCACCGGGTTAGGGGATAACTATTTGCTCAGCTTCATACAGATTCAACTTCAGATGCATAACTTTTTCCAAAACCTGACTTCAGTAGCAAATTTCACATGTATACTCACTGTCATTGAAATCCGCGCACCAAGAAGGAAGCGTCGGGGGATTGAAATGAGATTTTAGTAGTGAGATGGTACATACCAAGGACAGAAGTGATTACAATATCACAGCAGCAGGACGATTTCCCGCGGACATACAGTACATATTCTGGCGAGCGTTAGTACCGCATCGGACCGCCTCGTGCTTGGATACATGTGGTGATACGGTCCGGCATGAGTCAAAGAGACGCCGCATGTTATCCTAGGACAAATTGGCCCACACTTCTTGCAACTGACGCTCCAAATCTCAAACAGTAGGACATGGAGAAAGCTGGCATCCCATGTGGTCCAACACGTGCTCGATAGGCGAGAGATCAGGCGATCTGGCAGGCCACGGTAGCTTCGATGCGTAGCGCAGACAGTCCTGGAAAACCCGATCCGTGCGCGGATGGGCATTATCTTGCTGGAAAATGGCTCCGGGCCGTATGGCTTCCACGCTGTTTGCCGCTGATATCACTGCAATCGACGACGACGATGGTCAGATGTTAATGTCAGAAAACCTAAGAACTGTCGGGAGTTCAGTTTCACCTCCGCCAGTCGTCTGGAAAGGATTTTGGCGGACACAGGAGTCCCTTTTACAGCCGCCAGATGTCTCTGGATATTGGACAAGGACGGCGTTGCAACTATGCGTGCCGCTCTCATGATCCCACGGTCCTCTCTGCTGGTGGTGTGTCTGGGTGCCTTCCCGTGTCCATTTCTCCCAACACGATCGCAGCGTACTGTCCGACCGGTCCAAATGGCGGCCGATTCGGCACGCTGGACACCCTGCCTCTCGCATCCTGACGATAAGGCCGCGTTCAAACTCCGTCAGTTGCCCGTACGGACATCTACGGCGGGTTCTCGGAATGTCTATCGCTCAGGGATCTCACCTGACTCTTACCGTGCACTACGGCACGAATGTGGAGTCCCCTGCGCGGCGCCTTATAAGCCCCAAAGATTGCGATTGTGGCGCCGGTCTTGGGCACGCGGGCATGCGGAATCGCACGGAACTTTTAGAATTTGCATGTCTTTCCTCCCCGTAGCTATTCGCTGAGCTTCACGTTAATCGCACGGTTTTTTCTTGGTGCGCGGATTTTTACGAAAATGAGTGTATGATTCGAATTCATAATCATGATTTTCAACTCTCGACTCACGGTCTAATCCTAAAAGACGGTTTCGCCAGCCTATTTCAGATCTTGTTAAGGACAGAGATTTTGCCCAACTCAGATGATTTCAGTTTGGTTTCGTCGCGACAAAGATTTGATTTCGTTCACTTTACTCGACTTCTGCTTTCCAGGATTAAGGTTTCTTCCCCATTCCATTTCAGTTTTTATAGGATTAAAATGTGATTTCTTCCATATGATTCAATTTAGATGAGGATGATTAAATTTCGACCTTGTCCACCCATCTAAATTTCGATTTGAACATGTAGATTTCCAAACAGCTTACAGAAGCATGAGTTTATTCCCACTATTAGAAATATACTTCAGTTTATTCATTTCGCCGATTTCATTAACATTTCCAATTATGTCTTCAGAAGAGTAACGATTTGGCAATTGTCTGATTCAGATGATATTCGGAAATTTAAAATTAGATTTCGTCCACCTGATTCAAGGTCAACAGAGTTAATTTTTTCATGTTTTTTGAGTGAAATTCGATTTCAGAAGGGTAACTTTGTTTGATTGGTTTGTGATGTCTTTCAGGTAAGAGATATCATCGATCTGATAAATCGTCGACTTCAAATGTACGTTTCCTTCACTGGAGTTTCATCTACAAGAAGAGAAAGATCCATCTCACATAACACGTACTCTTTCAAAACGATTTTTTAACCTTCAGTCGAGATTTCCTTCAAAGATTTTTTTCTATACTGACAAATGCATCCCACTTTCACTTTTCTTTAAGAACACTAATCATAGTTATGAAATTAAAGAGATACTTTCTTTCAATCTGTTATCTTCTTTATGACAGTTTACAGTGAGAACAACGTACTTTTGCTTCGACAGTAGAGATCGAAACTTTTTTATTCTCTTCGCCGTTTGTTATCTGAAATAAATGAGAAAAAATATTCGCTTGAATTATTGACACACAAATTCCGTAGTAATAATTTCTGAACTATTGAATACTTGTCACGCCACTATGGCGCACATCCTGAGCAAATGACATCGTAGGATAAAGAAAAAAAAATTCTGTTTTTTTTTCTTCTTTTTTGGTGTTATTTCAAGATTTAACACCCACTATGATTTGTTTGTTTATTTGTTTTGAGGTTTAACGACCACTATGAGCAACTCAACGGTTAAAAAAATAGTCACACATCCCTAAACCATCTCTGACGAATGGTCAGAAGTCTGTGCCTCAGATTACTTGGCCACCGGGGTGGCTAGAAAAGAGTGATGACTAGACTGTTAAGCGCTGCGTTGTTAGTCTGCCATATATTGGAATAAAAGTGGTATACAGGCAAGAAAATGCTTTTCACTCTTAGTAACGGAAAGGTGCGTGATTATTGTTTGTTTAAGTTGGAAATGTATTTCCTCTCAAGAAAACAATTGTTTTCAAGTCTTTCTTTATAAACATGACAATGAGTACAACTCCTCTTGTGTCTCATCACGCACTGCCCATGCTCAATAGACGAATACTGATGGTGTGGGTAAACTGCTATAGTGCGTGTGTCACTCCTAGAAAGTTCAAAAGAAAACGTCGCCATCCTCCGAGGTTTAGTGATAGTGTATGTAAGCTGGGTATCAATATTTGTTAGGTGGAACTTAGGTACCCATTTTAAGGATAGCGAATTGGAATCATCTTCCCTCTCATTAGCGCTTTTCCCGCCATTTCGATGTAGCTACGTCAATAGGCTGGCTTTCGCATCTTAGCATCCCATACGAGGGAAAGTTAGATTTATGGGTTTTCGTCGTTGTGCGAGGGAGGAACTAGAAAATGATCTCGGAGGGATACGAAAAGCCAATGAAGGAAGATCTGTTCCTTCTAGGAAGTGGGGACAAGGGGAAAAGGAGTTTGTTGGAAGTGAGCGGAAAGCGCGGTGTGGAGGATCTCACTGGTCGGTACGAAATCGAGATAAGGGGTAAATGGAATGAACGCTGAGGATTAGAAAGAGAAATACCGGCAGCGCGAGAGAAGTGTTAATAATAATATAGAAAATGAATGAAAATAATGGACAGTGCTTGAGACCTTTCCCGTATCAACTGAATAAACACTTTCCTCACTGCAAGAGTGAATTATAACTGTAGTCAATATTTTATTTATATTTTATTTAACTGCTTAAATCGGGTAAAACACGGGTTAAACTCCCGATACATAAACTCTCTGCAAGCGAAGCATTACGAACACTTCACACAGTGCACTGATATATAATTTAGTACCAAGCCATGTAACAATACTCCTTTCAAAGACACACCGCGTTTTTTACGCTTTCGAACTGTAGGTTCAAGAAGCGTATATGCTCCAGCTTTGTCCGTCTGTCTGTCTGCCTGTCCGCACGATAACTCGCGTAAAAATGGTTCGATTTCGAGGAAAGTTTAGTATGTTGTATGGGGACAACCTGGGGACGGACCCTATTGAAAATGGACGAAATGGGATCAAAGGTCAGGACATGAGAGTGGGATCCATTCCATCGCCCTTATGTGTCATAACACGTAAAACTGCTTCGATTGCAACCAAACGTTATCATGTTTTTTAGGAGGTATAATGAACCGGTTCTGTTGAATATCATTGTAATGGGGTTAAAGGTCAGGGCATAGGAGCGAGATTTATTCCATAGCTATTATCCTCATAACATGGCTAAAAATGCTTCTATTGCGACAAAACTTTAGTATGTTGTTCCAGAGGTAACTGAACTAATTATGTCTGATATCTTTGAAATGGGGTCAAAGGTCAGGGCACAGGAGCAGTATTTATTCCACAACCTCATAATTTGAGTAATGATTTCTGGATGTTGGGAAGCGTATCATAATCAACGACTTGCATGATTTTACTAACTTGTTTAGTAATGCGACTACCCACCATTTTGAAGGAAACACTGCAAAGAAACAACGTTAATTTCGAAACAGCAAAACCTCTCATAACAGTCTATGCGCGATAGTGAATAAATGATACAAAAATGTTTTAAAAAGTGTAGCTATAATGCCGCGTGATGGCAACACTGTGTGTCGTCCTTAGTGCACAAAGCTACTAAAGTATGCAAGTCACTGTTACATGAAGACATCGTTTATTGTGGATTTGGTAGCTTTGGCAGATCGCATGCTAAACGTCGGCATAATGGGTCGAGAAAAGGTGTTGAATGAGTTTGAGGGAGGACGAATTAAGGCTTGGAACGTGTTCGGTAAATCCTCCAAATCAGTTGCAAAAGAATTAGGCCCGTCGCATTTAACAATGCTGAATTATACGGAAGTCATAACAAACGTTCTGCACGCTGACCATTTTTGAGAAAAGTTTGAAGTAACACAGAAAACTTACTTTATTGCGATTCAATGTAGTCCCTTCCGCTACTAATGACAGCTTGCCAGCGGTGAGGTTGTTCCTGGATGCCCCGTAGCACGCCATCTTTGTCCAGCTGTCGTATTACTCGGGTCACGTCGCATGACAGTTCATCAAACGATTCGTAGCGGATGCCACGGAGCCGATTTTTTTACTTTGGGAAAAGATCAAAGTCGAGTGGACTGAGATCGGGGCTGTGTGGTGGGTGGGATAAAGTTTCCCAGCCATATTTTGACAAAAGCCCCCGTACCGACTCTGCACCATGACATGATGCGTTGTCATGCAACAAGATCGCCCCCGCTTCGAACAGGTCGTGGCAATTTTGACGAATTTTCGGTCTCAACTTTGTCCTCAGAAAGGAATTGTGCTTCGATCAAGAGTTCCTTCTCCAGAAACTTCTTGCAAGGCAGTGTGGATCTGTGTCGGGGGATTTTCCCGCAGAGTTTCTATTTTCACGTACGGACGCTGGTCTAACGCAGTGACTTGATCTGAGGAGCTGCAAGGTTCTATTCCCAAACCCTTCCACGTCCACACAGCAAATGATAGCACGTCGTTCTGACACCACTGCGTTGTTGAGAATCTGACCTTGACACGACACAATCATTTTCTCGATTGCATCATCCACTTCCGTTTTAGATTAACGTGCGCAGAAATTTTGTTATCACCCTCGTATGAAGTTATGCAAAACTTACTGTCAGAAGTCTCCAGGGCGATCAGAAAAATTGTCAAAAAGGCAAAAAACAATGGTTTTGAGAAAATTTCAAGGTGAAAGTGTATCTCTGCATCAGTTGTCGACGGACCCAGTGTTATCAGTTTTTTCTTGTTTGTTTTTTATTGGAGGTTTAACGACCACCGTGAGCAACTCAATCGGCTATAAGTGGTCGCCCGTCCCTAGTTTAGGGTCACTGGTTCCAGGGAAGGGAGAGAGAGAGTGCCTTAAGACAAACACAACATCCATGCCTCACAGGGATTCGAACCCGGACCCATCTCGGACGAGTGATCAGAGGCCATCGCTTAGACCACTGCGCCACCTATCAGTTTCCAAATCAACTTTATTCAGGGTTGCCAGGAATTGCGAGAACTTAATCTAAGTGAAACGATAATCACAGATATGAATGACTGATCGGCACCGTGAAAATCGACGGAAACGGGCAAGATATCACATGCCCTGTAAACAAGAATTTGAAAGAGTCATTTTTACTTGTGAGAAAAAGTTCACTTTACACGGCCCGAATGGATGAAGCAAATATTGGCACCATCTTCTTAAAGAGCTTGAGATTTTTTCCAAAAGAAAAACTAGGTGGTGGTTTCATAATGGTTTGGGACGGCTTTCCGATTTAAAGGTAAAACCGCCGTAGCTTTTGTATCAAGTAGAATGAAAGCTATGAATTACCAAGATCTTCTTGAGGACAATCTGCTATAATGTGCTGATGAAATTGCTGGGTCTACATGGATTCTGTAAAAAGATAACGCAGCAATTCATATAGCAAACAGCACATGAGAGTGGTTTTTGAACAACGGCGTGCATATGGTGGAATGGCCATCTGTGTCGCCTGAACTTTTATCCCATGGAAAATGTGTGGAATATTTTAGGAAGGGCGATGTACGGAAACGCGAGGCATTATACGAATATCACTGAACTTCAGGTAGCAATAGTTTGTAAATGGGTGAAAATTTACCAGAAACGATTGCGGGGATTAACACATTCTACACCTGATAGAATGTTTGCATTAATTAAGAACTCTGATGAATATACTCTCTACTAATTCATGTGGTTATATCATTTTGGAACACTTTTGTTTTGACAAATGTTAAAAAAAAAAGCTTTTTTTGCCTTTGAAAGGCTTTCATACGTTTGCATCTGTAAGAATTCTATAAATGGTTCGTTCTTTTCAATAAGATGACTTTTGTGTGGTTTTCATCGCTTTTCACTTCGTGTGCTTGAAATAGTAAGTGGTCATATCATTGTGAAGCGCATTGTTATGTAGGTAAAGTTCCCTTTATCTGCTTCTTGCTAGATTTAATTCTGTCGTCTAATGCTAATCAGTTTTTCATTTCCTTCTTAACCATTTTTAATATCAAAATGTAAACAAAAAGATACCTCCTCCATAAAACAATTCTTCTCAGTCGCGCAGAATCGAAGAAAAACATGGAATTTCGTCTGCCGCTTGCAAACTTACACGTCGCCCCGGTGGTGCAGTGGTCTAAGCGATGGCCTCTGATCATTAGTCCAAAAGGGGTCTGAGTTCGAATCCCTGTAAGGCATGGATGTTATGTTTGTCTTACGGCACTGGCTCTCTCCCTTTCCTTCAACCAGTGACCCTAAATTAGGGACGGGCGACTGCTTTTAGCCTGTTGAGTTGCTCAAGGTGGTCGTTAAACCTCCAATGGAAAAAAACAACTTACACGACAGACAAAGATAAGAAATCTGAAATCCAAAAACGTAAATGTTAGTATATCTTTTTGTAATCTGCAGAACCAGCAAATCAACAAAGAGAAAGGATTTCACTCTCAATTTACTGATGGAAATTTCAAATGAATGCAATTTGTCAACATTGTGCAAACAGCCCAAGGAAAGAAGAGTAAAACGAATTAGGAAAGATGAGTAAAACAAAAGAATATGAAAGTGAGTCACCGACATGAAGTTAATAGAGATGCCGACTTACTTGACAATATCAGTAATTTCTTCTTTGCTTTTCTTCGCAACTTTTGTCTTGTTGATGGACACTATTTTATCCCCAGGCAAAAGGCCTTGCTTCGCAGCTACACCACCTGCAAGAAAGAAACCTTGTTAGCTCCAAAATCTGCATGACTCCTCTGTTAAAGAAGAAAGGGATGAAGCAGGAAGAAGAAATAAGGTTCAGTTTAAATTATTCTGCTAGACAAACAAAGGTGGCGCGACGCAGGCTTTCGATTTCAATGAAATTTTAAAATATACAGTATTCATGAGTTTCCCTTCTGTTCGTTGGAAATTCTTATTTTCCAAGAAATATATAATTGTGTTCGATCTCGTTTAACATGTGAAAAGTTCTTTTCATTTGACCTAGGGAAGGAATCATGCAAATAAGTTGGAAAGTGAAGGCATGCATCATTAAGATATTTGCGATAGACATTGTTGCTTTCGAAAGGCAGCTGGACCAGCAACACAAAATGGAGGAATTTTTCTTAAGCAGAAACATTTGTGTTTATGTTACATATGTTGCAATTTGTTCTGAATTTTCTTACTGTGAAAGAGTTGTGTAGAAAGAAAAATTGAGTAATTGAGATATTAACAACACAAAAATGTCCTAAAGTTTCAAACGACCGCTGTAAAGTTTTAAGTAATATCAATACAAGGTGACCATGCTTGGTGCCGAAAGTGTCTAGTATTTCAGGTTCTTCCCGGTTTTGAGAGTATTTGCATACGATATACCTACATTCATGTTCATAAAAAAAAACAGACACCCGAAATGAACCGAGATACCACTTTGGTTTTTACAGGATATGTCCATTAAGCAGTACAGAGTACAATATTAGCACCTCGGTAGCATACGTAACGTGAGCAGGCGCATTCATCAACAAGTTTGTAAAATCATGCAATGCATTGATTATAATACACTTTCCATTATACCAGAAATCATCACTCAAGTTATGAGAATAATGGCTGAGGAATAAATCTCGGTCCTGTGCCCTGACCCTTGATTTCATATCGATGATATTCAACAGAACCCGTTCGGAATACCTCCGAAATAACATGATAAAGTTTTGTCGCAATCGAAGCATTTTTACGTAAGTTATGATGCATAAGGGCTATGGAATAGATCCCGCTCCTGTGTCCTAACCTTTGACCCCATTTCGCCCATTTTCAATAGAATTCGTCCCCAGGCAGATCCCTACAACATACTAACATTTCATCCAAATCGAAACATTTTTACGTAAGTTATGACTCATAATGGCGATGGAAGTGATTCCGCTCCTATGTCCTGACCTTTGACACCATTTTGCCCATTTTCAATAGGGTTTCTGGCCAGGTGGTCCCCTACCACATACTAAAATTTCATCGAAATCGAACCTTTTTTACGTTAGTTATGACGCATAAAAGCAGTGAAACGGATCCCGCTCCTATGTACTGACCTTTCACCCAATTTCGTTCATTTTAAATAAGGTTCCTTCCCAGGTGATACCCTACCAGATACTAATATTTCATCGAAATCGAACGATTGTTGCACGCGTTATCGTGCTGACGGACATACGCACACAACGCGTGACGTAATGAAGCAGATGGGAATCGGGACCATCTGCTGGCAAGACTATGACGTCATAAAACTTTAATAGGATCCACACACAACGCGTGACGTAATGAGACAGATGGTGTGACCGCGCGCCAACATTCTCAAACGCGAGATTGTGGCGTCATAAGATTTCTAAGCATTGGAAACATTAATGGAACGTCGCCATGACACTAAAAACGTTATAATTCGGGGTGGTTATTTAACCCACTAAACAAATTCTCCTAAAGTCGAGATCAAGCTAAATCGATTTCTAGTACCAGAAAACGGTAGGTTAACGACTTTCATCAAAATTCTTAGAGCCGTTTTCAAAATAAAATGTACATACATACATACATACATACAAAAATTGCTACTTTAAGGTGGACGTCAAGTAATTTTGCTTCCTATACTTCCAATGGAAAAACTTCTGTACACATTTTCTTCACAATTAATGCGTTCCCAAGAATGAAAATTTGAACATCGATTAAAATAGCTTCATTTCATTACTTGGAATACCTAATATTTTCTAAACCATAACCGTAATAATATTTTCTAAACTATAACCGTAATTATGCAATCCAACATTTATTTGGCCACTGACGTCATCAAAGTACAGTTCGCGCCATCTTTTTTCTGGTTTCAACACCACCAAAGAAAAGGTTATTGTTTTTTAATATATTTATGCTTATGTTTTAGAAAATGTTAAGTATTCCAAGTTATAGTATGAAGTTATTTTAATCGATGTTCAAATTTCCATTTTTGGGAACACACTAATTGTGAAGGAAATGTGTACAAAAGGTTTTCCATTGGAAATATAGGAAGCAAAATTACTTGACGTCCACCTTAATAGTGTGGGATAAGGGCGATGGAATGGATCCCGATCCCATGTCCTGACCTTTGATTCCCTTTGTCCCATTTTCAATAGGGCTTCTCTCCAGGTGGTCCCCTACCCCATACTAAAATTTCGTCGAAATCGAACCATTTTTACGCCCCTTATGACGCATAAGGGCAATGGAATGCATCGCGCTCCTATGTCCTGACCTTTGACTCCACTTCACCCATTTTCAATAAGGTTGGTCTCCAGGTGTTTCCCTACCACATACTAAAATTTCATTGAGATCGAACCATATTTACGCAAGTTATGACGCATAAGGGCAATTGAATGGATCCCGCTCTTATGGCTTGACCTTTAACCCCATTTTACCCATTTTCAATAGGGTTCGTCCCCTGGTGGTCCCCTACCACATACCAAAATTCATCGAAATCGAACCGTTTTTACGTGAGTTATCTTGTCGACAGACGGGCGGACGGACAGACGGACGGAAAAAGCTGGAGCATATACGCTTCTTCAACCTACGGTTAGAAAGCGTAAAAAAGGAGTTCATCGTTACGACGACTACCCTTAACACCACTGCATCGTCGCCAAGGACTGAAATGGTGTCGCGCCAGACTGTCATAGAGCCACTCAGGATGGCAGCAGGTGATCTTCAGTGAGAACTCCCGCTTTTGTCTTGGAATAGACAACCAATGAATTCATGTATGGAGGCACCGTGGTCAGCGTCATGATGAACGGTTTATTGTCGAGCCTCACATGTCCAGATGGCCAGGTGTCATGGTGTGAGGTACCTACGATGCCAGATCACATTACCTACGATGGCAATTACCTACGATGCCAGATCACATTACCTACGATGGCAATTACCTACGATGCCAGATCACATTTGGTGTTCATTACAGACACTTTGACAGCCCAACGTTACGTTAATGAGGTCTTACAACCAGAGGCCCTACCTTTTCTGAACGCTCAATCCGGTGCGATTTTCCAATAAGGCAACGCTAGTCCGCATGCTGCTGCTGTCTCGAGAGCTTGCCTTCAAGGTACTGACACTCTGCCATGATCTGCCGCATTGCCAGACCTATCGCCGATGGAAAATGTATGGGATGCTATTGGGCCACTATCCATACTCCACCTCTACCGCACCACAATCTGTAGGAACTGCGTGAGAAGATTCAAACTGCATGGGATGGCTTATCTCAGAACATCATTAGGAACAAGTTCAACTCCATGCCGAGACGTCTGGCATGCTGTGTGAGCAAACATGGCGGCCCGACGCCATACTGAGAGACATTACGTATTGGCGTGTGGCTCAATAAATATTGCCTATGTCAGGCTCAATGTTTAATCATTTATTGTTCCTCGTAACCTTTACTTTCCTCCCGAATAGCATAGCGATCCGACACGTCCTTCTGCTTGCAACTATTTTTTTGACGATGAGTGTATTTGCCTGGTTTTTAACCCCGACCAGGACCCATCAACCTGAACCCTAGATCACTCTGTCATCTTTGAGTTTGGTCTATTTGCTGCGACAAAATGAAAAAAAACGTTTGAAAGTTGATTAACTGAACTGAAACCAATCTTTCAGATGTTTCCCTTCGCGTTCATCCAAGTCATGACCTGATACAGCCTACAATATCGATAAATTTCCTGGTGACGTCTTACAGTGAATCTTGTTGTAAACAGTGAGCTGCTTGACGGTTGAGAAGACTGCAGTCTGTAATAATAATTCGCAAGCGTCTGAAAAACTCGTACGGATATGTCACTGCGGATAGAAGACCCCCTCGGCCAAAGCATGCTGCCTCACTTCTCTTGAAGTTTAGAACAGTATCCTCCGCTGGAAAGATTATGGCACATATCTTTTGATTGTCAAATGGATGATTCTGATCCGCTGCCTAGGGCTGCATCGCAACATAGCAGAAAACGATTAAAGAAACGAATGCGTGAGTGCGATCGGTAAAGAAAATAGAAGATATTCTTCTCTTGCATGAAAGCGCAAATCTCCACAATATGAGAGGGGCCTCAAAAAATCTGGTTCTCTATTGTTGTACTATCCATTATACAACCCTGAGCCCGTCCTACCAAATTCCTTTGTTAGTAGTTAGTACCCAAATCGGGGTTGTGATGCATACTCTAATTTAACTTTCATTTTTAGTTTATTTCTCTATGTACATTTGAGTTCGTTCTCCTTCGCGTTTCTTAAACTTTATGTGGTATCTTCTCTCTCGCAAGAGTATGGTTGCCAATACCTTGAGGTCAGAATACTTTCTGACCTCAAGGTGTTGGCGTCAGAACACCTTCTGACCTCAAGGTGTTGGCGTCAGAACTCCTTCTGTCCTCAAGGTGTTGGCGTCAGAATACCTTCTGACCTCAAGGTGTTGACGTCATAATACCTTCTGACCTCAAGGTGTTGGCGTCAGAATTCCTTCTGACCTCAAGGTGCTGGCTTCAGAATACCTTCTGTCCTCAAGGTGTTGGCTTCAGAATACTTTCTGACGTGTGCATGTGTCAGATGAGAACTGACGATCTCTATATTTAAAACACAAGGCTATTTCTTTCTACGATCCTCCAGCGCCACCCACTGGAGTGATTTTCATGATTTTTTTTAAATGAAAACTACTGACCTACAGATTTGTCATTGCTAATTTTTACTGCCATTAGTTTTTTTTTTATGTTACATGGTATTTTCTTTGTACAATCCGCCGTAAGCGGAACGATACACGGGGAATCGGGAACTACTTGAAAGCATTCTGATTCGGTAGTACAGCCAAAAATAATAAAAAAATAAAGGAAATAGCCTATATCCACCGGAAAGAAGGAAGCTTCACAACGGTGAAAGACTTATCCACATTGCTTCAGTAGTTCTTGAGATTAATAAACAAAAATCCGTATATTATCTTGAACTACTTTCTTTCACGTTGGGTGTGATCAGGTTTTATGTAAATAAAGCGGAACGATACACGGGAAATCGGAAACTACTTCAAAGCGATTTAATTCGGTAGTACAGCCAAAAATAATAAAAGGTAGTAAAAAATAATAAAAAGTAAACAAAATAGCCTATGTCCACCGGAAAGAAATAAGTTTCTCAACGGTGAAATAATTATCCAAACCGGTTCAGTAGTTTTCGAGATTACCTCAAACATACAAAGTTTCTCTCTTTATACACGTATTATTAGTATTAATATTAATTATAGATAAACGAAACAGCCTATGTCCACCAGAAAGAAGTAAGCTTCGCAACGGTGAAAGAATTATTCGAATCTGTTCAGTAGTTTTCGAATTAGTTAAAAAAATTCAGTATATCATCGTGAACTACTTTCTTTCGCGTTGAGTGTGATCAGGTTGTACGTACACAAAGCAGAATGATATATGGGAAATCGGAACTAATTCAAAGCGATCTGTTTCGATAGTACAGCCAAAAATAATAAAAAATAATAAAAAATAAACGAAATAGCCTATATCCACAGGAGAGAAATAATCTTCCCAACTGTGAAAGAAGTATCCAAATCGTTACAGTAGTATTCGAGATTACCTGAAACACACAAAGTTTCTCTCTTTATATATTAGTATAGATTACAAAATGATACCAAAAAAAATGTTAAAACCAAACTGGCAAAATAAAACACATATTTAACCCCATTGTGTAGTTCTCTAGACATGATATCATTTCGGGTCACTGAAAGATTGCCTCAATACTCCAATGCAAGCCCGTCAACGACGGGTAAGCACATGTTTATACAATAATGAGGAACGTCATCGTTAAATTCATATACGAGTAGTTGGAAAAATAAAAATTAATGGGAATATTACGAAAATTTTGTTGTAGGTGACCCATCTTATAGACTGCCCATTAATGGTCAACCGTTTATTATAGTTATGCATTTTATTACGATTCGTGTTATATGACAAGAAAACATTTTAGTTACAGCTTTTTAACCGTGAATGGCACCGGTTTCGGACTAGTATATACAATATTTGAGCATCAGCAGTGTGTAGAGAGGATGGTAGTATGATGATACGAGGGTTGTACCGAAAGCAATGCAAAAGTGGGCATAACTTTCCTTATTAACTCGCAGAAGTCGTTCAAATTGCGCATGTTGGTAGAGTAACTCTTCCTCTATAGTAACCTTTCTTCTTCATTGCAGGTAAATAATGGATTCCAAGCAATAGCAACGTGCCGTCATTGAGTTCTTGACGAAGAAAGGGCGGTCTGACATCCACAGAAGGCTGCAGAAAGTTCACGGAGATGACACCACTGACAAGAGCAATGAACGCAGATGGGTGAAGAAGTTTAAAGAAGGGGAAACTAGCATTGAAGACAAACCACGCAGAGGGAGTCCATCATCTGCGACCGCTGACACATATCGTCAGCGAGGGGATGAACTGATTCGCGCGGAGAGACGAATAACAATCCGTGAGCTTACTGCTCAACTGAAATGCGGTCACAATGTCATACAGAAGATGGTGGAAGACTTAGGGAATCGGAAAGTGCGTGTAAAGTGCGTTACCACGGCAGTTGGCACCCGATTTGAAGGAGAGAAGGGTGGAAGTCTTCTCTGATCTGCTGGAAGTGTTTGAAGCTAATGAAGACACGTTTTTTTTTCGAACTGGTGACAGGGGATGAAACGTGGGCTAATCTTTACGATCTGGAAACGAAGAATGAATCCATGGAATGGCGTCACACCTCTTCACCAAGGCCTAAGAAGTTAAACAGCAAGCGATCAGCACAGAAAGTCATGGTGACTGCTTTTGGGGATGACAGGGGTGTCATTCTCCTTGATTTTCTGGAACGTGGCTGTACCGTGACCAGCGAGCGGTACATTGAGACACTCAAGCTTAGAGAAGCCATAAGGAGAAAGTGCACGAACAAGAATCTGAAAAGGATCCATATTCACCATGACAATATGAGACCACACACACACCTTTGGCAACAAATCAGGCGATCAGCAAATTAGGCTGGTCGGTAGTCCCCCATCCACCGTACAGCCCAGATCTGGCACCCTTCGACTTCCACCTGTTCGGTCCAATGGAGGACAGTCTCCGGGGACAACGATTTGGTGGCAAAGACGACGTGAAGGTGGCTGTGAAGAAGTGGGTACAACAGTCCACACCTGAATTTTTTCAAAGATGATTCGAGAGTTGGGTTCAACGATGGCGCAAATGCATCGCTTGTGATGGAGACTATGTTAAGTAGTACCTTTGTATAGAGGGGAAGTTACTCTATCAACATGTGCAATTTAAACGACCTCTGTCAGCTAATAAAAAAGTTATGCCCACTTTTGCATTACTTTCGGTGCAACCCTCGTATAAATAGTAAGTGACGGAAGTTGAAGTACTTGTGATTTCTTGACATCTGCGTATTTAATATTTAGAGGTGGTGTTTTTGTTTCTCGTTAAAGGTTCTCTAACAAGTAATTGGATTTTTTCACTAATATTGTTGAAGACTGAGTCTTGCTAAAGAAGTCTTTACTGAGTAAAGACTAATAATAAGTAACCTTTTCTGAAGTTATTTGAGTGACTCCTGATTCGCTTAAAAGTGAAGTTATTAAGAATTGATTTATGCAGTGTTCAGCCATATTTCCACGAGCAGTACAGGGTTTATAGATCGGCATTATTATTGAGGTGAAAAAAAATGTGGAATGGACAGCAGGTAGTCGATAGAAACGTCTGCAGTGAAGAAATAAAGGCAAACCTTTGTTTTAATAGGTCAGGGCAGAATGGAGAGAGAGAGAGAGAAACATTTACATCGAAAATAATTTTAAAGAGAGAAATTGAGTGCACACATGCACTTCAAAATGTAGTTTGTTTCAGCGATTCTCCCAAATGTATTTCGTATCCAATAAATCTTTTTTACGATTCCACTTCCTCAAGTTTTTCATATCAAAAATTAGTTTTTTCCTTCCTCGTAAGATAGCAACGAATTTTTTTTTCGTCATCTTCATTTTCTTTTCGATATCACGAAATGTTTCAAAAGAAACTTTAACCATTTTTTCGCTCTGGTAGAAAATCGTCGCCCACTGTTGTATGACGTAGCTAGTTTATCATTAGAGTTTATTAACGATGCTCAGTAACTTTGTCTCCAGCAAATCTACTTTTAGGCGGAATTCACAGCCTGGTGGCGACTAGGCAGTAGAAACAGTTCGCCTTGGATGACTTTAAAGGTCACAAATTCTGCAGCACTGTAGAGTGACCGTCACCATGATGTTAATTAAGCGATCCAAATGTGAAAGCTGCTCGCTTGACGGCGCAGTGATTACTTCGCCCAAAGCAACTGGCATAATTTAACATCTAACGAATGAAGAGCACTGATTTTCAATATTGAAGTTCCACTCCCTACGGAGAGCATATGAATGTCACTGTAATTTCGGAAAGTAATAACGAAAAAAACAGACCCACGGTAAAAGAAGTAAAAAATTTGCAACTTCGCACAAAATCTGTCGGGAGCACACTTATTTTTTTTTTTTTTAACGTTAAAGACGTTCTGATGCTCGAAGAAGTAATGCGATGGAAATCTTCGTTACAACCGAAATCGAGCTGATCTGTAGCTCCATCCCGATGACCGAGTTGTCAGACGCTAGAAATCGTCGGAAAACCTGCAAAACGCTCAAAAAAGCTTCCATTGTATATGTTGACCTTATTCGGGGAGCATGTAACCTGACCTAAACATTAATGGAGGACGTTGATTATATTCGATGGGTAATAGCAACAGATCACTTCATTCTCACTTCTGATTTAACACATAAAAGAAGAACTCTGAGTCTGGTAACCTGAGCTAATACAAAATATTAGTTTGCTAGCACATACACTATATGATCAAAAGTATCAGAACACCCCATTTGAGTAATGGATTTGCTCATATAGGTCACAGTCATGACCCATATAGGCGTAAGAAACGCAGAAGGCCTGACAGGCATCATAGACAAACATGAACAGTACAGTGGGCCTTACGGTAGAACTCAGTGACTTTGTGATTGTGATTAAAGGTTTAATGACCACCGTGGGCAACTCAATGGGCTATAAGCAGTCGCCCATCCCTAAATTAGGGTCACAGATTCCAGGGAAGGGAAAGAACCAGTGCTGTAAGACAAACACAACATCCATGCCTCGCCGCGATTTGAACCCGGACACATCACCGGCAAATGATCGTAAGCCAGCGCTACAATGCGCCACGGAGCGGGTCAGTGACTTTCAACGTAGCACGGGCATAGGGTGCCATCTCAGCAATAAGTCAGTTAGAAGGGAAATTTCCGGTCTGTACCATCTGTTTCGATCAACAGCAAGTAATGCTATTGTGAAGAGGAAACGCCTAGGAGCAGCAATAGCGGAATCCTTATCTGGTAGGCCACGTAGAAGGGGACCGACGAGTGCTGAAGCGGGCAATGCAAAAAAAATCGCCTGCCCACCAAATTCAAAAATGCGTCTGGAAACAACGCCAGAAGCGTACTGATTCGTTGAGCGTTGAAAGGAATGGGTTTCTATGGCTGAGTAACCGCACACACGCCAAATATGCTGCCCCTGTCGCACTGTGGTCTATGCGATGGCTTATGACCATTCGTCCGGGAGGGGTCCAAGTTCGAATCCCGGTGTGACATGGATGTTGTGTTTCTCTTACGGCACTGGCTCTCTTCCTTCCCTGAAACCAGTTGCCCTAAATTGGGAACGGGCGACTGCTTATATCCCATTGAATTGGTCACGGTGGTCGTTAAGCCTTCAATAAAAAAAGCCTAATATCAGCAAGATCAACGCTTAACGTTGGTCGTAGTTACGTGGTGCCTGGCTCGGCGCCAGTGGACTCTGGAACAGTGAACTCTCTGGAATGATTAATCACGCTTCACTATCTGGCAGTCCGATGAATGAGTGCGGGTGTGGAGGATACCGGGCGAACGTTACCTTCCCCGACTGTGAATTTTGGCGGAGGAGGCATCATGCTCTGGGGTTGTTATTCATGGTTTGGGCTTTCCCCCTCCTCTCCCTAGTTCCAATACCCGGGAATCTTAACGCAGCATCCTATAATGACATTCTCGACAATTCTGTGCAGCCAACCTAATTACAACAGTTCGGTGAAAACTCTCGCCTTTACCAGCAAGGCAAGGTCCGTGGCTTAATTAGCTGAGCGATGCGATGTCCGTGGTTTAATGAACTGAGTGTGAAAGAACTTGACTGGCCTGTACATAGCCCCGATCTCAATCCCATGGAACAGCTTTGGAATGAATTGAAAAGCCGAGTGCAAGCCAGGTCGAACGGCCCGATATTGGTGACCGACCTAGTGCGGTAGAATATAAGGCAATTCCCGCACCAACTTACCAAAGTCTAGTAGGTCAGCCTTCCCGTCAAAGTGGAATCGGTGATAGCAGCAAAGGGTGGACCAACTCGATATTAATTCCTTCGCTATTACAGGCAGTTTGTGGACAGGCAAGTGTCCGGATAATTTTGATCAAGTAGTGTATCAAAAATGAACGGAACTTTTTGACAAAACCCATTCATTGAAATGTTCCTGCAGCTTCCAATGTGGAACACAATACCATGGTGCACAAGTATGCCGAAGCTGGGAATCTGCTCGACATTACAGGCTTTTCTTGAGTTTCACAAATGTTTTCAAAGCGGTACGAGATGTTTTGTTCTCCTCTTTTAATTTGGTGTAAAAAATATCCAAGCGAATGCGCGTATGAAAAACGGGTATTTAGTAGCAATTCATATTTCGAAATTTAACTGTTTGAAAAACTGAGGAGATTTCAAATAAAATTTTAGTTAATATAGGAAGAGAAAGGAACACACACAAAATATACGCTTACATCAAATCGAAATGCAACCTTTCCGAGTATCACAGTGTGAAAACCCAAGTTTGTCCGTGTCCTCTCACTCCGGAGTAAGTCGCTTTCCCAACTGAGCTACGCGGACTGAATGTCTCACTGCACATTTGTCGTCTTGACATATGTTTTCGCCTCTGTAGTACGTCACAACAGTCTATCTCTTAACGTCGTTAAGTTTGATGTCAGCATTAGACTTTCTGAGTTCATGCAGCAATTTTTTTTCCATTGATATTACTACTAGATAATTTAATATGTCTGTGGGTTTATTTCCTTCACCAACGTTACGTTGTCAATATAGGATGAACGAAGTGATGTATCTATGTATACACTGAAGAGCAATTGAATTAGAAATACCTGTCTAGTAACGTGTAGCACCACCTTTGGTCCTGATGACGGCGGCGATTCACCTCGGCATGGACTCGACAAGAAACCGGAAGCGTTGCGAAGCCATACGAATCCACGACCCCTGAACAAGCTCCCACAGTTCACGAAGATTTGATGGAGGGTGAGAGCCTGGAACATCTCTCTCAATGGCATCCCAGGTGTGCTCAATGGGATTGAGGTCATGTGACCTAGCTGCCCAAGGAAGCGAGGTCACGTCGGTGGAGTGTTCATCCAACCATTCGGATACAATTCGGGAGCGATGGCACAGTGCATTGTCTTGTTGCAGGATGAGGTCCCCGGTGGGATTTTGAAGACGCACAAACGAGAGAAAATGGTCGTCCAGGATATCCCGGTAACGTTTACCTGTAAGAGACGATGTCACACGTACCAGGGGTCCCATTTCAGTCCACGTAAACAGTCCTCAGACGAGAATGCCACCACCACCAGCTTGAAGAGTACCCTGCTGGCAAGTAGGATCCATCGCTTCATGTGGTTTGCGCCATACTCGTATCCTGCCATCCGCATGTACCAACGTGAATCTCGACTCATCAGTCCAGGCAACATTTTTCCACATGTCTAGGGTCCAGTGGCGATGTTCCCGCGCCCATGCTAATCTTTGCACCCTGTGATGTGCGGTCAGCAGCGGTACCCTCGTAGGACGATGGCTTCTGTACTTCATGGCGAGGAGATGGTTCTGGATGGTGTGGCTGCTTACACGTTATTGTGCAAAAGCGTTAAATTGCCGAGCGATTTCTTGTACTGTGACCCGTCTATCCGCTGTTACATTGCGAGCTAGCCCACGACGACCCCGCTCATCCACACGCTGTTGTCCACGGCAGTTGGACCTTGCAGGGATGGTTTTACCGGATTCCATGTACTCACGGTGCACCCATGACACAGTGGCTCGTGAAAATCCTAGTGCCTGCACGACTTCCGAGATGGAGTGGCCCATTCGTCGGGCCCCGACAATTTGCCCACGATCAAATGCGCTTAGATCCTTTTTCTCACCCATAGTGTGTCCGACTCTTACTGATTCCCGTCGCATCACTCCTTATATTGTCGGATCACTGCATACGTCATGTCGTTTCCGTTTACAGGGCCGCCCACAGCGCCACATTTGCATGTCTCTAATTCAATTGCTCTAATTCAATTGCTCTTCAGTGTAGTGATGAAATTAATTTCTCTTGGGCGTGTTTTTCGCGCTCCTTTTCATATCGTCGTAGCTTTAGCCGCTATACCGGCAGTTAGTGGTTTTCAGTGTAAAGTTGCATTTTTTTTTCAATTTTAACTCCCGTAATGACTCATTGATTGAAAATTAGAATCACAGGAAACAATGATAGTGGAATACGTTGTAAAAAGGAGCAGGAAAAGGAATACATTTCCTTCGATTTTTCGCAAGATGCGTTTCAAAATGTCCGTGAAGGACATTGATCTAAAAAGAAGAAATATGTAGTAATGCTAAATTTGACTCTTCATTTGTTGGAAAGGAAGATTATTTCCTCTCGCAATGGCGTAGTTTCCAAAGTGCTTGTAAAATGCTGCTTGAGACCTTCATACTCTTCTTATCCCTTAGAAAAAAAATCGGTACAAATAAACCAGTTGATTTTTAAAACTCAAATCACAAAAAACTCAAAGTATCTACTGTTGATTTGTATATTTCACTCCCTAATTGAAGAAGGAGTGAAATACACGAACAACAATAGATACTGTGTTTGGAACGTCATATTCGGTAAGCTAGAAAATATGAAAAGCTGGGCTGAGGAAGATTTGATTTTTACGCTTTCCAACCGTAGGTTGAAGAAGCGATTATGCTCCAGTTTTTTCCATCTGTCTGTCTGTCTGCCTAAACAAAGTAATTACGTGTATATTTGATTTAAGACAAGAACTGAAGATCCCCTTTGAAGATCATCCTGTTCATTTTAACGGGTGTGCAGCATGTTATACATAGCTTCAAATACGACTTAGTTGAATTTTTAGGAGCGAGTGAGAAATATGATGAAAAGAAAATTGGGAAACGTCTTTTGCGAGAACATTATAGAACGTTTTAGCACCTTGCACAATTTTTGTGACAGAAAATAATCTGACTTTGGATCATAATGCTAAAAAAAGACGTCAAATGTCATCTGTAGTTTCTAGAAGTAAATTTTAGGACAAGGATTTTACACGAATTTCCAACGAATTAAGTTGAATTCATAATCCAAATGGCGATTCATAATCCTGTTATGCAGCTTGCTTCTGACTAATGTATGAATAAAAAAAATATTTTTGATATTTGGGCAATTTTGGCTTCAAATATCATTCAAGAGTGAACGATTTACAACTTTGGCTTGCGTTAAGAAAAAGAATATCCAACTCTTAACAACAAAGCTGTTAAAATCCATTTCCCATTTTTAACTAATTATATGTGTGTGATGTGAGAGAGCTTTTTCTACTTACACCTCACTGAAGCCAAAATACCTGAACAAATATGGTACAGAATCAAATAATAAACAACGTCTTAAGACAAACCAAATATTACTGCACATTTTTCATTAAGCCCATAAAAATCCTACTTTTTGTGAATTACTTTGGTTTCAAGTATTAATACACTATATTGACGAAAGTAACCGGACACCTTAGAAGAGAAACACAACATAGTATTTATTGACAGACATTAGTACGGCGGCGGACCACCATTGGCCTTAATGCATGCACTGACCCTTTGAGACATGCTTTCGACAAAGTTTTGGAACACAGCAATTAGCATGCGCTTCTATTTAGTACATAATGCTTCCGATGACTGTTGCTTAGTAGTAGGCTTTGGTTCCAAACTTCTTGTGCAGCGGTCTTGGTTGGTTGGTTGGTTAGTAGATTTTAATGGCGCAAGGGCCATGGGTGGCCAAAGAGCGCCAAACAAAAGACATCAAAATAGAACAAAAACAGTAAAACACGTACACAAGGGTAAAAACAGGATGAAACGGTAAAAGTGAAAGATGGAAATGAAAGCGGTAAAACTAGATAAGATTAAAAAAGTCAATTACTGTAAAAAATGAGAACACTGCCGTCAGATCGCAGTTCTCACCAAGGAGAGTCTGCAGCGTAGCTGCTCCTTCGTCCAACAAATGGGAATGAAAATAACGAAAACGATGATCACAAAAACGAACACAAGTACACAGAACATGAAGGACGGTGAGACGACATTGGCACGCCTCACACATCGGGGCACTGTCGCCACACAGCAAAAAGCGGTGAGTAAAACGACAGTGCCCAATGCGGAGACGCGCAAGAACAACCTCCTCACGACGGTTCTTCCGCAAACTAGACTTCCATAGTCCGATCCGTGGTTTAATAGAATACAGCTTATTGCTGCCCTGCTGAGACCACAGGGACTGCCACTCGTCCAGGAGAAAGGTCCGGATCAAAGGTCGAAAATCACGGAAAGACAGTGGCAGCCGAGCTGGCGACATGGAGGAAACAGACCTGGCAGAGAGATCTGCCAGCTCGTTACCCCGGATCCCAACATGGCCAGGAACCCAACAGAATCGGACCAGGAAGCCATCACCCTCCAAAGTTCCAAGAAGACGACGGACATCACGGATGACAGGTGAGTCCGTGTCCTCTGGAGAAGATAAAACATGGATGACGGACTGGGAATCAGAGCAAACCATAGCGCGACGAAGTGATCGAGACTGTATGTGGCACAAAGCGAGGTGTACCGCACGCATCTCTGCCGAAAAGACGGTGGATTCAGGCGGAAGCCTCTCAGCATGTGAGGATTCGCCACACACAAAAGCGGATCCAACGACATCCCCGGACTTCGAGCCATCGGTGAACACAGGCACAAAATCCGGGTAGACAGACTGTAATTCAGCAAAGAGCTGCTGGTACACCAGAGCAGGAGTGGAAGACTTTGGCCACACACAAAGAGAAAGGTCAGCCGTTGCTAGAACGGACTGCCAAGGAGGACGGTTGAAAAAGGTGGTCAAACCAATCCTTGACAAGTTTAGACCAGCATCGCGCACCATGGCAGACATCCGAATCCCGAACGTCGGAACACAGGAGGGGCGATTGGAAAACAAGCGGACACAGTCCGGTTGGAAGATGGAACCATGCAGGGGATGATCAGGAAGAGATTTCAGTTTTGTGTAAAACTGAAGAGACAGCTGCTTACGACGGATGCACAACGGCGGCTCATGAGCCTCCGCATACAGGCTATGCACGGGAGAGGTACGGAAAGCACCAGTACATAGCCGCAATGCCTGGTGATGGACGGGGTCCAAAGGCTTTAAAACCGATGGACGCGCTGAACCGTACGTAATGCATCCGAAGTCTAACTTTGACCGAATCAGAGAATGGTAAATGCGAAGCATTGAGCACCTGTCGGCCCCCCAAGATGTTCGGGAGAGGACCTTCAGGATACTCAATGACTTCGTGCACTTCACCTTCAAAGACTGAATGTGAGGCCGGAAGGTGAGCGCTCGGTCAAAAGTTAGCCCAAGGAACCTGGCTGCTGACACCACAGGGATGGTAGAACACCCCAGACGGAGGCTGGGGTCTGGGTGAAGACCCCGTTTGCGGCAAAAATGCACGCAAACGGTCTTCTGCGTCGAGAAGCCAAAGCCATTTGGGGAAGCCCAGTGAGAGATCTTGGTAATGGCAGACTGGAGCTGTCTCTCGATGGTGCGCATGTTAACTGACGCGCAAGAGATCTGCAGATCATCCACGTACATGGTTCCACGAACCGTCGGAGGAAGCAGTTGGAAAATATGGTTGACACGAAGGATGAACAGAGTGACTGATAAAATGGAGCCTTGAGGTACACCCTGTTCTTGCGGGTACACCGCAGAGAGGGTCGACCCGACGCGCACACGGAAACTCCGGTCCTGGAGAAATCCGGCGATGAAAGATGGTAAGTTTCCCCGCAATCCGCACTCGTGCAGATCACGGAGAATGCCGTATCTCCAGGTACGGTCATAGGCTTTCTCCATGTCGAAGAATACGGAGACCATGTGCTGACGTCGGACAAACGCCTCCCTGACAGATGTCTCAAGGCGAAGATGATTATCGGTGGTGGATCGAGATGTGCGAAATCCACTCTGATGAGGTGAAAAAATGTGATGAAACTCCAGATAAAAAATGAGACGAAAATTAATGATACGCTCGAGTACTTTGCAAAGGCAGCTCGTCATAGCAATTGGCCGGTAGTTCAACGGGTTAGTGGGATCTTTACCAGGTTTGGGAACAGGAACGACAATGGCGGTGTGCCAAGATTCGGGAAAGACATGCTCTTGCCAAATCCTGTTAAACAGGATTAGCAGACATTCAAGAGAGGACGGAGAAAGGTGCTTCAGCATTTCGTAATGGATGTTATCCGGTCCGACAGATGTCCGGCCGGACCGATTCAGAGCGGTCTTCAGCTCCACGGCAGTCAGCGGGCTGTTGTAATCTGTGGCAGAAAACGATCCAAAAGAAATCTTGGACCGTTCAAGCCGCGGCTGTAACTGCCGGAACGAAGCAGGGTAATTGCTGCTGCTGGACACCGAAGAAAAAGCGGCGCCCAGACAGTCAGCAATACCCTGAGCGTCAGCAACCGTCCCTCCACCACTCTCAAGAATGGAGATTTCCCCAGATGGGTACTGTCCCCGAATCTTACGGATCCTGTCCCAAACGATCTTAGGGCTGGTATTGGTGTTAATCCCGGATACATATTGTAACCAGGACTCCCGTTGACTACGCCTACGAACCAATCGCGCGTAGGACTTGGCTTTCTTGAAAGCAAGTAGGTTCGCGTCGGTGGGGTACCGACGAAACCTACCCCAAGCCCGATGTTGGGCCCGACGAGCTGCCATACAAGTGGAATTCCACCAAGGTCTCGGGCAACGTGGAAGTTTAGTCGACGTCCTGGGGATGGTAAGTTCTGCCGCGTGCACAATACAATCCGTTACCGCCGCAACAGCGTCATCGACCGTTCCCGAGGTCACCACAGCTGGAGTAATAGTCGCTGAAGCCGTGAATGCGTCCCACTTGGCACGATCAATATTCCATCTAGCAGGGCGAGTAGGGTAACGGTACCCGCCACCCGCGAGACGGAGAAAGATGGGAAAGTGATCGCTGCCAAGGGGATCACCAGACACGCTCCAGGACCAGTCAGGATATAAAGATGGTGAACTCAGAGACAGATCAATGGCTGAGTACGAGCGGGTGGGTTCATGAAAGTAAGTAGTAACTCCGGTGTTGTGGAGACAGAGGGACGTGTTGGAGAGAAGGGACTCAACAACACGGCCCCTGGAGTCTCGAGTTGTAGAACCCCACAACGGATTGTGAGCATTAAAATCTCCTAAGATGAAGAAAGGAGGCGGCAGTTGGTCAACTAAATCTTCCAGATCCGAAAGGCTTACAGCTTCATCTGGCGGTATGTAGAGGGAACACACCGTGAACAGTGTGTGCACAGAAAGTCGCACTGCCACTGCCTGCAAAGTCCTCCGAAGGGCAACTGCAGCGACAGGAATACCATGAGGAACCACGACGGCCACCCCACCGCAGGCAATAACGCCATCCAGGTGAACATGGCGGAAAAGAGAATATCTCCGCAACGAAGGAGTGTCCGTCGTGCGAAGCTTTGTCTCTTGGAGACACACGCACACAGGTGTGTGCGAAGACAGTAAACCTTTCAAATCATCAATGCGTGATCGCAGACCTCGGCAATTCCACTGAATGAGCGTGGCCATAATGAAAAATGTAACGAAAGAAGGAAAAAGACAGACGACTAGAACGTCTCACTGTCGTCCATCACCTCCAACCCATCGGCAGTGTCTGGAGGTAACACAGGGCTGTGTTTACCCCCTGTGTTGAGAGGCTGTTTTTGCTTGCTCTGTTTCGGGGATGATGAGCCGGGTCTCACCTTTTCTGGCTTCTTCTTTGCAGTGCCCTGGGTCCCTGTGCTGGTAGATGGTTTCGGCGTAGAAGGTTTAGGCGACGATGTAGATGTCGCCTTGGATGCAATGCGGCGAGACCGCAGTGCTGCCATTCCAGCAGCGACGATGTCCTCAAAATCATAAGGACAACGCGCCGGGATGGCCGCCTCAGTCTGAACCGCAACAGTAGCCTTCTGCACCACAACCGAGGCATAGGAGCGTCGGCCGGATGGAAGAGGAGCTATCCGCCGCCTGGCCTCAGGGTAGGAAAGATGTTCAGTGGTCTTCAGGCGCTGGATAGCCTGCTCCTCGATCCACTTGGGACAGTGCTTAGAAGACGCAGAGTGGGAACCCTCACAATTCACACAGTGATCCACCTCAGCGGAGCAGTCCGCCAAAGAGTGTTCAGGTGAACCACAGCGCCCACACTTTGCTACATTACGGCAAGACTGCTGGGAGTGACCGTAATGCTGGCACTTGAAACATCTCAGGGGTTCGGGATGTAGGGCCGAACATCGAGACGCAAGTACCCCGCCTTGATGGAAGTTGGCAGGGTAGGTGAGTCAAAGGTCAGGTCGATGTTCCGGGAGGGAATAGACTTCCCATCCCGCCTGAAAAGGATACGCCGAACCCCAGTGACATGTTGGTCCCCGAGTTCAACCAACAATTCCTCATCACTGCATTCGAGCAGGTCGCGGGAGTTGACCACACCGCGAGAGGAATTGAGGTAGCCATGGGGTGAGATCTGCACAGGAATGTCCAGCAGAACGGTCGTCTCCAGCAGGGTGGCACTGTGACGTGGATGAGATGTCTCCACAAGAAGATCCCCTGACGGGAGCTTCTTAACACTCTTCGGAGAGCCCGCAACGGCCTGAAGAGCCTTATTAATCCAGAAAGGACTCTTCGAACTGAGAGACTGAGCCGGATCAACTGAGTGAATCAGAAGAAACAGAGCATTGCAATTCGTAGTAAGGAGTTTCTTAGTGGAGGAGGGCGACCCATCCTCCACACTGCGCTTTAAAGGTACAGCCTGGGAAACACTTTGGTTTGCCATGAGATTTTAATTAGATTCGTCCGCCGACCTCCCCACCCACTACCGAGCCCAACGAGGGAGAGCCGGAGGATCGCAAGCCCAAGAGGACGCAGGACACGGCTCTAGGGATAGTCAGCGGATATAGCAAGTTGGCAGGGCAGACACACGCTCAGCGTGCACCCAGACTTTCCCGTGCCCGGAGAACACCCCTTTGGCATGCCCACCCTACCCCCATACTCACCCAGCCGAACAGAACGACAAGCCGCTAGAAGTCTGGACGCAACTCGGCCACAGACTTCCTGACCAGGAGTGGGTTAGCTCCCAGCCTCCCGTTTAGGGTGAAGCAGAGGGCAAAGAGGAGTGTTGGCTTCTGGAGACACTACAACCCGGCCCCCAAACACCTCAGCCTCCAGCATCCTCATTTCCACCTGTACGGGTCACCGCACACGGCAAACATGCAGGTAGGTCTAAGCTAACCAGCTCCGGAAAAACTGAAAATGTAACATAAAAGAGAAAAGACAGGGAAGTGAACGAGGAACAAAAACCCGGAGCTGGCGCCTCATCACAACCTCAGCAGCCTACAACTGAGGCGGGTACATGTCAAGATATGAACTTAAGACAAAAAAGCAAAACAATAAGAGAAAATCGGCTCGGGCCGTGGGGACGCCATCCCCCATCAGCTGGATGAACAGCTGTCCCTTCGGTGATGTTATCGTTCAAGAGCAAACGAAAAGTACTCCGTCACAAGGTGAGCTCGGGCCGTGGGGGCGCCGCTCCCCAAATAACTGGAAAACCAGTTATCCCCGTGCGGGGGCAGCGGTCTAATTCATCTCATAGGTGTTCTATGGGATTAAGATCAGGGTTATGTGCTGGCCAGTCCACACACTATACGGAATTATCGTCAAACCACGCCGTAACAGTCCTTACTTTATGGCTCGGTGCATTATCCTACTGGCATCTACAAGGCTCGGTTCCAAAGTATTGCCACAGAGTTCGTAAGGCATAATTGTCCAGAATATTTAGGTAGACGTGCTGGTTAACAGGTTTGTCTACGATAACCAATGGGCTGGGACCATACCACGAAAGACACCCCTACACGAGTACACTGCCAGCTCCAGACTTGACCGTAGGAACAGTACATTGTGGTAAATAGCGTTCCCCTGGCTGCCGCCATGCCCACACACACGGCCATCAGACTGATGGATCGTATATCTGGATTCATCAGTCCATAGGACCGTTTCCATTGATCTACGGTCCACGATAAATGGTTTTTAGACCATGCTAAACGACGAATAGCATTCCGAGTGGAGATGAAAGGCTTATGAGCAGCCGCATGACCACGGTAACCCATGGAATGAAATTCTCTGCGAATGATACCTGTTACGTACCGAAGTTCAGGCCTTTTTACTCACCTGTACACTAAAGTCTTGTGCAGTACTCCGTCGATTAGCTGTAACGACTCTTCTGAGGTGTGGACGTCCTCTATCACTGATTTTCTTTGGTCTTCCAGTACTACGTTTTGCTACTTCATGCACGCCATGTGTCTTCCACTTATTCAGTACATCCAAAAGAGTTGACTTGGGTACGTTTAAACGCCTCTTGGTTTATCTTATGGACAACCCACTAATATAACACCCGAGAATCTTTCCTTTCTCAAAATCAGTGCTCTCCCGCCGCGAAATTTTCACTCAACCTCACAGGACGATATGATCACGGTAAGCTGCAGGCTTGTTTTTATACCGTTTGCAGCTGTACCACGTATCTTAACAACACAGTGGATCCGTTCATTTTCTTTTGAAGGGGTGTCTGGTGACTTTTGTCAATATGGTGTATATCATCCTCATCTTATATCAACCATTATCAATTCACTACTGGATGAAAGCCTCCCTGAGTTTTTTCCGTAGGCTTCTATCTTGAGCCAGTCCCTTCCACTTCACTACGACATGCTTCCAAGTATCATCTACCAATGAGGTTCGGCTGAGTCTCTTCCTGTCTCTTGGAATCCAGTCTAGTGTTTCAGTTTTCCAACGGTGGTCAGTTCTTCTAGCAATATGTCCAGCACTTTACCAATTCAGGGATTTTACGTTGATCATGATGTAATCAACCCCCGTCATACTTCACATCTAAGATTGCACATTCAGCTCTTATATCATAGTCTTTAACTACGTAGCCTGGGCTTTGACCTGCTGTCAAAATTGCTGACATCAAATTCATCGCGAAGAATTCTGTGGCGTTAAGTAAGAAAATATTTAAAGAATAGAAACCGAATTTACATAAGAAGATAGGAACTCAAAAGGATGATTAAATTGGAGATATACGTCACAGGCTTGTGGGCAATAGCATTATGACTACTTACGTAATAACGTGATGAGATGCCTTTCAATGCGATGAATGCTTGTACCCAGAGCAGTATTTAAACCATAAAATAACGGAAGATGTCTTAAGGTATTCTGTAAAAGCTGGACAGGGTGATATCCCGGAGTTTGGCAATGAAGCGAAATAATGGCGTGGACCTGAAACTCTTGTATTTCACTGCATAATACAAATGCTCAACGGGATTCAAGTCGAATGAATTTGGTTCCAACAAAATGTTTGGGCATTATGCTCAAATCATTCCTGACCAATGAAAAGTTGCGTTGTGTTTTAAAGGGGTTTGGTGCCATTCGGATTCGCCCCCCCCATGTAGAGAATCACAATCTGAAACAATACCTTGAATCTGGCAGTGAGGTGTGTTCAACAGGTACGAGGGGGACCTGTAGAACACATCATTTCCACGCAGACAATCCTCGTATCGCCGTTAACACTTTTCGTCCAGCAGTGCAATTCATTGCCTTCTGATACGTGCCATTCCATCGGTATGTTAAAGCTGGAACCTGTACTCATCGGGCAAGGCAACTCTTTTCTAGACACAGTGCTTTCATGTCCACTGTAGACAAAGCTGTCGATAACGGTCGGAAAAAATCGGTACCTGAATGAAATCCGATATTTTAGGCTCATCCGCAAGATCGTCCGCTGGATGTTATTCTCGGACACGTTTCTCCGTGAGCTCTGATTATAGTATGTCTATAAGTGAAAGTTTGTGAAAACTAAGAAAAATATTAGTTGGAGTTTGAGATTCTAAAAACATCTCAAACTCCAATTAATATTTTCCTTTATCCATTGCAGGGGATTCGTAGCGGCAAAATTACAAACCCTACCCGTGTAATCTTACAAACCCTACCCGTGTACACTGCTGTTTGTTGAAAATGCAACACCAGGAAAAGCGTGTGAGATCGGACTGAAACTCACAGGATGGGTAGGTCACGTGAGGAACTGTACATGATTATAACCGCAGCGCACATTGAAATGATTTCTGCCAGCTACATCCTCGTACCTCCCACTGGAGGTATACCAGCAGGACGCACAGGGGCAGCAGCCATTGTCGATTCGCAGGAACTGTAGCAGTAAGGTGATGGCAGTAATTCAGCGTGCCCCACCGCTACATATGAGACTGTTATGTACAGCTGACGGACTTGGAGCGAGACTGATAAGTTGGACTGGGAGATGGCGAACTTTCCTTCCGCAACATATTAATCGCTCCGGTCGGACGAAACGCGAGCACAGTTATGCGAATATGATGTCAGTTGGACGAGAACGGCCTGGTGCACCTATTTCAGGAGTGCGGAACCCAGCGACGATAAAATCCAAGGCAAGGCCGTCGCCTCCACTGCATGGCTTTGGCGGACCGAACTGCCACTTCCGAAAGTCAGCACAACAGTGGAGATTTGTATAACATCAAAGCTGCCTGCAAGATCTGTTCTGTTCGACGTCGTTTGCTTTGGAGAGCCCTCGTTACTCGTCGTCCGTTAGTTCGATTTCTCTTGGTCTTAAACAACAGACGTCTGCGACTGCAATGGAGCCAAGAACGCAGACGCTGATGTGATGAATGGCAGAGCATAGCATTTCCCGACTACGCGAGATTCAGCCTAATGACGTATGATGCACGTATCCTTGTACTGCGCCACCGTGTGGAATGGCTGCTGGAGGCAGGCATTTTACAGCGTCACAAGGGCCCGACACCAGGCGTTCTGGTGTGGGGTGCTGTTGGGTTCCATTCACGTTCTGGTGTGGGGTGTTGTTGAGTTCCATTCACGTTCTGTTGTCGGGTGCTGTTGGGTTCTGTTCACGTTCAGTTGTGGGGTGCTGTTGGGTTGCGGTCACGTTCTGTTGTGGGGTGCTGTTGGGTTACATTCACGTTCTGGTATGGGGTGCTGTTCGGTTCTATTCACAGTCTGGTGTGAGGTGCTGTTCAGTTCTATTCACGTTCTGGTGTGGGTTGCTGTTCGGTTCCATTCACGTTCAGGTACGGAGTGATGTTGGGTTCTATTAACGTTCCGGTGTGGGGGCTGTTCAGTTCCGTTTACGTTCTGGTGTGGGGTGCTGTTGGGTTCCATTCACGTTCTGGTATGTGGTGCTGTTTGGTTCTATTCACGGTCTGGTGTGACGTGCTGTTCGGTTCCATTCACGATCTGGTGTGGGGTGCTGTTCGGTTCCATTCACGTTCAGGTGTGGGGTGCTGTAGGGTTCCATTCATATTCTCGCCTTCTACGCATTGCAGGAACCATGGCCAGCTAGCGGTAAACCACGTAATTTCTATTAGATGAAATGCTTCCATATCTACCGACGGTCCCTGGTGCCATCTTCCAACAGGTCAATGCCTGACAACATATGGAGCGAAATTTCCTACAAATCCTGGATGCCCAACGTATACCACGTCTTTCTTTACCATAAGTTTTCGCCTTTCTTGTCGCCCACTAAACGAGTGTGAGGTATGGTGGCTGGACGCCTGGATCACCAGGCTCCGCCGCAAGTTACCCAAGATGAAGTTTGGGTACAAATCGATACAGCATGGAAGGGCAATCTGTAGTGCGACATTCTAAACCTCTTCTAGTCAAATCCAAGCAGTGTAAGAGCCGTCATCGCTATTCGACGTAGGTACACAAGTACTGAGTACTGTGCGTTCCGCATCCTTAACACCTTAGGGACCGTTCCCGTCAATTTGACGGGCTGAGGTATCGATCCCTATTTTCCGCACCCTTGATATTGGCGGGTTGCAGCATTAAAAAATTTACATACTGAATAGTGCAAACACAACTAGTAGCTACATAGCAGCACTAAACACGTGTGTGTTTTATTATAGAGAATATCTCTGCGATTTTTGGCAGATTTTTATATTTTATTTGCGGCAGACACTTGCTTTGTTTGTTTGTGATAAAGATTTGCTGTATTATTCGGTCAGACGCGTTATGATATCGGATGATGCAAGCGATTTGGATAATAATTTTAGTATTAACGAATCCGGCAGTGATATTGAGGTATGTGAATTTTATGATAGTACAGATAATTAATCTAATGACAGCAGTAATGTAACCGTATTCTTACCTGGACGTTAATGGCACGACATTTTGCCGCTGTGTTAGATCGTGCACCTAAACACTTTAGATGTTTTGGAACACCTAAAGTAAATGTCAGTTTTGAACAAAGTTTGGGTATTATGCAATATTTTGAGCATTTTGTTAATGATCTCTTGATCGATCTCCCCCTACATGGTAACTTTTCCGTGAAATTTGATATCTTTCTATAATTTTTAAACTTGTATCATTATACTACATTGCTGGCCACCCAAAATGCAACACCAAGAAGGAAGCGTCCGATTTGCCCGAAATTCGCAGCAGGCGTCGTCCGCGAGAGGTCATGCAAACGATTAGCATTGCAGGGCATATGCAAATCATGTGTGCCTGGCACGCCACCGAGAAGCACAATAAGAAGGGTGCACAGAAGGCGGGGTGTAAGTAGTGGAAGTGTGTTGTGCTGCCGGACCTGTGCGTGGGAAGCTTCCTGATGCCTCGCTGCAGAATACAGCAGTCATTCCACCACGTTTCGGAGTTCGACAGAGGACTAATAGTGGCTTATGGCGACAGCGGTTTATCGTAACGAGACATCGGTGCCCGTGTGGGAAGACATCCAGCCACAGTGAGGCGAGTATGGATTCGGTGGGTGCAGGAGGGACGGACGGACCTACGGGAGCATTTGCCGCTGCCGCGGCGCACCACCGAACGAGAGGACCGGTATGTTGTGCTGCGGGCATTGACGGCTCGCACCGCCCCATCACGAACGTTAGCGCAAGAATTAGGGTGTGTTGCACAACAACCTGTATCAGCACTTACCGTTCGACGTCGTCTGCAGAAGCGGGGACTTGTCGCACGACGCCCATTGCTCCGATTACCATTGACGTTACACCACTGGCGAGTGCGGCGGTAGTGGGCCGATGGAAGCCGCAACCTGGACTGCGGATTGGCACGACATTGTCTTCTCCGAGGAATCCCGCTTCTGCCTGCAACACCACGATGGTCAGATCCGCGTGTTCCGGCACCGCGGCGAGAGACTGTATGACGCCTGCATTATGCATCGCCATACCGGTCCGTCGCCAGGCATTATGGTTTGGGGCGCAATTGGATATGACACCCGCACCCCTCTGATACGCATCGCCGGTACACTCAACAGCCACCGCACCATCTCCGACGTTTTGGAGCCTGTAGTCTTCCCTTACCTGCAGGACCTGCCAGCGGCCACGTTTCAACAGGACAATGCGCGCCCGAACGTGGCACGCATCGTGCAACGATTCTTCACGGCCCACCAGGTGTCACTGCTGCCGTGGCCCGCCTGTTCTCTCGATATGTAGCCCATCGAACACGTCTGGTCGCTGACCGGCAACCGAGTGGCTCGGCAAGCACCACCCGCGGCTACGCCTGAAGAACTGTGGCAACGTGTGGAAGCTGGCTGAACTGACATACGCCAAGCCCACATCCAAAGCGTCTTTCGTTCGATGCCGCAGCGTGTAGCGGTCGTTATTGCCAGCTATGGGGGCCACACGAACTATTGGCGTCTGTGTGTTCCGCATGTCGCACGGGCCTGTAAGCTCAATCGTTTCATCTTTGTATCTGTTGTTATGTGTCCAGTAAATCTGGCTTTGCTATCTCGTGTCGGTCTTGGTGTTGCATTTCGGGTGGCCAGCAGTGTATATGTTTCACTTAGAAATTCAGTAACTGTAAAATTTCGTGAATAAAACAATAGATGCTTTTTTGATGGTTTTCATAAATATCAAGCGATCCTTAAGGGGTTTTGAGGTCTGTACTTCTGATAACTTACGTCTTATATCATAAAAAATGTACCTATAAACCTCACTTCAACATCTCATTTATTTCTCGATGATGAATTTTCAAATAATAGTATCTGGCGTCTCTAGGTAACGTCACTGTTGTGCCGTAGGAAGCGTCAGCTCGTAGAAAAAGGGGTTATCATGAAGATCCGGACCACAAGTCCGTTTTAAAAAACGCTGCTTTAATATGAGTAATGGGCGGGTGCCATTCTTAGCTTTATAAATGCGAATATAAGTAAACCAATTTTAACGGAAACAATTCCTGGCAATAGGTTGTAGACATATCAGGTAAGTATCTTGGATTTTCTAGACTTTAGCATTGGATTATTTTAAAAGTTGCTCTGAGTAGAGTTTGAAAAGCGTCAAACATTTTAAACTCGGACGTCACATAATTAATGGTCCCGACCCGGATCTGTATGTGACCCTGATCCGACCCGGACAAATCGGCTTTAAACTGTAATATATCATCATCATCATTGTCAACCATTATCAATCCACTGCTGGACAACGGTCTGTCTTGTGTCAGTCTCCTCCATGCCACTCCCGCATACTTTCGAATTTCATCCAGCCATCTCCCATGTGGTCTTCCTTTGGGTCTTTTCCTGTCCCTTGGAATCCAATCTAAAATTTCAGCTGTCCATCGATGGTCTCTCCTTCTGGCAGTATGTCCAGCCCTTTGCCATTTCAAGGATTTTACTCTGATCATGATGTCTTCCACTCTTGTCATTTTTCGGATCCACGAGTTCCTCTTCTTTTCTCTCCTGGTTACACCAAGCATGCACCTCTCCATGCTACTTTGAGTTGTCTGCAGTCTTTGTATGTCTCTTTTAGTTAAGGCCCACGTCTCTGCACCATACGTAAGCACTGGAAGGATGCATTGATCAAACACTTTTCTTTTAAGACATAATAGCATATTGCTCTTGAAAATTATGCTGCTTCTCCCAAAAGCTCTCCAGGCAAGTTTTGTACGCCCATTAATTTCTTCATCAATGTGACCCTCACTTGATATCTGCTGTCCAGGATAAATGAACTTGTCTGCTATCTCCAGCTTTTCTCCATCAATCGATAAATCTTCGTTTCTTGTAAAAGCATTGAACATCACTTTTGTCTTCTGATAGTTCATTTTTAATCCCACTTCTTCACTATTGTCAGCAAGTTCCTGGATCATACTCTGCAGCTCTGATGGGGTAGTTGCAAAAATGACTACGTCATCAGCAAAACGAAGGTGGGTTAGATAATCTCCATTAATCTTTATCGCTTTGTTTTCCCAGTTCAATGATTGAAAGACATTTTCCAATTTGGCATTAAAGAGTTTCGGAGATATGGTGTCACCTTGTCTCATTCCCTTTCATATCTTTATGTGTGTTGTATTTTCAAACAGCCGAATCTTTGCACTTACATTTTCATAATTGTTATTAACAATATTAATGTACGCATCTTCAATACCGCAGGATTTCAGAGCCATTGTAACTGCTGATGGTTTCACCGAATCAAAGGCTTTTCCATAATCGATAAAAGCCGTGCACAATGGAAGTTCATATTTCCTCGCTCTTTCAATTAGTTCTCTCAGTACGTGGATATGATCTATTGTGCTGTAGCCACGCCTGAATCTAGCTTGTTCTCTCGGTTGAGCCATGTCCAGTGTTACCTTTTTTTTTTTTTTTTTTTTTTTTGATTGGAGGTTTAACGACCACCGTGAGCAACTCAATGGGCTATAAGCAGTCGCCCGTCCCTAATTTAGGGTCACTAGTTCCAGGGAAGGGGGAGAGCCAGTGCCGTAAGACAAACACAACATCCATGCCTCACCGGGATTCGAACCCGGACCCCGTTCGGACGAATGATCAGAGGCCATCGCTTATATCACTGCGCCACCGGGGCGGCCAGTGTTACTTACCTTCAAACGGTGTGAAAGAACTTTAGTGAAGATTTTATAAACGCTGATAGGTCTGTAGTTCCTGAGATCCTCAATGTCACCTTTTTTATGTAGCAGGATCATTGTAGCGTTGTTCCAATTCTCAGGAATCTTCCCTTCATTAAGGCATCGAGTGAACATTTGGGCGAGTACTGTTTCTATTTCTCCCCTTGCTTCTTGTATGATGTCTACAGTACATCCATCTTCTTCTGGAGCTTTTCCCCGCTTCATGTTCTTGATTGCATGTGCAACTTCTGCTGGGAGGCCTAGAAGAACTCTGGCACTGATACCTTTCATGATGCCTGGAGTACATGTATCATCCCTTTCATATAATTTGAAGTAGAAATCTTTCACTCTTTTCAAAATTTCGCCTCTACTTCTTGTTACAGAACCATCTTCTTTTCTCAGTGCCATAATCTGTTTTCTTCCCTGAGATGTCCCGTTGCTAGCTTTAGGCTTTGGTTGTTTTCAATTGCTTTCCTCACTAGTTCACAGTTGAATTTCCTTACGTCTTCAGTGATACTTTTTCGTACTGTCTTGCATAGCTCTATATATTCCACTTTAGAAGTCACATCTTCTTTAGTTGTCCTCATCTCTCTTCTTTTTTGCATCAACATTTGGTTTTTCCTGATAATTTGTTCATATGCAACTTGTTCTTAGACCCAGCTAATTTTGTAGCTGTTTCCATAAGAGCTTTGGTTACTTTTCTGTTAACTTCAGAAATGTCCACTTCTTCCGATGTTAGGCCTTCTAAAGCAGAGAATCTGTTCTTCAGTTCCAACTTGAAAGTATTATGGTGTTTTTTAAGGTTGGTTATGTCAATACATTTTGTTTGTCTTATAAGCTTGCCACGTTCGAGTTTAGTGTTGAGGTGCATCTTACATCTCACCAATCTATGGTCACTACCTGTGTTGAACTTGTTTAACACACTGCAGTCTTCTATGACGAATTTTTTGTTACACATAATAAAATCAATTTCACTTTTCGTCCCATTTGAATGTCTCCACGTCCATTTCCTGTGTGCCTTTTTCTTGAAAAAGGAGTTCAAGATGAAAAACGCTTCTGCCTCTGCAAACTCAACGAGAGTATTTCCACGCTGGTTTCTGTTACCGTGACCGAATTTACCTACTGAAGTTTCATTCTGTTGCCGTTGCCCTATTTTTGCATTGAAATCTCCCATAATTATCTTTAAGTGCTGCTTACCTTTATTATTTAGATGACGAATTTTCTCATAAAATTATTCAATATCTTCTTCAGGGTGACTTGTGGTGGGTGCATAAGTTTGAATAATCTGAGCCTGGTATCTTCTCGAGAGTTGGGTAACAAGTTCTGCAGCTCTGTCAGAGGAACTTTCAACTTCTACAACTTTATCTTTCAGATTCTTGTTTATTATAAATCCAACACCACTAGTTCTGCCAGTATATGTCCCACGATAGTAGAAAAGATGTCCACTTTTCAGTTCAATGAGATCTTCTCCTTTTCTCCTTACCTCACTTAGCCCGACGATGTCCCACTTGATCCTTTGTAGTTCCTCTTCCAATTCAAGAAGCCTTGAATCAGAAGATAGGGAGCGTCCATTATAAGTAGCCAAAGTCAGCATCAGATGGCAGCCTAGTCCGGTCCTCCGGGGATTCTTAGCACCCTCTGCCTTCATGTCGCACTGGCCGCTGCCTTGGCCAGGTACATTCCAACTGCCGGAGACTGAGAGCCAAGATTTAAGTTGTGGAGTCATTTTGGAGGGGTTTGGCCATAACTCACCACGCTGGCCAAGCGGGTTGGTGAGTGTGGGATAGCATTTCCTCTAATCCCGATGGTATAGTTATACCGCTATTGGCGGTCGTCAGAGCCCCTTTAGTAGGAACAGGATGCATCACGAGAAGGCGTGGTTGACATTTGTTAAGGAGAGGCTGTGATGTTACGCATCACCTGACCTTACATCCCATAATATATATATATATATACAGGGCGTTCAAAAACTCTCTCCGCAGTGGGTATGTTAGGTTATATAGAAATCAAACAAATGTATTATAGGAACGTATAATTTACTCACTTACTTACAGGAAGTATTGAAACTGTCGTCCTTCATTTGCATGGAATAACCTAACTGACAGTTTTGCACATGTTTTCAAACACATAAGAGATAGTCAAAAAGTCGCTTCACAGTAATTTTAAGGCTGTTCCACTTAAGCTTGATGGCGCTACAGTCAAAATATTTGAATTAAGCAACTTGCATGTTAATTTTAGTTTTTCTTTTTTCTTGATAGCATATCAATCTTCAGAATATGTTTCGCAGCAACACCAATTTTTACAAGTTTAAGATGAGTTGAAAGTTTTCAAAATGTGGATGTTGTTTTCATCATTTTCCCTCAGAAGGAAGGGACTCTTTTCCTTCTGAGGACACTTCATCTTCATATTGCATGACAAATCATTTTTCAGTCCGCGGGCACCAGTATCGAGCACGAAATTCCACAGGGCGCATTTTTCACTTAAAAACATTGTAACGTACCAGGAGATGTGACGTACCTGCCAGAAGGACGCACACGAGATAAAGGCAGATAGGAATCAGAATAAAATGTCCGCGTAGCTCAACTGGTAGAGCAACTTGTTCCGGAATGAGTGGACCCGGGTTCGAATCCTGGCGCGGATAGAAATGACGGAGAAATTCACTTCGTTATAACATATCATTTTTCTTTTGCTTTTCAAAAATAAAACGGAAATAAAACCAGATGGAAATCGGGTCAGAAACACCTTGACCCGACCCGTTTGTCCCGCTAAAAATTGTTGATGTTGGCCCGTAACCCGTTTCCATCTCTGGTTCTGAGAATTTCATGGGATCGGCATGCGTAGTCACCAGCAGTATTTGCATAGTATTGTATGGAAAACGAAAAGAATTGTGAAATTAATCTTACCTTCTTGGACAAAGTCCACATGAGGGGATTTCGCCCAGGCGACGGTGAATCCAAATCCCACAGGACTTCGCGGAATGCAAATCTGAAACAAACAATATTATCATAAAAGAAATACGGGATTACACCATATAACACAAATTTTGAAGATGATAATCCGATTTATGATGTAAACGTAACAAGGATGGTAAGTAAGTAAGATAATGTCCGAAAACTTGAAAATTTCATCTCGTCCTGGAGCGGGTTTCGAACCCGCATCTCCCAGATAGCGCCCGGGTATGCTAACCACTACGCCACTCAGAACGATCAAGTCTCAAGTTTCCGATTAATTTGAATGTAACCATCACAGGATTCACTAGTGAAGCAACCGGCATTCATGTTTAGCGAATCTGGAGGTTGATAATCCTAGCATACCCGGGCGTTATCTGGGAGACGCGGATTCGAATCCCGCTCCAGGACGATGAAATTTTCAAGTTTTTGGTTATTATCTCACTTACCATCCTTGTTACATTTACATCAAAAATCGGATTGTCATCTTCGAAATTTGTAATATTATCATAGTTGATGCAAAATGTTTAGCTTTTTAACTTGAATTAAATAAACTATGATTCGATATGTGTTAGATAAATATGTATATTACAATGAAATAATATGTGTGCGTGCGTGTGTGTTTTAGAACATCTCAATAGAGATAAGTTTATTTCAAAATTTAGCAGCGATTTTCTTTTTTCCCTGAAGTAACAATAGCCGGTTCCAAGTCGAAATTTGAATTAAGGAGCTTGCCAGAAGCAAATATTTTACCATCCTGTTCCTATGAAAACCAGAAGGTTTTGATAGAAACAGCTGAGAACTCACCAGGGACCATTAAGCCTCCCACATGGCATTATAGTGTCCCTGTCACGTGTATGATACATCACAGGAAACAAAGCAGCGTCTTTTATTTTTGCATGATTATTCCAACTGAGGTCGCACTGTTCTCTCGCAACAAATTTGCCTCACTCTCCCAATGCAATACAGGGTGTGTTTACCAGCAAAATTTCTCTTTAGTTTTAAAGCCGCAAATGCAAGTACCACTATTATAGAGTCCATTAATTAAGGCTTGCTGCAGCTATAACTGTGGAAATAGAAGAGCAAAGGCAGTCAAAAGAAGAAGATGAAGTCTTGAAGCTACCGCTCAAAGAAATCATTCTAATATATCTCCTGTCACAGGATTAAGGACAAAGAAACTACATTTCAAAGGCTATGGTTTCCGATCTATCTCAGGTTAGCGATTACCGTCAATAAATATTAGGATTTATCTTCACGGGTATATTTAGTCTTGATATCAGAGTGATTAAGATTTATCTTACCAGGTATATTTAGTCTTAATATCAGAGTTCTGTTATTCGCCCATGGCTAAATCCAAGAGTGATGCTCCGAAGCAGGGAATAAAAGAAATTTATACACTTAGCACCTAATGAAAAGCCGATTAACGTTGTTTATAAAGAAGCATTATGAACATATATATAGAAGTTTTATCATATTCGCTTATTCCAAATAATACGCTCTGTGGAAAAAAATCCGCGCACCTGGGAAAATATTCCGATCATGACTAATAGGACGAAATGATTCAAATTTGAGAGCAATCCCTCCATTTATTGAGCAGATATAGTTTCAGAACCGTTACATTTTAGTGGCATGTATGGTTGCCTCTGGTGGCCCTGCATGAGGAAATCCGGTCCGGCAGACGTCGAATGCTGTCCTGCGGAAGTTGCTGCCACATCCGCTGTAATTGCGCAGCCAGTTCACCTATTGTACGATGGCTGGAGCCGTCGTCCTACGAGGTCTCAACCGGGTCCGGCGATTGGGCAGGACAAAAGCGGGTTTGCACTCCGCAAACAATCCATGGAGACGTTCGCCGTGTGTGGGAGGGCATTATCTTGCTGAAAGACGGCCCCCGACAGACTCGACAATATTGGCAATACCACAGGTCGCAGGATCTCGTCGACGTATCGGTGGGCCGTTACGGTGCTGCGAAGGATCACTAACGATGATCGGGTATCATAGACGATGGCTTCCCAAACGGTAACGCCAGGTGTTATGGACAAATGCCGCTCCACAATGATGTTGGGTGAGCAGCGTTGGCCAGGGCTCCTCCATACATGAATTTTCCGGTTATCCGAGCCCAGTGAAAACCGGGTTTCTTTGCTGAACACGATACGGCTCCAATCCGATATATTCCAACCTGTGCGGTCGCGACACCAGAAGAAGCGTTGCTGGCGACGTCCAAGCGTTAGTGGTATCCGGCGCAACGGTCGCCGACAATGGAGTCCACCCTCTGTGAGCCTTCTTCCAACGGTACTGCGTGACACTACACGTCTAGGAGATGTGAGTAGGTGCCTCTGAATGGCAGATAGCGAAGCTGTCGATGTTCGTCTGGCAGCTAGCACTATCGCACAATCCTGGCGATAATTCCGAGGCCTGCCGCTGCCCTCTTGATGGTTATGGACGACCTGTTGGAACCACTGGTAACAACATCATCTGACTGTGTCGTTGTTCCGATCCTCGTGGTGGGCGATACGTCGGTACGACCAGCCCGCTTCCCGAAGTGCAACCAGCCCGCTTTCCGGAGGGCGACCAGCTCGCTTCCCGGAGGGCGACCAGCTCGCTTCCCGGAGGGCGACCAGCCCGCTTCCCGGAGTGCGACCAGCCCGCTTCCCGGAGTGCAACCAGCCCGCTTCCCGAAGTGCGACCAGCCCGCTTCCCGAAGTGCGACCAGCCCGCTTCCGGGAGTGCGATCAGCCTGCTTCCCGAAGTGCGACCAGCCCGCTTCCGGGAGTGCAATCAGCCTGCTTCACGAAGTGCGACCAGCCCGCTTCCCGAAGTGCGGTGATGCGCCCTCTCTCGAACTCGCTCAACTGGTTGTAACGTCGTAGGGTGGGTCTTCGAGGCATTCTCATTTGCTACTGCAAACAACTGTACTACAGCAGCAGTCCGAATTGACGCAGCAACAACAACAATTCTAAGGTTTAGGCCTATTCACATTCAGTTGTATGGACCGAAGAATGAAGTAGTAGGTTCGGGGTAGGGGTCCTCTGATTGGAAAGTGTTTTATAGGAGAAAAAGAAAAATTAGAGTTTTAGGTGTATACTGTAAAGAGTGAACGCGAAACAAATTGCACCCTTAACAGTTAAGAAAAATATAGTATCGCAATAAGAAATAGTCTAAAATACCGCACTATGATAAATCAATAAATTAATTAACTAGGACTTAATGCTGGCTACAGAAGTAGGTACCAAGGTTAAGGGCCATGTTTAGCAGGGAAAGATGATAAAAAACATTTTATTGGGGTGTTAGCAATAGATAATACAGTTACTTTCTCGTGCCGATCTCCAGTTGAAGACGAGCTTAGCCGATGAGTACGATTTATTCCATGGTAATTCTTAGGGAACTGGATTGCCAAGACGTGAATGTAGGTGGTGTACAGGAGATTGTTGTAACCATAAGAGAGAAAGAGATGTGAGAAATTTACTCAATGCAGTGTGTAATTGAACTGTACTTACCTCGTTTGTTTAACACATATGTTTTTAGGAGGGAGTTTTCTGCTTTGAGTACTTGAGAAATGAGGGGAGCTAAGGAAATAATTCCTTTTAAAGGCCAAACTAGGGACTATTAAATGTTTAACAAGGAAATTAAAAAACTTGTTTATTTAAACTGAGATTGTCCTGGAAATCAGGAAATTTGGAATTTACATTGCAACTGGCGGTCAGCCGCAATAATGAATTGCGAACGTAATGGAGACGGCAAATTTGGTGCTTAAGTACTATAGGCATGAAGCGAAAGCATACAGGGCGTGCGAACCATATGGGAAAACTCATATTTTCAATGAGAACGAAATTTTTTGTTGTGATAATTGAAATTTATTATTTATGAGATGAAAGGAGTTGTAGTTTAATTACCGTCAGTGGAATTTTGTGGAGTTTGGTAGATAAATGGCTGATAAAGTGGGCTATGGAAATTGTTGAAGTTCAGTAGATCGATTCATGAACGGGAATGAGAAAAGCACACTTGTGTTAGGGGCGTAATGTTCGTCTGCTCTAGACTTAGAAAAAATTGGAAGATGTAAATAATTACCTAGGAATGTATTAATCGAAGAAAATGTGTAGTGAATCTTTTCTTAGGAGATTGGGAAGGCCGCCCTTCATATCTAAATAACCACAATGCTGTAGCTTGGCAGAAGGTCTTGTTTAAATAAGGACAAACACATCAAAAATCTGAGCTATTGTTTTTTAACTTTATAAATTTTTTTTGAGATTTTTATATCTTTTTTGCAAGAAGTAAGGGTGTCAATGATAGAAAAGGACAGAGGAAAGATTAGGAAAGCTGGGTGGGAGGGGTTAATCTGTGTTAGGAAGACCCATAGCTTGCCATGTTTTGGGACATTCCAATCTATATTAAAGTACAAGTTCTTGGAGCTTGGGGTTTTCCTGAGAAACAGAGCTGGGAAGATCATGATCATGATCATATGTAGAGGATTTTAGGAAGGGAGTGTCTGGCCCCAGGTCTTAAACAACCCTTAGAAATAGGAAACTAGGAGATTTGGGCTAGAGCGCCCGATAGGAAAGTGACACGGAAGCTAAGTAGAAAGGGGGAGGAACACGCCCTTATTTATTACGAGGTGGGGTCAGTACCCGGGGTCCGACTGCTTAACGTACCCATCCGACGCACGACGGTATTTAGTGGATCCAGCGTTCGTACTGCTTGGGATCGAACCTGAGGCCCCTCCCGTGGCAGTCACGAACGTTGCCCACTCGGCCACCCGCGGCTGAGCTGGGAAGGGACGAAGATGGGGTAGCAGAGGGTTGACTACGTGAAGGAGACCTACAGGCTGGGCGGGGAGGGGGGAGGTCCTGGCCTTAGGCCAATGTGCTGGTCTCTTGTAGGTGGGATTTGAGCTGGGGCCAACTAGTGTTAATTTTGAGTCTTCAGTGCCAACCAGTGTTAATTTTGAGACTTCAGTGCCAAGGTAGCCGAGAAATGGACCTTATATGTGTGCTGGGGTGCGCGTTTCCGATGCGCAAAAGACACTCTCTGGGCGTTCATTGGCTGTGCATTTTGTATCATTTGCATGTCTGGCTCAGACGTATTTGCTTGTTAAGTTTCGCCCTTTTCGAATGAGTGTTCGCGGTGCGCCGATTTTTTTTTTTTTTTTGCTATGGAGTGTATTACCGCAGTACTAAGAAGATTTATCCGCAAAGTGTGTATAGAAAACGCAATTTCAATTTTAGTATAGCCGACGTATGTAACTGTGTCGATGGTACTCATAACACAATCACTTATACAGTAAAAGGCAGAATATGCTTCTTAAATGTTACACGGCGACCCTGTGGAGAAATACTGTGAACGCTGGCTTTTCTTACCATTTGTCCGAGTGGACCTGGATTCGAGTCCGGGGTTGAGACATGGGCGATGTTTTTGTCTTATTACGGCGCTGAAGGGACAGATTATGATCCTAAATTAGGGACGGGCGACTACTTATAGCACTTAATGTCTTTCATATTCACATTGCTAAGATATTCCAAGCCTATTTCGCTAATGACAATGGAATTAAACATTTCTTGATACGTAAATGTAATAGTTCATATGAACAAGTAGTTTAACAAACCGTTAAAGTTTCTCACGGTGGTCGGAAAAAAAGTTACATTTGGGCAGTGTCTGAAACAATTACGAAAACATAACGGAAGACACAGGACAACAAAGTTGCAGGCTAATTACCCTTACTATTTCAGCATTTATAATGGGTGTTTCCAAAAGAAAAAGTCAAATCTCCGGAACATGTTCTATTGCGCAGAGTGATGAAATATATTTCCGTGAGTCCGGAAACCCGTCCCTTCCAAGTTACAACACATTTTAAGGGTGCAGGGAAGGAAGCCTGTCAAAACGTAAGCTTCTCAATAAATATGTATCAGTTGTATGTCTCACAACATAGCATATTCATGCAAATGTTGTACAAATTCCTACCGCTCCTGGATGAGGTAATGCTGCGTATAGTGAGTCAGTAGCTGTTCGAAAGTTACTGAAGTGCATTATTAGTCTTAATGTTATTGTCAAACCACTGAGCTATGAGTGGCGTCAGATCGAAAAGTTTCTAGCATATCGTGGAATGAATGTGAGAATGTTTTGAAAACCCATTGATTTTTCATCATAGTTTATAACCTTTCTTTTGACAGTTGTGGATTTTCGAACTCACATCTTCATACTCCAGAACGGCTACTCTCCCAACGGAAATACGTCGGCACGCTCATCCCTGTTCCGTTATTCATTTGAATCATGCGTCACCTCAGTAGAACGTCTCCTACCTTATGTCTCGTAGTATTCGATTTCCTATAAACCAACACACTTTCTGGCTCGATCCAATAGCTTCGTAACCCTCTCAGAAAATTCAAACATTGACTCAAACCATTTATTCACCCCATTATCGCAGCATTGTTAGTGTCACATTTCTCAATTTTTTTATATCTAGTGATTAGAATGAATGACTTAGTATCTTAAACCCAGAGTCACGCTGTTTTGCCTGAGTCACAGACGTTGTGTGCACCGGTGGATTGTCTCGATAGAATATTGCTCTTTTGGACGATTTTCCGAGTCTCGAGTTTCAGTCCTCGAGAAAACTCCTCTGCATGTTACAATAATATTCTACTTTATTCGTGGTAGATGGTTCCCGGAAATCAACAATGACCATTCATTCCGCATCCCGCAATACGGATTTTATGATTTCCCAGCTGGCATCTGCACTCGAAACTCTTTTGGAGGAGGGGAGAAGAGGCTTCTTCCACTGTTTCGAATGTTCTTTTGCTTTAACATCTCAGCGGTGAACCCCTTGTTTTTTCATAGTGTTATACCTCGCCAGAAATAGAACTGCTTTAGCTATAAAACGTTGCACAATCTCATGACAACGTCCCTCTTTTCCGCTCCTGGTCTACAATGCTGGCCACCCAACATGCAATACCAAGAAGGAAGCATCCGATTGGCCTGAAATTTGCAGCATGCGTCGCCCGCGAGAGGACATGCAAACCATTAGCATTGCAGGGCATATGCAATGCTAATCACGCCACCGAGAAGCACGCCACCGAGAAGCACTATAAGAAGCCACCGAGAAGCACTATAAGAAGGGTGAACAAAAGGTGGGTTGAAAGTAGTGAAAGTGTGTTGTACTGCCGGACCTGTGCATGGGAAGCTTCCTGATGCCTCGTCGCAGAATACGGCAGTCATTCTAGCACGTTTCGGAGTTCGACACAGAACGAATAGTGGCTTATCGCGACAGCGGTATATCGTACCGACACATCGGCGCCCGTGTAAAACGACATTCAGCCAGAGTGAGGCGAGTATGGATTCGGAGAGTAAGGAGGGTCGGATGGACCGCGTGAGCGATTACCGCAGCCGCGGCACACCACCGAGCGAGAGGACCGGCATGTTGTGAGGCGAGCATTGACGGCTCGCACCGCCACATCACGAACGTTAGGCAAGAAATAGGGTGTGTTGCGCAACAACCTGTGTCAGCACATACCGTTCGAAGTCGTCTGCAGGAACGGAGACTTATCATACGGCGCCCACTGCTCCGATTACCATTGACGCTACACCACCAGCGAGTGCGGCGGCAGTGGGCCGCTGATCGCCGCACCTGGACTACGGAATGGCATGACATTGTCTTCTCTGACGAATCCCTCTTCTGCCTGCAACACCACGATGGTCGGATTCGCGTGTGGAAGAAGAGACAAGAGACTGTATGACGCCTGCATTATGCATCGCCATACCGGTCCGTCGCCTGGCGTTATGGTTTGGGGCGCAATTGGATATGACACCCGCACCCCTCTTTTACGCATCGCCGGTACACTCAACAGCCACCGCATCATCTCCGACTTTTTGGAGCCTGTAGTCCTCCCTTACCTGCAGGACCTGCCAGCGGCCACGTTTCAACAGGACAATGCGCGCCCGCACGTGGCACGCATCGTCATGCTGCCGTGGCCCGCCTGTTCTCCCGATATGTCGCCCATCGAACACGTCTGGTCGCTGATCGACAACCGAGTGGCCCGGCAAGCACCACCCGCGGCTACGCCTGATGAACTGTGGCAACGTGTAGAAGCAGACTGGACAGACATACCCCAAGCCCACATCCAAAGCTTCTTTCGTTCGATGCCGCGGCGTGTAGCGGCCGTTATTGCCAGCCATGGGCGCCACACGAACTATTGATGTCTGCGTGTTCCGCAAGTCGCACGGGCCTGTGAGCTCAATCGTTTCATCTTTGTATCTGTTGTTATGTGTCCAGTAAATCTGGCTTTGCTATATCGTGTCCTTCTTGGTGTTGCATTTTGGTTGGCCAGCAGTGTATATTCAGGCTTTACTGGTCTATCGTGAGGGAGCATCATTTGCTCCTTTGATTCATCACCGTAACGTGAGCTTGATCATTTGAAATAGTGAATGTTGTTTCAATATGCTTCCGTGTCATTCTACAGTTTTCCATGATCTGATCATGAACAGAATCCAGAATTGGCACATTCGCTGGTATCGTACCTATACCACGCGCCCCTGTGCGGGAAGCATCATCAACACTATCTCTTTCGGGCCGCCCCGGTGGCGCAGTGGTCTAAGGCGCTGGCCTCTGATTATTCGTCCGTCTGGGGTCCGGGTTCGAATCCCGGTGAGGCATGGATGTTGTGTTTGTCTTACGGCACTGGTTCTCTCCCTTCCCTGGAACCAGTGACCCTAAATTAGGGACGGGCGACTGCTTATAGCCCATTGAGTTGCTCACGGTGGTCGTTAAACCTCCAATCAAAAAAAAAAAAAAAAAAAACTATCTCTTTCGCACATAAGATCCGCAAGCCAGCTTCTGACAGTGCTGTATGGAAAAAAGATTCATCTAGGTCTTGCTGTCTCTCGTTATGAATTTATTTTTGCGACATTTCCTTTAAATGTTGGTACACATCGTCTGCATGATGATTGATTCTCTCAACAATCGCCACTTTTATTCACCTTACTCATTTCAACGTCCTCTTTAAAGGAAAAGAAATTAGTTATAAACCTGAAATTTTCTGTGAACACACAGGATCAGTCACAAAACATTGGCAATATTATACGGGGGTCCTAACAAAACTTGTGCACACTGTCCATTTTTGAGAAAAGTGTGAAGTAAAGGCGAAACCTTACCTTATTGCCGTTCAATGTACTCCCCTCCACTGCTAAAGACAGATTGCCAGCGGTGAGGTAGGTTCTGGATACCTCGTAGTACGCCATCTTTGTTCAGCTGTCGTATTACTCGAGTCACGTCCAATGACAGTTCGTTCAGTGATTCGTAGAGGATGCGACGGAGACGATTTTTTAACTTTAGGAAAAGATCAAAGTCGGGTGGACTGAGATCAAGGCTGTATGGTGGGTGGGATAACATTTTCCAGAAATATTTCGACAAAAGTCCCCGTACCGGCGCTGCACCATGACACGATGCGCTGAAATACATTAAGATCTGGCTGCCTTCTACTCTGGCTGCCTTCTGCTCGGGGATGAGTTGATGGGACACCCAACGCGCCGCGATTTTTCTTTTTCCACAGTGAGTCGGTCAACATCCGTTGAACAGACATGGTGGACAAATTTGCCTGATGAGCAATTTGCTCGACTGTCAAACGGCGATTCCCTTCGAGAAGCGGTGCAACAATGGTGACAGATGTTTTGTCTGTCGCCGTTTGAGGTCGTCCTGAGCGGTGATCATCTTCAATGCTGCTTCGACCCTCCCCCGAAAGCGCGATGCTCAAAGAAAAATTGTGTTTCGATCAAGAGTTCCTTCCCCACAAACTTCTTTCAAGGCAGTGTATGTCGGCCTTTTTCCCTGTAGAGTTTCTATTTTCATGTAGGAGCGCTGGTCTAACGCTGTGATTCGACCTGGGGAGCTGCATTGCTGCACGCTTCCATTTTCAAACCCTTCCACGTCCACACAGCAAATGATAGCACGTCGTTCTGACACCACTGCGTTGCTTAGAGTCTGACCTTGACACGATGCAATCGTTTTCCCGGTTGGATCATCCGCATTCTTTTTAAATTAACGTATGCAGAACTTTTGTCATGACCCTCGTAATGATGCTGGTTGGAAAAGACGATTTTTTTTATTTTTACACACAAAAGATCATCCGTAAACTTACAAAATAGTTAGCTCAAACAGGGCCGTAGCTAGAGGTATTGGCGCCCGGGGCAAGCAGTAAAATTGGCGTCCCCTGCCCCAGTGCAACTGGAACAGGTGACGGTGTCAGATTTTATTATATACCTGTTTGCAGTTATAGTGCAATACCTGTATAATAAAAGCATTGTGATTTTTATTGTTATTTGCAATTATTGTGCCGTATATAATTTGCTAATTGTGTGAAATAGTAACAAAATGTCAATTTTTTCATGTAAAATATTACTCATAATATAATTATTTTTTTTAATAACTTATATAGGTAATCCTATTCAATAGCCTGTGGTGATTATATGAGCTTCAATAGAGATTGTAGAAGAAAGAAAAAACATTGTACATAGTTTGAATGAAGAATAATTTTCATTTATATTTAATTGCTACCTCAAGTGCTTATGAACAACTGAAAAAAATATGTACAAGTAGCATTTGTTTAAAATTATGCTTAATCCTTAACAGAAAGCTTTTGTATTTACAAATGCACCTTTCGAGCCTTAATAGCAACAAAATCATTTATTATTTGATCATATTAATATTTTAGCAGTATCTTTTTCTATTAACAGAATCGCCAAGTGCGTTAATCTGGTCACCATTTTATCCTTAAAGCATAATGAAGTTTAAATTTTATACATTTTTTTAATTACGCGTATAAATAAATTTCAAATTTTATATATTTATAAAAAAAATCTTCGTCTCGATGGCGCCCCACCCCCTCCCATCGCTACGGCTCTGGCTCAATATGTTTCGACGCGAAACAGCAGTTTGAAAAAAAAAAAAGTAACAGTCGAAATATACTCATAATTACTCATTTTAAATCAGGTGAGTTCATCATCCAAGAGCAGGCTCCCAGAAGTTCAGAATGCTTTCAGTTCGGCCCAAAGTTCTGTTAAAAAGGTTTCTTCGTGTTTGTTCTTGAATAACTCCAATGATTCTCTTATGTTGAAATGAGGAAGGAAAAAAGACTAAAAAATTAGTTTCGCTTCTTCCCATCTAACATGGTTTGTGTCAGGTAAATGTTCCACTAGAGCACAGTGTGTGATATTGGTCCCTTACTGCACGTTTGTGTTCCTTCAAGCGAGCGGAAAGGTTTCTTCGTGTTCGGCTTACATAGAATGTATTGCAAAAAACGTGCAGGCAAGGGATCAAAATACCACAAAATCTACTCTAGCGGAACATTCAATTGACCCAAATCATATTATTATAGATGCAAAGATACGAAATTAATTTTTAAGTCTTCTTTGCTTCCTCATCTCAACATGGCCGCGGACGGCCTTGTGGTCAACGTTCGTGACTGCCACGGGAAAACCTCAGGTTTGATCCCAGGCAGGTACAAAACAATGAACCACTAAATATCCGCGGTGCGTCGAGTGGGCACGTTAAGCCGTCTGACCCCGTGTACTGACCCCCACCCCATAATAAATGAGGGCGTCTTCCTCCCCCTTTTTACCTCGCTTCCGTGTCACTTTCCTATCGAGCACTCTAGCACAAATCTGCTAGCTTCTTATTTATAAGGGCTGTTTAAGACCTGGGGTCAGACACTCCTTTCCTAAAATCCTTTACATATGATCTGGTCTGATCATCTCAACAAAAAAGAGAGTTGTTGGAGATATTCAAGAACAAAAATTGGGTTTTAAACAGAGATTTAGGCCCAGCTGTAGATATTGTAAACTTCTGGGATCCTGTTCTTGGATGATGAACGCACCTAATTTTAATCGAGTAATTATGAGTCTATTTCTACTGCTTCTTTTTTTTTTTCAAACTGCTATTTCGTTAACTGAGAGTATTATTGGAATTGCTCCTGATGAAGACATAACTGTAGTTAGGTCCAAGCATATTAATCTTCTTATTTTGTAAATTTTTAAGCTTACGGGCGATCTTTTGTGTGTAAAAATAAAATATTGTCGTTTCCAATCAGCATTATTATGATATTACACACATAATTTTTTTACGTATATATTTGCAACATTGTCTTTTATGAAAGCCTTCGTTATCTACATGGCGTTAAATACTTTTCAACCTCCCTCTGTATTTGTGAACTTAATCATGAATAATCAATTCTCCAACGATAAAATATCACACATTAATTTCACTAATGGACAAAGGAAACACCAGTGAAACTCAACATTTGTACGGGATAGCTTTTCCCCAAAGATGATGTCCAACAATGACACTTTCAGCCATCCATTGGCTACTTCGAAGAACACTGCCATTTTCTCCTGTTACTGCTGCTTGTAGATTATCCAGACGTGTCCGAATAACTTGTATGCAAGAACAGATGTTGAAGATAGACGTAGGGGATCAGAAAATATTAATACTATGAGAACAGAAGCTGCATGCATAGGTGTTTCAGTTCAGCTGCATGCAAAATTTGTCCTCAGAAGCAACTCTATCCATGTTGCGTGCAGCGAGTACAGATCCTTTGACCACAAGATGTTAATCACGAGTAATGTTTTCGCAGTGACTGCTGCAGTAACGTATTGTCCCTGTTTTTTCTGTGCTGCACGCTTTTAGCCGATGAGTCGCAATTTAAGAGAAATAGCATTGCAGATTTGCATAGCGCTTACCACTAAGCATGAAAAATTCTCATCCAATAACCTAGTCTCGTCATCAGCAGAGCTGGCATTGTTGATGGCATCCTGATCGGTCCCTTTTTTTCTGCGACCCACGTCCAGTGGTCAGGAATACACTCACTGCTTAGAGGGTATATCCTCACCTCTTCCCACCTGAACTGCTAGAAGCCTTTCCTTTAGCAACACGCCATAGCGTGTGGTTCATCTACAATGGAGCCCAAATGTATTTTTGCTTCACTGCCCGAGAACATCTATCGAACCAAGTTCTCCCCTAGGACTGGTAGAAGGGGACTTGCTGCATTGCATGCAAGATCTCCAGATTTAAATCCACTAGACTTCTTTTTATGGGAACACCTAACATTTACGATACTTAGTCCCTCTTACATAAACTCAAGATCATGTATGGTTACCAAAGAATTCAGAGCCCTCCGGAGTTTTTCGAACATGTTCGAGAATCAATGGAAAGAAGTTGTGAGCCCTGCACAAAGTGATCTTTCGAACGCTTGGTCTCATGTATACTTACATAACTGTTCCCTTCAATAATCTACGGTGTGTTGTAATAAGTGAAATACGAACTACACTGCTCGAGATAAAAAATTGTCACACTATGCAAGAATACGCAGAAAGAGATGAAACTTACAACACGTGTAGTCAAAGTAGGTGAAAAAAAGTGATGCGATTTCTGTACGATGACATAAATGCTATGTGAAATGAGACAGTATAATGTATCTTGAGTCTGTAGGTCGTATGATCACCATGCGGAGCTATACATTCGGCAACACTGCATTGCATGAACCTGTTCTGAGGTTTCGCTAACCACGCGTCGTTGACCTGTGTCCATAATTCTTCAACGTAGCAAGGAGGTTGTGCAGGGACGTCAATCTTCTGCCAATGGCGTTCCACGCGTGTTCTATTATGGAGAAGTCTGGGGATCGCGCTTGCCAGGGCAGCATCTAGACACCTTGTGGGCACCATCTGCTTATGTTGGTAGTGTGCGGGAGGACGCTATCTTGTCGAAACTGTATATCAGTAAAACCTCGGAGATACGGCGACGAAACGTAACTCCAAATGTCGATGCAGTTTTCAAAGCGCTCCAATGTAACTCGCTAGTGTGGCATTTTCGATGTCGAGCAGTGTAATTTTATAGGTTTTTATGTTTTACTCTCCAAATTAGCCATTGCTCAGAAGTGATGTGCCTGGAGCCCAGCGTGAGTAGAAACGTTTTCCATTACTATGTGCAGTAGAACACATTTCCAAAGTTTGACTATACCTTTTGCAAACACACTGTTTAAAGAAAACATTACAGTAGCTGCGTGAAACCAACAAAGATGGAGGAAAAGTGAATGGAAGACTCTGTAATTAAAAAAGGTTCGCAGACGACATAACTTTTATTGCAAAATATTATAAAAGAAAAAGTGAATAAAGATCAATGAAAAGGATATGAGCCGCCCCGGTGGCGCAGTAGTCTAAGCGATGGCTTCTGATCATTCGTCCGAAATGACTCAGAGTTTGAATCCCGGTGAGGCATGGATGTTGTGTTTCTCTTACGGCGTTGGCTCTCTCCCTTCCCTGGAACCAGTGGCCCTAAATTAGGGATGGGCGACTGCTTATAGCCTATTGAGTTGCTCAGGGTGGCGTAAAACCTCCAATCAAAAAAAAAATTATATGATAAAAGTTACACAGTACAGGATCATTTTCAGGCCCATCACAGCTGTGAAGGACAGCCCAGACGCCAAGGCCATCAATATATATATATTTTTTTCAGTCACTTCAAATTAGTCTAAAATTTCTTGCTATTAAGTTTCCTATTTACCCGATTTATGCAAATTAAAATCAGTTATATTGAAAATTCGTTCCTGTAGTTTCTGAATGCCATTATCGAGCGGTTTGCTATGTACACTGCTGGCCACCCAAAATGCAACACCAAAAAGGACACGAGATAGCAAAGTCAGATTTACTGGACACATAACAACAGATAGAAAGATGAAACGATTGAGCTTACAGGCCCGTGCGATTTGCGGAACACGCAGACATCAATAGCTCGTGTGGCTCCCATGGCTGGCAATAACGGCCGCTACACGCCGCGGCATCGAACGAAAGAAGTTTTGGATGTGGGCTTGGGGTATATCTGTCCAGTCTGCTTCCACACGTTGCCACAGTTCATCAGGCGTAGCCGCGGGTGGTGCTTGCCGGGCCACTCGGTTGCCGATCAGCGACCAGACGTGTTCGATGGGCGACATATCGGGAGAGCAGGCGGGCCACGGCAGTAGTGACACCTGGTGTGCCGTGAAGAATTGTTGCACGATGCTTGCCACGTGCGGTCGCGCATTGTCCTGTTGAAACGTGGCCGCTGGCAGGTCCTGCAGGTAAGGGAAAACCACAGGCTCCAGAAGGTCGGAGATATAGCGGTGGTTGTTGAGTGTACCAGCGATGCGTACCAGAGGGGTGCGGGTGTCATATCCAATTGCGCCCCAAACCAAAACGCCAGGCGACGGACCGGTATGGCGATGCATAATGCAGGTGTCATACATTATCTCTCCGCGGTTCCGCCACACGCGGATCCGACCATCGTGGTGTTGTAGGCAGAAGCGGGATTCGTCGGAGAAGACAATGACGTGCCATTCCGTAGTCCAGGTGCGGCGATCAGCGCCCACTGCTGCCGCACTCGCCGGTGGTGTAACGTCAATGGTAATAGGAGCAATGGGCGCCATGCGACAATTCCCCGCTCCTGCAGCCGACGTCGAACGGAACGTGCTGACACAGGTTGTTGCGCAACACACCCTAATTCCTGCGCTATAACGTTCGTGATGTGGTGATGCGAGCCGTCAATGCCCGCCGCACAGCATGCCGGTCCTTTCGTTCGGTGGTGTGCCGCGGCTGCGGCAATCGCTCACGTCGGTCCGTCCGTCCCTCCTGGACACACCGAATCCATACTCGCCTCACTGTGGCTGGATGTCGTCCCACACGGGCACCGATGTCTCGGTACGATAAACCGCTGTCGCGATAAGCGACTATTCTTCCTCTGTCAAACTCCGAAACGTGCTGGAATGACTGCCGTATTCTGTGACGAGGCATCAGGAAGCTTCGCGCGCACAGGTCCAGCAGCACAACACACTTCCGCTACTTACACCCCACCTTCTGTGCACCCTTCTTATAGTGCTTCTCGGTGGCGTGCAGGGCGCACATGATTTGCATATGCCCTGCAATGCTAATCGTTTGCATGTCCTCTGGTGGGCAACGCATGCTGCGAATTTCAGGCCAATCGGATGCTTCCTTCTTGGTGTTGCATTTTGGGTGGCGAGCAGTGTATTTGAGGAGCAAGAGACGTGAGAAAATTTTTAAGTGAATGATTTAACAAATTATGGCGGCATATTTAGAGTAGGTACATTAGATTTTTCGTGTTTACATTGTGTTAACAGGAGCCGTAGACACTGTGTAGTGTAGGATTATGGTCGTGTTGCAATGTGTGATTTTCTACGTATGTCTCGAATCACGTACATACAGGGCGTCAAATATATATATATATATATATATACTTTTTTTTTGCAAGGGCCTCCAATGCCTTAAATCAGTACTGGATGGAGAAAAAAACTGAATAAAATGCTAGGAATAAAAAGAATACATATAGAAAGGAATTTGCTTATTGTTTCCTATATATATATTATTATTACTTCAAATGCAAAAAGGAAAAATTCTAGCCCGCATCTGCTTGAATAGCTTAATCTAGCTGGGCATTTAAAATAACTAAAGGACTATAGATACCGGAAAATGTTTCCTTACGGAAACAGTAATAAGAATATATATGGGCAGCAATAAGCGAATCAAAGGAACAATTTATATCAACTTATTTGGATTGCTTCTCGTTATGGGTCAGAAACTTGGACCCTTCGTAAAGCAGAAGAAATAAAGTTTCATTCATTTGAGATATGGTGCTAAAGGTGATAAGACTTGCATTGACAGAAAGAAAGGCAAATGAGAAAATACAGTTAACCCTTGGTGTACCGTTATCGTTTGTTACATTGTGGCGTTATTTCAAACTTGTAAATTAGTTTTAAGTAACCTAAATTTTGCTAATTATTGTTCACTAAAAATCATAATTTGGTAATAAATTAAAAATTTGCTAATCAGAAAACAATGCAATTATATGTTGTATACTTAGTGCACACTGTAATTCGAAGTTTCCGTTTTCATCTCGGAAGCTTTTGATACGTATTAAATATGGAAATTTACTTTGCATAACAGGAAGACAAAGTTAGCATTTTAATTATAAGGAAGCCAATAAAAAATCATGTTGCGTTACTAAAATTGTATCAAATGAAAATTAATAGCATTACACAAAATAATTTTACAAACCTTAGATCAGTGGTGTATTCAGAAATTAATTTTGAGGGGTGCATTTCGTCTCCGCAATGTCAAAACCACGAATGCGAAATTTTGTAGTTTGAATTACCTCTATTTAAAAATTAGATTTGATCAAAGAATCACTTTTGCTGTTACATCAGACTGTTCAAGCTGTATACATAACATTTACATCAAGTTGCATCTGCATTATGCATCAGTGAATAAAATTTTATATGATGTCGAGTCAACAATCGAAAAATTCACACATTCTTGGGTTTATGTTTTCCTGTTGTAGTGTGTGCTCAAGACAAAAGGCTTACCCAATCCCTCCCCCAGGCCCAAATCCCCATTATTCATTAGCCTAACGGCCTAACCACTACAACACCAGTTTGCTCTCTTCTTTCTTCGGTGGCATACAACTGGGAAATGCGCACGGGGATGAGGGGGGGGTAGGCATTAACAATAGGCGTATGTGACCTCGTCTGACCATTCCAAATAAAGAAGTAACTAAAGGCTATTTAAGGAAGACCAGATTGGCAACACTAGCAAAATAACGTCACCGACATTTTTTATCAGTTTTTAAAACTAGTCAAAATTATTTTGGGGGGTGCTTACGGCCCTTTGCACTCCCCTCTGGGTACACCATTGTCTTAGATTACTTTAAAAACCTCGTTTATTTTCATTCGTATTATTCAATTATTTTCAGAGTGCAATTTAATTTAACAAATGCGTTTGAAATATCACCATCCAGCCGGTTGTCTTCAAAGAATCTTCGTTATGTTAAAAGACACTGATTCGCACCTTCAATTAAATCAGCACCGGTAACATTAAGGTTTGGCACAATTTAATCACGGTCCTAATACTGAGAAGGGAATTCCCACACAACTTACAAGTGACCGTAAATCAAGTATGTTTTGTCCTGGGAAAGGCACGTTGGTGTAGTAATATGCACTGAAGTGCCAAAAGTCATGGGACACGTACCTTGTATCGTGTAGGACCTACTCTAGCCCGTCGAAGTCCAGCAACTCGACGAGGCATTGATTCCACAAGTGACCGGAAGACTTCTGGAGAGATGTTGAGCCATGCCGTCTGAACAGCCGCCCACAGTTCCCTGGTAGTCGTAGGTTCAGGATCTTGGGTGCGAATGGACTTTCCACCACGTCCCAAAAGTGCTCTATTGGGTTCATGTCGGGAAAACGTGGTGGCCACACCATCCGTCAGAACTGTCCAGAGTGATCCTCTAACCAATTTTAGACAACTTGGGATCGATGACATGGTGCATTGTCCGCCTTGAAAATTCCATCGTTGTTGGAGTACATGAAGTCCGTGAAGGGATGCAAATTGTCACCCAGCAGAGCAACAAAGCGATTACCGGTTAGTGACGTGTTTACGAGGACCAGAGAACCCAAAACGTACCACGTAAAGACGCCTTACACATGTACGAAACCACCACCAGCTTGTACAGTTGGCAGCATGGGTCCATATGGGGTCTGCGCTGTACCCGAACCTAACTATCAGCTTGTAACATCTGGTAGCGTGACTCATCAGACCACGGCACATGTTTCCAGTCTTTCAAGGTCCAATTACCGTGTTTAGAAGCCCATGTGAAGCTCTGTCCGACGTCGTGGTGTTAACAAAGGCACTCTACTGGGTCTTCTGCTCCCTTACTCCACGGACGCTACATTACGCTACACTGACCTGATAGATATGTCTCTGGTATCTTCTGCATTGAATGTGGTAGTTATTTGAGCCAGTGTTGCTTTTCTATTAGCATGGACAATCCGAGTCAGACGCCACTGGTCATGGTCATTCAGTATCCGTGGTCGGCCACTGCTCTGTCCATGGTGGCTGGTAATGCCTTCCATGAGGTATTCTCAGTACACACGTGACACCGTGGATTGAGAAATGTTGAATGCTCGCACAACTTCCAAAATTGAATATCCCATCCGTCTGGTTCCCATTACCATGCCTCGCTCAAACCCGATAATTCATGTCGGTGTGCCATAATCCTACTGGCGGTTGTTCAACCTGACTCATGAGATTACACCTCGCAAATGATAAAAATCGTGGCGTGCGTTGAAGCCTTTGTACGTCGGCTGTGCTACTTAAAATTATGCATACTGTTATTCCATGACTTTTGGCACTTCAGTGTACATCGGTGGTTGGAGAATGCCAAGGGTGTTGCGGTATATCAAAGGATCATCGGATGTTTTACATTGAGCACATCTGCTCAGATTCAAGGGGAGGCGTTATGCAAAGGTGGCAGTAAATCGAGGGAAGGCACAGTGAGATTCTACCGTATTAAGAAAATCTGGTGAAAAAGCGAATTCCTCCCAGGTGGCGCAGTGGTCTAAGGGGCTGGCTTCTGCCCATTCGCCCTAGTTGGATCCGGGTTCGAATTCCGGTGAGGCATAGATGTTTGTGTTTGTCTTTCGGCACTGGCTCTCAATGTGTTACTTGTCCAACACTGATTATCTGTGTACATTGGTCATTTAGTATACTGTAAAAACCATGTGTGATGTAAACTGTATACTTGTTCACAATGTGTTTCATGATCAGTACTGGCTATATCTGTGCAAATTGATCATTTCGCATGCTGTAAACCATGTGTGATTTGTACTTGTTGCTGTGAAATATCTGTATTCTGTTTATGTCTGTCTGTTTGTCATGTCTCTGTACCATCAAGTCCAATAAATCATTAAAAAAAACCTCCAATAAAAAAAAGTAGCGAACAATAAGCACAAGAAGAAAGAGCAAGATAGTCACCCAATAAAGCATTCAAATTGAATCTCATGACACTCCGTTCAAAGGAATGATGGATGTGAGAGTTGGAAGAAGAAAACCAAGAAATTCATATATAATTCGTACAATGTATAATAGAACCTATCATAGTGTCAAGAGACCGCCACGAAAGATGAGTCTCGAGTTTCTTCTTCTTCGCACCATCCTTCGAGCTGAAGAGAATGAAGAACGGTAATCAAAATCATGCGCCGCAGTGACAGTTGAGCTTGGCTCGTCATTCCTATGTTGAAAATGCCGCTAAGACTCAGCTCTGTAAGTTATGCATCCAAAGAAACAATCTCAAAAGGAAATTTGTCTAGCTGAGTAAATTCAGAACTTTGGGTGTGATTTTAGCTTAAGCGAAACAATGTCGCTTTGCTCCCAAGGCTGAAGACATGGCACAATCGTCTTCTATCATGCAAACATTTGTTTGCCGCGTTGCAATTAAAAATGGAAACAACTCATAAATGCTGTGTACTTCTTTTACTGCTCAAATTTAAGAGCATAAGCGCTCAAGATTCCGAGAAATTGTTCATTTTTTATGATTCTTTACTCCAGGCGAGGAAACAAAGTAGAATTGAAGAGCAAACGCATCACCATTTCTCCCTCAGGTTTTCCCAAGATCTTTGGAACTCAAAGTTATTATACTAAATTTTCTGCAACTGGACATGAAATGCCATTCTCTACACAGAAATCTTTGTCAAATGAAGGTCTTGTATCCAATCTATTCTGTAATTTTTCTCTTGAGCAGACTATTTCTGATTTTTTTTCGAGAAGGCTTTCTAATGTAATCGCAAGGGTACCGCTATTTCATTACGAAGTTAGAGGAAGGGCATAGGAACTGAATCTGGCAATGATATTCAATAAATTATATTCAGAAAATATTAATCCATGATGGACACAAATAATGAATTTATGAATTCATTTTTACTTACCGTTATAATCTCTTTCGGCTCCCTTGACCATCTGAACGATCGTCTGAGACCTGAAATTCAAATTTAAAGGGAAGTATTTAGAACACAATTCCAGAAAACGAACATTAAAAAAATTAAGCAACGGATTTGAGTTACTACTCTTATCACACATATCTCTCTCTCTCTCTCTCTCTCTCTCTCTCTCTCTCTCATGAAATTTCTTTTATAGCTCATTAGCATAAACAGTGATTTTATTTTCCGCATGGAAAGAAATTTTACCTGTTTCCCGAATTATGGTATGCTAATTTAGTCTACAAAAAGTATTTCATAACTAAATACAGGTTTGGTTGGTTGATTGAATTTCATGGCGCAATTGTCATGTTCGGCCAAAGAGCGCCAAATGCAGGTTTGCTTCTTAACGTGAAATAAGAAAATTAAAACCGTAAAGTAATTTGATCCTACGATGCAGAATTACTTATTTATTTGTTTTTCCAGACACTTAATTAAATGCGCATCGAACGGCTAAAACATTCACCAAATTATAATAGATCGAAATTCGTGAAACCGAGGTATAGTTATTTATCATTATTATTATTATTGTCTTCTTCATTCGAAATACACGAAACACAGCCTATGACAAACAAATATAAACAACAAAATTATCTTTGACTGGTGTTGTTGAGCTAATACGAGTTTTCATCGGAAACCTAGGTATCAGTCAAGAATCGCTGTAAAATACATGATGTCCCAAGTAAAGCTGGCTTCTGGTATATCAGAAAGCTGCAATTTTTTTAAATGATTCATAAATTTTTTTGACATTGTTCCAAGTACCCGATGTGTGACATACTACAGAGGTGAAAACATGTGTCAACACGACGCATCAGCAGCGGGATATCCTGTCCTCGTAGCGCAGTTAGGAGAGCAACTTACTAATGAGTGAGCGGACACGGGTTCGACGCCCATCGCGGGCAAACTTGCGTTTTCACAAATGACAATGGGGACTAACATTGTGTGTTTAGTCCATCATCGGATAATTTTTATGGCCAGGTCTCCATATTTAGTCATTTTTTCCAGTTCTTTTTCACAGATTCTGGCATTTCCAGGAATCGCTATATCAGTTATCTGGACTTTCCAATTTTCTATGACTGTTATGTCTGCTGTATTATGTTCTAGGTGTCAATCGGTTTCAATTCGAAAATCCTTGAAGATCTTGACTTGATCATTTTCTAAGACTTTCTCGGCCTGATGTTCCCATGAGTTTTTTTTTTTTTTTGGTGCTGGCAGATTGTGCTTTCTGCATAATGACAAGTGAATCAATTTTGCAAATCTGCCGTGCCTAGTTTTGTAATCTGTCAGTGCAATTTCGCTATATTTACATATAAGATGAGACATAGTTTCATCTTCTTCTTGACAAAGTCGACACTTTGGATTATCACTGATTTTCAGGATTTTAGCCTTCATAACATTTGTTTTTTAATGCCGGTTCTTGTGCAGCAAAGATCGAATCTTCTGTTTCTTTCTTGATGGAATCCAATCGCAGCCATGCCCAAGTCAAGTTGTAGTCACTTTTCTTTCAATATGTTTCAGAAATTATCCTTGCAGTGGCTTGTTCTTCCAGACATCTAATCTGCTTTCAAACAGTTTCCTCTTATATTCAGCCTTTCTTTCTGTTGTTTTTCATTATTACATTTTAATTTTTCATTGCCTGAAGTAGCGTTTCTCTTTATTATTATTATTATTATTATGAAAAAAAGTAAAAAAGATTAGAGATTCCACTTCTTCCTGAGGTTTTTCTTCTCTTCCTTCCGAGACAGGTACGTACCAAGTCTGGGAAGTGGTATTTCTTTCTCTCAGTTGTCCTGGAACTTCCTTACTATCCTACAAGCGTTCAGGATAGATGCCTTATGTAGTTTCATATAAGTCGTAGGTTGAAGGTCTAGTGTCTGTATAGAGCTGTGAATGGTCTTAGGTACAACACTCCTGTGGCTTATATTACTATGAAGATGGTGGTGACGTTCTCCATATGCCACATTTCCTTGACTTCGTACCGTAGGTCGTTATACTTTGACAACTTTTTTCCGTACGTCTTCTGGATGTTGCACGTGTTGGGCACGGCTATGTCAATCACGTATATTGACTTCTTCTCCTTGTCGACCAGGACGATGTTAGGCCGATTGTGGGGGATGGTCTTATCTGTTCTGATCGATCTGTCACAGTACATCTTGTCAGTGTTTTTCTCTAGAAGCGTTGTTGTCTCATACGTGTAGTAGGGAACCGGCTCAGTTGTAATGAGGTGGTGCTTTCTTGCCAATTTCTGATGGACAATCTTGGCGACTTGATTGTTTCTGTTCGTGTACTCTGTTTGTGTGAGGATTCTGCACCCTGATGTGATATGTTGAATTGTCTCTGGCGCTTGATGGCATTGCCGACATGTGTCACTTTCTACGGACGTGTCCTTCAGGGTATGCTTCCGGTAGTTTCTGGTGTTTACAACTTGATCTTGTATAGCCATCAGGAATTCTTCGGTCTCGAGGAAGAGTGATCCGTTTGTTAGCCATGCATTGTATGCAGTCTTATCCACATGGTCCGATTGCAGATCGTTGTAGTGCCTTCCGTGTAGGACTTTCTTGCCCAAGCTCCTTCGTTTGGTTTCCTCGTTCCAATCTCGATGTTCTGAATAGAGAGGTCTAGGGCTGTGTATTTCTTGTCACTCTGGTTTATCGCTTGGTGAAGGGGTCCCAGGCTCTGATGGAAGTATTTTCTGAGGCTGCTGATTTCTTTGTCTTGGTGTTCCAGGAGATCAATCATCCCCCGTTCTCCTTCTGCCCGTCCAATGGTCAGTCTTTCTATTGCTGACTTCGGGTGGTGCTGGCGATGCTTAGTGAGGGTTGTCCTGGTATTGCGCATTATTTCCTCAAGCTCTGTTGTGGTCCATTTGATGATTCCGAAGGAATACGTGAGGAATGGAACTGCGTATGTGTTAATAGCCGGAGTGATGTTGCGAGCGTTGAGCTTGGTCTTCATTAGTCTTCTCAGACTTTGGTTGTATTTGGCGGCTAGATTGTTTTTGATTTCTTTGTGTTCTAGGTGTTGTGCTTGAAGCATACCAAGGTACTTATAGGCTTCTACTTCCCCCATAGCTGCGATCTGTTCTCCGGTCTTCAATTGGTAGCTACGTGCATCATACTTTCCTTGGTTCATAACTTGTGTCTTGCATTTCTGTAGGCCGAATTCCATCTCGATGTCATTGATGAAGCCCTCGGTGATCCGGATTAGTTGCTGGAGTTGGTTCTGCGACGATGCGTACTGCTTGATGTCATCGATGTGCATGAGATGGGAGAACTTGTACTTGTCCGTTTTGTTGCACTTTATGGTGAACCCATACTTGCTTTCGTTGAGCATGGTTAACAGCGGGTTGAGTGCTAGGCAGAACCATAGTGTGCTAAGTGAATCTCCCTGGAAGATGCTTCTCTTTATGTGAATGGGCTTGGTTGTTATGTTCTCGACTTTGATCGTTGTCTTCCATCCTGTCATGGCAGCTTTAAGGAAGTTGATGATTGCAGGACTTACCCTCTACAGTCTAGTTGGTATTCCTTTTGCTGTTCTGCCATAAGTGCTTCTCCTTCTATGTGTCTCATTATCTGATTGGCGATGCACGCTGTTAGGATCTTATACAGCGTAGGTGGACACGCTATTGGTCGATAGTTGGCTGGATTTCTAGTGTATTTATCTTTAGCCTTTAGTATCGTTACTCCCTGGGGTAGGAGATCCGGGATTAGTGCTGGATTTTGGATAATGTTGGTCAGTTGATCTGTCAGATATTTGTATGTACAGGTGAACCACTTGTACCAGTAGTTGTGGATGTTATCAACACTTGGTGCTTTCCAGCTGTGAGTTTTAGCTATGGCTTGCTGAAGGTCTTATGCTGTGATCTTCCAGTCGGTGATTAATATTATTATTATGTTATTATATTTTATTTAATTATCTCATCTACAGCAATGGTATCTGTAGCATGGTCCACTTGTCAGTACAGACCTAAAGTCAAGTAAAGACACAGTCACTCATGGTTTAAAAATCGTCGTACGATGTGGCACGTATCGAGAATTACTGCTTCTTGGATTTTGGGTCTTAGGTGCTGTAGACATAAAGCATCAAACTCAGTTATAAGGGTCTGAGGAATTATACCAGTTGCAGAGATAATCAGTAAACGCATGTGAACTGTTTTGAGCTACCACATCTTTTTAAAGTCTGCAGCCAGTTCCACATACTTGTTGACTTTTGTTGCATAGGTATTCTGAATATTATGTATGGTCCAACGGCACCAATATGTCAATAATGATTGCTTCCTTCTGCCTTTTGTCATACAGCACTATATCTGGACGATTGGCAGAGATGGTTACGTCTGTTTTAATTCCACGGTCCCAATATAATTTGTATTATTTATTGTTTAGTACCTCAGTGGGTTGATATTTATAGTTGGTACTTCTGACACTGATAGTTTTGTATCGTGCGCTAATTGTTGATGTGCCGCCCCGGTGACGCAGTGGTCTAAGCAATGGCATCTGATCATTCGTCCGAAAGGAGTTCGGGTTCGAATCCCGGTAAGGCATGGATGTTGTGTTTGTCTTACGGCACTGGCTCTCTGCCTTCCCTGGAACCAGTGACCCTAAATTAGGGACGGACGACTGCTTATAGCCCATTGAGTTGCTCATGGTGGTCGTTAAACCTCCAATAAAAAAATTGTTGGTGTATCATCTTAGCAAAATTATTATGTCGCTGCATATAATCAACGTCTGCTATCGTGGTTCATGGTCTCACATGCACATACCACATCTTCTAAATTTGTCATTCTTCAGATCCTCCTTTAAAATGTATTTTGTATAATTTTTGGTTGCAATCCCCTTGTCTTGAACAGTCAACATAAACCCAAATATCTCTCCATATAATTTTCCTCGCTTCAGCCACTAATTTGAGGCTTTCTTGTCAACGTTGAAGTGGGCATATATATGGCCAGCATAACTGGTTTGGATGAGCCGTATGAAGTTTCTTTTGCTTCCATTTTCGAATCTGGTCTTCCGTAGGCGATTCCTTTATTTTAGCATCTGGTTTACTTAACATTAGTGGATTATTCTCTTTGTCTGCAGCACATATGACATCAAACATATTATTTTCATTACATTTGGTGTGAAAGTATTTCCGCGGTGAGCAAAGCAAATTTGCGCATCGTGAATATATTACCATTACTATTATTGTTATTATTATTATTATTATTAATTGTTGTTGTTGTTGTTGTAAACTTTCTAAGCGGATGAAACAATGCGGAGATATTCATCTCAAGCCTGAAAATTCAAGAATTTTCTAATGATATAATAGGTCTGTAGAATGACTGTCTTATGGATTGGGTGAAGCAATCTAGTGGTAATTTGAATTGTTCGCGATTTTGAAGAAAGTTATTAGGTACAAATGCTGTTGCTGAAATGACAACAGATGCGATCTGTGTTATGCTTCGTTTCCATATTCTTTGGATTTCCGTTCTCAAGTTCACATATTTCAAGATTTTCTCAGATACCTTTATTCTTTGGCTGTTTTCTATACGCGAAATCGCTGCACGCATTGGTTGCGTCTTCAGTTTTTGTCTACAAATACACGCCAAGTCAGTTGTGATCAATAGTCTTGCCTGAAATGATAGGTTTGCCCCAGCACATGATGGGATTCCATGTCGCTTATTCGCAATGGTGCCATTCCTCCAATCACGATACACTTTAACCACAGAAGCACGCGAACAGGTCACAAACTGCGCTGTTTCAGAAATACTGCCATGCTTGGCCGGAAAGCCGATAATCATACCTTTTTGCAAATCTGATAAATCGCTCCTTTTATCCATGACAGCAACGAGTGATATGTTTTCAGATTGCCTACGGAACACTTTATACACCCTCGAAGCCAGCTCACGACACTTGTCTTCTTTGATTGTCTACACACTGTTGACGTCAAAAGTAGGAGGTGGTCACAATAATGTGACTCGACTGTGTATTTGTTTCGTTCTTTGGGAAAAGAACGTAGAATGATCTTAATTCATAACTTACCGATCCAAATATGTCAGTTTTCTCCTTCTACCTTTCCTTTTTTTTGGGGGGGGGGATTGAAATTCGAAGGAACATTGCGAGGTTTCAATGCCCTTTGATTTATAGTGCCATAATATCCAGAATCTTCGTTGAAGTGGGCATATTCCAGAATGGAAATCGTCGCATTTCATTTTACACAGACATTCCTTTAACGATTTCCGCCTTTTCAAAAGGAAATTATGGAAAGTTATATATACATTTATATATACATTTTATAAGGCAGGATTTGTTGGCACAACCATACGATGAGCAAAAGTTAGGCATGTCGGTAACGAATTTACAAAAAACGCGATTTTCCTGAACCTCTGAAACGTAACGCCATGTTAAGCAATGGGAAAACGCATGTAAACAAACTATTGCTGGTCCGCAAACACGTACACTTCAAAATTGCCTTTATTCTTCAGTAAAATAACATTTCTATGTACATGACAATGGAATACAGTGGTATATACATCAGCTGGAAAGTTCCAGTGAAACGTAAAACAAAATATTGTTAAAATCATAAAATTATTTCGCCACGTAGGGCGAAGGAGAGGCAGACAATAAAGCACGAGCGATACAAATGAAAATGTTTACCTACAGCATTGTAGACAGGGAAAGACATGATTCTATACTATGCACAAATTCCAATTAAGCATTACTACCATACTAAAGATTAAACATGCACAATGTACTAATTCACATAAAAGACCATGGGTGAGAAGGAACTAACAGGTGCAACAGTATTTGGAGATATGACAGTAATGGTAGAAACAAATAAGCAGAAATACTAATCATATGTACAGAATTATGCAGTGACAAGAGAGAAATATGCTAAACGGACCCAGGAGAGCAACTTTACAAAAAAACAGAAATCGAACAGTAATGCAATGTACAAGTTTCATATCATATGTTCAGAACAATACAGTGACAAGGAAGAAAGCCGCTAAACATACCCGGAAAGGGAAGCTTCTCATGAAACAGAAATGCAACAGTGATGCTACATTCAAAATTTACAACATATGTACAGAAGTATTCAGTGACAAGGGGAAATAACGCTAAATGTACTCAGAAGGGCATCTTGTTACATTAAATTATACACACAGTGACTAATATTTTAAAAATATATTCAACATAATGAAGGGGACATTGCGTGGGCAGTAAACTGTGCAGAAGAAAGAATTATATACAACAACATAAAATCCAACATTATCGAAGAGAACATGGGAAACATGGTGAGCTATCTCCAATGGCACATAAAACAGAATAATCACAAATAGCGAAGCACCAAAATTAATACGAAAAACATGATTTGTTACAGTGAACGTGGGCGACAACAAAAATCCCACTTATATGTTGACATGTAACTGCAAATTGTGGATATGGAACTACCCAGCCGAATGGGCCCAGGTGGATTGAAAAACGCTATCGGTGTTTGTTGAGGCAGCACGAGAGTGCTCCATTTGGATACGTCAGGCCCATGAAAGGGTCATCGTTTAGTGATCCCTTTCATTTCATATTCCAAGGCATGCATACATTGTTCTCTTGCCACGTTTTGGCATGAAAAAACTAATTGCTGAAAATTAATAAAGAGGAACAGTACACCAATTATGTAGGAAATAGTAACACCATACTAATGATCAGATTTATTGGCGTAGGAAACATATATATAAGCGTTTCCAGGCTTTCGCACTTCAACCAGATGGGTTTTTCAAGAAAAGAAGTTACTTTGTGTCTAATTTCCTTGAAAAGGTCATCTGGTTGATGAGCGAAAGCTTCGGAACGCTTATATGTCTATTTCCTTCGCCAATAAATCTGATCACCAATATAGTGTTACTATTTCCTAATTGTTGCAGTTTGAGTAATATATACGAAGATTTTAATTTATTTTTCCATCGGTCTTTTGAAATTCAACATACAGACTTCGGCAGAATAAAAAAAGGGAATGAGATTGAATTCATATAAGGAAAAATATGGTCAAGGGAAATATTTTCTTACTTGTTTCCCCAAATTGATCCCAAGGAACTGAAAACACTCAATCCAGTGTTTACACAAACTCTAGGTCGACTTAGAGGACTTGCCTTCTACAATAGTATAAAGTTCTGCTGTCGCATTCTTCTGGATGTGATAAACAGATCGGAATTGGTATTCCTACAAATCCCATTTTAACTTAAACAAGAAATATGACACCGAATTTTCGGGTATAATGTCTTTTAAATCCGGTCTGACGCACATCAAATTTATCAAAGCCATTCAAAGTGAATGGAACCGGTATGGAAAACCATAGTATCGGACCGAAGAAAGACGTTTTTCAATCGGGTTTTTAATCCTGCAGATATTGCTCTAAACGGAATCATGAACTTACGCCCTCTGGTTGCAGACTTGTGCGTTAAGAAAATTTGAATTTATATGAGAAACATTACGCACCGGAAATGCTATCCAACAAAGAAGGAATTTTTCAAATCGGACTCCTCGAAGCAAAGATACGGACAAATATAAGTTATGCATTTATGCCCCCCTGGAAGGAAACCATGCATTATTTTAGGAAGAACGCATTTTCAAAAGGTTTTTCGATGTGAGCGGTACCGGTCCAAGAAAAAAATTTAGCCGAGCTTCAGGAGCTCAGATTTTGTTGCAAACACACTGACGTGCAAAAATTAAGGACGAGACAGCTTTTCGAATGTAACGTCGTGCAGAAGTGCTCCACATCGACTCAAATCATACAATAAGATCTCCAAGATGTAAGAATATGGGGCAAGTGAGCAAAACTGTCCGAACAAGGAATCCAAAGGATACAAAGGCACTTTATTGAAAAGGTAGCTTCGAGCACAACTGGACAGAAGACAGAAACGTCCAGGTGACAGGCGGCTGCCAAGAAAATCCAGTCTTTAGTAGGAAATATGATCACCCCTGACTGCGTAGCAGGATTTACAACATCTGTACATGCTGAGGACGAGGTTGTCAAGGAGCTCTTGAGGTATCGCGGCCCTTTCCTCTTGTAGCGCCAATCACAGCTGCGGAATCGTTGCTGGCGGCTGGCGACGTGCTGCCAAGTGTCTCCCGAGAAGGTCCCACTCGTGTTCGATTGGATTTAGGTCCAGGGACCTTGCGGGCCAATCCATGCGTTGAATGTCTTCACTCTCCAACAGCTCAGCGACAGCCACTGTAGTAAGAGGTGTAGCGTTGTCGTCCATGAAGAGGAACTCAGGATCTACAGCACTTCTAAACAGACGCATTTGAGGCAGGAGAATCTCGGTACAATAGCGGACACCAGTGACTGAACCTCCTTGGAAGATGTGGAGGTCAGTACAGCTACCAAGCATGATCCTGCCCCAAACGAAACCTCCGCCACCTCCAAACCGGTCCCTTTCGATGATGTTGGAGGTGTGATTGCGTGTTCCATGCTCTCTCCAGATGTGTATACGTCCAGAATCGCTCGTCAGACTAAATCGGCTATCATCCGTAAAGAGAACTCGACCCTATTGCTGATGTGTCCAGTTCTTGTGTTCCTGGCACCATAGAAACCGCCGTCTCCGATGAGCAGGCGTTAATGACACACACCGTACTGGTCGTCGTGCAAGTAGACCACCTTTGTGCAGCCTCCTGGCCACGGTAAAACGCGATAACGGACGTCCAGTTGTCTGTTGCATGTGCCTTGCGATTTCTCTCGCTGTCTGCCGTCTGTCTCTTCTCGCCTGTAGGACAATATACCGGTCGTCCGTCGCCGTGGTTGCTCGTGGACGACCACTGCTAAACTTTCGGACAGCTGTTCCTGTCGTTTGAAACGCTCTTCAAGCTCGTGAAACGTTGCTGTGAGCGATCCCTAACTCATCGGCCACACTAGTCACACTTCGACCTTCTTCCAACTTCCCAATGACGCGACCTCGGGTAAAGTCATTCAGATGTCGTCTACTGGATTGCCTGTTGGCCATATCACATGGTGCGATACGCTCTACGTCGTTCAAACCGATGTACACCGTGCAATAGCTTTCACCGAATTGCTGAGCGTACACCGTCCGTGTGCTCTATACCATTCCGACACCCCCTCCCCCTACGTCATGCTGCATATATGCGCATGTCCTACCGTACCGGACCCTAGTCTATCTCTTGAGTGGTTTTTCGGTCCGTTCTGCGTGCTCGTTCCGCTGGTACGCTAATTTTTCCTCTTCGTCCTTAATTTTTGCACACCAGTGTATATCAGAAGCAGAAATTAACACTTATGCTCCCCGGTGGCCAAACCATTCGTTACCAAATATTAGAAAATATATTAAAACCATTTTCCATCAGGAGCTGTATGCGAACAGGAAACATTTTCAAATCGAAGTTTTAGAAGCAGAAATATTGGCGAAAGCGCAATTTACCTTATCGTCCCCTGGCGGAAAGTCTATGATTTACTTGAAAATTTTGAATTTATATGAAAAACATTTTGCATAGGAAACACTATCCGACAAAGAAGGAATTTTTCAAATCGGACTCCTACAAGTAGAAATATTGACAAAAATAAGATATACATCTACGCCCCCTGGCGTAGAAACCATGCATTATTTTAAGAAGAAAATATTCCTAAAAGGTTTGTCGACGTGATTAGTACCAGTCCACAAACGAATTTTTTTCAATCGAGATTTTAGAAGCTCAGATTTTGCTGCAAATACATCAGAAGCAGAAATGGCCAAACCATTTTTTGCCAAAAATTAGACATTATATGCAAAGGATTTCCCATCGGGAGCTGTATCCGGTGCAGAGAGAATTTTTCAAATCAGAGTTTCAGAAGCAGAGATATTGGGGGAAACGCAATTTACCTATACTCCCCTAGCGGAAAATCTATGAATTACTTTAATTTTTTTATTTATATGAAAAACATGTCGCACTGGAAACTCTATCCAACAAAGAAAGAATTTGTCCAATAGGACCATTATAAGCAGAGATATTGACAAAAATATGATATGTACATTTACGCTCGCTGGTAGAGAAACCATGCAATATTTTTAGAAGAAAATATTCCGAAAAGGTTAATCGACGTGAATGGTATCGGTGCACGAACGAATTTTTTCAATCGAGATGTTAGAAGCTCAGATTTATGGCAAATACATCAGAAGCAAAAATTGCCGCTTATGCCCCCTGGTGGCCAAAGTATTCTTTACCAAAAATTAGAAATTATATGTAAAAGGGTTTTCATCATGAGCTGTATCCGCTGAAGAAAAAAATTTTCAAATCGGAGCTTTAGAGGAAAAGATATCGGGGAAAATGTAATTTACTTTTACGCCCCCTAGCAGAAAATCTATGCGTAACTTAAAAATGTAACTATACTTAAAATACTCTTCGACATAAATGGAATCGAAAGATAAAATATTTTTTTAGTCGGATGTTTAGAAGCAAATATATGGAATAAAATGTATTTTGAATTCGATATCATCTGCATTTACGCCCTCTAGCGGCTGAACTGTACGTCGTAAAAAAACTAAATAAAGGATCATCATTCGTATATTTCAAGCTTTCCAATGCAAAAAGAATTCTTCAAATCGGACTAATAATTACACAGATATGGTGTCTACAGACGGACGGACGGACAAATCGATAACAGAAGCACGATCTTTTTTTTACAGAAGACGTGCTAAAAACATGCTGCTGCCACATTTTGAGTAGGGCAGAATTATCCCGAACTTCGAGGTACGAGTATACTTCAGAGTTCATGGTTTGTATTACACTGCCGGACAATTGCTAAGGACGGATATCAATAGCAACGATAGCAACCATAAAATGGAAGGCAGGAAAATGTGGAAATTAGCATAAGTGCGGGATACAGTAAGACGTGTTGTGCGTATGCAAATTTTGGATTGCCGAACTTGTTCGTGACGTCATAGCGCTGATAAGAGATATAAAGGATTTGACGCGTATTGACCGTTGTTGTTCAAACGCAAAGTTGAAAGGGAAAGAATCAATTGACGAACTTGCAATTTTCAGTATATCTTCCCGACATCACCTACGCGTGCCCGTATTATTGGCAAGATTGAAGAAGGGCGAAAAATAACAGATGTTGCCAGAGAGTTCGACGTCAGCCGCAGTGTTGTTTCAAGGCTTTGGAAATCATTTCAAACAAATGGAGAGTGTAGCAAACGTCACGGGGGAGGTCGTATTCGCAGTACGACACCTGCAGAAGATCGGTACATAGTGCTATCAACAAAAAGACACCGGCGCAGCACAGCTAGTGAGGTAGCAAATCAGTTTATGGCTGCTACTGGCAAGCGGATCTAACGAAAAACTGTCGCCAGACGTTTGCATGAAGGAGGACTATACGCCCGCTGTCCTGTTGTGTGCATCCCATTGTCCAGACGTCACCGTACCGCCCGTTTGCAATGGTGCCATCAACATTGCAATTGGACTGATAACGACTGGTCTGCTGTCCTCTTCTCAGATGAGAGTAGATACAGTCTATCGTCTGATTGTCGACGACAACTGATCTGGCGGGATGGTGGTACTGCATATTGTCCAGCAAACATACAGGAAAGGGACCGATATCCGACATGTAGTGTCATGGTATGGGCTGGCATCATGATCAATGGCCGTACGTCCCTCTATGTGCTTTCAACTGGGATTATGACTGGCCAACGATACATTAATGATGTTCTGCTACCTCATGTTCGCATGTTCCGTGGTGCTGTCGGTGAAAGATTCATTTTCATGGACGACAACGCAACATGTCATCGAACAGTCGCTGACCAGGAGTGTCTTGAGAGCGAGGATATTCAACGTCTCGTATGTCCAGCACGTTTTCCGGATCTGAATCCGATTGAAAATGTGTGGGATGCTTTGGGGAGGAGTCTTGCTGGTCGCCAATGCCCTCCAATAAACAAGGACACCCTCATCCGTGCACTGACAGAAGAATGGGATAAATTACCCTAACAGCAGCTTGATAATGTTGTGCAAAGCATGACACGACGTGTGGAATCTTGCATCGTCTTCCATGGTGGCCATATCTCGTATTGACATCTTACGCCGGAACGCCTGCGGACGGTAATTGCATTTTTTTCACGTTTACGTATTCTGCACAAAATGGCCTGTTTGTCCCTTGAACACGTTCCAAAGCCTTCTGGATTTCAGAGCACAATAAATTGTCTTTCTTGTAATGTCCTGGCATTCTAACATTATTTTATTACACTTGGCATCCAACCACACTTACTTTTTTATGCGCTATATAGCCGTTTATGATCTGTCCTTAGCAATTGTCCAGCAGTGTATAATTACCAACGGGCCGAGACCCATTCAGGAAAAACAACTCGACACTCTGATGGAGACTTCGCCAAACTGAACAGTTAGAAGAACACAATCCGATGATTGTGTTCTTCTAACTGTGATTGTGTTCTTCTAACGATCGTTCGCCGTTCTGTCGCCAAATCCAAACACGCCCATCAGATTGGAAGAGTGAAAAACGCGACTCATCACTCCAAAGAACAGCTTTCCAGTAGCCCACAGTCCAGGAAGGACGGGAGATACACCACACCAAACGGTGTTTTGCATGCTTGTGTGCCGCCGCTCTACATAATAACCACACTGTGCAACTCTCTGAGGATAGTTACGGTACTAAGCGAGCAATTACAAGCATTTTTTACTTCAGCAGCGATGGAAACAGCAGAGGAAGAACAGGATTCCCTTAACATTTCTTACTATGACTCCTCTGCCACGTTCCGTCTGTATGTGCGCCCTTCCTGAGCGTTTTCTTGCAATAGTTGCACCGTCCTGCTCTCATCTCTTTACGATATCTCTTACAATCGATTTTGGTATGTTTAGTTTAGCTGCAGTGCTCCGTATGAAAATGTTACTGAGATGGCATCCAATGACCTGATCAAGCTGGAACACGGAAAGTTCGTGTCCAAGCGGCAAATTTCTTCAAAGTTACAGATAACACGACAGAACATCTCAGCTGTATATACGCACATCCCCACTCGCACGCAGTTCTTTGCATTTATGCAATATTGGTAGTGTCCGAATACTTTTGACAATATAGTGTATATGCATTGAAGTCGCCTTGTCCATGTAAATGCTGTGATGACACCAAAGAACCTTTGTAAAATGTGACATGTTAGTAAAATCATGCATTGATTATGATACGCTTTTCAACATACCAGAAATCATTGCTCAAGTTATGAGGATAATAGCTGTGGAATAAATCTCGCTCCTGTGCCCTGACCTTTGACACCATTTCGATGATATTAAACAGAATTGGTTCAGTATACTTCCCGAAGAACATCATGACGTTTTGTCGTAATCGAAGCATTTTTATGTAATGTTATGACGCATAAGGGCGATGGAATGGATCCCACTCCTATGTCTTGATCTTTGACTCTATTTCTTCCATTTTCAATAAGGTTCCGCCCCAGGTTTTCCCTTACCATATACTAAAGTTTCATCGAAATCGAACCGCGAGTTATCGTGCGTACGGGCAGACAAACAGACAACGCTGGAGCATATACGCTTTTTCAAACGATTGGAAAGCGTAAAAAATAGGATTTACTGCTAGTGAACATAAACAACCAGGAGAATGTTAGAGTTGATTTCTTTTTCTTTTTTTTTTTTTTGATTGGAGATTTAACGACCACCGTGAGCAACTCAATGGGCTATAAGCAGTCGCCCGTTCCTAATTTAGGGTCACTGGTTCCAGGGAAGGGAGAGAGCCAGTGCCGTAAGACAAACACAACATCCATGCCTCACCGGGATTCGAACCCGGACCCCTTTCGGACGAATGATCAGAGGCCATCGCTTAGACCACTGCCTTCAAAATAAACCTTTATTAGTCTAAAAGCAAGGTACATGTGATATGCTTCAGTCACATGAGACTGCATTAAAAGAGACGAGGCCAAGAAGTCTCAACACAAAAGAAAGGAGGAAAGAAAACTGGTAACATCAGAACAAGATTAAAATATATACAGATAAAAAAGGAACACAGAAAACAAAAACGAAAAACACACACATTACAAAATCCAAACCCCAGAGTGAGGGAAGAAAACACATTCCAAAAACTAGTACATAGCAGCGCGAACACAAAGGTGACAGGTAAAAAACACAACAACAATACAACACTACATAAATTGACTGACACTGCAAGACAGCGACAGGAGAAACAAAACTGTACTTCTGAAAACATGCAGCAGCGGCAAAAAATTTGTACAAGAAGAACATAAAAAACAAAAAAAACCGTGCACATAAAGAGGGGTGTTAACCAACCGCTATAACTAAAAACGAAATACGAAGTGACGCATGTAAGTCAGGAGGAACACTGTACAGAAGAATACATGATAATAAGGAGAAAAACCGCTGCATCACATAAAATAAATGTAGCCAAACAGGCACACGAGGTTCACAAAAAGATCGCACTCAATTCAAATTTCATACTCAAAACAAGAAGACGCGCGTTGACAAACCCCACAAGCCGATGTGGCGCTATAGAGAGAATCACGCGGAAACAAGATCGCATAGCATCATAACACATTGAAAACAACACAAAGTACGTCCAGTCGTGCACGGCAACAGAAGGCTGTGCCGAGAAAAAATACAATATTACAGGAAAACCCCGGACAGGAGAAGCACGAAGCAAGACGTAGAACCCGAGCTTGAGTGCAAAGAAACACAAAAACGAAAACACAAAAAGTGCACTTAAAACATAATGAAAGACAAAACTGCCTCAACTGACTACTTCACCACACATGTAGTCACATACAGTCAAGAAAAAAAAACACAAGAGGCACAGTAAAAAAAGCACAAGGCAAATAGTGCGTTGGCCAACTCCTTGGGTCAACGTAACCCAATAGACAAGATACGCACGAGAAGCACACTGTATAGAAAACGAGAGAGAAGGCTGAGTACTCAATGAAAAAACACAACGAGACCAGCAGGGCCACACTAAGTAATTCAAAGTTCATAAAAAAAGCAAAACAAGTGAACATGAAACACAGGGTATTAGAAAAAAAGGCTCCCTAAACTGCGGAGCCAACTGAAACACGAAAGTAGAACATACTCAAACAAGTAAAAAACAAGATTATCACATTAACAGTATAGGTAAAATACAATCACAGTATTAAAAAACTTACACAGGAGCAGAGCGAGTAGGACAGCCGCCATCCGAACAACTAAATACAACACGTGCAAAAAGCAAGAGCAATTACAAAAACACGGTAATACCACATTAAGGAAACACAGTACAAAAAAGAAGATCAGGAACAACAACAAACAAACAAGCACAAAAGAAACACAACACGCCAAAAAAATTTTGCAAAACTAGACAACACAGACTAGCCCAACGGAAAACAACAACACCCAACAAGCATCACACTAATACCAAACAATAACAGTGATCACAAACAATTGGTGGCCAACCAGTACAACAAAACACCACAACACCCAACAAGCATCACACTATACCAAACAATAACAGTGATCACAAACAATTGGTGGCCAACCAGTACAACAAAACACCACAACAAGAAATGCGGCGACCAACAACTGTGGCCGACGAAAACATAGAAAGCACGAACACAATAATACATAGACAAACAACTCAACAAAAATACCGACACAAAAAAAAATAACCGATTGCACAGCACCACCAAGAACCAGAAAAAAATACACACAGAACACAGGAACACAAATGCCCACGGACTCCGGACAGAAAAAAAGTCAAAGCAACAAGCTGTAAATCATCCAATCACAGCGCAAAACGACAAGAAAATTTGACAAAGAGGCAGAGGCCGCTAGTAAGAGGAAAAGTATAGAAAAGCACTATCCAAGAAATAATATACCGACCAGTAGAATGAGCTAACAAAGCGCAGGGGAAAAAACAACAAAAAGACCGGAATCTCAAGGAAGCAAAACAGTACAACATTACCAAAGGGCCATCATAAAAACAAGAAAAGGAAAACGGTAAAAAAAAAGGAAAAACAACAGGATTAGAAGAAAAGAATGAATACAAGGCAAAAAAACCTGCAGCTCAATCAAAAACAGAACAAGACAACAACCCGCAAAAGCAAAAACAAACAAAGTGAAGAAACCAGTACACCATAACAAAAACAAGAAAAAACAACTGATCAAACGAATTGAATCAACCCATGCTCAACCCGAAACCAGGGGAGGTGGGGGGACCAGATCGAGAAGAAAGTAGGAACTGCCTGCCGGGCCAGAGCTACCTCGTACTCAAGTTGGATGACAGACTTGATCGAGGAACGAAACCTACGGCACAGAAAAACTCTCTCAGGATGATATCGACGAAGAGCAGGCCGATCAACACTATTATGATAGTATAAATAAATAGTCAGTTTGGCCTGCAAAATTAAAAACGCGCAAACTGGATTGTGAACAGCAGCGGAAGGATGATGACGGCGAAGAAAATAGTAATGTGAAACAGAGTGAAAGGAAGGACAGACCTTGGAGAGAAGAGCAAACATCAATGAAAAAAGAGGCTGTAAAACTAAACAGGAGTTATATGCGTGATGAACATCACCGAGCGTTGAACAGAAAAAACACAAGGGAGAAGACAGGCGACCAAAACGATGAAGAGTTCGTGGTGTGAGCAAGCGGCGATGAAGATGTAGCCAATGAATATCAGTTGCTTTTGGGGAAGCCAGAGAAATGTGTGAATCGACCCATGTCTGAGAGGTTTCATCAGGAGGCACAAAAGGAATAGCGAGAGGTGCTCGAAAATAAATAAGAAAGTGGCGGTACAAGAGTTTTGCAGTAACTTGATGCACCAGAAAGGGAACATCATTCAAATAAACCAGAAAAGGAAGGCAAGGGGACGCTGAAGAAGAAACAATTAACCCAAAAGAATTCACGAGGGACGGGTAAAGGCGTTGAAGCTGAAAATGAAGCAACCGGAGTTAGGCGCGATGTAAGGGATTGTCAGCAAGAGGGGGTCGATTTGGGAAAGAGACTTCCAGCGGAGAGAAGCATCTACAAGTTGGGATACCTGTACCACGCCACTGGCAAACCAGGTGGAGAAGCATAAGTACGGTGAAGAGGGAGAACGGAGTGCAGAAGAGTAAAAGAGAGGTTCCGCAAGCAGATCATTAGTTGAGGTAGGTGGGAGACGGACGGGACATAAGGAATGCCAGAGGGAAAAACGGTGCGATAAGTATCGGGAAAGTGATCTGGAATGAGGGGGAACAGATCCATACGGAGGAAAGTAGCGAGAGTGAGAAACGGACTGCGAGGGAAAAGTAAAGTATCAACAATAGTAAGCGATGAAATCTGAGGATGAGAAAAAGAACGGAGAAAGGTCTGAAGATGAATAGCATTAGATTTTTGAAAAATATCTGGGAGGGCAAGACCTCCAAAGGACAGAGGAAGGACGAGAGTAGAACGATGAACCCAGTGAACTTCATTCCAGATGAAATAAGTAATCAAACGTTGAGCAGATTGGAGAAAAATGGGCGAGGGAAAATAAGCGAACCACGAATGTGTCAAAATGGGAAGAAGAAAGGAAGAAACCAGAAGTGCTCTTCTAAAAAAGGACAAAAAAGGTTTGAACCGGCAAAAAGGAGCAAAACGGCGATTGAGCTGCTGAACCAAAGGAATCCATGTGGCATCAGCAACAGCCACGGGATTTCCAACGTACACACCAAGAAGTTTAATGACCGAGGATGACCAACGGGCACCCCAAGGGCGATCACCGTGTGCCACCCACGATCCGGCCCACAGACCGACAGATTTAGACATATTAAGTTCGGAACCGGAAATTGAAGCATACTCACGATAAGCAGAAAGGACAACACCGAAAGAACTTTCAGTGCGAAGAAAGAGAGTGAGGTCATCAGCATATGCAGACAACACTATGCGGTGGTGACGAGTAGGAGCAATACTGCGAGGAATCACAGCAAACAAACGAGAACGCAGACAAATTAAGAGAGGTTCAAATGCAAGCGTAAAAAGTTGACCCGACAGGGGACAACCCTGCCGGATCCCGTTGTCAAAGGGGATGGTAGCTGTCATGAATGTGGAAGTGCGAATACGGAAAGAAGAGTGAGAGTAAAGTTTAATAAGAGCTTGACAGAAAAGAGTAGGAAAGCCAAAATGACGAAGAACAGCAAAGAGATAAGAGTGATTAATGGAGTCAAAAGCTTGTTTCTGATCAATATTAAAAATTGCGAGAGGTTCGGAAAGTTGGGAAGCAAGGAAATATAAGTTGCGAATGGTGGAAATGTTGGTAGTAATCGAACGGGAGGGAATAGTGTAAGTTTGATCGGGGTGGATTAAATGCTGCAAGATGGGATTGAGGCGAAAAGCGAGAATTTTAGCAAAGGTTTTGTAGTCAGTATTAAGAATAGAGATAGGACGCCAGTTAGAAAAAAGACCAAGGTTTCCGGTTTTGGGGATGAGACGGAGAAGAGCAAAAGTGAAATCAGAAGACTGAAAATTTGAAGAAGTAAAAACGGCATTAAAACAAGCAACCGGAAGCTGGAGGAGAGAAGAAAGAAACTTCTTATAAAATAAGAGCGGAAGACCGTCCGCGCCAGGGGAAGAACGGTCATTCAGACTGGAAATTGCAGAGCAGACTTCAGAAGGAGAGATAGGAGAAACAAGAGAATCAAAAAAACAATGTGGAACCTGAGGGAGGACATGAAGAAGAGGGGAGGTATCTTCAGGAGAAAGGAGTCGGTGTTGAAAACGATCCGAATAATGGGAAAAGTAAGTTCACAGATACGATAAGGGTCGGTAACTGTAGATCCGTCAGGTAGTGAAAGAAAGGAAATTGTGTTGCTTTTAACATGATACTCCTCAAGGGACTTCAAACTAGAAAAGGGGTCGTCGTGAAACCGCAAGTGAGTGAATTTCAAACGAGTAATGTCTGTTGAAGCAAAAGTAAACAGAATACGACGAAGTTGAGCTTGAAACACGGGAAAAGAAGGATAAGAAGGAGAAATAGTCTGCAATTTACGACGGAGAACATCAATATCTTGAAAGCGAGAAGTACGGGAAGAAAAGGAAAACTGACGTGCGAAAAAAATAATCGAAATTTTCGTGGAAAGCCACAGAGCCACTGGGTCGTCAGACGAAGAAAGTTGTTGCACAGAAGACGAGATCATAGAGCGAATTTCAGTACAGAAAACAGGATCAGTTAAAACTGAATCGTCGAGCGACCAGGCTGGGGAAAGGGGAACAGAGGAAGAATGCAAAAAAGTTTTAAAAGAACGGGGCGATGATCTGACGAAACGTAAGGATGATGAGTAATTTCAACTAGAGAGGAATGTAGAAAACTGGAAACATAGAATCTATCTAGGCGTGCTGCGACACAGCGTGAAGCAGCCGGGGGAACCAGGAAAATTCCTTGGACCGGGGATGGAGGGAACGGAATGCATCAATCAAATCAAAATTAACAACGAGTTGAGTGAGATTGGAAACAAGGTCGGAACGGCTTTCGGTTGAACCATCTCGGTCAAAACCGGGTTGCAAAGTGCAATTGAAATCGCCTGCAACAATGACTGTATCATTTGGATGGAGGGTCGAAAGGATAGAAGAAAGATGTTGGAGGAGAGTTTCTGCATCCGTAGCAGATTGCGGAATATGGATGTTGAAAACATGAATACGTTTAGAACAAAAAAAAAAGAAATATGTTGAAAAGAACCCAGCAGACTCTGTGACTCAACAAGATCAGAAAGGGAAGAATGAAAACGCACATGAAACGCTATAGCGGTACCAGACCTGAGATGGGTCCGGTAATTATGATAAAAATGTACTGCCAGCGTCTCCAGGGGGAACACCCGAGTTCGTCTCCTGGAGAAGAAGGATATTGGCCCCCAGGTAACGAACGTCCTCGTAAACCAAAGCATTCGCCGCAGAAGACGCAAGCCCTCTACAATTAAAGCTAAGTAGTGCTAACAAGGACATCACTGGTAGGTTGCATCCAGCCTTCCAATTCAGCCCTCAAAATCTTGAGTAAGTATCCCAGACGGCGAGCATATTGCTCAGTCCCGCCAGGCAAAGTAACATTAGTTATAAATGCATGGAACTGGTTTAGTTGTGCAATCATTTCAGGCAGCAAGTGAAGCTTACTCTTAATGCAAGGTAGTATGGTCAACTTCGCCTTACGCGGGCGAGTGGTCAATGCATACAGATCAGTTAAGGTAAGAGGGTGCAAAGGCACCGCAAGTTCTTCAAACATAGTAGAAATGTCAAGAAGTGTAGGAGAAGGAGAATCATCGTCAGAGTCAACCATTGCAGTGTCATCAGGATCAGAGGCAACCGTGTCCATAACATCATCATCCTGGAGACATGCGAATCGGTTCGAAACTAGTAATTCAGAATTTGGCTCCTGATGGCTAGGTGAACCCGAGGTAGAATGGGCTGGTTTCTTGGACCGAAGACGTTGAGACTAACGAGAAGAGCGAGTAGAAACACCAGGTGAGCTGTTTCTTGGACCGAAGAAGTTGAGACGAACGACAAGAGCGAGTAGAAACACCAGGTGAGCTGGGGCGTTTACGTTGTGATTTAGGTGCAGACACTTCCAGCGATGGAAAATCCTCATTGGAGGGCTCCAAACCATCCAGTACGACGACAGGAACCGGGAGGAAAGAATCGACTGCAGAAACAGCAGGCAAAATTGATGAAGGTAGAATGTGAGCAGGTGCCTCAGCGGCCTGCACAACATCCGCAGAGGCAGCGGCCACCGGAACTGTAGTAGCTAATGAAGAATCAGATCTAGCACCAGGAGTAGCATGAGGACAAGCAGAAGCGAGATGACCTTCCCCTTTACAGCGGAAGCACTGAACCCCTGCAAAAAGATTAAAAATGTACGTCCGGGTATCAGTGACTAATTCCAGAGTTGCAGGGCATTCCGCAATTGACTGAGAAGTTGGAAAAATAACCCGGTACTGGCGGCGCCCATCCTGCACATGTTTCAGGGAGGAATCACGGGATGTAGCTGGAAGAATCTTGGTCACTCCCACAACACGACCCATCGTGTTGAGGGCATCAATCAACAGAGAATCAGGAACAGCCGTTGGTACAGGAGAGAGGGTCACCGTAACTAGTAATTCAGAATTTGGCTCCTGATGGCTAGGTGAACCCGAGGTAGAATGGGCTGGTTTCTTGGACCGAAGACGTTGAGACGAACGACAAGAGCGAGTAGAAACACCAGGTGAGCTGGGGCGTTTACGTTGTGATTTAGGTGCAGACACTTCCAGCGGTGGAAAATCCTCATTGGAGGGCTCCAAACCATCCAGTACGACGGCAGGAACCGGGAGGAAAGAATCGACTGCAGAAACAGCAGGGAAAATTGATGAAGGTAGAATGTGAACAGGTGCCTCAGCGGCCTGCACAACATCCGCAGGGGCAGTGGCCACCGGAACTGTAGTAGCTAATGAAGAATCAGATCTAGCACCAGGAGTAGCATGAGGACAAGCAGAAGCGAGATGACCTTCCCCTTTACAGCGGAAGCACTGAACCCCTGCAAAAAGATTAAAAATGTACGTCCGGGTATCAGTGACTAATTCCAGAGTTGCAGGGCGTTCCGCAATTGACTGAGAAGTTGGAAAAATAACCCGGTACTGGCGGCGCCCATCCTGCACATGTTTCAGGGGGAATCATGGGCTGTAGCTGGAAGAATCTTGGTCACTCCCACAACACGACCCATCGTGTTGAGGGCATCAATCAACAGAGAATCAGGAACAGCCGTTGGTACAGGAGAGAGGGTCACCGTAACTGGTCTTTGGGCTGCAGCGACAGGTTGTAGATGAAAGGACCCAATATCAACCCCATGAAATATAATTAAATCTACTGCTTGCTGGTGGGTGAAGTGAACAACCACCCCTCCACCCAAGCGAATAATGGACACAATGCTTTCGGCTGGAACGACCTTCGACACAGCATGCAGATACTGGGGAAGGGGGTGTCACGCAAAGCAGGAATGAAAACACTTAATAATAAGGCAGACGACAACTGCTTACCTTGCGGCGAATCACTTGGAAGAATAATTTTCAACGCCGAAGCTACACGTTTGAAATGTGGTGCAGAATCACTAGAAATATATGAGGTACTTCCCACAGCTTGTGAGAACGACGTTGAAGTAGAACTAGCGGAACCAGGAATATTAGACGCAGCCGGCACACGGGTGGCCAGAAGCACAGTTTCTGGAAGTCCAGCAGCACTAGTCGACGCAACATTCCCCGAAGAAGGCACAGAACTAAGAAGCGAAGACATATCAGCAATCGACGAAGCAGCTGTAGACGACGCTGACTTATTCACAGTCGTAGTGGACATTCTCGACCACTGGCCCACCAAAACTCATGCGTCGTAACTGACGACACACGAAAATGAAAAAAAAATGAGCACCCACTCGGCACTCAGCCTCACTGCTCGTGAAGCGAGGGTACGAAACACTGCAACCAAAACACAAAACGACGAAATACCACTAAAAGAACAAGTAAACAAACGAACGTTGACTTCTACGCAGGAGCCGAAAAAAATGCGACTTGTCTGTTCAACGACCACTGCGCCACCGAGGCGACAATGTTAGAGTTGGTAAATTACTTTTCTTGCCTTTCTTGCTTATCGATTCCTGGACTGAATCTAGTAGTATAATTGTTGCGTTAACGCTTAATGACATTTCAAATTAAGATAATATAAAACGTTCAGATTACAGCAAAATACTCGTATTACAGCGTGCTATAAAAAATTTCTAACCCGTCATATAGACGCAAAGATCTTATGCTTAGAGACAGATGAGCGGACAGTTCTTTTTCTCAGTTTTTTTTTAATCGTTTGGTTATAAAATTAATTGAGCATAATGTAGTGTTATTAAAATTACAAAACTCTTCCCGAAATCAAAATCTGGCAATTCGACTTTTCCTTAAATAATCGTTTGGCATAATGTTCAGCGAACTTATGTCAGAAGACTATTTAATTAACGCAAAGTAATATTTGTTCGACTATGAAAATCATACGAAGACAAAAGAATAATTCTAATATGTTTACTTGTTTTTTCTTCTAACAGAGATTTGAATATTACTTAATACGTATTTACTTTCTGCTTCATCTGTGTCATTTAATTACACCGTGTTTTGTTTCTTTATCCTTGCGGCATACATGAAATAAATGGTCTGTACACAGAGTCAACGTTGTTAAATTAATAAAGCTTATTTGTAACCAACATTAGTAGTATCAGAAGACGTCGAAGTACAGCAAGCTGCCCCGGTGGCGCAGTGGTCTAAGCGATGACCTCTGATCATTCGTCCGGACGGGGTCCGGGTTCGAATCCCGGTGAGGCATGGATGTTGTGTTTGTCTTACGGCACTGGCTCTCTCCCTTCCCTGGAACCAGTGGCCCTAAATTAGGGACAGGCGACTGCTTACAGCCCATTGAGTTGCTCACGGTGGTCGTTAAACCTCCAATCAAAAAAAAAAAAAAGTCCAACAACCTGTAAAGTTTTCCTGCGGCACTTATTAAGGCATCTAACGACAGTGCTGTCCTCTTTAATTTATAGAAACTTTTTCTCCTTACTTTGTTTCTGAGAAAAAGAGGAAATTGCTGTTAACGTAGATGCAGGAATCAAGTACTTTCGAAAAATTGTTTTGTAAAAACACAGTTCGCAAGAACTAAAATCTTAAAATAGTATAGCTATACTAGTAATCCGAATTTATTGACTCATTATAAAAACCAAAGTTTCCAAGCTTTCGCACATCAACCAGATGGCTTTTTCAGAAGGTAGACAGAAAACTGCAAACTGACCGCCCCGGTGGCGTAGTGGTCTGAACGATGGCCTCTGGTCATTCGTCCGAAAGAGGTCTGGGGTGCGAATCCCGGTGAGGCATGGCTGGCTATTTCTCTTCCTTGGAGCCGGTGACCCTAAATTATGAACGGGCGACTGCTTATAGCTCATTGAGTTGCTCACGGTGATCGTTAAACCTCCAATAAAAAAACTGCAACCTGAATAATAGAGCACTTAAACAATTTGATCGCAGTGACTTGACTAGACAATAAATGAATAGATGCGAATGTAATTATTTATTCACAGAAACGAAGCGCCTAGTTGGTTGGCCACTCGGGACCGTGGGAGAAAACGCAGCATTATTTGAAAACTGCTTCCAAACTGGTGGTGATTCTATAGAAACGCTATCATGCAAGCCTCGCTTTTGGTAATGATCTCTAAGGTTTCGTGAATAGCACTAGACTTAGGAGTGGGATAGTGAACTAATTTCTTTATAACATCCCCAGAGCATCAGCGGACTTAAACTTGATTCTCTGGATACGGCAGTGGTTACTTTTACGTCCCTTGTATATCTTTTATGTTCGTTGATTCTAATTCTAAACGAATGTTTCGTCCTTCCGATGTTGTATCGCCATCTGGTTGATATGCGAAAGCTTGGAATCTTTGATTTCTGTATTTCTTTTACTCCAATAAATTCGGATTACCAGTATAGATATACTATTTAAAGTAAAGTTTGTGTACATTTCCCTGTTATTAATTACAACTAAAATTATGTTGGATAATATCAAGACCAGAAGAAATGAACTGATTTCGGGTGTGCTCGACGAATTTCCGAAACCTTTAAGGAACTGCTTTCCGGTTCTCAGGACCTTTTGGTCAGAAATTTCGAATACTCTTAAGTTTCCATTGATTTACAACGGTGAAAACAGCTCAGAAAGGTAGGGTTTTTCTTTTATGGAACTCGTGATATCATTTAACCATGGGTGCCGTCTGAGAAGCAACTTGTGGTTGATGAAATTATAGGAAAATCAGGACATCAGGACAGACCCATCACATTACTGGTTAGCTTAGGGTGCTGTCTTTGGATCATTCGTTCGAGTCCCGGCTGAGGCATCCCAAATTAGGAATGGGCGACAAGTCCAGTGAGTTACCTAGTATAGTCGTTACCCCACCCCTTCCCTCCCTAAATGACCCTTCACACTGATTCTCTTATCTGCCGGAACCCAGCTTGATTGCACACCCTCTTATTAGAACCCAGCTTCACCCATACACCCTCTTATTCTACCAACCTCGTTCTCGAGCTTGGCAGAATAAGAGGGTGTATTTGCGACTGTGATGCTGAAATGAAAGCATTTATTGATCATGTTGGTGTGAGCATGAACTGCTCAATTTTAATCGTACTATTTCTAAGAGCTCCAGTCCGCATTACACAGGTCAAATATAAATAGGGGGTCCTAAAAGTTAACATAGTTATAGTACACCGGCGTGCAATAACTAGGCGACAAGCCCGTCCAAACAAGGAATCCAAAGGATACAGAGGCACTTTATTGAAAAGGTAGCCTCGAGCACAACTGGACAGAAAACAGAAACGTCCATGTGACAGGCGGCTGCCAAGAAAAATCCAGTCGTTAGTAGAGAGGATATGATCACCCCTGACTGCGTTGCAGCATTTACAACGTCTGTCCATGCTGAGAACGAGGTTGTCAAGGAGCTGTTGAGGCATTGCTGCCCATTCCTCTTGTAGCGCCAATCGTATCTGCGGAATCGTTGCTGGCGGCTGGTGACGTGCTGCCAAGCGTCTCTCGAGAAGGTCCCACACCTGTTCGATTGGATTTAGGTCCGGGGACCTTGCGGGCTAATCCATGCGTTGAATATCTTCACTCTCCAACAGCTCTGCGACAGCCACTGTACGATGATGTGTAGCGTTGTCGTCCATGAAGAGGAACTCAGGACCCACAGCACCGCTAAACAGACGCACGTGAGGCAGGAGAACCTCGGTACAATAGCGGACACCAGTGACTCAACCACCTTGGAAGATGTGGAGGTCAGTTCGGCTCCCAAGCATGATACCGCCCCAAACGAGAACACCTCCACCTCCAAACCGGTCCCTTTGATGATGTTGGAGGTGTGATTGCGTGTTCCCTGCTCTCTGCAGATGTGTATAGGTCCAGAATCGCTCGTCAGACTAAATCGGCTCTCATCCGTAAAGAGAACTCGACCCTATTGCTGATGTGTCCAGTTCTTGCGTTCCTGGCACCACAGAAACCGCCGTCACCGATGAGCAGGCGTTAATGGCACACACCGTACTGGTCGTCATGCAAATAGACCACCTTTGTGCAGCCTCCTAGCTACGGTAAAACGCGATAACGGACGTCCAGTTCCCTGTTGAATGTGCCTTGCGATTTCTCCCGGTGTCGGCCATCTGTCTCTTCTTGCCTGTAGGACAATATACTGGTCGTCCGCAGCCGTGGTTGCTCGTGGACGACTGTTGCTAAACTCTCGGGCAGCTGTTCCTGACGTTTGAAATGCTCTCCAACCTCGTGAAACGACGCTGTGAGCGATCCTGAACACCTCGGCCACACTAGTCACACTTCGACCTTCTTTCAATTTCTTCCCAATGACGCGGCCTCGGGTAAAGTCATCCAGATGTCGTCTACTGGATTGCCTGTTGGCCATATCACACGGTGGCAGCAACTCGACGTCGTTCAAACCGATGTATACCGTGCAATAGCTTTCACCGAATTGCTGAGCGTACAGCGCCCGTGTGCTTTATACCCTTCCGACACTCCCTCCCCCCTACGTCATGCTGCATAGATGCTCATGCCCTACCGTACCGGACCCTAGTCTATCTCCTGAGTGGTCTTTCGGTCCGTTCTGCCTGCTCGTTCCGTTGTTATGCTAATTTTTCCTCTTCGTCCTTAATTTTTGCACACCAGTGTACATTTTATTGCGGGTGGTGATTTCGAAACCATATCTTCCTACTCCGGATCTGGCTGTTCTCCCAACTGAACTAGGCCGGCAACCCTTATCGCTGCAATTTTTCAAATATATCTCATACGTCACCGCAGTAGTACGTCATCTGCGTCATGTTACGTAGTGTAATGCTTCATTTTACCAGAACGACGGAGCATAAAAGTCCTGTTCAAATCAACATCTCTAGGCATTTGCGCTGCGATGCATTCAATGCATTTACCCTCAACTTTGGCGATCTTTCACAAACTATCATAATTATTTTAACATTGGTTTAAATTCATTTTACTGAAGGCGTGACACTTTGAGAGAAATCGTTATAAACTGGTTCTGTCTTGCGAATTTTCTTCATAAAGTTTAAAATTATGTGTACAACACATTACATGTGTACATTAGTCATCTTAACGTTCTTTCTAGAAGTAATGATTGTTGGGTCTAATGAGGAAGTTTCATAACTAGTTTCTGCAATTTGTCGAGGATCATGCCCTGCTTTGAAACTTCTGTTAAAGAGCAACGACTGCAATGTTCAGGGCACACATCGTATCTTCAGAGAGGTTGGCAGAAAGAAATAGAAAAAGACACTGAGACAGATCGAAAAGAACAGAAACAATTAAAATAGAAAGGGAGAAGTAAAAAATAAAAAGAATCGAGATAAACTAAGGAAAAGCTGCAAAAGAGAAATAATGGAATTGGATTGTTCAATGACAGTGTGACGTACCTACCGCAGATGTGAAGCATACAAGAAGTGGGCAAAGTTGCAATGACAAACTTCGTCGGTGTAGTTTAATCGGGAAATCATTCTGCTCCGGAGTAGAAGGATACAGGTTCTATCACCGCCTTCGGCAAATCAATTTTACTCTTAATTGGCGTCCAACGTAAAAAGAATTTCCTGGCAGATGGATTCTTCGAAAAATATCGGATGTTCTTTCACCACATCGCCCGGTATTAATGAAAAATTCTTTATTCTACATTGAGCTCTTCAAGCGTGGTTTGCCGGCTGACCCGGAAACCTACGTTTCCGTTCCAGCCCTTTCTCAAGGGGAGGATAAATTTGACGCACCTACCGCAAAGGTGACTCACGTGTCAAGACGACAAAGTTGCAGCGACAAACTGCGTCTGTGTACTTAATTGGAAAAGCATTCGCGGCTCGGAGCCAAAGGATTCGAGTTACGCCACCGGCAAATGGTTGTTACGCTATAACAGCATTAAGAAAACTTCTTTCTCCAGTCGCAAAAACGAAACAAAAAAGTGCGTAGCAATGATGCTGATAATTTCCTTATATTGAAAATATGGGTAGTAAGCCAAGGATAAACCAGCTTTTGTATGAAGGTAATCCAGATGCAGTACTTTGTAATCAACAAAAAAAGCTCAAATTCAGGGAGTATCAAATTCCCTATGACAATGCTCTTGCTCTCTCATCCACCTTGTGCAATCATCTTTGGCTATCAATGCGTTCTTTTACTGCAGCAGACCTTTTGATCTCTCTACACGCTTCCTGTGTCTCTTTTCGCAGAAAAGTTAAGAAACCTACAAAATACACTGGTGCGCAGAAATTAAGGACGAAGAGGAGAAATTAACATAACAGCGGAACGAGCAGTCAGAACGGACCGAAAGACCATCTCAGGAGATAGACTAGGATCCGGGGAGGAGTGTTGGATGACGTAGGGGAGGAGTGTTGGAAAGGTATAAAGCACACGGGCGGTGTACGCTCAGCAATTCGGTGAAAGCTATTGCACGGTGTACATCGGTTTGAAAGACGTCGAGTTGCTGCCACCGTGTGATATGGTCAATAGGCAATCCAGTAGACCGCATCTGGACGACTTTACCCGAGGTCGCGTCATTAGGAAGTTAGAAGAAGGTCGAAGTGTGACTAGTGTGGCCGAGGAAATCGGAATCGCTCACAGTATCGTTTCACGAACTTGGAGAACATTTCAAACGACAGGAACAGCTGTCCGAGAGTTTAGCAGTGGTCGTCCACGAGCAACCACGGCGGCGGATGACTGGTATATTGTCCTACAGGAGAGAAGAGACAGACGGCAGACAGCGGGATGAATCGCAAAGCACATGCAACAGACAACTGGACTTCCGTTATCGCGTTTTACCGTGGCTAGGAGGCCGCACAAAGGTGGTCTACTTGCACGACGAGCAGTACGGTGTTTGCCATTAAAGCTTGCTCATCGGAGACGGCGGTTTCTGTGGTGCCAGGAACGCAAGAACTGGACACATCAACAATGGGGTCGAGTTCTCTTTACGGATGAGAGCCGATTTAGTCTGACCAGCGATTCTGGACGTATACACATGTGGAGAGAGCAGGGAACACGCAATCACACCTCCAACATCATCGAAAAGGATCGGTTTGGAGGTGGAGGATTTCTCGTTTGGAGCGGTATTATGCTTGGGAGCCGAACTGACCTCCACATCTTCCAAAGAGGTTCAGCTACTGGTGTCCGCTGTTGTACCGAGGTTCGCCTGCCCCACGTGCGTCTGTTTAGAGGTGCTGTGGGTCCTGTGTTCCTCTTCATGGACGACAACGCTACACCTCATCGTACAGTGGCTGTCGCAGAGCGTTTGGAGAGTGAAGACATTCAACGCATGGATTAGCCCGCAAGGTCCCCGGACCTAAATCCAATCGAACACGTGTTAGATCTTCTCGCGAGACGCTTGGCAGCATGTCACCAGCAGCCAGCAACGATTCCGCAGCTGCGATTGGCGCTACAAGAGGAATGGACCGCGATGCCTCAACAGCTCCTTGACAACCTTGTCATCAGCATGGACAGACGTTGTAAATCCTGCAACGCAGTCAGTGGTAATCATACCCCCTACTAAAAACTGGATTTTTCTTGGTAGCCGCCTGTCACATGGACGTTTCTGTCTTCTGTCCAGTTGTGCTCGAAGCTACCTTTTCAATAAAGTGCATTTGTATCCTTTGGATTCCTTGTTTGGACGGTTTTGCTCCCTTGTCCCATATTCCTACATTTTGGGGATCTTATGGTATGATTTGAGTTGATGTGAAGCAATTCTGCACGACGTTACATTCGAAAAACCGTCTTGTCCTTAATTTTTGCACGCCAGTGTATGTTTAATAGGAAACAAATTAGCGAAACGCAACTGCCGCGTTATTCTTGAAAATTCAAGGAATTATTTCGGAAGGTGTTCCCTTTAGCTTTTTTTTTTTTTTTTTTTTTTTCGTGATTTAACGTCCACCATGAGCAACTCAAAGGGATATAGAGCCTTTACACCGATGTCATTTTTGACGTCACGGTTACTTCCGGGTAGTTAAGAGAAAGTTCGGCTGCTAAGGTACCCATAGGATTAACATGGGGAAGCGATTTCTGGACCCTCTGTCACTCGATTGTTTGAAGTCTTGGAAATGGTTAAAAGTTGTGTGGCGTATGGGTGCTTCGCAAAGTACGAGTAAGGTAGTGGAATTTCCTATCATTGCTTTCCAACGGCAGAAAAACGCCTGATTATGTGGAAAATAGCCGTAGATCGGAAGGCACGGTCGTCCATGCGGTACCACAGGATATGCAGTAAACACTTCATTTCAGGTATCGTAAATCTGCATATTTTACTACGTTAATAGTCGAATTTATATCGGTACAATTTCTTGCTCACTCTTATGTATTATCTTCTAAAGTTTTAACGTAAATCCTTGTTATTCTGTTTAAAATGCTCTGAATGCGTGAGGGATTAACTTTGCTGTCGAATCGGAAATTGCTAAGCTTTTGTGCACTTTCAAGATTTTGTACTGTTACTGATTTCTGAAGACTGAAACAAATGCCTTTTTTTCCGAACCGAAATTTAAGGTTATACGTTCACATAGAATTAGAGGGTGCTGTCACACATGATTGTGTCGTCGGTTTTCCTGGATTTGTTTTCTTTTTTTTTTCTTTACTTTTTTTTTTTTTTTTTGAAAAATAGTCCGTTTTCCGGAATATGATATGTGACGTACCTGCCAGCAGGACGCACACGACATAAAGGCAGATAGGAATCAGAACAAATGTCTGCGTAGCTCAGTTGGTAGAGCGACTTGTTCCGGAATAAGCGGCCTCGGGCTCGAATCCCGGCGTAGACCAGAAATGACGGAGAAATTTACTTCGTTATAATGGCGCCCGAACTATCCGGATGACCTGACCGTTCAAAATCTCGCATTGGTGTGATGTTATTTCCACACCGCGAGACAGGAAAAATCAGAGAATTCCTTCTCCAGCGCTTCGAAAAATAAAATGTGTGATGTTGCGTTCCACACAGCAGATTGACTGGGAGTTCTCAAGTGCACGTTCTCCAGTGGATGGCTACCTGCAACGATTCATGGTCACGGCTGACCCGTGGGCCATGCCCCCGGCCCTCTTTCGGGGGGGAGATGTGACGTACCTGCCAGCAGGACGCACACGACATAAAGGCAGATAGGAATCAGAACAAATGTCTGCGTAGCTCCGTTGGTAGAGCGACTTGTTCCGGAATAAGCGGCCTCGGGTTCGAATCCCGGCGTAGACCAAAAATGACGGAGAAATTTACTTCGTTATAGATAAGTCGGTACTTTCTTTTTTTTTAATTGCAATACACACTGGAACCAGTCAGAAATGTAACAACCTACCTTAGACCGCATAAGAAATTTTTCGTTTTCAGTCTTCAGAATTAATACATTTCTTACCCACCCATTGGTAATATATGCATCAAGGCTTTTATAAGCTTTTAGAGCTTTTCCGGTATAACACGAAACACTGCCTAGTAAATACGTAGTTATAAATGTCGTGATCGGTTTTTTTTTTTTTTTTTTTTTTTTATTGGAGGTTTAACGACCACCGTGAGCAACTCAATGGGCTATAAGCAGTCGCCCGTCCCTAATTTAGGGTCACTGGTTCCAGGGAAGGGAGAGAACCAGTGCCGTAAGACAAACACAACATCCATGCCTCACCGGGATTCGAACCCGGACCCCATTCGGACGAATGATCAGAGGCCATCGCTTAGACCACTGCGCCACCGGGGCGGCCGTGATCGTTCAGATCAGGGAGGTCCGTAGTAACACAAACTTCCAGATGATAAAAACATCTTTCAGGTATGTCATATGGATCTTCTATGCCATTATTTCTAAGCTTTTCTTCGTAACATTGCTTTTCCACCACATGAAGATGGCAAACTTTGTCAGAAAGAACAGTTTTTTTTATGAAAAGCATGGAGAGAGACCAGCTCGGGTACTTTCTAAACACCCGGAAGTCTAGCAGACAGTTTTATGACGTCTCGTGCATAGGCTCTATAAGCAGAGCCTCGTCTCTAATTTTGGATCCCCAGCTCCAGGTGAGGGACAGGGCCATCGCAATGAGACAGGCGCATCACCCAGGCTTAATCCGGAAACTTGAACCCAGGCACATCGCGGATGAATGAACAGATGCCAGCACCTCAGACATGTTGACTACTAGAGCGTCTTCCTTTATGTTCAGTAGTAGTGGTGTAAGTACTAGTGACTTGTTCTTTAAGTACTAGTGACTTGTTCTTAACCCAGTGCTACTTATTGCATATAATGAAAAAGGCGAACCGGGCTGAAGCTGCAGGGTAAGGAGAGTACACTTGTTTAAAAATAGTGAGGGAGTACCGTGGTAATCTTTGTAGATGATTTATGCTATGCACCTTTGGCATGTCAAGATCTTTGTGGATGGGAAATAAAACGACTGATTCCGGAGTATAAATTTATTTACACAACACGCTGCATTTATTCGCGTCACTCAGGACCACACCGAGCCACAGTCCGGTACATACTAAGTGGAATTAAATCATAACAACGAACAATAAGGTTTACTAATTCCTGACACTGAGTGATTCTTAGGTAGGTGTATTAATGAATGTTATTGTGTAACGTATATTCTATTTTAACTTTCCTTTTGAGTTTATTTTTCTCTGTAAATTTGAGTTTGTTCTCTCAGACATTTTCAAACCTTAACGTTATGTCTTTACCCTCAAACGAGAATGATGTTGGCAACACCATGATGTCGTAACAAGACTGACGTATGTTTGGCCTAGAACGATAGATAAAAAAGGCAAGACAACGGTTGATTGAAGGGGTGGGCCGCGGGTAGCCTAGTGGTCAACGTTCGTGACTGCCACAGAGAAGACCTCAGGTTCGATCCCAGACAGGTACGAACGCTCGATCCACTAAATATCCACCGTTCGTCGGATGGGCACGTTAAGCCGTCGGATCCCGGTAGTAAATAAGGGCGTCTTCTACCTTGCTTCCGTGTGACTTTCCTATCGGGCACTCTAGCCCAAATCTCCAATAGCTTCCTATTTCTAAGGGTTGTTTAAGACCTGGGGTCACACACTCCCTTCCTAAAATCCTCTACATATGATCTGTTCTGTTTAAAGGGGATTGATTGATGTTATGGATGAGAGACGTGCTGTCATATTATGATTTGATATTGATTGACGTGCTGTTATATTATGATTTGATATTGATTGACGTGCTGTTATATTATGATTTGATATTGATTGACGTGCTATTATGCTGTTGTTTGGATGTTAAATCACTGATATTGTATCGATTAAGCGAGTAAACCCATGCAAGCGAATAAAAGTATTTGTGAGTACCACTCTTGACCTCTTACTTGTAACGAGTGTGGGTACTTTCTAATATTACAAAACGTAATTACTACCGTAAGGACTAAGTTACAAAGGAAGGGAAATTACGTTATAATTGTCTTAAAACCAATGAAAGAAGATATGTGAGTCCTAAAGCAAATATTTGTAAAACGAGATATGTCTGCTGAAAAGTATTTAGACGGATTTTTTAAACAACAATATTTAATATTATTATTATTAATAGCATATACCCCGTGCTAGGACGGTTGTTTTTAAGCTTTAAATAAATATTAATATACAAAAGATGTTTCCCGTCCAAAGACGATGAAATTTTTAATTCAAGCAGACTGAACACAAATCACAAATAGACGCCGACTCTTTTGTAAGGAAATATAGTAAACATGTATATAGCAAGAACTCATTCATGTTAGAACTGATAATTATATGCTATTTATTTTCGTTTTTCAAAAGACCTCGCGATAAATAAACATTCTATGTCAAATATTTGTTGTTTAACAATTTTCCTTTTAGTCTAGTTGGTTTCGTGTAAACTTACCTTAGTAACTTTTGCTTTGATTTTTCGCGTTAAATTACTTTTTCTCCGGCACATATGTTATTCCGTTTACGGCTTGTTTTGGACTGTCCTTTTGGTAGGTCCGTTTGAAACTTCATACCGAAGCCTTTTCTACAAAATAATGTGACATCTGGCATTACAAATCGGAACTATCTAAATTGTCGAAAATCTGCTGTTGGGGTGACATCTGTTTTTAGATGCAATTTTGCTCACTTCGACATCGCAAAATTTCAGTTTTTATTGTAGGTCACAGCGTTTAGATAGATCGATATTTTGCAAAATGTTTAATATAAGCAGCACTAAACTCGGAAAGTTAGTTAAATTAAAAAGTAAAAAATAATTAAAGCGTGCAAATTAATATTCAAATTGTGCTAAATTAAATTAATATATAAACGCAACTTGCTGTGACATCAAGAATTCAATTCGAATTTTGTAGATCGGATATATAGTAATCGAGTCATTGATAATCCGGTGTTTTTAAATTAGCACGTGATCACCTTGACATCTCAATGTGATCGCGTGCAAACTCAACTTGCTGTGATATTAAGAATTAAATTCAAATTTTGCAGATCGGAGAAATAGAACTCGAGTCATTAAGGTGGTTCCACCAAGAATCTCTTGGTTTCCAATATTAAAACTGCTTTACATATTTTCTTCACAGTTGATGTATTTCCAAGGATGAAAATTTGCACATTGATAAAACTAACTTTAAATTATAGCATGGGATACTTAATACGTGCTAAAACATAACCATAATTATATTGAAAATCAATCATTTTTCTTTGAGTAATGTTCAGACCTTTTATAGATGGCGCGACCTGTGCATTGATGACGTCAGTAGACAAACAAATGTTGGATTGCTTAATTATGGTTATGTTTTAGCAAGTATTAAGTATCCCATGCTATAACTTAAAGTTAGTTTTATCTATATGCAAATTTTCATCCTTGGGAATGCATTAATTGCGAAGAAAATATGTAAAGAAGTTTTACAATTGGAAACATAAGGCAGAGATTTTAGGTGGAACCACTTTCATAATCCAATGTTTTTAAATTAGCACGCGATCATCTTGACATCTGAAAGTTATCTCGTGCTATTATGTAGCAGGCAATCATTTTGATATCACGCACGAATTGATCGATAAGTGATGACGCAACAATGAAGACGTTCGTGTGACGTCAAGCGTTCCAGAGAGACGGATCTGGGTGTTTACATTATTAATTATATTCAGATTTAGACGAACGTAGGAGACGACACCTGACACAGATGAAATGTGATGTAGTTACGAAAGTCCATCTGCGCATGCTCAAGCTAAAATTTGACCTCAAGAAAAACTGAATCGCAAGTGTGTTAGTGAGGGGGATTGGTAACTTTTGGTCTAGGATATCTACAGGTTACACTCTATCGTGCACTCATCACTTATCATTCTAGGTTATACTCAGCATTTTAAAGCTCAAAGGGGTAGCGGGTCAAGCAAGCCAAATTTCGCTGCAACGCACCGTTTTCGAGAAATTTGAGAAAATCCACCTACGTGGCTCACCGGCTACAGCATCAAAACGCATTTTTGTAATGGCTTTCATCACATTTAGCATCAGGTTTTTGTAATTTACGCAGATTGCAATGAGATATTGTTACGTTTTTGTAAAATGGGATGAAATAATGTTCGGCGATAGTTCAGTAAAATATGTTGTTGAGAAACAATGAAATTAACTATTGTTGTGTCACCTCATGGGATGGCATGCGGCAGGGTTTGATTTCAACAATGGTTTTGATTATTTCCGTTACCCATTTTAGTGGAATCGAATTTTTTTACTTGGGAATTTCTTTACTACGTCCGGAAAGATGCATAGCATTAAAAAGATGAGCCTATATCCCTTGACCAACAGCTCAACGCGCCCTGTAGTCCGCAACGGGACTTGGAGGAAGAGGGGCACGAACCCGGTTTGCTTGACCGCCCGGGCAAACCACAAGGCTTGCATCTAGGATTTGTCATATTGAGGCAGTCCGGTTCAAAACTAACTAACCTATCATCTTTGCAAGCAAAGTATCCTAGATTTTACAGCCTCAACTTCAACATTATTTCCAACACTTTAGCGTCAATTGACTAAACATTTGCTCAGAAGAGAGTTCGCGTAATTTTCCTTTAAGAAACACTTTTTTCGTCATAGCAACGGAATCTTTTGCTATTTTTGCTTCTGTTGGGTTGCAGCTACTTCAATTCGGTACTTTCTCGTCGCTAAAATTCCATCACCGGAGAATTTGCAAGATAACAATTCCGTTAAGTGACTTTCAAAACTGTTGAGTTACCGTATAAATCAATAAAATCGTTACAGGTGTTTCTGATTCCCGCATGATTTGAGGAAATGAAAACAAGGTAAAAACTGGAAATCAGTTAATCATCATGTTTGTCACGCTGCGAATTTCACTATCGTCTCCAAGGGCTTTTGAATAAAGGATTCTTCAGATTTTTGTGCGGAACGTTTTACCTCAGGCGTCTTGTTATATTTTACTTTACACAAAACTTCAACGGTTTAGGTTTTGTTTCTTATAATTGTTGTCTTCTAAACGCTTATTATCAATACTCTTTTCCGAAATGCTCAGTAAACGCTGTTAAAGCACCTGGTCTAAAGGGGAAGGGGGAGGGAGAATCTTGTATCAAAAATAATTTGGGCCACTACAGACTTTCACCTTCTCAAGAAATTATTTCTTATTCTTTCTAGTCTAGATAAGTAAAAATATCATCTAACTATGCTTTCTAATTTTTTAACTTCTCTCGATTCTAATTTGAACAGATGTTTCTATTTTATTTGACCGATTCATACAAAAATTAAAAAACAATGCATTTCTTTAAGAAAATAACACTAAAAGAGCTTGCACGCGTCTAAATAACTTAGAAGAAAAATAATTTAAGGAATAGAATATTTTCTCAAAATGAAGTTGTAGTCATCAGATTACCTCGCGGGTCGTCTAGTTATTTCATTAATGAGCAGCATTAATGAAATAACTAGACGAAACCCGTCGGAATCGCCGGTAAGGTTTGTTTTTTTGTTTGTTTTTTCGAAAAGAATAAACTCATGTGAAACCTTTATTTATATCTTTACATAATGGGAAACGTCTTACCTACGTGAATAAACTGGATCGAATGAATGTTAAATTGTATATATACATCACACAGTCCAATGGCGTAACGCAATCTGGTCTTCGAGTGTTCGCTGTTCCGATAAGAACTTTCAAACAAATTCCTGCTAGCGTTGTTTTGCACAACGGTTCGCTGAGAAGAGAGACTTCTGACTTCGAACTATCTGAGTCCCTCCATACTTTCGCCTTCAACAGCGCGTGAATCAACCACAGGCGATCAGATGTCAACCGCACGTTCTCCCATTGACTTTACATGGGAACTTTGTCACCCTACAACGCCCTAACCGTGGCCCCAATCTCCTTTTTCTCTTCGACTGGCACATCTGCATGGTAAAACCTATATTTTGATACCTCAACCATATGTTTACGTTCAGTCGTTCTCTCACAACTGGTCTTACAGTTAAAAACTTATAGAATTAATATATATATTGCTACATACCATCGGGGAAAAAAATTGGGTGGATGTGAGAGCTGTGGAGTTTAAAAATCGAAGAACATTTTCCGTATTATTAGCATCATTAAAAGCAGGGAATATGTACCATTATTCGTTATGTCAACTAATAAATAAGCACAAGGTTTGAAGATACACTACTATACACTGTCAAAAATTTAGTGGTAGGCTGCACCAAAAAGTGGTACTACACCAACTGCACCACTTTATGAAAAAAGATACACCACTGCATGGTGGAAACAAAATCCAACAACAGGGTGTAACTTTGCACCACGATATGACACAAGATTGCACCACATGAATGTGTAAGGTTGCACAGTGTTGCTAGGTTTTGTTTGCACCACTCACTGGTGTATCTTTTCTCAGAAAGTGGTGCAGCTGGGTAGCACCACTTTTTGGTGCAACCTACCACAAAATTTTAACAGTGTCTTATCAAAAATATTCGGACAACAGAATGTTTTGGGACAAATGGCTTTATTATCGCAATTAGCAGTTACTCTGTCTACGTTTTACTTGTATGACAGCGGCAACACGTCGAGGCATACTATCAAACAATCTCCAGTAGGTCTCAACAGAAATGGCTCACCATTCGTCCTGCAAAGCTGCTGCCAGAGTGGAGAACGAAGACGGTCGTTGTGGTCGATTGCGTATCCGTCGCTCCAGTTCATCCTGGAGTTGTTCTATTGAAGATCAGAACTCTGAGCACGCCAGTCTAACAATTCTACTTCATTGTCAAGAAGCCACCGCTGCACACGCCATGCTGTGTAGAAGAGAGCTCGATCGTGTTAGAAGAGACAACGGCCATTTCCATTATATTGCCACATTGTTGGTGGAGTAGAAGTATCCAGAACGTCGAAGTGCACTTCAGAGTTCATGGTTTGTGTTATAGTAACCAACGGGCAGAGTCCCATTTACGAAAATCAACTCCATACCATCATGGAACCCCCGCCGAATTTAACAGTTGGAAGAATGGAAGAACACAGTCCGATGAAAATCGTTCGCTGGGCTGTCACCAAATCCAAACATATCCACCAGGCTGGAGGAGTGAAAAGCGTGACTCATTACTCTACAAAGAACCGCTTTTCAGTAGCTCACAGTCCAGGAACGGCTTGAGACACACACCACTCTAAACGGCACTTCCATTCACGGTAGTAATGTGTAGCTTGTGTGTCGCTGCTGTACCATAAAAATACACACTGTGCAATTCTCTGCGGATAGTTATGGTTCTAACCGAGCCACTTCAGCAGCGCTGAAAACGGCAGAGGAAGAACGAGTTTGTTACCATTTCTTACCATGGCTCTTCTACCACGTTCTGTCAATTTGTGTAGCCTTCCTGAACTTTTTGTGCTCTAGTAGCACCGTTCTGCTTCCATCTCTTCCCATCCCTTACAGTCGATTTTGTTACGTTTATTTTAGCTGCAGTGCTTCGTATGGAAACGTTACTCAAATGACCGTTCACGCTGGAACTCGGAAAGTTCACGTCCACGCGGTATATCCGCTTCAAAGTTACTAATAACACGACAGAGTATCTCAGCTTTACATATGTACCTCCCCACTCACAGCGCACCTTTTTGCGCAACCGTTCTTTGCAGTTATGCAAATATTTGATAGTGTTCAAATACTTCTGATAGTATAGTGTACGTATTAAAATTCGGTTTGATAGGTGTGAAAGGAAACGTAGAGATAACTGCCAACCTTTCGATTGCTCACTGGTGGCTTTTCCAAGGCACTAACAACGTACGGGCTATAACTGATAAATTCAAATTTCTGAACGCCAACGTTTATTGTCTTGAAAGTCATAGCACCCGGAAGTGTCGTGTGTTTCTTCTTTAGAGTAAACCGATTGAATTCAGAGTATAGTGAATAACACGATGGTCGTCATTTTTAAATGGGCTGCTGTTCAAAAGCTGTCTTTTACTCCTTGTCTATAATTTCTCGATTTAAAAAAACTAGAGTTAATAATACTCATCGAAAACATTGCCCAAGTGGGAAAACCTGGGAATTTTAAGGTGGTACGAGAGTTGAGTTGATAAACAAGTCACAGTGGTATAAAAAGCAAGACATAGCATGAATGCTGAATTGCCGCATTTCTAATATTACAGTGGAACACGAACACCAACTCGTCTTTTTATCTTATAGATAAGGTTACCTGTCAACAAAAGTGATTCAGCCTTTCTGAACCATACTTATAACAGCAACTATTATTACCAACAGTGAGACAAGAGTGTTTGTGAACAAAACTGAAAGCACCGGTTAGGACTATCTCTCAACTACACTGTAAAAAATTATGTGGTAGGTTGCAGCAAAAAGTGGTGCTACCCCAGCTGAACCACTTTCTGAGAAAAGATACATCTTTTGTTGTGCAAACAAAACCCAATGACATGGTGAAACCTTGCACCATAATGTGGTGCAACCTTGTATCATAACATGGTGCAAACTTTCACCATATTATTGGGTATTGTTTGCATCACAAAGATGTATCTTTCCTCAGAAAAAGTTGCAGCTGGGGTAGCATCACATTTTTGTGCAACCTACCACAAAATTGTTCACAGTGTAGGAATGAAGCATGTTAGTAGCCAGTGCTGCCACTGGAAACAGTTTTGAATAAACAGGAATAATTAATTCAAATAGGGAACTCAGATACAGTCAAATTACGTATGAAGTCGTTCGTTCGATATTAGCTGTTGAGAGACATCACGCGCTGGTGTGCCTCACGACGGAGCAGATAGTGAGGCCATTTGCAAGGGGAAAGATCAGGTGCATTACCACTTCCAATAGTGATTACTAAATCCTGCGAGTTATGTCGACTGCTCTTGCGCGCGAATCCAAACAGACAGCAGGAGCTCGGAGAGTCTGTCTTCTAGCGAAACTTTCGTTGTCACCGCTCCTGTATTTGGTTACACCGCGTGTCCTTAGTTTGTGAATATATTTTTTTCATTCATTTGAGAGGTTTCCTTGCGTTTGTTTTACGAGCTACTACTGCATGTGTACAACTGTTTTATTATTACTTTGCTGATTTTTTCTATTTCTATCTTCAAGTTGTGTTTCGAATAACAACCAGAATGAAAGGCAGCGCTTCATTAACGTATTACCCTTCCAATATAAAGGTCGTGAGAGAATGTACATGTGTGATTACGAGTTCGCTGAATTTGAGGTTTCTTGTCAGAAATTATGACGAAAATAAAGGTATAATTGAAAAAGACGGACTCACTCTTTCCTTAAAGCACTGAAAAATAAAAATCAAAGAATGAAGTCCGCCACTTTCTGAATTGTTGCAAGCAAGTAGGCTATCATCCACTGCAAAAATCTGATCAGAATACTGTTTGCCGTGTCTTCTGCTTTTTTCAGAAACAAACCCTTGGAATAACGATAGTATAGTGTGCATGACTTAGACAATTTCAGAGTCTTAAAACGACCTCGTGAAAAAAATATCTCCAGTAGGTTATCTAATTGAGTATGAAAAAATAAGCTACTAAAATTTAGTTTCAGATCCCCCCTCCCCTCCTCCTCCCCATCTCTCCTTCTATTTAATATCCCTACCTACTTTCAAATTCTCTTACTGGAGAATTATCACGGCAGCTCTGGGGTCAAAAATACGCGGTTGTGTTTCATACTTTTCAAGAGACAAATAAAGTTTTTGAAAAAAAGAATATGAAGATTTGTGCTTGTAAGTAATTTTTATGTAATTTTGATATATTCTTTGTTAAAAATTAGATTAGACGGAGGTAAAAAGTGAGTGAAGAAAGTCTCCAAATGTTTTTAAAACCGTGACTCACGATGTGAGTCTGTAGTTGATGTCAGTGTTTGATGGTGTAATGTTAACTCACTAGGTATAGTGTCAAATTGACTATAGAGTATTATTGAGAATTTAACTGATTAAAAGATTTATTAAATTCCATTAAATTCCTTTGCTGTCGCAGAAATAAATTTATTGTCGATTTTGTGATCTTTGTTACTGTATTTCAAGGGTCTAAAAGCAATTTATAAAATGTTTAGAAAGAAATGCCAAAAACTGCTGACCGACTTCTGCTTCCAGGTTAGTCGGCCAAGCACTCAGTGGCAGCAAACAACCATTCACAGTGCAGTTTTTTCCCAATTGGCTAAGTTTCTTATTCGTGAGTTATGATTGGTCCAGAGACATTTTCACATTTTGGGTTTGGAATTTAACCAAAAGTATCGAAATTATGCACTTAGCACAATAATTTTGGTTTCCCATTAATGAAAAATTAATTTTACAAACGTTAACATGCGTTGTATTTATTTTGAAGGAGTTTAAAAATGTTCGATAAATAATTTTATTCACAGGTGTGACGAAGAGTACTTAATTTACCTTAACTTTTAGCTATCAAAAATAATGGTTATGAAGTCTAATTTACTTCTTGCTTAAGTTCAAATATACAAAGAATATTCTATTACTTGTGTCTATTGATGTTATGACCAGTGAAGTGCTATTGTTTTACTGGGAAGTTAACTGAAATATTTTATTTTGCACAAGTGATGTTGTTATAAATTGCAAGTTATCTAAGAGTGGCTTATTAATAAAAGATGAGCTGTTATGTTGCGCTTGTTAATTTAAACTATCTATTATAGTAGTTTGAAATATGCTAAGCAAGTTTCATAAGTTTCAATGATAAATGTCATTCTGCTGAGATTGTGTGTAAAATCCTTAAGGAAGTGAATGAGATTAATTCTAAAATTTTATTAAGTTCTGAACTTGTCAAGTATCAATGGTAGTACCTTTTTGAAACAGTTTGGCTGGCCCTTAAAAGGGCATTCTTTTTCTTTTCTTTTTTTTTATATGTCATGTTTACAATTCTCTCCACGGTGCTACTTACAAGGTGTCCCACAAAGGACTCCCTGATTTTAAAATGAAATAACTCGGAAACGGAGATCGATAGAAGAATGAAACAAGTGGTATGTTTATTTTGAAAGCCGCAAAAATCTGATACAGAAGTTTCAAAATTACTTACAAATGTTGCCGACAGGTGGCGCTGTACGCTTTAGTCGCAGTAGGGCGTCCGAGAAATAGTCTATAAACTGTCCTTTGCAAGCAGTCGTTGCAATCAATCGATTCAAAATGTGCACATTTCGCAGCACAGAGATGGCGCAAACGAAGAATGAAATTTTCAGTCACCCTCTGTCGTGTGTCAACGGAAATGAACGCACATGCCTCACCGATCAACTCTTCCAGCTCGTCCAGTGTTGCAGAATTGTTCTGGAAAATAGTGTCCTTCAATATGCCCCACAAAAAGTAGTCGCAGGGGGTAAGATCGGGTGAGTATGGAGGCCAATCCATGCCTGTTCCAGTAAATGTGGAATAGTTCAAAGCAATGACTCTATTCCCGAAGTATTCCTCAAGAAAGGCAAAAACCGCTGGGGTACGGTGTGATCGGGCCCCATCTTGCATAAACCACGAAGTCCCTGATACTCGAGTACCAGAAAAACACGTTGCTCTACGGAATACATGACTTCATCCACTTCCTTCAGTACGTTAACCTCCTTTCACGTTTCGACAGCGAAACTGTCAGAAGACTGATCGCTCTGTGCTTCACAGCATTATTTATAGGACCGCACTGCGACTGCAGCGCACAGCGCCACCTTTCGGCAACATTTGTAAGTAATTCTGAAACTTCTGTACGGCTTTTCGAATAAACATACCACTTGTTTTATTCTTCTATCGATCTCCGTTTCCGAGTTATTTCATTTTAAAATCAGGGAGTCCTTTGTGGGACACCCTGTATATAGACACTGGTACCGTATTACGTGACAGACGCTATCGTAATTTCATGTCCGACCACTAGGGTGTCGCTCAAAAAGCGAGAGTTGAACCTCTGTATTATCTTCTCCTTTGTGCTCTGTGGTTAACAGAAGAGAGCTGAAGTTTTCTCACGACCAGGTGTTTCTCACAAGGTGATCACGTGATACATGTTATTACTTAATGCAGGGAGAAATTTTAAACAACTTTCTCCCTGCACGTGGAAGCAATGCCTAGCGACTGCCGCGAGAGTACTTATGTTTCCAACAAGAAACATATTCTGCCTCGTCTCCTGTGTGATGCTCAATTTTGAGGCATTCGTAGTATGCATTTTCAAACCTCTGCAAAACAGATTCAAGATCATGTCTCCTTATTCTTATTGCTGTATTCTGCTACCCAGCTCTAAAACAGGATTTAGGGCACTGGTTTGTGACTTCCCGGGTTCGAGTTCCAGTTCAGAGTATCAGTGACAAACCTATCCTTCCGTGGCGCTGAGCTTTCCATTTCCTTGAAAGCAATTGCTATAAATTAAGAATGGAAGACATTTTATTAACTTAGATTTTCATGTGGACTGTTAAAACCCGAAACAAATTTATATAAAAAAAATGGCGATCGTTCGTATGTTAGACGTACTACTTTCTCATTTGCACAAAATTGCAGCTTCTGAAAATTATAAACAGTTGGATGTTGCATTGGAATTATAAATATTACTGACTCGGGCACAAATATCTCTGAACTCTTGCTGTATTGATCGCTAGCCTGTTTGTGAGCGGAGCTGTTAATATTCTGAAAGTGGCATTTTATATCAAAACATTTGTTAAATGAAGTATCAGCCGTACGAAGACATTGCGAAACTACATGATGTGATGAAACACTGAATAGTTTCAACATCGAGCAAGGACTAAATATATTGTTGACCGATTCGGCGCTCAGCGTTTTGAGACATTTATATGAAGGCTGGAATTTAGTAGAAATTACTCGATAGTGTCTCGCTGGATACAAACCAGCCACTATATATTCTCGTAATCAACAACTCTTAAGGAGCGCGGTGACAGTTGTCGTATTCTGTGTTGACCGGTTTACTTAATAATCGTATATTAAACATGCCAAGCTGAGAGAATATTGAGTTAAAATTTTCTTCCGTCAAGTAACATAAATATTTTGCACTGAGACCAAACCATATTGCTGGAATGGGTGATATATATTGAATGGCCCTTTTGTTATATACCGTACACCTTCATTCCATGCCTATGAAAAAGAGCACTCATAGCATAGCACTTAAAGTAAAAGCATCAAAGCAAATAAATCCCCGGAGAAAAACTGAACTTGACACAATAATTTGTTTTCTTCAATAATTGAATGCTTATTTTCAATTTATGTCAGGGAAAACAGGAAAAAGGATATTGACATGCAGAGGATATGGGAGAGATAGCAAAATTAGAGGCAACGTATTTCTCTTTGAGGATGTTTGGACATCACAGTAAATTGCCTCTCAAAAAAGAAGTTGAACAAGGAAAAAGATGTAATATTTTTTCAATATACAGGGGTTGGACTAAATAATGTGAACACTATGATTATAAGGATTAATGTTATTCGTGTAGTCTACACTGCAAAAAAAAGCGATGTGATGTATTCTCTAGTTGTACACCAGTGTAGTGCAAGCTGAGTTCAGTAGTGGTACGTTTTCAAAATATAGGTTGATTTGTCCGAAATAGTGAAATGATGTGAGAAATATATGATATGAGGGAAAACAAAACAAAACAAACGATAAAATTATATACAAGGCATATATACACGCTTCCTCCTGAGCTTTAGGAGAAGCAATAAGGAGGGCACTCTCCAGTATGTTTGATTATCAATAAAAAACAAAAAGGCGAGAAATTACCTAGCTGATGATAAAACGTACAACACCGATAGCTTTCGCAGAAACTGAGAAAAAAGTTTAGCAGTCAATTGACAGAAAAAAAGGTATAATTATGAAAAAGTGAAATACCTACCGAAGGCAGTCATGGCATCCGTGAATAATGGTGTCGATCAGGAACATAAAACATTATACAGGGTGATTCATAAAGAAGTATACCGTTTCAACGCACTATAAAACAAGAACAATGTAAGATATTTTATGTTACCTGTAACATAATTGTAAGGGAATGTTTCAAGTTTTTTTAAAGACAGTCACAGATGTTCTATGTGTGCACCCTTAGTCACACGACACACATGGAGCCGGTAATCCATTTCCGCCCAAACGCGAGGTAAGATATCTGAATCAAGTGCAGTGATAGTGGCTGTGATACGCTGTTTCAGCTCCGCTAGATCAACAGGAAGGGGAGGGGCGAATACCTTGTCCCCAACAGGAAAAAGTCACAAGGTGTTAGGTCAGAACTTCTTGGTGGCCATTGGATCAGTGGCATGTTGTAGTACGCGGCTCGTCCAATCCATCGCTGAGAAAGATGTTCATCGAGATAATCTCGCAAGTCGCCTAACCAGTGCGGTGGTGCACCATCCAAATGGAGAATAAAGTTGTCACTGTCGTCCTGCAACTGTGGCATTAACCAAAGCCTTAACATATCCAGAAAAGAGCCTGCCGTGACAGTTTTCTCGTGAAAAAGAAGGGGAGAAGGGGCCGTACACTTTCTTTTTGGACACAGCACAGAACACATTTACCATAGGGGAATCTCGCACATGCTGCACTGTAAATCTGGGATTCTCCGTTCCCAAAAGCGAACATTGTGCTTGTTTACCTGAGCACTCACGTGAAATGTAGCTTCATCGGTGAAAACTAAGTAATCGGCAAAATCGTCATTTTCAAAACGATGCTGCATTTTGGCACGAAATTCAAAGCGCTTTGTCTTGTCAAGGTCAGTGAGATTTTGCAACATCTGCACTTTGTATGGAATCATTTTCAGCTTCCATCTCAAAATTCTCCAGACAGTGGGCTGTGAAATCTACACTTCACGAATCATCCTCCGCGTTGATTTTCCCGGGCTTCGTTCAATGGCGGTGCAAACACTACCGACGACTTCTTCCAATACACGCGGTCGTCCAGTACTTTTAAGTTTGCACAAACAGCCCGTAGTTTCAAATTTGTTATGCCAATCACAGATAGATTTTCTGGTTGGAGGTTCTTTTTCCGAATCGTGATCGAAAATGCCGTTGCACAACAGTTACAGATTCCGTTTTGCTCAATTCAAGAACACAAAACGCCTTCTCCACTGCAGACGCTGCCATTTTGACTGACTAGTCACGTGACACGCGTGCTATCGCCATTGTCACGTCCCTCAGTAGCGGGACACAAACTTTATGAGTATATTTGCCTAACGGTTCGCAGTTGTGGTCCGTGTCTTCAACTGTTACTGTTTTACAGCACGTTATATACTTCTTTATGACTCACCCTGTACAAGTAGTTGAATTTTGTCGTAAGTAATTGTAAATCATACGTGGTTTCCAGCCCGACGAGCCTTGAACAGTTGGGAGGACGCTGAATGTTTAGCTGCCGCACAGTCCAAATGAAGACGGGATTGAAGTTTCGTTTTTGAAAAAAGTGCAAAGTTTGCGCTGGACACAATGAGTATCATTAGGAGAATGGTATCAACATAGTGAAGATTGAGGAGATAAATAAAATATGTTATAGCAATGTTTCGTGTCCGAGCAGTCGGTAAAATGGGTGACCTGTCAGACTTCCAAAGAGGACAAATCGTGGAAGCCTGTTTAGTAGGAGCGTCTATAGCCACAACAACCAAATTGTTTTATTGTTTCAAGAGCAACAGCCTCCACAGTTATGATTGCATACACAAAGCATGGCAACATTTCATCGGCGAAGAGTAATGGGCGAAAACAGAGACTGAATTAGAGGGTCCGTCGAACACTAACAAGAATTGTGTCCAAACAACACAGAACTACTGCAGCTAAAGGGACAGCAGAACTCAATGTCCGCCTTTGGAAGACCCCGTTTCCACAAAAACAGCCCGCAGAGAACTTCATAAGTCCAACATCCATGGAAGAAACAAATCTATATTAAACTCCGTTTATTGGTGTGAAGATATATTTAAAAACGAAATACAAGGGAAAATTGTACCTCCCGAGCTTTCGCTCTCGAGCCGGGAGGCTTTCTCAAGGACTACAAACGCTACTAACAATTCTGGCGAGTTTGTTAATGGGGTTTGTAATCCTTGAAAAAGCCTTGTGACGTATATGCTAATATGGCTTTCATTTTTAGTTCCTTTTCCTATGTACATTTGAGTTTGTTCTCTTTTGCAATTTCAAAACTTAACGTGATATCTTCTCTCACATAAATGAGGTTGGCAACACCTTGAGGTCAGAGAGAGAGACGTATTATAACGAAGTAAATTTCTCCGTCATTTCTGTCCACGCCAGGATTCGAACCCGGATCCCCTCATTCCGGAATAAGTCGCTCTACCAATTGAGCTATGCGGGCGTTTGTTCTGACTACTATCTGCCTTTATGTCGTGTTCGTCCTGCTGGCAGGTACGTCACATCTCCCCCGAAAGAGGGCCGGGGGCATGGCCCATGGGTCAGCCGTGACCATGAATCGTTGCAGGCAGCCATCCACTGTAGAACGTGCACTTGAGAACTCCCAGTCAATTTTTTATTTATTTTTATTTACTTTATTTTTTTCGAAGCGCTGAAGAAGGGATTCTCTGATTTTTCCTATCTCGCGGTGTGGAAATAACATCACACCATTGCGAGATTTTGAACGGTCGGGTAATCCGGATAGTTCGGGCGCCATTATAACGAAGTAAATTTCTCCGTCATTTCTGTCCACGCCAGGATTCGAATCCGGATCCCCTCATTCCGGAATAAGTCGCTCTACCAATTGAGCTACGCGGGCGTTTGTTCCGACTACTATCTGCCTTTATGTCGTGTGCGTCCTGCTGGCAGGTACGTCACAGTATGAATGTGATAAGAACAATATATAAAAAGGACGATGCAGCGGGTGCTATGTGTGTGTGTGTGGAGATGTTCTATTGCTGTTAAGATAAATGTAAAATTTACAACTTGTGCCATATTGTGGAGTCCAAATATTGCTGGACCAATAAATGGTTTTCGTAAGTTTGACTTCTGTATATGTTTCGTCTGGCCGTAAAACCTTAATTAGGAATTGTTGCATCTTATTCTGATTTAGTTTAACATTTCCTTAGTCATGGTTTTAGACATAGCATAACACCAATATCGCACACGAAAAAAGTTTACGTTATAGCCTCCCGGTTGGAGAGCGAAAGCTCGGGAGATACAATTTTTCCTTGTATTTCGTTTTTAAATATATCTTCACACCAATAAATGAACATCAAACAAAGATCTTCGCTCTTTCCACGTTTATAAGTGTGTCACGGAAAAATTCTCATTGGCCGCCACCGGGAGTCGAACCCAGGGTCTTCCAGCTACGCGCCGGATATGTTTCCGCTACACCACAGCGGCCTCGAATTTCTCCATACTCACACACGCTAACTGCCAAGCCAATTTGGCAGATTGCTTCTTGGAGCCCCGCACAATGCTGGGGATTCACCAAAGATGGTAAGCAGCAACTGAAGAAATAATTAGAAGGCGAATGAATAATTAATACAAGCCTTTAACGTGGACCGGGAACATCAAACAAAGATCTTCGCTCTTTCCACGTTTATAAGTGAGTCGCGGAAAAATTCTCATTGGCCGCCACCGGGAGTCGAACCCTAGAATATCCAAGTACTCGCTGGCAGTAACTCAACCATTCTAGTACTAGACTCACTTATAAACGTGGAAAGAGCGAAGATCTTTGTTTGATGTTCCCGGTCCACGTTAAATGCTTGTATCAATAACCAATAACGGAGTTTTATATAGATTTGTTTGTTGTATTTAGGTGTGCATCCCGTTCAATAAATCCATAGAAGAGCTGCAATTGCTAAAACTTTAGTCACAGAAGCCAAAGCTACATTGCGAAAAACGTGGTGTCGTGAGCATAAAACTTTGACAACTGATGACTGGAAACGTGTGATATCGCCCGATGGATCCTCATTTACATTATTCCCAACAGTAGGTCGGATTTATGTATCGAGAACACCCAATTCGGAACTATCAAACATGGAAGCGGATCTGTAATGATTTGAGCCGCAATATCTTGGTATACGGCTGAGCCTATCATTACTGTACATGGTTGAGTTAGTGCCAGCGAGTACTTGTACATTCTAGGTGATCAGGTGCATCCTATAGTCCACATGTTGTTTCCAAGAGTGATGCTATTTCTTGGTATTCGGCTGGCCCCATCATTACCCTGCGTGGTTGAGTTACTGCCAGCGAGTACTGTGACATTCTAGGTGATCAGGTCCATCCTATAGTCCACATGTTGTTTCCAAGAGTGATGCCATTTCTTGGTATTCGGCTGGCCCCATCATTACCCTACATGGTTGAGTTAATGCCAGCGAGTACTTGGACAATCTAGGTGATCAGGTGCATCCTATGGTCCGGAAGTTGTTTCCAATAGTGATGCTACTTCTTGCTATTCGGCTGGCCCCATCATTACACTACATGGTTGAGTTACTGCCAGCAAGTACTTGGACATTCTAGGTGATTAGGTGCAACCTATAGTCCACATGTTGTTTCCAAGAGTGATGCCATTTCTTGGTATTCGGCTGGTCCCATCATTACACTACAGGGTTGAGTTACTGCCAGCAAGTACTTGGACATTCTAGGTGATTAGATGCAACCTATAGTCCACATGTTGTTTCCAAGAGTGATGCCATTTCTTGGTATTCGGCTGGTCCCATCATTACCCTACATGGTTGAGTTACTGCCAGAGTACTTGGACATTCTAGGTGATCAGATGCACGTGGTCCAAATAATGTTTCCCAACAAAGATGCCATTTTTCAAGAGAATAACATGCCCATATGCATATATCCTCTCGAAAAATGGCTTAAGGAGCACCAAAGTGAACTTCAACATCTTTTCTGACCAGTGCAATCACCTGACTATAATATCATCGTACCACTGTGAAGAGAGCAGAATAAGAAGCACATTCCTTCCCTCCAGTCCCTCCTCCAACATCTCTGAAACAATTGGCTGATGTCCTGACCGACGAATGGTACAACATTCCACTGGAGACTATTCAAAAGCTGCATGAATGTATTCCAAGGTTGGAAGCTGTATTAAAGGGAAATAATTCTCCAACACTTTATTAATACTGTAAACACATATTGGCTATTTCCCAGGTGTTCACATTATTTTGTCAAGTCGCTGTACATGTCGTAAGAATATTAATACTGAGACATTAAGAAAAGTTGGAAATAAAAATCTTAATAGTTCCGACACAACTTATGCGATATTCTTCTTCTTGAGTTCGTAAATTAGGTACTGATCCGCCTATGTCGTTCTCAAAGTCTTCAAACCAATGTCTTCTTGGATGTCCCTTAGCACTTTTCGGAATGGATTTGTAGTCTATAGCTGTCTTAAACCCCAGATACAATCCATTGTACACTATCTACCAACAAGTATTTGGACACCTGTGATAGCAAAGGAAAACGAAGTTTATTCACCTTCAATAGTTGGTGGAGCCTCCACGAGCGGCGATTACAGCTGCGACCCTCCGGGGCATACTCTCAACCAGGCGTTGTACGACGGCTAATGGTATTGTCCTCCACTCGGCTTGGAGACCACAGGTCAGTTCCTTCACCGATTTCGGACGTTGGGAGCACCCTTTAAGTCGACGCGCCAACTCGTCCCAGAGGTGCTCGATAGGGTTAAGGTCCGGGCTATGCGCAGGCCAGTCCATTCGATTAACCCCATTGTCACCATACCAAGCCATGGTGGACCTCGCAACATGACAGTGCCATTGTCATCCTGAAAGCAACATGGCTCCACCCAGTAAAACTGCCGCAATGTAGGAAGCGCATGGTCATCCAAAATGGTGCAGTAGGTCTCGGCGTTGAGTCTACCAGGAATTGCGACCAAGGGTCCCGTGCCATACCAGGAGAAACACCCCCAAAGCATAATTCCACCGTTGCCGAACTTCACAGTTGGCACAATACATTCCGGCAGGAGGCGTTCTCCACGCTGACGCCAAACCCAGACCCTGCTATCCGAACGATAGAGGGTGAACCTTCGACGGGGTTCACCCTCTATCGTTCGTGGTGCAAAGAACGTCGACAGGGTCCACTTTCGACGTTCTTTGCACCACGTTAGACGAGCAGCGCTATTGTACTTTGCGTTCAAAGGCTTGTGGGCGGCAGCACGTCCATGATAACCGATCAGATGGGCTTTCTTACGGATGGTGTTCATCGAAAGAACACTCCCGGATAGCTGTTGAAACTCCTCGCGGATGTGGCCCATCGATTTGGTGCGGTTCTTCCGAATTTCTCTGGCCATCACCCGTCGGTCTCTAACTCCCAGTTTTGTGGTCTGCCGGGACGGGGCACATTACGACAGTCACCTCTCGTCTTCCACTTGCCAGTCACGTAGGCCACTGTCGATTTTGGGTTCTTCAACTCGCTGGATATGTCACGTATGGATCAGCCATTTCTGTGATACCCGACGATTAAACCTTTCTCGAAATCAGAGAGCTCCGAACTGCGTGGCGTCTTGCATGCGACTGGTTGCGTTGTTGTTTTCCACACGATATTTAACGGCGGCGGCCGTGACGTGTATCAGGACCGCATATATCTTCGATTGCAGGGGTGTCCAATTACTTGTTGGTAGATAGTGTATCTGTCGTTAAAAGAATTTTTTAAATCCAACTTTTAGAAGCAGAGATGTCGAGAAGAACGGATTAAATATTTGTGCCACCTGGCGGGGGATCCTTAACATTAATTTGTGCAGGAAATGCACACGAAAAGTTTACGTAGTTAGTACTTTCTCAACGAAATCGGATATTTTCAGTCTGGTTTTTAGACGTGCAGAAATTGCTGCACTTCTAAATGCTGTAAACGGATACGCGAACTTATACCATTCTAGTAGAAAACTTATGCTTTAAGAATAATTTGAAATTATGTGGAAAACATTTCCGACAAAGAAAGGATCAGAACGGTCTACGATCATGTGAAACGATCTCCGACAAAGAAAGAATTTTTCAAATCGAACGATTAGAAGCTCAGTTTTCGAAAAAATTAATATATACTAATTCGTCCCTGGAGTAAAACCTATGAATCCTTTTAAGTACACGACATTCCCAAAACGTATATACACTGACGGGAAAAAAATCGCAACACCACGAAAAAATAGTTGTAGAGGAATGAAATGGCGGCAATACATTTGTATAGGTAACATATTTAATCGATTAAGGTTTCAAGATCACAGCTTAATGTAAGCGCAAGAAGAGCCATTTTAAATGTGAAATGTTGGTACATTAATAACCTGTGTAACCTGCCAGAATGTTGAATGCAAGCACGCAAACGTTCATGCATTGTGTCTTACAGGTGCTGGATGTCAGTTTGTGGGATGGAGTTCCATGCTTGTTGCACGTGGTCGGTGAATACAGAGACGGTTAATGCTGGTTGGGGGTGACGCTGGAGTTGTCGTCCAATGATTTCCCATACGTGCTCGATTGCTGAAAGATCTGGTGATCTAGCAGGCCACGGCAACATGTCGACACTCTGTATAGCATGTTGAGTTACAACAGCGGTATGCGGGCGAGCGTTATCCTGTTGGAAAACACCCCCTGGAATGCTGTTCATGAATGGCAGCACAACAGATTGAATCACCAGACCGACGTACAACTGTGCCGTCAGGGTGCGTGGGATAACCACGAGAGTGTTCCTGCTGTCATAGGAAATTGCTCCCTAGACCATAACTCCAGGTGTAGGTCCAGTGTGTCTCGACCGCAGACAGGTTGGTTGTAGGGGCTCACCTGGCCTCCTTCTAACCAAAACATGGCCATCACTGGCACCCTGGCAGAACCGGCTTTCATCAGAAAACACAACAGATCTCCGCTCCGTTCTCCAATGAGCTCTAGCTTCACACCACTGATGTCGCAAACGGCAGTGGTTTGGAGTAAGTGGAATGCACGCTACAGGGCGTCTGGCTCGGAGCTGTCCTTCAAGTAACCGATTTGTAACAGCTCGTTGTGTCACTGTGGTGGCAACTGCAGCTCGAATTGCTGAAGCAGACACGGTACGATGCGCCACGGCCATACGCCGTACACGGCGGTCTTCCCTTTCAGTAGTGCCACGTGGCCGGCCGGAACCCGGTCTTCTTGGGGCAGTACCTCCCCATGACCACCGCTGCCAACAATCATGCACAGTGGCTACATTCCTGCCTAGTCGTTCTGCAATATTGCGGAGAGAAAATCCACCTTCTCGTAGCCCTATTACACGATCTCGTTCAAATTCCGTGAGCTGTTGTTAATGGCTTGTTCGTCTTCTTAAAGGCATTCTTGACTAACATCAACACCCTACGTCGAATCTCAACGATAACTAACGCTCACGAACGTTACAGCGCGTATTTACAGCAAACCTGCTTTGCATGTTCCGAGGGGCGCTACTAGCGCCACACGTATGCCCCGAGAGCGAAATTTGCATAGACGTCATCTTACAGATGTACTCTTACGGCCTACCAACTGTCGTTTATCTAACACAACCCCTTCTTGGTGTTGGGAATTTTTTTTTCTTCAGTGTATATTTAAAATATTAATCACCTATTTTTCTATGTGTGGGCGTGGGTGCTTCTGTCAGTGTGCATTATTATTATTATTATTATTATTATTATTATTATTATTATTATTATTATTATTATTATTACGTATGCCTTTTCCAGCTTTTCAGCACGTCTTTTGTAAGAAAGATCGTGCTTATGCTATTGGTTTGTCCGTCCGTCTGTAAATATCATATCTCTGTAACTAATAGTCCGATTTAAAAAAATATGTTTGCATTGGAGAGCTTGAAATACGAGAATGATGAACTTTGTCTTCGTATTTTTTATGCAAAACTTCGCCGCTATAGGGCGTAAATGCAGATGATATCGAATTGAAAATATATTGCATATATTTTCTTCTAAATATACGAGTGGAAAAATTATTTCATCCATTCGATGCCATTTATAAGGAACAATATTTTGAGCACAGTTCCTTTTTCAAGTAGTGCGTAGATTTTCCGCTAGGAGGCGGAAAGGTTAACTGCGTTTTCCCCGATATCTCTGCTTCTAAAACTCCGAATTGAAAAATTCTTCCTGTATCGGATGTAGCTCCTAATGAGAAATGTTTCGTATAAATTTTCTAATTTTTTGTAAGGAACGGTTTGGCCACCTGGGGACGTAAGTGTTAATTTCTTCTTCTGATGTCTTTGCAGCAAAATCTGAGCTCCTGAAAACTGGATTGAAAAAATTCTATAGTGAACCGATACCGCTCACTTTGGAAAAATTTTCAGAATACTTTTCCGTAAAATAATGCATGCTTTCTCCGCCAGGGGATATAGATGTATTTCATATTTTTGTCGATATCTCTGCTTCAAAGAATCCGATTTCAAAAAATATTTCTTTGTTAAAGAGAGTTTCGGCTACGAAATGTTTCTCATATAATTTAATATTTTTCTTAGCACACACGTTTGCCACTAGAGAGCGTAAGTTCACTTTTCCGTTTATTGCACTATCTGTCGGACTAATAACACGATTGAAGAATCATTTTTCAGTCAGGTACTACTAACTGTGAAATATTTTTGTGTTTATTTTCTTACCAAAATAATTCACAATTTCGCCGCTAAGGAGCGCCAATACTTAACCTACACTGCTGGCCATCCAAAATGCAACACCAAGAAGGAAGCATCCGATTGGCCTGAAATTCGACGCATGCGTCACCCGCGAGAAGACATGCAAACGATTAGCATTGCAGGGCATATGCCAATCATGTGCGCCCGGCACGCCACCGAGAAGCACTATAAGAAGGGTGCACAGAAGGCGGGTGTAAGTAGTGGAAGTGTGTTCTGCTGCCGGACCTGTGCGTGGGAAGCTTCCTGATGCCTCGTCGCAGAATACGGCAGTTATTCCAGCACGTTTCGGAGTTCGACAGAGGACGAATAGTGGCTTATCGCGACAGCGGTTTATCGTACCGAGAGATCGGCGCCCGTGTGGGACGACATCCAGCCACAATGAGGCGAGTATGGATTCGGTGGGTGCATGAGGGACGGACGGACCGACGTCAGCGATTGCCGCAGCCGCGGCACACCACCGCAAGAGAGGACCGGCATGTTATGCTGCGGGCATTGGCGGCTCGCACCGCAACATCACGAACGTTAGCGCAGGAATTAGGGTGTGTTGCGCAACAACCTGTGTTAGCACGTACCGTTCGACGTCGTCTGCAGGAGTGGGGACTTGTCGCAAGGCGCCCATTGCTCCGATTACCATTGACGTTACACCACCGGCGAGTGCGGCGGCAGTAGGCCGTTGAACGCCGCACGTGGACTACGGAATGGCACGACATTGTGTTCTCCGACGAATCCCGCTTCTACCTGCAACACCATGATGGTCGGATCCGCGTGTGGCGGCACCGCGGCGAGAGACTGTATGATGCCTGCATTATGCATCGCCATACCGGTCCGTCGCCTGGCGGTTTGGTTTGGGGCGCAATTGGATGTGACACCCGCAACCCTCTGGTACGCATCGCCGGTACACTCACCATCCGCCGCTTCATCTCTGACGTTTTGGAGCCTGTAGTCCTCCCTTAACTTCAGGACCTGACAGCGGCCACGTTTCAACAGGACAATGCGCGCCCGCACACGTGGCACGCATCGTGCAACAATTCTTCACGGCCCACCAGGTGTTACTGTTGCCGTGGCCCGCCCGTTCTCCCGATATTTCGCCCATCGAACACGTCTGGTCGTTGATCGGCAACCGAGTGGCCCGGCAAACACCACCCGCGGCTACGCCTGATGAACTGTAGCAACGTGTGGAATCAGCCTGGAGCGACATACCCCAAGCCTATATCCAAAGCCTCTTTCGTTCGATGCCGCGGCGTGTAGCGGCCGTTATTGCCAGCCATGGGGGTCCACGCGAACTATTGATGTCTGCTTGTTCCGCAAGTCACACGGGCCTGTAAGCTCAATCGTTTCAACTTTGTATCAGTTGTTATATGTCCAGTAAATATGGCTTTGCTATCTCGTGTCCTTCTTGGTGGTGCATTTTGGGTGGCCAGCAGTGTATTTTCTCAATATATCTGCTTCTTCATGTTTCTTTTAAAAATTTCTTTCCACATCGGACGCCATTTACCTTGTGCAACACGTTAGGTTAGTATCTGAGGAGTTTTGTAGGTTACAGTTCTGTCGCTAGGCAGTGTTTTTGTACTTCGGTTTGTAGCTGTACTTCCGCTTCTAAAGACCCTATTGAGAAATTTCTTTTTACTGTATGCCGTTCATTACAATAGAGATGTGGAGCATTATCCTCTTTAAATAAAGCACTGATTTCCTGCTAGGAGCTGTAAATGTCAAAACCTTTTTCTTGCTGTCTCTGCTTCCGGGGAACGTATTTGAAAAAGTTTTTTTCCTTAGCATAGCTTTTCCCATGAAGAATATTTTTCGCCTATTTTCAACTACCCATCAGACAAAATTCTTCCGCTAGAAAACGTAGAATTATATTATATTTACTTTTATACCTTTCCTCTTAACTTTTCGATTTAGAAAATCACTTTGTTTCCGATATCTTCGATCTGCTACAAAAATCTTCTTTGTGCGCAATTTGTTAATTTTCGTAACATACTTTTTAACCGCTGGTGGAAATAAGTAGCTGTTTCTATTTTGGGATTTTTTATCGATTGTAGAAATCCGGTTGACCTTTTCCTAACCAGTTACACTGTTTTTGAATTATTTTGCTAAATTTAATTCGCGTCAGAAAGGGATTTAAAAGACGTGCTCATTACAACTGAAAATTCGGTGTCATCTTTCTTGTTTAATTTCTAAAAATAATGCTTATTAAAATATGCATTCCTATTATACTAATTTACCTGCAGAAGAATTCTATAACTTTATGCAGAATACAAGATAATTATGAGAATCGGCTATAATTAGAGTGTTTTTAAGTTCTGAAAATGGGGCTGGCTGGAACTAAATTAATTGTTTAAGGTGAGCGCCAATACGTTAATTTACATGTTTTAACTTTTCTTCCAACAAAGAAAATGTTACAGACATTCCGGAGGATTAGTGTTTACTCCAGTTCGTTGTTGCGAACACAGCTTATCCCTTCCCCGCCGTCGCAGTTGTAATTTTTATTTTTAATTTGTAGAACTTATATATCGTAAAAATAATTTTTTATCACGTTGAGATTTTCTTTAGTTTGTGTTTTGCTTTGAAGCGACGAACACTTGAAAAAGAAAAAGCACGAAATATTCTCGAATTTAATTCTTAAACGATATTTCCTGCTCCTTTCGAGTCGCAAAAGTCATGCGTTTTAACTGCTATCGTAGATGTGAAGCCAAGAACATTCAGCATCGTGTGATAACACTGAAGCTCATCCAAAGTAATCGAGATAGTTGTCTTCAATGCACGATCTTAATAACGAGAGCCACTCACAATACAAATTTAAATTCGTTGGCTGAATCTAGAGATTTTATTGTATATACAATAAAATCTTTAGATTCAGCCAACTTATTTCATGATACATGCCACGTGACATTATGTCATATTAATATCTGATATCTATATTATGTTCACGTAACACTTTATTTTAACTGATTCCTTCTTCTGTATCTGATGATGGGTTCTAGGGAAACCCGAAAGTTTTTATATTTGTATATACAATAAAATCTTTAGATTCAGCCAACGAATTTAAATTTGTATTGTGAGTGACTCTCGTTATTAAGATCGTGAATTGAAGGCAACTACCTCGATTACTTTGGACTATTTCTGCACGAATTTCAATTCTCCTAAAACTGAAGTTCATTTTTAGTACGTCTTTTCTAAAAATATCGTGCTTATGTTATCGGTTTGTCCGTCCGTCTCTGGACACCATTTCTCTGCAACTAATAGTCCGATTTGAAAAATTATTTTTGCGTTGGAAAGCTTGAAATGTACGAATGATGATCCTTTTCAGTAGTCTCAAACTCGCGGCCAGCATGGATGACTACAAAATAAAGACAAATCATCCTTTTTTTTTTTTCAAGTATACTTTAACATATTAAATACACGGTCGAGTCACATTATTCTGACCACCAGCTAATATCCAGAGTTAACCGCCATGTGCGGACAGCAGCTAGACGGACTGGGAGTAAGATGATTGAAGGTGTTCACAGGTATGTGGAGCCATGCTAACTGCAGTGCATATCACAGCTGCTGGAGGGTGCGTGGTGGTGGATCCATAGAGCGAACAACACGATCGAGGTGGTCCTACGGATGCTCAGTTAGGTATAAATCTGGGAAATTAATTAGGGGCGAGGGAAGTACTTTTATGACCTCAACGTGCTCTTCCAACTACTCACGAACATTTCTAGCTGAGTAACACGTTGCATTGCCGTGCTGAAAGATCCCATGCGTCCAAAGAAATACAATCAGCATGTATAGGTGTACGCGGTCTGTAAGGATGGATTCATAACGAATTCGATCCACAGTGCTTTCCACAGGTATGAGTAGACCCAGAAAATGTCACCCAAATATCCCTATACCATAACACTGTCCCTACCAGCTTGCGTTCTGCCAGCAGTGGTTGAAGTGTGTTTGTTCTACACTGTTTCTCGCTTTATACGCCAACGTCCATCCCTTCGATGAAGCAAAAAACATGACTCATCGGAGAAAGTAATCCTTTGCCAATCAGCGGAGGTCCAATTCCGATACTGCCGTGCAAATGTAAGCCTTTTCGTGATTGTGCCATTTCTTTAATCACGATACACTTTAACCACAGCAGCACGCGAACAGTTCACAAACTGCGCTGTTTCAGAAATACTGCCACCCTTGACTCGAAAGCCGGTAATCATCCCTTTTGCAAATCTTATAAATCGCTCCTTTTATCTATGACAGCAACGAGGGATATGTCTTCAGAATGCCTACAGTATACCTTATACAGTATATCCTTAAAACCAGCTCACGATGCGTGCCTTCTTTCTTTGGCCATGCGTTGACGTCAATAGTAGGAGGTGGTCACGATAATGTGACTCGACTGTGTATAATATAAACATAGTAATGCTTAGCAAAGCCATCCTCTTTATAAGTGCCAAATTTATTTACGAAGAATATAAGTGTATTAAGCATAGGTATCGTTACGTCGAAAGTCTTTCCCCGACGTACTGTCTACGAATCCAAGAGCGCTGGCAGTCGTGTCGCTGTGCGGAAGGGACGTCGTCTAAAAAGGGAATATTATTTACACAAAATTGAAATCAAGGCTGGCAATACTGATCGACCTTGAAAAGTCCCTCCCGCTCAGCTGGTGGCTAGCATCGTCTGGTTGCATCGGTTGCTTCACACGCAAGAAGAAATCAAATCTGTTGTTAAAAGTGGATTTCAACAGACGGTTTGAAGTTTCAAAGACATGGAAAATATTTTCTAAATACATTCAAGTTTCCCTTTTTGGTGTAATGCTGAAAACGCGCCTGAAGAACATGAGCTTGAATTACTAGACTTCCAGTGTGATTCTTTCCTAAAAGAAAATTTCAACAGCTGCAGCCTAACAGAGTTTTACCAGTCAGTTTCAAAGTATAATGTATTAGCTTTAATACCCCTTTTTGCTAAGCTAATTATTATGAATGAATAATGCTCTAAGCTTCAAACTAATGAATTCCCAAAAGGGTGTTGTTACTCGTTAATTATGAACTTAAACAAAGTCTCAACGCTGGTTATTTATATTAAGTAATCAAAGTCATAAACCTAACAGCCAGACAGAGGTCTGACAAAAACTATGAATTGAGAAAGACTAACTTACAGCAACTTCTTTATTATAAGACTCTTGGTCATCTAAAGCACTCATATATCTTGTACATAATAATGAATAAACTTTCCTCTTCTAGTACGCACACAACTCCAACACAACGCAACCTCTCTACAACACAACGCAACCTCTCAACAACACAACACCTACTCGTCTCGATGAACGCGCCTATATACGAGCTACCACCACGTCATGACTTACACTCATTGCCAGATCTCATTCAGCGGGTGAAATAATATTCCGTTCAGTAGGAAGATAATTTACATAGTAAAATAAAATAACCAGAGATAGTAAAATCAAAAGGAAAGTGAATATAGAGTATACGTTACAAAAGGACAAGTGCGTAAATATTCCTAACCTAGCTGCACGGGATCTATCTATGTTCGGAACAACATACTCATGTGAACAGTTGTTTTCAAGAATGAACTAAGTAAAATGTCTTGAAAGGAATAGGTTAACTGATAGTCATTTATGCTCACTTTTAAAAGTAGCATGTTCAAAGGATACCATTCCAAATATCGATTAGTTAGTGACAGAAAAGCGAGTCCAAGTTTCTGGTCAAAACATGTAATACACTGGCGGAAAGTGAAAAAAGAACACCAAGAAGGAGACGTCTGATACCAACGAAATTTATACAGCATAATAACGAAATACAGAGGATAACGTGATCAAAACATTATGGCAAAATACAGCTGTATTTGCTGGTAAACTGAAAAATGACATTTCCATGTAACATGGTTAGTACGAGGTTGAACCGCCATGAACTGCGTCACACTGTGCAATTCGGGCATGGAGTCTGTCGTACAGATGTTGGATGTAAGTTTGGGGTATTGAGTTCCAAGCATCCTCAACCTGGACGCGTAAATCGGGGATGATCGTGGCTGGCCGTGGAGACCGGATAAGTCGTTGTCCCATAAAATCCCACACGTGCTCAATGGGGGACAAATCCGGTGAACGTGCAGGCCGTGGAAGTTGTCTCACACCCTGAAGGGCATGTTGCGTTGCACGTGCCGTGTGTGGGCGTGCGTTATCTTGCTGGAAAACACCACGATGGACCGACCTTACAAATGGCACAACAACGGGCTGAATGATGTTGTTGATGTAGGAGGTGTTGTTTAACGTACCCGGTACAAACACTAGTTGTGTACGGGAGTGATAGCTGGTCGCTCCCCACACCAGGAGACCAGGTGTAGGCTCTGTGTGTTGCTGGCGGATGCAAGAAGGGTGGAGACGCTCCCCTGTGCGTCTGCGTACGCGCATACGGCCATCGGAGGCTCCCAAGCAGAATCTGCTTTCATCGCTGAACACGACAGATCGCCATTGCGTTCTCCAGTGCAGACGTTGGCGACACCACTGCCGCCGTTCCTGACGGTGGGCTGGAGTCAGAGGTACACATGCCAGAGGCACACGTGCACGTAGTCCTGCATCCAGTAGACGGTTGCGGATTGTTCGCACAGTCAACTAGGGTGCAACGGCAGCTCGGATTTGCGTCGCAGGAGATGTTCCGCTTGACAACGCCGCTCTCCTTATGCGTCGATCGGTCCGCTCATCAGTCCGTCTGTGACTCCCGGTTCCACGTCTTCTCGTGTGGGAATGTTCCTCGGACCATCTACGCCACCATCGTACCACCACCGATACTTCCCGTCCAATTCGCTCCGCAATACGACGATACGACCACCCGGCCTCGCGGAGTCTGACTAGACGACCTCGCTCAAAGTCCGATAACTGCTGAAATCGTACACGTCTTACATGTCCAGGCATTGCAGCTTCTTCAGGGTCTTCGCACGTGTACGTACGCCTACGACTGATTACATTCACTGCACCGTACTCCTTAAATACCACCGACGATAATTTGCATATTATGCCGTGCTGTGGCGTAAGCGCGCACCGGTTGGTCCCGAAGTTTATATCACACCTACGTAAACTCGACCCCTTTAACATATGTAAATTTCATGATCGCCCTCCAATTCCTTCTTGGTGTTATTTTTTCACTTTCCTCCAGTGTATTTTGTGTACCATGTTCAGTTGGGAAAATGTGATTGTTTTCAGTGATTGATGAAGTATTTGTTTTTTTTTTATTTACTGGTAATTAGAAATAATATTCCATTCTAGTGCCAAGCCGTTGGAGTAATTTTTGTAAAGCTGATATTTATTCATAAGAAATTTATTAATATTCATGTGGACCCCTAAGTTCCTTCAAAACTGGAGAAGCAGCCCATCCAAGAGTCATAGTTTGAAACCACCGCTTTATATCGTTTTTTGTTGGGTTTTTTTTTTTTTTTTTTTTTTCACGATGCACAATTTTGACGCTAGGCAGCGTAAACGCAGATGATATCGAATTCAAAAAAATTTTATTCCATATTTTTGCTTCTAAACATCCGACTGAAAAAATTATTTTACCGTCCGATTCCATTTATGTAGAAGACTATTTTAGGTACAGTCGCTTTTTCAAGTTACGTATAGATTTTCCGCTAGGGTGCGTAAAAGTAAACTGCGTTTTCCCGATATCTCTGCTTCTAAAACTCCGATTTGAAAACTTCTTTCTGCCGTGGATACAGCTTCTGATGTGGAATATTTTGTTAATTACAGCTCCTGATGTGGAATCTTTTGTTAATTTCTGCTTCTGTTGCATTTGCAGCAAAATCTAAGCTTCATAAATTTCGATTGGAAAATTCTTTCCTGGACCGATACCACTGACGTCGATGACCCTTTCCCAAATATTCTCTTCTTAAAATATAGATTTCTCCTCCAGGGGGCATAGATATATATCTTATTTTTGTCGATATCTCTACTTCTAAGAGACCGATTTGAAAAATCCTTTTTTGCTGGATAGAATTTCCAATTTCAAATATTCTTTTACGCCCCCTAGCGGAAAGTCTATAAATAATTTTATAAATATAAAATTATTTTATAGACTTTCCGCTAAGGCGCGTAAAGGTAAATTGTCTTTTCTCCGATTTCTTTGCTTTTAAAACTCCGATTTGAAAAATTCTTTCAGCACCAGATACAAATTCTGATGGAAAATGCTTTGCATATAATTTTCAATATGCATTAAAGAATGGTTTGGCCACCAGGAGGCATAAGCGTCCATTTCTGCTTCGGATGTTTTTGCAGCAAAAGCTGAAATCCTCAAAACTCGCTTAAAAAAACTGTTCCGTGGACCGATACCGCTCACATCGAAAAGCCTTTTGAGAATACTTTCTTCTTAAAATAATGCATGGCTTTTCCGCCAGGAGGCGTAGATGCATATCTTATTTTTTTCAATATCTCTGCTTCTGAGAATCCAGTTCGAAAAATTCTTTCTTTGTTGTAGAGCGTTTCCGCTGCCAAAATGTTTCTTATATAATTTCATATTTTCTTAACGAACAAGTCTGCCACCAGAGGGCGTAAGTGCGCTTTTCCGTTTACAGCAATATCTTCGGGACTAAAAACTCAATCGAAAAACTTCTTTCTTCGGTCAGATATTACTAACTATGCAAACTATGTGTGCGTATTTTCTTCCAAAAAATAATGCACACTTTTACCGCTAGGCGCAACTAATATTTAATTTGTTTTTCTCAATATCTCCGCTTCTACGTGTGCGATTTAAAAATATTTCAACACCAGGTGCCATTTATCTAGCAGAACACTTTAGGTTAGTAAATGAGGAATTTTGTAGTTCAGAGTTCTGCCACTAGGTGATGTTTGTGTACTTCGGTTTGCAGCTCATGAAGGGAATTTTCCGAAACAGTGAATGGAGGCATAGAAAACAATATGCTGATATGCTTAACCACCATGGCCTTTCCGAACATGTCTTTGAGATGAAGAGCTAATTAACCATTTGTGCTCTGTCGCAGAAAGTTCCCTAAGCGTTTAACCTTGAACGAAATTTTTCCAAGCCCTAACCTTAAAGCTTCTTCCGATTGCTACGTTTGCTATCCGATATTCATTCGTCCTGCGATGGGTATTTTTCAGTTTTTGCATTTCTGTGGAGTGTTGTGTTGTCGGCGTTCACATAACATTGGCGCTTCACTTACTATTTAGTTTTACATTTTTAATAAAATTATGTCAGAAACCTGAAGTATGATTTTTGAACGATCATAATACGTTCCTATAACGGCGGTGTTTGAGAAAGTGAAAACCACGTATTATTTGAGTGGAACGCGAAGGGGCGTAATTTTTAACTCGAAGAGGCGCAATTTTAAACTCCAAGGGGCGTAATTTGAAGTCTTGCCCTCCCAGACAAAAAAAGCTTGCAACGGTCCTGCCCATGACAACGATGCCTCAGGACACCATATCGTAAAGGTCTTTCTTAACGGGCCTAATTTGGTGAGTCCGGTCCGGCCCAAACCCGTGCGCTTAAGGCGCAGTCTGGCTCGGCTCGGGTCCGTCAGTTGCAGATTTTATTTAGGCCCGGCTGGGTCCCGTCAATTTCAGCTCTTATTTAGGCATGGCACGTGAGGTGCCATTTGATATTATTTTTCCTCTTTCTATTGTATTTCATTAAAATGTGAAAATTAAATAATGAAATGAGTTATTATTGAAAATATTTAGTTGAATGTAAGCCTAAAAATATTAACTAAACTTTGACAATTACCGAAAAATATAACCTTTAAAAAGAGAGAAAAAGAAAAATTAAGCGCGCTCAGAATCTTGCTTTCTCTGAACTAGTAAATTGTACCACTACAAAAGTCAATCCCTATACAGATTAGAGATAGGAGAAAAAATCCATGTCGTCACACTCTCTCATGCAAATACACACACACACATACACTCTCTCTCTCGGGGTCGTATAGCTTAGCATGGTAGTCATACGACTTACTGACTCAGACCACATTATAGTGTCTCCTCGCGCATCGTATTTATGCAAATCCTGAAAAATTAAATCACGTCTGGTAAGTTTTGTCTCATTTCGCGCATTCCTTCATAATGTGGCATTTTTTGAGCAGTGTAATACATGGGTAGATGTAAATAGTAAATAGACAATGTCATCGCTCTGTCCACGTTATTTTATAAACAACGCATGCAACTGAAAAATTCTTCGTCCGACACCGCTGGGATCGAAACACAGATCCCTCGATAACTAACCGAGTAAGTTCGCTTATATATTCACCATTTTAATATATATTGTCGAGAAATCAAAGTTCACAAACTGTTTTTGAACGATAAAAAAGGGTAGTTAAAAGCTGATGATAAATTAAAAGACTTTACTAAGTACAATTAAAACATCATAGTTAAAAAACATAAGACCTTTCGGGGCCTTCCTCAGATGTAACACATTCGCACAATACATAAAGGAACAATGATATACACTGACGGAAAAAAATCCCAACACCAAGAAGGGGTTGTGTTAGATAAACGACAGTAGGTAGGTGGTGAAAGTACATCTGTAAGATGACGTCTATGCAAATTTCACGCTCGGCGCATACGTGTGGCGCTAGAAGCGCCCCTCGGAACATGCAAAGCAGGTTTGCTGTAAATACGCGCTGTAACGTTCGTGAGCGTTAGTTATCGTTGAGAGTCGACGTAGTGTGTTGATGTTAGTCAAGAATGCCTTTAAGAAGACGAAGAAGCCATTATCAACAGCTCACGGAGTTTGAACGAGGTCGTGTAATAGGGCTACGACAAGGTGGATTTTCTTTCCGCAATATTGCAGAACGACTTGGCAGGAATGTAGCCACTGTGCATAATTGTTGGCAGCGGTGGCCAAGGGAAGGTACTGCCTCAAGAAGACCGGGTTCCGGCCGGCCATGTTTCACTACTGAGAGGGAAGACCGCCGTGTACGGCGTATGGCGGTGGCGCATCGTACTGCGTCTGCGGCAGGAATTCGAGCTGCAGTTGCCACCACAGTGACACAACGAACTGTTACAAATCGGTTACTTGAAGGACAGCTCTGAGCCAGACGCCCTGTAGCGTGCATTCCACTTACTCCAAACCACTGCCGTTTGCGACGTCATTGGTGTCAAGCTAGAGCTCATTGGAGGACGGAGTGGACATCTGTTGTATTTTCTGATGAAAGCCGGTTCTGCCTGGTTGCCAGTGATGGCCGTGTGTTGGTTAGAAGGAGGCCAGGTGAGCGCCTGCAACCAACCTGTCTGCGGCCGAGACACACTGGACCTACACCTGGAATTATGGTCTGGGGAGCAATTTCCTATGACAGCAGGACACTCTCGTGGTTATCCCACGCACCCTGACGGCACAGTTGTGCGTCGGTCTGGTGATTCAACCTGTTGTGCTGCCATTCATGAACAGCATTCCAGGGGTGTTTTCCAACAGGATAACGCTCGCCCGCATACCGCTGTTGTAACCCAGCATGTTCTACAGAGTGTCGACATGTTGCCGTGGCCTGCTGGATCACCAGATCTTTCACCAATCGAGCACGTATGGGACATCATTAGACGACAACTCCAGCGTCACCCCCAACCAGCATTAACCGTCCCTGTATTGACCGACCAAGTGCAACAGGCATGGAACTCCATCCCACAAACTGACATCCAGCACCTGTACGACACAATGCATGAACGTTTGCGTGCTTGCATTCAACATTCTGGCGGTTACACCGGTTATTAATGTACCAGCATTTCACATTTAAAATGGCTCTTCTCGCGCTTACAATAAGCTGTGATCTTGAAACCTAATCGATTAAATATGTTACCTATACAAATGTATTGCCGCCATTTCATTCCTCTACAACTATTTTTTCGTGGTGTTGGGATTTTTTTCCGTCAGTGTAAATACATCAAGAAAATAGTCACATGATTAGGTGGCGTAGTATGTATGCGCAGATGAACCGAGAAGAAAAGGCTTAATGGATGTTATTTAAAAATGTTCAAGTTCAGAATGGAGTTGTTCCTGGCTGTCAGTGCGAGTTTCCATGCACTAGGAATAATAGAAGGGTAATCATCATTGCAGCACGCAGACCCAAATTCGTAAATAATTAAGCTTTCAGCAAACAGAGTGTTAGGCTTCGAAGTTAGGATGGTCGGAATGCGTGTTTCGTCCCAGCAAGGCTGGTGAGGCCCTTTCGAAATACGTCGAGATAGTGCAGTATTTTGGGAGCGCATTTTGACTGTGTATTTGTGTTCTTTCAATCTTGTCTTTGTGTTCTTTCAATCTTGTCTTTGTGTTCTTTCAATCTTCTCTTTGTATTCTTTCAATCTTGTCTTTGTGTTCTTTCAATCTTCTCTTTGTATTCTTTCAATCTTGTCTTTGTGTTCTTTTAATCTTGTATTTTGTGAATATATTCACCATTTCTATTGCTCTTTGGATTTATCAGCTGTGATTTAATGCCTGCTCTGTTGAATGCCACCAGATGACGACACATCATTTGCTGAGCCCATCAATTCGGATTTGTGTAGTCAGATGGTGACTGATAAACCACACATAGCGCTGTGAATTGTTGGCACCGTAGCGTAAAGCGAATGCACTCGGATAGTTATCGAGAGATGTGGGGTTCGATCCCAGCTGTGCAGGACGGACAATTTTTCAGGTGCTATGAGTTGTTTATAAAATAACGTGAACAGAGCGATGACATCGTCCATTTACATTTTCTCTACGTATTTCAAATATATTCACCATTCAGATGTGTAGATTTTTATTTCATTTGTCAACTGTTTTTGCTACTCCCGAGAGCTCTTTCCCAAATATAAATTAAACTAGATGAAAATCTGACAATAGTGACGGGGAAAATAAGATATGTAGAGTATTGTTTTAATAACTAGGTTTTGTGATAGCCAAATGTAAAACTATGTTCCGTGAACATAACAAAAAAAGGGGGGGGGGTATGTTGGTTGAGGCAGGCAGGGATTCGATAATTAAAACAGGCAAGCGCTCTTTTCACTGCGCCACCAAAGTGAGACAAACGGTCAGACAAAGGGAATTATATTGTTTGAGATAATATTGGTGAGTGATCGCTGTCTTAAACAAATCCAATGTTTGTCTTAATGGCACTTGATAAATTGCACTTCGTTTTAATTTCTATAGAATTCTCTGTAAGTGTGACTCTGATTGCTTTCGTTATTTTCTTTGGAAAAACTGGAGTGGATTAGTGACCGAATGAACAATTTTTTATTTACTCGGTCATGAACGTTTTCAAAGTCTACGGAAGCGATTTTCGTCCGTAGATTAAACTCGGTTCTTTTCTCCATCAGTTTTTGAACAGTGGAAATCAGATATGGGATCAGTCATCCATTTTTGAAGCCATGCTGTTCTTCGCTAATGATTCCTTCCTCAAGAGTAGATACTTTAATTGTTGAGATATTCAAATATATTTAGTAAGCATCATTTAACGAGGTAATGCCTCTATAATAGCTACAATCTTTTTCTTTTACCTTTTTATGAATATTTATGTGGATTCCTGTTTTCCATTCTTTGGGGATTTTCATGTTCCAAACCATACCTAAGAATTTGTTTAATCTTTCATTAAATTTGTTTGATATTTCATTAAATTAGTTTGAAATACATTTATAAAATTCGAGATCAATCCCGTTTACCTCTGGAGACTTCCTATTTCTTCAACGAATTAGAGTGTCTCCGAAAGAGTTCATCCCTGGGAATGAAATCTTCCCTTGAGATAAACTTTAGTGCGTCTAACAGTGTCATCATGAAAATTTGCTTGCTCTATAAAAATCGAAGTTCCTCTCAGGAGCACTTGACAGCGTTTTATCTATTCCTTTTCATGTAGTCCACTCAACTGTAAATTATTGCTACTAAGAAAAATAAATAACCATGTGAAGCTTTACAAAACGGTTTACATTTGTAACCATTCTTAACTATAAAATATCAAAAGTAGTCACTTTTGAAGTGTTCCCCAGTTTTGATCCTAGGTCAACAAACAAATACAGGGTGTCCCACTCGCTACCGAACCCGGCATTTCTTTAAAAATATTAACACCAATGAAGGTATTGCAACGAAATTTGAAGTGGAAATACCTCATTTCGTGCGAAATGTGACGTCATCACAACATGTGCTGGAAGTGGCCACCATTTGCGTCCAGACAGCATTGACCCCGGCGCACAATATTGTGGAAAGTCCTTGCCAGTACGTCCGCCGTCACTGCCTGAATTTCTTCGGTGATGTTTGCTTTCAAGGCATCTATGGTTCGCCTTTTTTATTATTATTTGTTTTTTTTTATGGTAAACTCTCCCTTTTATATATCCCCATAAAAAGTAATCAGTAGGCGTCAGATCGGGCGAGCGCGGTGGCCATAGAGCCTTCGAAATGACGCAGTCGCCGAAAAAGGACTGAATTTCGGCCATACCGGTGTGTGATGTGTGTGATGTCGCTCCATCATGCTGGTAATATCCAATGGAGTGTTCTTGAGTTATTTTCTTAATGGATTTCAATCGAAAAAGCAGCAATTATCTGAAAGCTCTGTAATGAAACCTAAAAATTTGCAAGGAAAATGAATTCCTAACAGACCACTAATACGGGTAATAGGCTAAAATGAGGTAAACGGAATAGTGAAAAATGGCTTTTTAGAAACAGTAAAGGAGAGTAATTAGTCTGATGCAATGGATACATTTTCGTTAATTTGAGTTCTCCACATTGAGGAAAAGGTAAAATGATGTATGAAATACAGGGAAAATGCTGAGGCACATAACAGTAGGAGGGAAATATCAAACACCTTGTGAACGATTGAGTGATATGGCAAAAGAGTATGTGAAGTAAGAACCCAACGAAGTAAGAACCCAACGGCCAGTAGATCCATTTTTACGCTCGGGCACCAATGTGAAAACACAAATTTGTCCGTTACGATTATAGAACCGCGCCCCCTCACTCCGAAGTAAGAACCCAACGGCCAATAGATCCACTCTTACACTCGGGCACCAATGTGAAAACACAAATTTGTCCGTTACGATGATAGAAACCGCGGCCTCTCACTCCGAAGTAAAAACCCAACGGCCAGTAGACCCATACTTACGCTCGGGCACCAATGTGAAAACACACATTTGCCCGTTACGATGATAGAAACCTCACTCCGAAGTAAGAACCCAACGGCCAGTAGATCCATTCTTACGCTCGGGCACCAATGTGAAAACACAAATTCTTCCGAGATGGAGATTGAAATCTCGCCCCTTGACTCCGGAGTCAGTTGCTCTCCCGACTAAGCTACACGGACGGAATGTATCGCTGTAGATTTGTCGTCTTGACACGTGATTTACCTCTGCAGTACGTCACAAGTATTCAAAAGTTTGGCAAGTTTTTTTTTTGTTTTTGTTTCAGTGAGTGGCAATTGAGAGAAGAGCTTAAAATTTACAATGAAGTCATTGTGAGGATATCTCTTGTAAGAGAAGAAAATAAATTCTTCTTTTACAGGAAATATAAGATAGATTTCTAAAAGAGAAATCAGGGATGTTTTGTACTTTAGATCCATCGAAAAAATGAAACTCTGCAACCTAAAGCTGATTTTAGCGGACAGAATGATCAGAGAAGTATTATCTTTTTTTTTTTTTCTCTCGTGCTAGTGTTGTGTAAAAGCCATGTATGCTGGCAGTGGAGCTTGTGTACGAGTGAACTGTGTGTTATCAAAATGGTTTTCTATTGGTGCAGGAGTCAGACAAGATTGTTTAATGTCACCATGGCTGTTTAATATATTTATGGATGCGTGCATGCGTGATGCCAAAATAGAAAATACTGGTTTATGTCTTGGTGATATCCATGTGTGCAGATTACTGTAGGCTGGTGACACTGTCCTGTTGGCAGAGAGCAAATGAGAGTTGCAGAGTATGTTGTACCGGATGTACGACGTTTGCATGAAATTCAAACTGAGTATAAATAAGGGAAAAAAACAAAGTTATGATTTTCGAGAGAGGAACTGATAGTACTGAATGTAATATATGTCTAAATGGCACATTGATAGACCAGGTGAATGGGTTGTGTATTTAGGAAGCATATTTGACAGAGAGAACAAATTGAATGGTGAAATTAGTAGGCGAGTGAATTCTTCATTGAAAGTCATGGCTGCTTTGGGATGTTCTCACATGAATGATGGGTTCTCAAGAGAGTCCCGCATGGCTGTTTATGAAAGTATAATTGTTCCTATTCTGATGTATGGCAGTGAAACCTGGGTACTACAGAAGAAACATAGGAGTCATTTGTGTGCTGGAGAAATGCGTTACTTGGGGGGTTTGTGGCAAGACACGTTCTGGTTGGTTGGTTGGTTAGTAGATTTTAATGGCGCAAGGGCCATGGTTGGCCAAAGAGCGCCAAACAAAAGACATCAAAAGAGAAAAAAATCAATAAAACACGTACACAAGGCTAAAAACAGGATGAAGCGGTAAAAGTGAAAGATGGAAATGAATACGGTAAAACTAAATGAGGTTAAAAAAGTCAATTTCCTTAAAAAAGGAGAACACTGCGGTCAGGTTGCAGTCCTCACCAATGAGAGTCTGCAGCGTAGCAGCTCCTTCGTCCAACAAATGAGAATGAAAATAACGAAAACGATGATCACAAAAACGAACACAAGTACACAAAACATGAAGGACGGTGAGACGACAGTGGCACGCCTCACACATCGGGGCACTGTCGCCACACAGCAAAAAGCGGTGAGTAAAACGACAGTGCCCAATGCGGAGACGTGCAAGAACAACTTCCTCACGACGGTTCTTCCGCAAACTAGACTTCTATATTCCGATCTGAGGTTTGATAAAATGCAGCTTATTGCTGCCCTGCTGAGACCACAGGGACTGCCACTCGTCCAGGAGAAATGTCCGGATCAAAGGTCGAAAATCGCGAAAAAACAGTGGCAGCCGAGCTGGCGACATGGAGGAAACAGACCTGGCAGATAGATCTGCCAGCTCGTTACCCCGGATCCCAACATGGCCAGGAACCCAACAGAATCGGACCAGGAAGCCATCACCCTCCAAAGTTCCAAGAAGACGACGGACATCACGGATGACAGGTGAGTCCGTGTCCTCCGGAGAAGATAAAACATGGATGACGGACTGGGAATCACAGCAAACCATAGCGCGACGAAGTGATCGAGACTGTATGTGGCACAAAGCGAGGTGTACCGCACGCATCTCTGCCGAAAAGACGGTGGATTCAGGCGGAAGCCTCTCAGCATGTGAGGCTTCGCCACACACAAAAGCGGATCCAACGACATCCCCGGTCTTCGAGCCATCGGTGAACACAGGCACGAAATCCGGGTAGACACACAGTTTTTCAGCAAAGAGCTGCTGGTACACCAGAGCAGGAGTGGAAGACTTTGGCCACACACAAAGAGAAAGGTCAGCCGTTGCTTGAACGGACTGCCAAGGAGGACGGTTGAAAAAGGTGGCCAAACCAATCCTTGACAAGTTTAGACCAGCATCGCGCACTATGGCAGACATCCGAATCCCGAACGTCGGAACACAGGAGGGGCGGTTGGAAAACAGGCGGCCACAGTCCGGTTGGAAGATGGAACCATGCAAGGGATGATCAGGAAGAGATTTCAGTTTTGTGTAAAACTGAAGAGACAGCTGCTTACGACGGATGCATAACGGCGGCTCATGAGCCTCGGCATACAGGCTATGCACGGGAGAGGTACGGAAAGCACCAGTACATAGCCGCAATGCCTGGTGATGGACGGGGTCCAAAGGCTTTAAAACCGATGGACGCGCTGAACAAGACACGTTCTGATTGTGTGAGGAATGAAGATGTGCTGCAGTTGTGTAATGTGAAGCAAACTGTTGTTAGCAAGGTGGAGACTAATATGCTTCGGTGGTTTGGCTATGTTGAAAGAATGAGTGATGAGATGCTTACTAGGAAAATCTTTTTATCCCAAGTTGCAGGAAGGAAAGGCAGAGGAAGGCCAAGGAAGTCATGGGAGGATCAGATTCAGGAGTGTGTGCATGAGAAAAATATTGTGAGTATGAAGTATAGAAGATCTTGTGTAAGGCGTGTGATGGATGTCAGTGAAGCCCGAGTTATGTGTCATAATCGCTGTAAATGAAGAAGTTTGATACGCAACAGTAATTAAAAATTATCTGGTAGTTAGTATTTCTTTGTGGAGCTAACCTCTGAATCTCAGAGAACAGCTTAGTTATATGTATGTATGCTAGTGTTGTGAGAAGTGTAGGTAGTGAAGGAAAGAAAAATTATTGCTTTACAATGTTGTGGAGAGTGAGAAAGGGGTTTATTTTATAAGCGTTGGAAGGGAAAGACTATTACGGGAGTCTTAAAAAGAAGGCCAGTGTCCTCTGTAATCACACATACCGGTTATTAGAAATTTCTATTCAGTGTCAGTTAGACCTCGTACAGTCCGAATCACAGCGCGCATGTGCTTTGGCATAATTTGCCCAAGATATCGGAGTGCATCTTCGTGTGCAGCGTGCCAAGTGTTCACCAGACAGCCCTTCAATTGACTTAATTTCACAGAAAAGTACTTTGCTCTCAGATCTGATTTTATCAATTGGCTCAGAATTTACAGAAGACTACTTTACTCTCGGATCTGGTTTTTTCCAATTGGCTCAGATTTTACAGAAGAGTACTTTGCTCTCGGATCTGGTTTTTTTCAATTGGCCCAGATGTTACAAAAGAGTACTTCGCTCTCGGATCTGGTTTTAAAACATGCCTCATACATTCTCAGTGAGGTTCAATTCCGGACTTATCCGGAAAAGATGGTGGAAGCCGCTCTAAAGCTTGTTAAACCACTGCTGAACACACACTGTTATAAATTGGTACTTAGAAATAAGCAAAATGTACTCGTTTTTTAGTACATTCTGGGCTTACAACAGCTCCCAGTACTTGTATCTCATTTTTGTAAAAGACACGTACTGATTTTTGAGTACAAACAGAGAATCAGTTGTGAGTATATCTGGTATTTCAAATATATGCACTCAAAAATCCCTTATATTTCAAATACATGTGCTCTAACTTCATTCAGTTTCTGTGCTCTTTCGGGCCGGGCACAGAAACTGAAGGTCGTTAGAGCGAATCTAGCAATTCTGACAGGATAGTTTATAAGTGCAAGATAGCAAAATCGTCGCCACCGTACGATTTTGCGCAGAGAGAAATTAGGGGAGGAGGGGGCTTACGGATGAACACCTTTATACGTAACCGGGGGATTCCTACTCGGGAGCCGTCACTTAACGGACTCGCCCGATGCACGGCGGATATCCAGCGATTGTTAGAAATTCACACCACCACAACAGGTTTGCACCTGGAATTCCTCTATCAGCAGTCTGAATCTCAAACCACTAAGCCATCCGCGGCTCGATTTCAAATTTAGAATACGTGTACTCCATACATACTCATTTATTCATAGAATCAACTCGAAGTATATTATTCGATAGCACATCTGGGATAAATGAGTTGAAGTATATTAACAACGAGCTGAGCCGCTTATTTGCCCAGCTTGTTGTCACATGCTGGGCAAATAAACGGCCCAATTTTATGAAAAATATAGGGATGAAGCGAGAATATATTATTTATGAGATTGAAACAAATATAGTTAATGTAAAACCGTACACAAAGATACCTTATGCATAATTAAATTAGTTGTGGTCAGTGACTTTGTTGTACTAATTATTTATGTGTGTCACTTTACACATTTATTAAAACATTTCTTTTGAAATCTATATCTAACATGAAGTAATACGAGATTATATTTATATTTATTGACGCAGTTATTTGTTAGTACGTATGGTTACTTATATTTGAGCATGTCATGTACTCGTTTACGATACGATGGTACTTTAAAAAAACGAGTAGGTTAAGGTTCGCATTTTTAAGTTGATTTTTTTAACAGTGCATCTTGCGTGATGGACAGTAGCATTGCCCTCCATAAAACAGCCCTCACCTGCTGAATAAAAAGTCAACATTTCAGGATGGAGCTGATTGGCAATAATATGCTGATAATCCTAGGAGATCACTCGACCTTCCAGCGATATCGCAGGGACCCGTTCGTAGCAATAGAACCTGCCCCACACCGTAACACCACCTGAGTTGTGTTTACAAAGCAAGCTGGGTCCATTGCTTCCCACCAAACTGTCTGCCTACCGTCGGTACAGAACAAAATGTACCGCAACTCGTCGGATCACATGACTTTTTCCCAGTGTCCAGACTCTCTTCCTACCGTTGGTGCAGAACAAAGGGCATAGCGACTCGTTCGACCACATGAGTTTTTTCCAGTCTTCCAGGACTAGTCACGGTGTTCCTGACACCAATGTAGACGAACTTTCAGGTTCTTCGCAAAACCTGATGGCTTCAGTACAGGTGCGCAACTGCCAATACCGATCCTGTTCAATTCCCTGACCGTAGTTCGCTGCGACGTGGGTCGGGCACATCCTTCATTGAACGCTTCGGCCAATTGCTGAAGACAGGAAGCCCTGTTTCTCCCCTTGTGTCTTCTCAGATGGGTTCTACGTCAATTCGTCGCCTACGTCAATTCGTCGCGCGTCAATTCGTCGACTGAGTCAATTCGTCGACTGCGTCAATTCGTCGCGGACAAATTCGTCGACTACGTCAATTCGTCGCGCGTCAATTCGTCGACTGCGTCAATTCGTCACGCGTTAATTCGTCGCGCGTCAATTCGTCGACTGCGTCAATTCGTCGCGTTTACAGATTTTGGTTACATACAAAACGAATGCAGGAAAACGTACGATTTCGAACGTCTTGCTCCCTGATCAAATTTATAAAGTTTGGACACGCAGACAGGATAGGAATATTACGTTTTTCTTTGGCACTAAAACTATTAGACGGTAAACGGTTTTTGGAAAGGGGCAGGGCCCGGTTGGTCAGAGCCCCCCATATACAAAATTTTCGTAAAATCTGTTTTCAATTCAGAACCACCAAATCAGGTATCCTATCTCATAGTACTCTAACTTAGACGGTTGTCGGTTTTTGGAACGGGTCAAGGCCCGGGGAGTCAGAGCTCCTCCCCCCCCCCCCGTACATACAAAATTTTCGTAAAATCTAGTTTTCATTTCAGAACCATCAAATTTGGTATCATGAAACTCTAACTTAGACGCTAGACGGTTTTTGGAAGGAATTGGAGCCAGCGGGGTCGGTGCTCTTCCCCCCCCTTCATAAAAAATTTCGTAAAATCGACAGTTTTCATCTTAGAACCACCAAATTTGGTATACTATCTTATGGTACTCTAACTTAGACGGCAGACCGTTTATGGAACGGGTCAAGACCCGGGGGTGAAACCCCCACACACACACACACATACAAAACTTTCTTAAAAACTACAGTTTTCACTTCAGAACCACCTAATCTGGTATACTATCTCATGGTACTCTAACTTAGACGCTAGACGGTTTTTGGTAGGGGTTGGAGCCCGGGGGTAAGACCCCCCCGAATAAACACTTTTTCGTAAAATTTACATTTCAAAAGTGCCTTTATTCTTCAGTAAAATAACATTTCTATGTACATGACAATGGAATTCTGCCAATAAATACAGCGGTATATACATCAGCTGGAAGGTTCCAGTGAAACGTAAAACAAAATATTGTTAAAATCATAAAAAAAAAAATTATTTCGCCACGTAGGGCGAAGGAGAGGCAGACAATAAAGCACGAGCGATACAAACGAAAATGTTTACCTACAGTATTGTAGACAGGGCAAGACATGATTCTATACTATGCACAAATTCCAATTAAGCATTACTACCATACTAAAGATTAAACATTAGGTACTAATTCACAGAAATGCATCAGTGATGCTACATTCAAAATTTACAACATATGTACAGAAGTATTCAGTGACAAGGGGAAATAACGCTAAATGTACTCAGAAGGGCATCTTGTTACATTATATTATACACACAGTGACTAAGATTTTAAAAAAATATTCAACATAATGAAGGGGACATTGCGTGGGCAGTAAACTGTGCAGAAGGAAGAATTATATACAACAACATAAAACCCAACATTATCGAAGAGAACATGGGAAACATGGTGAGCTATCTTCAATGGCACATTAAAACAGAAAAATCACAAATAGCGAAGCACCAAAATTAATACGTAAAAACATGATTTGTTACAGTGAACGTGGGCGACAACAAAAATCCCACTTATAGGTTGAGATGTAACTGCAAATTGTGGATATGGAACCACCCAGCCGATTGGGCCCAAGTGGATTGAAAAACGCTATCGGTGTTTGTTGAGGCAGCACGAGAGTGCTCCATTTGGAGGCGAGTGGTTAACCGTGCTAGGAAGCGTCTCCGAATGATAGCACTTGCCTCCTGAGGAGGTGGAATAAGAGCGGGGAAGCGTTGTTGAAGATGGAAAGCATAGACAGTGAACTTCACAAGAAGAAAAATATAACGGCACACAGGAGGCAAGTGAGTAGGTGGATGCTTAGTTTGGAGTAGCCAAGCATATGCAAGAAATGGTAACGATCGAGCACAAATTCGATCAGCAAAACGAAATGCTGTGTTTAGGACTGGCAGGAGAACGGGGCAGAATAGGTATTGATGTTGGACGTCGCTGACTTCAGGGCAAAAGGAGCACTGCGGAGAGGTGAGAAGGGTCATGCGAAACAGTACTGATGGGGCGGGGAGACGAAGGTGAAGAAATTGCCAATGGACATTGAGTTCAAGAGGGGAGGAAAGGGCAGAGGTAGATGCTGTCCAGATGGCGGGGAGAAGAGAAGGAGGAGCAGAATGAACAGAAAGTGGAAGTGCGGGAGGGGAAAGAAGAAGCCAATAAAGAGAAGAGGAGGAGAGAGAAGTAACTAGAACCGGGGAGCTACGAATGAGGAGAAAGAACGGTAGGGAAAGAGGAGCAGAGGGGACCGAGAAGAGACCATCAGGTGAAGCGAGGAGTGGAAAGAGGCTCCAAAGCGCTGTGCGAAGAAGAAGATATTCGTTAGCAAGAGTAATGGTTGGAGATAGAAACAGGGAAGAAAGAGGTCTCCAGGTTAGATCAGAAGTTACGAGAGAACGGACAGTTATCACACCAGAGTGGATCCAATGAGGAAAGTAAAAGTAAGGGAGGTTAGGAGGGTGAATAAGAGAAGAGAAGAAGAGAGGTTCATCTAGGAGATCAAGAGTTGAAGAAGGAAAAGAACGGAGAAGAGGAAGCGAACGAAAGAGAGAAAGGCCCTCTCGCAGGACAGGAGGGAGGTGGGACGGGAGAAGAGAGTATGCATCCATCTTCAGAAACAGTAGGAAGGTGAAAGATGGGTCACGGAAAGAAGCTAGAACATTCAAGGTAGTGGTAAGGGACGGAACAGTTGAAGTGGCAAGGCGAATGAAATGAATAATGCGATGTGTTTTATAAAGGAAAGCTGGATCGGGAAGCTGGATGCCACCCAAAGAGGCTGGCAGATGAAGCGTGGCAGGTTTAACCCAGTGATGTGAAGACCAGATGACGGAAGTTGAGAGGCGAGTGATGGTCATCATTTGTGACACGGGCACAACCGTCGACATCCAAGAGTATTCGCATAGAGAGATAAGTTGTCGACGAACAACGGCTGCTCGTTGACGGAACGATGTGAAAGGGCGGGCCTTACTCCAGTAGGCAGCAGTCCGTTGTATCCGGGGAAGAAGAGCAGTCCAGGTGGCAGATGCAGAAGCCAAGGGCAATCCGACATACGCACCGAGGATCTTCTGTGTAGTGGCTGTCCACTGCGCACCCCAAGGAGCATCGGTGCGGGCAGCCCATGCCCCGCACCATAAGCCAGTACTTTTAGTGGCATTCAGCGCTGCTCCAGATAATGCAACATACTGTTGATATACAGAATACAGGCGATCAAATTGAGATTCATCCCGGACGCAAAAGGTCACATCATCAGCATAGGCGGTGAAAATTATTCGATGATGACGAGTACTAGCCACTGTCGGCGGTAGGACATCCAGGAGTGATCTTCGGGCTGCTAACAGGAAAGGCTCAAAAGCGAGAGCGAATAGCTGGCCGGAGAGCGGACATCCTTGCCGGATGCCTCGCTTAAACGGAATTGGAGCGGTTAGAAATGTGGCCGCTCGAACATGGAAACTGGCGCCCTGATAAAGGGCTAAGAGTGCGGAAGAAAAGGTAGGAGGAAAGCCAAATTGTGAAAGGACAGCAGAGAGATAAAAATGAGAAACGTTATCAAAAGCGGACTTTTGATCCAGATTGAGAAAGGCAAGAGGTTCAGAAAAAGAACGAGCGAGGAAGTGAAGATGAAGGAGAAGAGAAACGTTAGTGGAAATAGTCCGACCAGGCACAGTGTATGTCTGGTCAGGATAAATAACGAAAGAGAGAACAGAATTAAGGCGACGGGATAAGAGTTTTGTATAGAACTTATAGTCAGTGTTTAGGATGGAGATAGGGCGCCAGTTTCCAAGATCCAAGAGGTCACCCTTCTTAGGAAGGAGGATGGTGTGTGCCAAAGTAAAGTCGGGCGGTAACGCAGGAGAGGAAAAAGCAGACGAGAAACACGCAGACAGAAAAGGCAGAAGGCACGGTAGAAAAGCACGATAAAAGGACAGAGGAAGGCCGTCAGGTCCAGGAGCGGCATGAGGATTGAGAGTAGCGAACGCCTCGCGGAGTTCGCGAAGAGAGAAAGGAGAGAGTAAAGAAGTAGATAAAGTAGAGGGGACCTGAGGAAGAGAGGAGAGAAGAGGAGAAGCTAATGAGGATGAAGACTGCGTTACCGCACTGTACTTGGCGATGAAATACTGTCTGGTGAAAGTGCATAGCTTCGATGGGTTCGAAGTGATGGAACCATCCTGGAGGCGAAGATGACGCAAAGATGTAGCAGAACGATGTTGAGATTCCAAGGCGGTTAAGTAATCGTGAGAATCAGCTGTAGGGGAGAGATGCAAGAAATGCATCCTGCAGGCTGCATCGGATGCGCGAGGAAGAAGCAAAGCGTGGAGATCTGCCAGATAGCCGGGGTATTGCGGATCATCAAGAGAGAGCATCGACAATAGAGCACGTAGATTCGCAATTTTCATATCGCTCTCATTCCGAGAGGCATGGGAGTAGCGCCGTACAAAAAGGACCAAGTCATGTTTGACACTGAGCCACAGTTGCATCGCGTCGGACGTAGTATCAAGAAGGGGCTGACGACTTCGGAGGAACTCACGCACAGCAACACAAAATTGTTGATCATCCAGGAGCGAGTCCGGAAAAGTCCATACTCGTTGAGTCCTTGAAGGTGAAGGCGAAACACACACCGACAGACTGACAATACTGTGGTCTGAAGCGGCGGAAGGATGATGGGAAGCAGCTGCGATCGACGGGAGAAGAGCAGTCGAAACATAAAATTTATCCAACCGTGCTGCCGTAGTGCTGCCATGGATGGAAGAGCGCCAGGTAAAAGAGATTTCCGACGGGTGTAGATGCCGGAACGCATCAACCAATTGAAAATCATCAACTAGCTGGGAAATCTGTAATACACGTTGTCTGCGGTATTCTCCAACGGTTGAATTGCGGTCAAGGGCCGGCAACAACGTACAATTGAAATCTCCGCCGATGAGAATATATTCAGACGGTGGGATGCATGACAGCTCTGTACGGAGTGTGGAGAGAAGATCAGGTAACAGACGTTCATCACAGGGGACATATATGTTAAAAACATGATAGGTCACGTTTTCAATGCAAAAGACAGCGACCTGGAGGTTGTCCACATGTAAGGCACGAATCACTGGCGTCGAAATCAGAGGGAGTAGGCGGTGATGGATCCCAAGTGCAAGGCCACCATTCCGTCCAACTCGATAAGCATGGTGAAAATCGTAGGGCCAAGCCCGCCAACGAGAGAACAAAGTGGTAGCAGAGCATTTGGTCTCTTGGAGCAAGAGAAGATCTGCGTGTAGAGGCGCCAAGTCCTCATACACTAGAGCATTTCTAGGAGAAGCAGAGAACCCTCTGCAGTTAAGTGTGACCACCTTGAATCGGTAGGTCCTTCCCAGGTCGACACGCACGTGCGCTGGAATCTGTTATTTTCTTCGCTTGCTTCTTCATTCTGTCAACACTAAATTTGAGATCGGGATAGGAAAGCACAAGATTTCGATACACAGATATCACACTAGAAACTTGGGTTAGAACAGTAGGAAGATCAAGCAAATGACGTGCAACAAACTGATTAAAGAATCTAGGATGTTTATGAGAGCATAATACTTCATATATTTTATGAAGAGAAAGCGGACCTACCGGTATATCCGCCTTCGCTTCAGCTAGGTATCGGAGAAAAGAATCTAGGGAAAGCACTGGGGGTGGAGTCTTAGAACCTGGAATCACAGCAGGGTGTCGACTTGTTCGTGGCGAAGTACGACGTTGAGAGGAGGAGCGGGAAGATGAGTCAACAGAACGACCTCTTGCAGCACCGATGCGAGGAGGGAGCGGAGCACTCCAGGACTCCCGTCGAGCAGGCTTGCTGGTAGTTGTAGGGTCAGAGTGATTGCCAGAAGTGTCACTAGCAGTAGGGCAGTCCATGTCAGTAACTGTACTTGGAGTGTCTTCATCCGATGGAAGATGAAGGTCAGCAGTCAGGTCAGCTGGAGCTGCAAGGAACGTGGGCGGAGCTGTTGGTACCAGATGAGGAAAGTCCTCTGTCAACAATTGTGGGGCAGGACCCCGTGGAGGAAGGCCCGATGGCAGAGCAGGTTGATGAAGTTCTGAAGACACCTCCTTAGAAACGGTAGGGGTGGACGACACAGGGCTGTCACGAGTGACTTTTGGTCCCGAAGACTGAGGTACAGCAGGGCGGCGGAAGCACTCACTACGTTGATGGCCATACGCCTTGCAAGTCTGACAATGAAAGGAGGTTAAAACGTCGATGCGTCGTATTTGATCTCCGCATTTTACAGTGAAGAGAGTAGGAAAAGACTTGATATGTTCATCCGAAGAGAATACTACTCGCGCAACTCGTCGGGCACTTTCAATCGAACGATCATCCTCGTCCTTTGGAGCAGCGGAGTGTGTGGTAATGTTACCCACAACACGACCGGATTGCATAAGAAAAGCACAAAGCATAGCATCTGTGACTTCGTTATCAATTTAGAACCACCAAATTTGGTATACTATCTCATGGTACTCTAACTTAGACGGTTGTCGGTTTTTGGAACGGGACAAGGCCCGGGGAGTCAGAGTTCCCCCCTACATACAAAATTTTCGTAAAATCTAGTTTTCATTTCAGAACCATCAAATTTGGTAACATGAAACTCTAACTTAGACGCTAGACGGTTTTTAGAAGCGGTTGGAGCCCGCGGGGTTGCAGCCCCCCCCCATAAAAAATTTCGTAAAATCGACAGTTTTCATCTTAGAACCACCAAATTTGGTATACTATCTTATGGTACCCTAACTTAGACGGCAGACCGTTTTTGGAACGGGTCAAGGCCCGGGGGTGAGAGCCCCCCTTCCCCCCACATACAAAATTTTCTTAAAAACTACAGTTCTCAATTCAGAACCACCTAATCTGGTATACTATCTCATGGTACTCTAACTTAGACGCTAGACGGTTTTGGGAAGGGGTTGGAGCCCGGGGGTCAGAACCCCGAATAAACACTTTTTCGTAAAATCTACAGTTTTCATCTTAGAACCACCAAATTTGGTATACTATCTTATGGTACTCTAACTTAGACGGATGACCGTTTTTGGAACGGGTCAAGGCACGGGGGATCAGAGCCCCCCACATACAAAATTTTCTTAAAAACTACAGTTTTCAATTCAGAACCACCTAATCTGGTATACTATCTCATGGTATTCTAACTTAGACGCTGGACGGTTTTTGGAAGGGGTTGGAGCCCGGGGGTCAGACACCCCCGAATATTTTTTTTTTTTTTTTGTAAAATCTACAGTTTTCAATTTAGAACCACAAACTTTGGTATACTATCTCATGGTACTCTAACTTAGACGGTTGTCGGTTTCTGGAACGGGACAAGGCCCGTGGAGTCAGAGCCCCCCCTACATACAAAATTTTCGTAAAATCTAGTTTTCATTTTCAGAACCATCAAATTCGGTATCATGAAACTCTAACTTAGACGCTAGACGGTTTTTGGAAGGGGTTGGAGTCCGCGGGGTCGGAGCCCTCCCTCATAAAAAATTTCGTAAAATCTACAGTTTTCATCTTAGAACCACCAAATTTGGTATACTATCTTATGGTACTCTAACTTAGACGGCAGACCGTTTTTGGAACGGGTCAAGGCACGGGGGTCAGAGCCCTCCACATACAAAATTTTCTTAAAAACTACAGTTTTCAATTCAGAACCACCTAATCTGGTATACTATCTCATGGTACTCTAACTTAGACGCTAGACGGTTTTTGGAAGGGTTGGAGCCCGGGGGGTCAGACACCCGCCGAATAATTTTTTTGTAAAATCTACAGTTTTCAATTTAGAACCACAAACTTTGGTATACTATCTCATGGTACTCTAACTTAGACAGTAAACCGTTTTTGGAACGGATCAAGGCCCGGGAGGTCAGAGCCCCCACATACAAAATTTTCTTAAAAACTGCAGTTTTCAATTCAGAACCACCAAATCTGGTATACTATCGCATGGTACTCTAACTTAGACGCTCGACGATTTTTTGAAGGATTTGCAGCCCGGGGGGTAAAGGCCCCCTTCATATAAAAATTCGCAAAATCTACAGTTTTCAATTTAGAACCACCAAATTTGGTATAATATCTCATGGTACTCTAACTTAGACGCTAGACGGTTTTTGGAAGGGTTGGAGCCCGGGGGTAAGAGCCCCCATAAAAATGCCGCGTAAAATCTACAGTTCTCAATTTAGAACCACCAAATTTGGTATGCTATCTCATGGTACTTTAACTTAGACGGTCGACGGTTTTTGGGACGGGTCAAGGCCCCTGGGGGTCGGAGCCCCCCCCCCCACACACACACACACACAGATATACAACATTTTCTTAAAAACTACAGTTTTCAATTCAGAACCACCAAATTTGGTGTCATGAAACTCTAACTTAGACGCTAGACGGTTTTTGGAAGGGGCTGGAACCCCGGGGTGAGAGCCCCTCCCCTTGTCATAAAAATTTCGTAAAATCTACAGTTTTCAATTTAGGACAACCAGATTTGGTATACTACTTATGGTTATCTAACTTAGACGGTAGACGGTTTTTGGAAGGGGTCGGGGCCCGGGTCAAGGTAGCCCCATGCAAAATTTTCGTAAAAAGTTCCGTTTTTTACTCTTAAGAATACCCTATTTACGTTCTAAGGCGCTCTTTGGCCCTTTGAGGGCCTTGCACCATAAACCATCAACCAACCAACCAACTAACCAACCTACGGTCTAAGTTAGGGACTGTAGATAACAATAAAGTGCAAAAATATGCGTTTAATGGTGTATTAAAAACACGGCTTATCAGAAAGAAATATAATGTAATGTAAACAGAGAGTTCCAGATATTCAAAATTCAAAACGGTAAGAAAAAAGATTATCAATGCCAATGTGAAGTCGTATGCATGCGACATCACATAGGTACATTGCATTTCTGTGTCGCGGGATTCACAGAAGCACACGCCAGATGTACGGCAGTTCTATAGATGTCTCCTAGAAGGTAAGTATTCCCATTCCTTTTTCTTTCTTTTTGTTTCGCAAAATTAAATTAACTAAATCAAAAAATTTAAAATAAGTTTACTGGAAAATTGCAGGAATATCTTTTTCATTCATTAACTTTCACCCGCTGAACTTGGTGATTCCACAAATAGTAATATGTACCTGGCAAATAACTGGTATCCCTGCTAGTACAAATTATATTAATGATTTATTTGCGTCCAGTTCAATCTAGTATGTCCATAAGAGCGTTTGGGGCCGTATGAAAAATACATTTCAACGTGTGCCGCCACGGCGGCGGAGTGATCTAGGCGCTGGCTTCTGACCACTTGTCGAGAAGGATCCTGGTTCAAATCCCGGTGAATCATGGACGTTGTGCTTGACTTCTGGCACTGGCTGTCCCCCTTCCCAGGAACCAGTGGCCCAAAATTGGGAATGTCCGACTGCTTATAGCCCACTGAATTGATCACGGCGGTCGTTAACCCCCCCCCCCCCCCCAAAGATTGCGACGTGTTCATTGCTATTTGTTGTGGATCGTACAAAAAGTATGTTTTTGATATCAAGGTGTCCACTTCCATGTAGGCTGGCCATAAAATGTTATAGGGGACCGTACAAAATTGCACTTTTGACTTTCACCTTGTCAGCGCTTCGGTATATGGTTGAAGTATACGTATATATAGTTGGGCCATTTCAGCACGTAGTTTGGTTTATATAGAAAATCAAGATAATGTTACATTTTTACTCAGCTACAACACATTAATCCCGAAGGCTATTTGTTGAAATATTTAATCAGCCGTGCTCATATTCACAGCGTTAACATAACATGTCAAGTTATTAATGTTGCAGTTTTACCCTGTCACAAAACTTTAGTTACAAGACCTTAGGCGTAAACTTTTTTAGGAATTTTTAGTCCGACGTATTCATAAGGTTTCGATAACATGCCAAGGTTATGGTACTGCGTTTTGACTGAGGCACAAAAATTAATAAACAGGCCTTAAGCCTTTTTATCAGCTTTCAATCAACCGTGCTCATATACATAAAATTTTCAGAGAAAGTCAAGTTTACTGTGTTGCGCATTTACTCGAGTACAAAACTATAAACAGCCATTAACTTTCAGCCGCTGAACTTGGTGATTCCTCAATTCATCCATTAACAAGTCTTTTAAGTGATTGTATGCTATGGCCATATTGATAATGTTTGATGACAAGTCAGGTTAATGATGTTGCACTTATTAAAGACTTAAAAAGGTGTAGAGGCTAGTAATTATTATTTGAAGTCTAAGTAAAAGCTCATTTTTAACTTGACTCGTCATGAAATCTTTGTGAATATGACATTTGTTTTATTTTGTATATTTTACAAAGCGTATGCATTTTTTTTTTTTGGCATTTGTTTTATTTTGTGTTGTACTTGTTACATAGCGTTTCGCATTTTTGTAATGCTTGTGACTTGTGATTGCATTTTGAATTTTTAGTTGTTTCACATTTTGGATTGCATTTTGAATTTTTATATGTTTCACATTTTGGATTACTTTTTGACATTTTATGTTTTTGACATGCTATTTTGAAAATTTTGACTTTTTTAATTTTGCTTTGTGTTTTACATTCTTGCATCTTTGGCGGAATTACATTCTTGAAAAATTCAAATACAAGTTAGTAAAAGGTATAAATCAATTAGTGAGAAATACCAGCACATTTTAGTAAAGGGTAGAATTATATGAAATTCCTCTTAAAATGTCCAGCATGTTAACATTGTCTCTGTGCACCAAAGAAGTTCGAATTCCTTTTTATCTTGCCAGCGTTTCTCTTCTGGGTGGATTTGTTGGAATCTGTGCTATCACTCTTTCGATTTTAGCCATAGTTGCTCTCTGCTCTTTCGCAATTTCACTGATTATTTCGTACAGTCACAGTTTTTTCTCTCCCAGAATTGTATTCCAGCGTCTGTCTAATCTTTCAAGTTCGTTTTGTGTTCTGGGAAAGCCAAATAAATTGTTTTCACTAACTGACCAAATTGTTGGCGGTAACAGCGGAGGGCTTCTGCTCGGATTGTTTCTTCTGCTTCCACGAAATTTTCTAAGAACGTAATTTTCCTCAAACCACTGAACTACAGAATCTGCATATTCTAGTAAAATTGATTTCACTTCTTCAAAAGCAGCTGGAATTTCATCAGATGAAAAAAATGCGAGTGCTTGCAAATGTCTGACTTTGAGAGCAAACTCACTGTTTTCCTTATATTCCAAGGCTATGCCAGAGGATGGATATTCCTCAGCATATTTTTTTCCGAGATGAAACCAACTACATTTGTGTGTGCTGCTTCCAAATTCCTTTTTAGCAGCATTATAACGGTAGCTATTTCAAAATCTATTATTATGCTTATATTGTGGTGCAAGCTGAATATCATAGTCTGATGCATAGTCTTGTAAATTCTACAAAAGTACTTTATAATAGTATTATATTATTTATACTTGCTGGAAAGTAACCCATAAACTAGTGGGACAAGTCTGTGCATCTCGGGATTCGTTTCAACCATAGCATGAATGGAACATAATTGCCTAAAAAGGGTTGGACAAGTTTCAAATGTCCCATCCATAATCCAGAGGGGTGCTTCTTTAAGCTTTCGTAAATTATTCTCTGTTAAAAATAAAATAATTCTTTGATGTCCAAATGCGCTATCTCTGCCAAGAAATTTTGCACCATCTTCTCCTGTAAATTTATTGGGGCATCGATCCGTTCTGAAGTCATAGGCTCCGCAGGCATGTCTTGGCATGTCTTCTCTTTTTTACAACTTGCCTTAGTGCATCCATGTTAGGCATGTAAGCTGCATTTACTGTAGCCATTGACGTTGTCACGGTTTGAATAATTTGTGCAGGGGCTTCGTCCGTATTTCTCGCTCGTTCTTTTATTTGCGCTCTTGCAACAGCAACATCACTTTTCTCCGGTCTTGGAGCATGATTATGTGGTTTCTCATTGCGCATGCTGTGTTCATCTCCAATAAGAATAGTACTAGCAAAGCCTGTACAATTTCCATAATTTCTTTCAATACAGTGACAATACCGTAAATCACCTCGCACTCTGTTATGGCAAAATAAATACCCTTTCCATTTCAGCAAATCATTTTCTTTTTGTGAGTTAACTATTTAAGTTGCATTCTTCATCTGCATAGTGCCTTCGGAAAACAATGCACTTTCTCTTTCCAAAATATTTAGAATGATATATTTCCACTATTATCACTTGACAACGCACAACAAAGGTTTCAACAAACACGTTCTCTGTTCTCCAGTCAACTACGAACTAATGAGCAACCATTCAATAAAACACTCAGAATACAGACAATCACGTGAAGCTTGTTCCTCCAGTTAGGGTTTAAGTGAAGTTCAAGATTTTCGTACCTGCGGTCACAAGAAGTGGTTAATTTTAAGGATCGGCATCTTATCTTTTTGTTTTTCCAAAACGCAGAGGTACATGTATTTCACAGCTGGGACGCTCCAGGCGGGGGATCAACAGATGCGAAGAACCCGGGAGCCAGGTTCCGGAGGCGGCAGCAGGCGCGGACTGGGCAGCTGTACTCTGGGCCGGTAGGCGTCATGCTAATTCTCAAAAATAAATTCAAATTTTTTGTGTTGCACCATGCGTATGAAAGAAAATTGTTATACTGAAAAGACATTTTGTTTACCCCGTAACATATTAAACAAAACCTACGTCCCTACGTGCCAAATGATCTGTAAGCCAAACACAGTTTTTCATGCAACACCTTCCCCCGACTTTCTAAGGTCAGATCTGTCTCGTTCGACTTATTTCCTGTACCGCCCCTCTCTTTCACTAATTGCAGTTAATTGCCGTGAAATTGGTGTTTTACGTTGGGGTGTATTGCCGCCTGTCCTGAAGACTATAGTGAAAACGGTGAACCCCAGGGGAAAAGTATTCCATCAAAAGCAACAGAAATCCAATGCGAGAGCAAAACTTTGTTCGTTGGCATTACATCCAAGCAATTTAGGCGAAGTAGGAAGTGTGTTTTTCTACTACGACACCAGGAGATTGTCGCGAATGCTCAGGCAATTACGATACAGATGTGTCCTTAAGATTTCTCTTTCAAGACGTCCAAAGGCCGGCACTAGGGGATGGGGAGAGATACAGTGCGGATGCTCTTTTTTGTTGCAGTTAGAAATTCTTAAGCTCATTCTTCCTTAAAAATTTGCCTGGTTCCAGTAAGTACTGTCTCATGCCTCAACCCTTGCACAGATTTGTTGTTTTTGTTTTCATTCTTTGAGTTAACAGCGGGAAAATATTTGAACTGCGTTGTTTCAGTTGGAAATATTTTTTTTTACTTCAGCAACAGGGCTTCACGTATAATTGCAAAATACTTCGATAGAATAAACACACCTTACATAAAGAGTTTGCACGAGAAAACAGATTAATAATAAGGAAAATATTCTAAAACCAAAAAAGAAATTGCGGAACCGAAAAAGCTAATTAGAGGAAACAAAAGGCTCTAAGAAAACGTTCATATTTAAAGAAACCTGTAGTCATTAATGAGTAAGTGGTATAACTCAATACAAAATCATGTGCTGTATTTGAAAAAAAAATTAGAAGCAAGTAGGCATCGTGACTGTCCACAGTTTCCCCATTTCATCCTGTCGACATTACAACCACCACAGAAAAGAAAAGAACAAAAACATAACAAAAACACCCATACAAAGTAAAATGCGCAAAACATAAAAAGAAGTAACCACACAAAATGAAATGCCCAAAACATTAAAAAAACTGCAACCACACGAAACAAAATACCCAAAACATGGTAAGAAATTCTGTTTAAAGCACAATGAAGGTATACGACAGGAGAAATATATGGTTTTAAAACTTAATACAAGTGTCAAAACTGAAATAAAAAGAAAGAAAAAAGAAATATTCCAAATTTCATTGTTACTTTAGATATTTTGACCTGTTGACATTTCGTAAATTGTACTTGCACTCGGTCAAAAAATATTACTTACAAGGACTCTTTAGTAACTCTTAATCGCTGTGGTCGTATTTATAAGGTTTGCATAACAAATCAAGTTAACAATGTAGCGCTTTCACTTGCCGTCTCCCGCTAAGTTAGAGTTTCATGACACAAAATTTGGTGGTTCTGAATTGAAAAATAAAGATTTTAAGAAAATTTTGTATGTGGGGGGAGGGTCTTACCCCCGGGCCTTGATCCGTTCCAAAAACCTTCTACCGTCTAAGTCAGAGTACCATGAGATAATATATACAAAATTTGGTGGCTCTAAATTGAAAACTATAGATTTTACGAAAGTTTGTGTGTAGGGAAGGGGTAACCACCCCTGCCCCGATCCGTTCTGTAAACCGTCTACCGTTTAATTTAGAACACCATTATATAGTATACCAAAGTTGGTAGCTCTAAATTGAAAACTTTAGTTTTTACGAAGAATATTTATGGGCGGAGGGACTCTGACCCCGTGCCCGACCCGTTCCAAAAACCGTCTACCGTCTAAGTTAGAGTACCATGAGAGAGTATGCCAAATTTGGTGGTTCTACATTGAAAACTGTAGATTTTACGCGGCATTTTTATGGGGAGGCCTTTACCCCCGGGCTCCAACTCCTTCCAAAAACCGTCTAGCGTCTAAGTTAGAGTACCATGAGATAGTATACCAAATCTGGTGGTTCTAAATTGAAAACTGTAGATTTTACGAAAAAGTTTTTATTCGGGGGGGTCTGACCCCCCCGGGCTCCAACCCCTTCCAAAAACCGTCTAGCGTCTAAGTTAGAGTACCATGAGATAGTATACCAGATTAGGTGGTTCTGAATTGAAAACTGTAGTTTTTAAGAAAATTTTGTATGTGGGGGGCTCTGACCCCCGGGCCTCGACCCGTTCCAAAAACGGTCTGCCGACTAAGTTAGAGTACCATAAGATAGTATACCAAATTTGGTGGTTCTAAGATAAAAACTGTAGATTTTACGAAATTTTATGGGGGGGCCGACCCCGCGGGCTCCAACCCCTTCCAAAAACCGTCTAGCGTCTAAGTTAGAGTACCATGAGATAGTATACCCGATTAGGTGGTTCTGAATTGAAAACTGTAGTTTTTAAGAAAATTTTGTATGTGGGGGCTCTGATCCCCCGTGCCTTGACCCGTTCCAAAAACGGTCTGCCGACTAAGTTAGAGTACCATAAGATAGTATACCAAATTTGGTGGTTCTATGTGGGGCTCTGACCAACCGGGCCCCTGACCCGTTCCAAAAACCGTTTACCGTCTAATAGTTTTAGTGCCAAAGAAAAACGTAATATTCCTATCCTGTCTGCGTGTCCAAACTTTATAAATTTGATCAGGGAGCAAGACGTTCGAAATCGTACGTTTTCCTGCATTCGTTTTGTATGTAACCAAAATCTGTAAACGCGACGAAGTGACGTAGTCGACGAATTGACGTAGTCGACGAATTTGTCCGCAACGAATTGTCGCGCGACGAATTGTCGTAGTCGACGAATTGACGCAGGAGACGAATTGACGCAGGACACGAATTGACGTAGTCGACGAATTGACGCACGCGACGAATTGACGTGTCACCTCTCAGATGCCGGTGATCTCGTTCCTGACAGACTGTCGTTGTTCTACAATTAGGTCTCTTAGACAAGCAACATGGGTTATTTTTCCACTTATTAAAGACCCGGGATATCTCTCCTTTTGGGAAACCAGTCAGCTGTGCTGTTTTCAAAATCCTCGCTCCAGCCAGACGGGCACCCACAAGAAGCCCTTTGTCGAACTCTGAAAGATCCTTTGTTTTTCCCATTGTGATCAACCCTACTACTTACTACACCGGTGTGCAAAAATTAAGGACGAAGAGGAGAAATTAGCATAACAGCGGAACGAGCAGGCAGAACGGATCGAAAGACCACTCAGGAGATAGACTAGGGTAGGGTACGGTACGGTAGGGCATGCGCATATATGCAGCATGACGTATGGGGGAGTGTCGGAAGGGTATAAAGCACACGGGTGGTGTACGCTCAGCAATTCGGTGAAAGCTATTGCACGGTGTACATCGGTTTGAACCACGTCGAGTTGCTGCCACCGTGTGATATGGCCCACAGGCAATCCAGTAGACGACATCTGGATGACTTTACCCGAGGTCGCGTCATTGGGAATTTGGAAGAAAGTCAAAGTGTGACTAGTGTGGCCCATGAATTTGGGGTAGCTCACAGCATCGTTTCACGAGCTTGGAGAGCATTTCAAACGACAGGAACAGCTGTCCGAGAGTTTAGCTGTGGTCGTCCATGAGCAACCACGGCGGCGGACGACCGGTATATTGTCCTACAGGCGAGAAGAGACAGACGGCAGACAGCGGGAGAAATCGCAAGGCACATGCTACAGACAACTGGACATCCGTTATCGTGTTCTACCGTGGCCAGGAGGCTGCACAAAGGTGGTCTATTTGCACGACGACCAGTACGGTGTGTGCCATTAAAGCCTGCTCATCGGAGACGGCGGTTTCTGTGGTGCCAGGAACAAAAGAACTGGACACATTAGCAATGGGGTCGAGTGCTCTTTACGGATGAGAGCTGTCGGAAGAGCAGTAACTCACGAAGAGAAAAATAAATAAAATCCGAACAGCTGTGAAAACTGTTTCTGATAGAGGGCGCTGTCCCTCCGTGGGAAGCGAGAGGAGAAAAAAATCGTGTGATTTGAACTCGGAAGGGAGAAGTCGCGTGCTTTGAACACGATGGAAGAAGAGGGAAATTAACAGCGTGTTTTATGTTATGTATCTTTTGTATGTGTGCGGTCGGTCATCTGTCAATTATATGTTTGATGTTTATTCCTCTTTCGAGTGAATCATTGTATCAGCTTCGGAAAAATGTGGATTAATTTGCTATTATCAATTGATTTAACGACCTCAACCACCCGGGATATTCAAGAGCCGTCGTTCAGAAATGAATGGCCGGTAAGAAGTCTTTTTTCTTCAATACTGTATATTCCTGATTGATTTGAACGGCGACACATTACATATGGCATCCCTGCCGGGAGTTTGAGTTGAGGTATTTTGAACATATAGCACAGAATTCGCAACCGAGAATTCTGTGCTCTTCCGTTTGTTGACATTCTGATATATTGTTCCGAACGAAAAGATGGCCGAAGAAATAGGACCTAGATTGAGACAGAAACGCGGCGTGATGAGAACTTCCGTTGCCAAAATTATTAAGCGATTGGAAGCGGAACTTAAACTAACTGATGTGGATATAGATAATCTTGAAGAACTTTTAGAACATCTTAATGAAAAATCAACAGAACTAAAATTAATTGATTCCGAGCTGGAAAATGTTTTAGACCCAGGGGACTTGCAGTCTGAGTTAGAAAGTGCTGAAAAATATCGTGAGAAAATAACTATATGGAGATATAGAGCGTCCAAACGAGTTCATATATTAAGGCAAAATGTTGTGAATAACGGCGTGTCTCTTGGTTAGAGCCCCGAGCTACATGAATCTAAAATAGAAGAACGAGTGAGGGACTCTGTGACTATAAAATTGCCGAAGCTATCTATTTCCAAGTTTTACGGTTATGTGAGTCAATGGCTTACATTTTGGAATTCTTTTGAATCGGCAATTCATAAGAATGATTCTTTGAACAAAGTAGATAAATTTAATTATCTTAAAGCTCACTTAGGAGGAACGGCTATAAACGCTGTACAAGGATTTGCGATCACGCCGGAAAATTACGACATTGCTGTAAACATGTTAGAAGAGCGATTTGGCAGAAAAGATTTGTTAATAAATGCACATATGAGTAACTTGCTTGATCTTCCACCTCTCAGGAATTCCAGTGATATCGGAACATTTCGAAAGTTGTTTGATAATGTTCAAACGCAAATAAGAAGTTTAGAGTCGCTGGGAGTTTTGTCAGACACGTATGGAAATCTTATGTGTCCGATGCTGTTGAAAGTGCTCCCCGCTGATCTGATCTTAGAATTCAATAAACAAAGTATCAATGCCAGTTATGACATCAAAGATTTGATTGGATTTTTGAGGAAGGAACTGACCTCTAGGGAGCGTACTTCTGCTAGTGTTTCGGTCACCAGAGACTGGCACAACAGTTTTCCAGCCACCTTTGCTCCTCGGTCAGGTGACTGTGGCCGGAAGTTCTCACGTGACTCGAGAGAAAAGGGAAAAACACCGAAAGCAGCTGAGCTATTGAGCACTGAACTGAAAGAAAAGAAAAAACTAGTTTGTGTTTTTTTGTGACAAGAGCCGATTTAGTCTGACGAGCGATTCTGGACGTATGCACATCTGGAGAGAGCAGAGAACACGCAATCACACCTCCAACATCATCGAAAGGGACTGGTTTGGAGGTGGCGGAGTTCTCGTTTAGGGCGGTATCATGCTTGGTAGCCGTACTGACCTCCACATCTTCCAAGGTGGTTCAGTCACTGTTGTCCGCTATTGTACCGATGTTCTCCTGCCTCGCATGCGTCTGTTTAGAGGTGGTGTGAGTCCTGAGTTCCTTTTCATGGGCAACAACGCTACACCTCATAGTACAGTGGCTGTCGCAGAGCTGTTGGAGAGTGAAGATATTCAACGCATGGAATGGCCCGCAAGGTCCCCGGACCTAAATCCAATCGAACACGTGTGGGACCTTCTCGGGAGACGCTTGGCAGCATGTCACCTGCCGCCAGCAACGATTCCGCAGCTGTGATTGGCCCTACAAGAGAAATGGGCCGCGATGCCTCAACAGCTCCTTGACAACCTCGTCCTCAGCATGGACAGACGTTGTAAATCCTGCAATGCAGTCGGTGGTGATCATATCCCCTACTAAAGACTGGATTTTTTTGGCAGCCGCCTGTCACATGGACGTTTCTGTCTTCTGTCCAGTTGTGCTCGAAGCTACCTTTTCAATAAAGTGCCTTTGTATCCTATGGATTCCTTGTTTGGACGGTTTTGCTCACTTGTCCCATATTCTTTCATCTTGGGGATCTTATGGTAGGATTTGAGTCGATGTGGAGCACTTCTGCACGACGTTACATTCGAAAAACCGTCGCGTCCTTAATTTTTGCACGCCCGTGTAGTAGTGTTTATCACAATAATGATCAACAGTACTACTTACTAGTAGTGTTGATCACAATGGTGATCAACGGGACTACTTACTAATGAGCAGCAGTCTTAAACAGTTGCCTAGATCATGTGGTGACACACGTGACCACGTATTTTGCATATTCGCTGCTGCGTAAGTGACTTAAGTGAAAAAGGGAAGCGTCGTCAGCGTATAAGTACGTACTTTGGAAATCATCCTAGGTCAATAATAAAAATGAGAAATTATTGGGGCGACATCGCACATATCAAAACAATTATGCGCAGCGAAGACATATTGTTTTCATTCCGTTTTCTTTTAGCAATTATCACCAATCCTAATCCTACAATATTTTACCGAATTTTTCCCTTTAAGGCTGCGAGCGTGGATGATATGCCAAATGTATAATATCCAGTTCTCATGAGTCGCAACATGAATGATGGTGATGGAAGATAAGTGTCACAGAACAGAATGCATTTACCGTCGGAAGTTAATTGCGGTTTCTAACAAATTACACGCTTTGTCATAGACCGAATCTTTATTTTAAATATAATTTCCGTTCTAGACAGGAGCTGATTCGTGGATGGGCCTAACGGGCCCAGACCCTAGGCCCCCTTTATAGAAAGCTCAATTTTTTCAAAGTGTGTTGAACAGAACGAACTATTCTATGTGATTCCGTAAAATATAAGGGCCCAGATTCGTAAGTAGGCCTGGGAACTTCTCATGTCTGAATCGGGCTTTGGCTCTAGATATTAAAGGTATTTAAATAAAATCTATTTGATATAGGATTAAAGCTTATTTTTATAAATACTTTGTGAGTGATATTCTGGATTTTTAATCTATAAATTTAAACACATGGGTAATTTCGTAACGTCAAACAATAGACACACACAAAACATAATAAATAAATAAACATACTTAAATCTCTAAAAAAAATTGAGCCATGGACGGGAGAAGGAGACGTATCTCATGGATTTCTCCTTGAAGTTGCGTACGAATAACGTTAAACCTGTATAAAACATAAATTTTCGATGAAAGTTTCGTAAGACGCTACAATAGAGTTTACCCCATAATAAATTACTTAGTCCCAGATCAGCTTCCCCCACAGGTCTGAACAATGGCATCACCACGGGATTTCTGTGTCAAAATGTATTTCGAGGCCATGACACTTCCCTGAAGAGATCCCCAGGATTCTTTTCCCATTCTTCCACTAGCGTTCTGCATGTTATTTTGCGGAGGTTGACAACCTGCAGGAAGCTGGTGGAAGATTCTGGTCGTGAACTCTGAAGTCTACATCTGCGAGTCCCTACAAGGGCTACAGGCGGTGACGAGGGCACAAGAACGTGAACCGGCCCAAGGTACTTAGAAGTACCTTGAATAAAACCTCCTACCGCGGGTAGCGTTGCTAGTAGTTGAAAAAAAAAACGTTTGCGCATGCGTTCGGTACCCAATACTGTGTAGTGCAACGAGCTGAGTTTCAGGTCACTGTTTGACATCTTTAAATAGTAGTTTGTTATTCATGGGTACTACCTCCGAGTTACGTATAAGGCAGCGATCAGTAATAGAGTTTTTGACACTAGAAGGTTGCGCGCCAATCAAAATTCACAGGCGTATGACATCATGTTATAGCGTATAAAAGCAAGTATGAAGGCAATTTTTTGCATCACGACAACGCAAGGCCACATTGCAGTCGACAAACAATGGAAACAGTGACAAGCCTGAAATTCACACTTGTTTTAATCTGGGCTGACATACAGCCCAGATTTCTCACCGTTTCACTTCTGGTTGTTCCCATCATTGAAAGAGATGTTGAAAATTCATCATTTTTCATCCGATACCGAAGTTGGAAGTTGCTGCGCGCAAATGGATCAAAAGCAAACCACAAACTTTCTTCATGGACAGACTGAAAAAAAAATGGATAGCGCGTTTAAAAAAATGTGTATTAGTAAATGGTGACTATGTTGAAAAATAAGGTTGTAATGTTTAAGAGAAATAAATTTCCTTCATTTTGGTACCACTTGCATTATTTTATTTTGTCGGAAACTTATTTTATACGATTCGAGACCTTACTTATCAATCAACTCTAGTTACGATCTGACGTGGGGGGGGGGGAAAAATAGAAAGTAAGAAAAAAGGAAGAAGACATAAAAAAGACATTAATAAACTCACAAATATTCGCCTTCATACTTCCCATCCAAACGTTTAATTTAATAAATGGTTCCGTTGAAACTTCCGTATTTCAAGAGATGGTGCGGTCGAACGGGGCCGAAAGAGCTACATTTCACCCCTGGCTGCGAGTTGAGAGTAAAAGTGGATGAAATTATGTTTAAGTAAATCAGAATATACAGGAGCTGAGGCTCCTGGGGACCACTGATTCTTCCTTCAGAACTGTGTTAATCTGGGGATAAGAAGTAAAAAACGACAATCTGTAACATATGTCATCCGTAAAATAAGCGCAAAATAAGTAGAATTTCCTTAAATTTAAAGGGTAAACTGTAAAACTTGGTATGTATGCAGTGGCGTATCCACAGCGTTTAGTTGGGGTCAAACTTCCCCTTTGGTCAACAACTAGGTGTTTGTATTTTGAAAAAATAAACGTTTTGATAGCAAAAGAAAAAATGAAATTTAAATTTCAGAGAAGTTTTATGTTTGGTAGAAATGCAAAGGAAAATATAAAAAAATAATTCAGTTTGGATTTTTTTATCGATAGAGTACCGTCACAGTGTGAGAAGATCCACCACGAGATCGCGTGGATGGCTAAAAATATTCGATATAGATATAAGGTTCAGACTTATGGTGTTTTTGACAATTTTTAAGGCTTTCTTTGAATGAGTGTTAGGCTTCATCTTCTGCGATAGATGGCGCAAAATATCACTCCTTTGGCGTGGCTTTTACGTCTTGAGGGGTTCTCCCAGAAGTTGGCGTCAGCGAATGACTGAAGACCTTGCCATATTCAAAATGGAAGCGGTCTCTCGTTGGCTCCAGAATGAAAAGACAAAATACGCGCTGTTACGTTTTAACCAATGCCATTGTTTGGGGGTGGAGCTTAGTAGGTAGGCGTAGTTTCTGTCTCAAAATCAAGTGTTTTCTGGTAATGTACACATTTTCTCTTCAAAAAACGAACGTACAGTAGAATTTAAGATGGTCTGTAAAAGACAAGATTCCAATCTCACTTCAGTGCCCATTCTTTGATTTCTATTTGGCCTAGATAATTAAAAAATCAGACAAAAATGAGATTTCGTTTCTTCCACACAGAAACACTGCCAAGCTAACTTCTGGCGCCATCTAGCGCAAAATTGGAATTTTAAAAAACGTTCTAATATTTTTTTCGGAAAAATAACTACGACACGTATTAGATATGAGTCGTTTTTATTTGTGTTCAATATTTCAAATTCTACAAAGTAATAGTTTTTGAGGAAATGTGTACAAAAGAATTTGCATTACAGATATAGGACAGAATTTCTGTTACACTCATTCAAAAACAGCCTTATAAATTCGACCCAAGCGATTTCTTAAAATAATTCAGTTTTGTTTCGTTTTTAATCGATAGAGTACCATCACAATGTGAGGAGATTCACGACGAGATCGCGTGGATGGTGACACCACATCACAGTGTTGGTGTCAACGCACCGCACAAAAACTCTCACAAACCAAATTCATGGCCAATGGATCGCATTCGAGGCTGACGAAAAAGACAGGCTACGGTGCGAAATAGTCACGTGCACAACTTAGTGCTGTCGCCAAGTCAATCGGTTGAACAGCCATTGCATCGTTTGTTCACAGTTATTTGTATTGAGTGAGTGTTCCGTTTATTGTCACTTGGATACACGTATAGTTTTGTGAGTTAGGTATTTGTATATTTCTTAGATAAGGTTAATTCTTAGTAAACGTTTTATTTAGTTTTAGTGATAGTTATAGGTTTAATGAGTAGATATTAGTTTCACACGTGTTGAAATCGGTTTCATGTCTCGTGAATAGTGAAGTATAAGAAGTGAGTTATTCTGTGGTGTTGAATTATTATTTCAAATAGAATAATTAATATTTTTTGCCAATGCCGATTCACATAGAGCTTGAATATTACCAGAAATCAGGGCAACTTTTCAGGTAATTAGCCTTCGAAATTTGTATAACTTTTGCATCTCCAACAATCGTTAGCCCTTTCTTTACGAAATTAATGCTTGAACTGTTGCATTGTAATGTGTCTCTGAATTAAAGAGGATATTTTTTTAATTTTGTAACTTAATGCAACTGTGATATAGCATTTGTCTGATTGAATTTACTAAAGCTCTCTGAACAGTGTGGACAGATTATGTTGAAAAACTGCATGATCAATTTTATTCTAACTGTACAAAACATAGGGAACTACTTTCGATTAAAAATTTCATATCTAGTTCTTCACTTGTACTAAAAGGTACAATGATTTTTAGAGGAATTGCCATGCCATGGTGTCACAGTGTTAGTGGCTGCAAGTCAAATTATAGAAGTGAAAAGGAGACTGTTACAACTTTTGCCATATCAAAGTAATGTATGCAGCAGATTTTGTATAAGACAAACATTGTCTTATACAAAATCTGCTGCATACGTTTAAACAAAATTCTGATTTTAGATTTTTTTATTCATTTTCTGTTGAATGTTTGTGTATGAGTAGCTTGAAAACTAAATAGGAAAACATAACTCCTATGCTGCAAAATACTCTTGAAGAACTTGGTAAAAGCCAAACATGATAACCGAAATGATTTGAAATCATGTGAAGGAAAAATTAAGAAGTTGAAAGTCTGAACGCGTAGTTTTCCGTTAGTGTGCACAAAGTCCTGAGATAGGAAAAAGAGTTCAAACTTATCAAATATTTTATATGCATGTAAAGTGTTTAGCCAGGTTGGTTAAAACATTGAAATGTATTTTTTCGTCTGTAGTAAATGAAGATAACATTTCTGAAAAGTTATCTTTGAAACTTGTATACCAGGAAGCAGTACTTCAGTTAGTGTCTCGTAATATATTTCTGATCTTTTTTCTGCTTCATCACATAGTGATGCTGAGTGGTGGTGGCATTATGTACTGAAGATTTGTATTTAATTTTTGGTGGTGGTCTTTTTTTTTTTTTTTTCAAATTGGAACTAATATTGTTTGTGCAGTTGTTGTCCGTCTTACACAATGTTCCTGTGATATACCTTTTTTATATTCTCCTATCCCAAGATATGCTTCTTAATTTGCCAAGCCGTTTCACAGCAAAATGGGCCAGAGGTCCTCATTTTAATAGCAGTTTTGATTTCATCAGTCCAAATTCATTTGAAAATCTATGGACTATTTTCTTTCCGTGGAAAATGATGCTGTACTCTTTCACGTCATGGGGTCTGGCTAGTCCCTCAAAGACACCATACCCGTAAGAGTTCTATGTCACTTATTTCCAGATTAATAAATGTTAGCAGTAATATTGTAGCATTTTTGTTTGCGTTTTAATATTGTACTAAAAAATTCCAGGAAATATCTCTTATTTTTCATACTTGCCACTATGACTTCATTGCCATAAAGTTTTTGATAAAAACACCTGTGAGAAGTTAGCTGAAGTGTTACTGTGTGTGAGTCAGAGCTGAGTTCAGGCTCAATTTTAAGAGCCCGAGCCTGAAGTATGTCAGCCCGAATGAGCCCGAAAACTATGATTAACCTGTATAGGCATTAAAAAAGTCTTCCACTCTTTCCTACCCATGCAATTAACCGATGTCTTTCTCAACTGCAGAGTGGGGAAGGGATGTCTATCTATTTCTATAGTTTTTTTAACCATTCATTTCTTCCTGAAATGTTTTTTTTTTTGGGGGGGGGGGTGTATCAGGAAACATCTGGTGGCACAACAAACTATGTCATATGTTGCTCAATAGAATTAGCAGGGAGCTGCTGCCCCTTTGAGGTAGGGAGCAAAATTCCGTCAGCTTGCTATCTACTATCTATACTTCTTAAAACTTATCCTTGGCAGAAATCCTGTAATTCATGGCCTATGGTGTTTTGTTATCCAAGCCCGGAATGGATAGCCCTGCAGAATTTCTACTCCCCATTTAGACCCAGTTGCTGAAGAATTCTCTTTAATAACTAGAAAGTGTAAAAAAGCCTCGTGTGCTAAATCATATAAAATCACATTAAAAGAAAAAGGAAGAAAATTCTTCCCCTCTCTCCAAGCTCGAACTCCAGTAAGCATTACGCAGCCAGCACCCGGTTTGGGTTCGGCCCGTCTCAGCACTGGTGTGTCTCTGTTCTAGTGCTTAGCTTGACATTTATAGTAGGTATATTGAAAGTAAAAATTTAATTTTACCATAATGAGCAAATTTGGCTTCTGGTAAAGAATGTTAGTAAAATGTATAAATTCCCTAGTGTTATGAAAAGCTACTAACCAATTGTGCTTAATTCCTTTAGAAATGTGTGAGAAATAATTATTTATACGGTTGAAATGTTGTCTAATTTAAAATATGATATAAAATATGTTTTATAAAAAAAGTAGATCACAGTTAGGTATGAACATTACAAAAGTAGATTTTAGGTAAAGAAAATAAGGGACACAACTCACACATAAAATATTCAGATTGTAACACATACTGGAGGATCTAAAGCTAAGATAATTTTGATGTAACTTGTGATGATTCAAACTATTTGAAACAGATGTCTTAATTTCTGCCATTGGTTAGCAAGAATTCTTTATTTTGTTGTGTGTATCTATAACTTTGTTGCAGATTCTATCACATAAGGCAAGTTGGGGTAAACAATCTGAAGCTGAATACAGTTGCAGCTTGTGATAACTTCCTTCTTTCAAACTATTTGAAACAGACATTTGAGGTACATTTATGTAAAAAAATGGACCCATTTGTTTATTTTTAATAGTATTTTTTACTTCGTTCCGCTTGAAGATACAAGACAAATTGATAGTCAGTAGGTAAGTTGATACTTTTTTCAAATGTAGTATTTATGCTAATTTTTAAAGCAAACTAAAATTTAATTTCTGAATTGCAGCAAAGTGCTTTAATAATATGAGGGTGGATCAAAAAGTTACACTGTTGAATAAAACAATCAAACAAAGATATACTCAGGGGATGTATGTTGGTTTAAAGGTACAACATTAATTCATTTTTCGACATAGTCGCCTAAGGACTGTAAACATTTATCGGAACGTGCGATAAACTTCCCCATACCTGTACAGAAAAAGTCCAGTTTGGTGCAACTAGTTAAGGACCGCACTTTTCACAGCCTCATCGGTTGGGAATCGTTGTCCACTAAGGTCCTGTTTTATTTTACCGAACAAATGGTAGCCGCATGGGGATAAGTTGGGGCTGTAAGGTGGATGTTGCCACACCTCCGACTTGAATGACTGCAGCAGTTCCCTTTGTTTTCCGTGCTGTGTAGCGTTGTTGGGCAGCAGAATGACACCTTCGCTCAACTTACCCCGGCATCTGTCCTTAATTGAATTTCGCAAATTTAATAGTGTTTGGCAATATGAGTCACTATTGATGGCCGTCTCTTTTGACAGAAATTCTGTGTAAACAACAGATTCACAGTCGCCATGACCTCTCCCGCAGACAGACAGTTGGACTTTTCACGTCTTCCTTGTTGGAAAGGTGACATGTTTCTATTCCATAGACGATCATTTGATTTCAGTTACGTAACAGTAAATATGTGATTTCAGATTGCTTATAGAGATATATTTCCCACGTATCATAAGAAGAAATATTTCTTCCACAATGTTTACCTGAATAACTGGGAATTTGCTAAGCATTGACCTGACTCTAAATAGCTGAGCTACGATGAAGCAGGGCTCGCTTTGACTGGCGAAAATCTGAGATTATTCAGATTATATCACTCGGGTGTTTGGGACTTCCTCAACCTGGATGGTGTAACGGTAGCATGCTCGAATGGAAATCGGGAAATGCAGGTTTGCTTCCTGCTCCACGGCGATGAATTTTTCAAATTTTCTGGTATGAAAGAGTTAGTCAGTAGCGCTAAATCTGCAATTTCAGATTGCTTATTGGCTCATAATGCAATTAAATTTCTGTTAATGGGGAGCAAGAATTCTGTTTACTGAGCTATAGTCTGAATTAAATTCCATTAGAATGGAAATAGTTTTTTCAGTTTTTGGCTTACCTAACAGTGTTCAATTATAGTAATTGTTAATTTACAAATACAAATGAAAGGAAAATTTAATAGTGACAAAAGTGAATAATTTTATGAAAAAAGTTCTTGCATTAATTTTTCACAAAACAATGAGAACATTTTTTGTGACAGTGTCCTTCATTCGACTTTTTTTTCAATTACCAAGAAAATAGCTTTTGCCAGAATGTGTTGTCCCATAATTTTAAAGTGTTGAAATATATACTGATAAGGATTAATTTTTTTTTCTTCCCCCAAGTAGAAATAAGTTAAATAAACTCTAATGCACAGTGATGATTTGTATTAAAAGGGATCCTAAGCATTTTTTTTAAGAAGGAATTATTTCCAAATTATGTACTTTTAGTGTACAGAAGTATTGTCCTAGAAATAACCCCATTAAACAAAATACATGCAAATAATATCAAAAAATTTATTTTTTCCAGAACAAATAAAAAATATAACTTTTTTTAATTTAGTAAGGAACGTTTTAGCCAGATATATATATATATATCTGGCTAAAACGTTGTAGGGATGTAAGGTCAGGTGATGCGTAACATCACAGCCTCTCCTTGACAAATGTCAACCCCGCCTTCTCGTGGTGCATCCTGTTCCCACTAAAGGGGCTCTGACGACCGCCCATAGCGGTATAACTATACCATCGGGATCAGAGGAAATTCTATCCCACACTCACCAACCCGCTTGGCCAGCGTGGTGAGTTATGGCCAAACCCCTCCAAAATGATTCCACAACTTAAATCTTGGCCCTCAGTCTCCGGCAGCTGGAATGTACCTGGCCAAGGCAGCGGCCAGTGCGACATGAAGGCAGAGGGTGCTAAGAATCCCCGGAGGACCGGACTAGGCTGCCATCTGATGCTGACCTTGGCTACTTACAATGGACGCTCCCTATCTTCTGATTCAAGGCTTCTTGAATTGGAAGAGGAACTACAAAGGATCAAGTGGGACATCGTGGGGCTAAGTGAGGTAAGGAGAAAAGGAGAAAATCTCATCGAACTGAAAAGTGGACATCTCTTCTACTATCGTGGGACAGATACTGGCAGAACTAGTGGTGTTGGATTTATAATAAACAAGAAACTGAAGGATAAAGTTGTAGAAGTTGAAAGTTCCTCTGACAGAGCTGCACGACTTGTTATCCAACTCTCGAAAAGATACCAGGCTCAGATTATTCAAACTTATGCACCCACCACAAGTCATCCTGAAGAAGAAATTGAAGAATTTTATGAGGAAATTTGTCATCTAAATAATAAAGGTAAGCAGCACTTGAAAATAATTATGGGAGATTTCAATGCAAAAATAGGGCAACGGCAACAGAATGAAACTTCAGTAGGTAAATTCGGTCATGGCAACAGAAACCAGCGTGGAAATACTCTCGTTGAGTTTGCAGAGGCAGAAGGGTTTTTCATCTTGAACTCCTTCTTCAAGAAAAAGCCACACAGGAAATGGACATGGAGACATCCAAATGGGACGACAAGTGAAATTGATTTTATTATGTGTAACAAAAAATTCGTCATAGAAGACTGCAGTGTGCTAAACAAGTTCAACACAGGTAGTGACCATAGATTGGTGAGATGTAAGATGCACCTCAACACTAAACTTGAACGTGGCAAGCTCATAAGACAAACAAAATCTATTGACATAACCAACCAAAAAACACCATAATACCTTCAAGTTAGAACTGAAGAACAGGTTCTCTGCTTTAGAAGGCCTAACATCGGAAGAAGTGGACATCTCTGAAGTTAACAGAAAAGTAACCAAAGCTCTTATGGAAACAGCAACAAAATTAGCTGGGTCTAAGAACAAGTTGCATGTGAACAAATTATCAGGAAAAACCAAAATGTTGATGCAAAAAGAAGAGAGATGAGGACAACTAAAGAAGATGTGACTTCCAAAGTGGAATATATAGAGCTATGCAAGACCGTAAGAAAAAGTATCACTGAAGACGTAAGGAAATTCAACTGTGAACTAGTGAGGAAAGCAATTGAAAACAACCAAAGCCTAAAGATAGCAAAGGGACATCTCAGTAAGGGAAGAAAACAGATTATGGCACTGAGAAAAGAAGATGGTTCTGTAACAAGAAATAGAGGCGAAATTTTGACAAGAGTGAAAGATTTCTACTCCAAATTATATGAAAGGGATGATATATGCACTCCAGACATCATGAAAGATACCAGTACCAGAGTTCCCCCAGTCCTTCCAGCAGAAGTTGCACATGCAATCAAGAACATGAAGCGAGGAAAAGCTCCAGGAGAAGATGGAATTACTGTAGACATCATACAAGAAGCAAGTGGAGAAATCGAAACAGTACTCGCCCAAATTTTCACTCGATGCCTTAATGAAGGAAAGATTCCTGAGGATTGGAACACCGCTACAATGATCCTGCTACATAAGAAAGGTGACATTGAGGATCTCGGAAACTACAGACCTATCAGCCTCCTATCAGTAGTTTATAAAATCTTCACTAAAGTTCTTTCACACCGCTTGAAGGTAGCAATAGACATGGCTCAACCGAGAGAACAAGCTGGATTCAGGAGTGGCTACAGCACAATAGATCATATCCACGTGCTGAGAGAACTAATTGAAAGAGCGAGGGAATATGAACTTCCATTGTGCATGGCTTTTATCGATTATGAAAAAGCCTTTGATTCGGTGAAACCATCAGCAGTTACAATGGCTCTGAAAACCTGCGGTATTGAAGATGCATACATTAATATTATTAATAACATCTATGAAAATGCAAGTGCAAAGATTAGGCTGTTTGAAAATACAACACACGTAAAAATTGGAAAGGGAGTGAGACAAGGTGACACCATATCTCCGAAGCTATTTAATGCCACATTGGAGGGTGTTTTTCAGTCGCTGAGCTGGGAAAACAAAGGGATAAAGATTAATGGAGATTGTCTAACCCACCTTCGTTTTGCTGATGACGTAGTCATTTTTGCAATTACCCCATCAGAGCTGCAGAGTATGATCCAGGAACTTGCTGACAAGAGTAAAGAAGTGGGATTAAAAATGAACTTTCAGAAGACAAAAGTGATGTTCAATGCTTTTACAAGAAATGAAAATTTATCGATTGATGGAGAAAAGCTGGAGATAACAAACACGTACGTTTATCTTGGACAGCAGATATCAAGTGAGGGTCACATTGATGAAGAAATTAATCGGCGTACAAAACTTGCCTGGAGAGCTTTTGGAAGAAACAGCATAATTTTCAAGAGCAATATGCCATTATGTCTTAAAAGAAAAGTGTTTGATCAATGCATCCTTCCAGTGCTTACGTATGGTGCAGAGACGTGGACCTTAACTAAAAGAGACATACAAAGGCTGCAGACAACTCAAAGAAGCATGGAGAGGTGCATGCTTGGTGTAACCAGGAGAGATAAGAAGAGGAACTCGTGGATCCGAAAAATGACAAGAGTGGAAGACATCATGATCAGAGTTAAATCCCTGAAATGGCAATGGGCTGGACATACTGCCAGAAGGACAGATCATCGATGGACAGCCGAAATTTTAGATTGGATTCCAAGGGACAGGAAAAGACCCAGAAGAAGACCACATAGGAGATGGGTGGATGAAATTCGAAAGTATGCAGGGGTGACATGGAGGAGACTGGCACAAGACAGACCGTTGTGGAGGAAACTTGGGGAGACCTTCGTCCAGCAGTGGATTGATAATGGTTGACGATGATGATGATGATGATATATATATATGAGGGAACACTTTTTCTTCGACCTCAATATGATTTCGCGTGACGTTTTCCGTTTGCTATTAATATTCTGTACGCTATTTATTAAACGAATTTGCTTTTCATTGTTGCTAGAAAATCATGAAGGCCAAAAGAAAAAAAAAATGAACTACACGGACAACGAAGAAAATATAGTTAATTTCATTAAATCGAGCAACAAAACTTTCGAATATGTCTCTTGATACGACTTTGCTAAAGGAACGGCTAAACGCAAAAATCCACACTACACGGAAAACGAAAAAAAAATAATTCATTAGTGTTAAACGATTAAGTTCAGTAGAACTCGCATTTTAATAATGTTCCTTTTAAACGTTTTCTTCTCTAATAGTTTTAAGTTAATATGCAATGATTAAATGTGCCACCTTATATTCACTGCGTGTTGGAAAAAATAACTCTCTACTCGATCACCGTTTGCTCTCGGCAGCCCAAGCAGAGGCAACCGCACTAAGTTGGTCACGTGATCTCGTCGATGCTCTTTCGCACCGAAGCCTGTCGTTCTCGTCAGCCTCGATCTCATTCATGTGACGTCAAAAGTGGATTTCTGCGGACCAACATGACTGCTGATTCAGTGTTGTCGCTATTTGATTACCTCTTGGCCAGTTTTTACGATCTTAACGTAATGGAGTATGTCAACGAATTAATAGAGCTACAGGGCAAGGAAGAAGAAATTAATTTCTTAGAAGAACAAATCAAAGTTACAAAAATATACCAAGACAATTTTGTGTTCGATGTTTACTTCGCATGATGCAAGAGAACATCGCCATTAGTCATCATGAAGTTTTTAATGAAGCATTTTTCATACACGGTGTATTAAATTTCATGTTCTTCTTGTCAAACATTGGCAAAACATAAACTTGGGAATCTTTTTTTTTTTTTTTTTTTTTTCAAAACAAAACGTTTAGAAGCCCAAACAAATACGTAATATGAAAACAAATTAGGATTAAAACAAAACTAAAAGCTTCCTACAATCGCATACTAGGCAATCTTCTTAAAAATTAAATGAATGCGCAACATTAAATAAAGGAAAAATAGTAGATATGTTTGTTTCGTTCCTTCGAGAAAGAACGTAGAACTTAATCCATAATTTACCGATCCAAATATGCCATCAGTTTTCTCCTACCACTTTTTTTTTTTTTTTTTTTGAAATTGAAATTCGAAGAAACACTAGGTTTCAACTGCCTTTGATTCGTTGTGTATAATATCCAAAATATTTTTGGTTAAAGTGGGCAGAACATATTCGAGAATGCACATTGCGATTCATTTTACACAGTCATTCTTTTAACAATGTCGGCCTTTTCAGAGGAAAATTATGGAAAGTTATTCCTTCCTATATACAATTTATAGAGGGCAGCATTTGTTAGCACAACAATACGACGAGCAAAAGTTAGACGTAAATTTACGAAAATCGTGATTTTCTTGAACCCCTGCAACGTAACGCCATGTTAAGCAATGGGAAAACGCATGTAAAGTGTAAACAAACTATTGTTGGTCCGTGGCCACGGAAAAGCTCTCCCATGATGCAGTGCGAGGTGAATAAGGTCCATTACTCAAGTACAAAACGATTTTGCAAAGTTTTATGTGTCCTTTGCCAGATAAGTCAGGTTTTACCTTAAAGCAAAAAAATAGCCCTAAAAAACTTGTGGAAAAATACGGACGTATTCTTGATTGTAGTACAAAGAAAGCTTAGGGAAAACTAAAGTTGGGGTGGCGGCATATTTTCAATACTGAAAATATTCCGAGGAATGGTCACGACGCATTTCTCATAAGCGATAAAAATGAATTTCCAACAGTAAGAAAATTTCTACAAATACAGAGGGTGAGTCGAAAGTTTTTCAACATTTGCCTAAATGCATGTGCTGCGACGGGTATATCACGTGTTTAAATTAGTTCAAGTCGCGCACTGCAGTCAGTCGAAAGGGATATAAAGCGGTAGTCGTTGCTGTGAACAGCATTGCATGTCGTCGTTCTGTCTGTGGTTAGGACGCCTAAAAGATGAACAGCCACAACCGGCTAATTAGAGAACTTTTGCTTTACGAGTTTGAACTCGGCCATAATGCTGCTCGAGCAACAGGAAACATTTGTCATGCGAAAGGAAAAGGATCCGTGGACCACAGCACCGCAACCAGATGGTTCAAGAAATTTCGCTCAGGTGACAGATAACTCGACGATCAGCTAGGCCGCGAACCGTGGATTCGGAGGCCGTGCGCCAGGCCGTAGAGGCAAATCAGACAACCTGCACCCGGAGATTATCAGGCGAGCTGGGCATATCACAGACCACCGTGGTTCGTCACCTTCAGGACCTCGGCAAGGTCTACAGGAGTTGCCACACTGTCCCTCACGAACTGACGCCAGCTGAAGCAAACAGCCGAGTGGAAGTGTGCACGAAACTTCTACTTAACCCGCGCGATGTACGTTTCATCAAGAGAATTGTTACGTGCGATGCAAAGTGGGTCTATTTCCGTAATCCTAATACACAACGGCAGTGGTTGAGCCCGGGCCAGCTTCCTAAACCTGTTACCAAACTTGGGCGCTTCGAGTACAAGGTGACACTCTGCGTTTGGTAGAATCCGAGAATATAATCCATTACGAACTTGTTCCAGACGGTCGGACCATCACCGCCAACCTCTACTCTGAACATCTGGAGCGCATGTATGCCGTTTTGGAGGAGAAGTACCCCGCACTGGTGAACAGGAGGCGCGCTCTTCTACAACAGGTCAACGCTCGGCCTCATACCGCGCGAACGACCCGGGCAAAACTCCAGGAAGTTGAAGACATCGAACTGATGCCACATTCAACAAATAGTCCGGATCTTGCCTCGTCGGATTATTACCTGTTCCGGTCCATGGTCCACTTCCTTCGTGGGCGGCACTTCAAAAACCAGGAGGAAGTGGCAGCTGGGGAAGGAGTTTTTCGCCTCGAAGGACAAGAACTGGTCCCGCGCGGAATCGAAAAACTGGCAGAAAGATGGCTAAAGACGGTGCAACACGATGGCTTATACTTTGAATGCTAGTCAGCTTTCGTCGTAATGGTATATGAAGACATAAAGTGATCCAAATATTGCAAAACTTTCGACTCATCTTTTGTACTGGCAACATTACCAGTAATTACTGCAGTAAGTGAGCAATCATTCTCAACCCTAGGGTGACTGAAAACGTTATCTTCGAAACACAAGAGAAAATCGATTAAATGGATTAGCAGTATTAAATATAAAAAAGATATCATGATCACGACTGATAGAGTACTTGATGAACTATCTAAGACAGCACGTCGAATTGAGTTACGTTTGAAGTAAGTCAGGAAATAAATATTTCATTCTGTAAAGGGGACCTTTTAAGATTGCGTATCCTGTGCATTGTTGGAGTGTGAATCGATTAAACATTTTAAATGATTAATAACATTTTGTTAGTCGATTAACCGGTTGATTAAAGGTCCCTTTCAAAAATATCGCTAACAACACTTTTTCTGGGAAGACAATTTTCTTTCCGCTAAATCTTCCCCTTACCAGCATTCTGTATACACGCCACTGTAGGTATGCCAGTGATTTCAAAACATAAATACCATCCACATTGAACAGCAAATTACAGAATACTTTTCTCACATGCAACAAGTACATTTTATGCACTTTTTGCGTGTGAGAAAAGTATTCTCTGATTAAATTTTGAATTCATAACAAAAATGTTTTTCTAATTAAGACCCTGTTGAAATATAGTATTTATAATATTCAGTTTTTAGGACAAAGAGAAAATATTTCTATAGTGTGATTACGCGCGCTTCAGGTTCGCTCGTTAATGTCCGCCAACACCATATGCTGTTTCGCATTTCTCTATTTTGCTTTATTCGCATAAGTAATCATTTTTGCAACTACTAAGCCTTAAGCACAAAAAGTCGGGGAAGTGGATTAAATTTGTGTTTTGCAACGATTTTTTTTATATTTTAGAAGCTACATTTTGAAAAAAAAACATAACGGGCAAAGAGAAGTAGTATCAACGTTTACCGCACCGGACATCGCCCGAGGGTAAAGACATGTACTTAGTAAAACAAGGAAGACAACAAATTCGAAGGAGTAAAAAATTCGTGTTTAAAGCCTTTGCAACACAGAAAAAGAAATTAAAGCAGATTTTTAGAAATGAAGAAAATCTGCGGAAAAACAAATTATGCACTTTTGCAGAAAATTTGCGGATTTATTTAAGTTAAACAAAATGTGTCTTTTACAGTGAACGAAACAGATCAATGTTTTTTATTTAATTCGATTCCTAGAATTTCTAGAATATTTCCATTTCAAATTAGCTACTTGCGCCCACTAGCGACGAAACCGTGTGTTACAAAAAATCGCAAATTCAATAGAAAGTATTTATTTCTCATGACAAAAGATATCCCAAGCAAAACAAAAAACAAAAAAAAACCCTCAAAACGAAAGATTAAAAGCCGAGATGCAAAAAAGAAACACAATTTCGTGCTTCATAGCGGGAAAAATTAATCACGAAAAAGTCGCGAAATGATCTTGTAGGGTACCACACACACACACACACACACACACACACGGTCGAGTCACATTATTGTGCCCACCAGCTAATATCCACATTAACCGCCGTGTGCTGCGCGGACAGCAGCTAGACGGGCTGGGAGTGACTCAAATAGGTGCTGGAAGAAGTTCACAGGTATGTGGAGCCATGCTGACTGCAGTGCATCTCACAGCTGCTGGAGGGTGCGTGGTGGAAGAACCATAAAGCGAACAATACGATAGAGGTGGTCCTACAGATGTTCAGTTGGGTTTAATTCTGGAGTATTAAGGAACCAGAGAAGTACTTCGAAGTCTTCATCGTGCTCTTTCAACCACTCTCGGACATTTCTAGCTGTGTGACACGTCGCATTGTCGTGCTGGAAGAACCCATCCGCCGCAGGGAAGACAATCAACATGTATGGGTGTGCGTAGTCTGCAAGGATGGATTCATAACGAATTCGGTCCATAGTGCCTTCCACAAGTATGAGTGAACCCAGAGAATGCCACGAAAACATTCCTCAGACCATAACGCTGCCCCCACCAGCTTCTGTTCTTCCAGCAATGGTTGAACAGTGTTTGTTCTCCGGTGTTTCTCGCCTTATACGCCAACGTCCATCCGTTCGATGAAGCAGAAAACGTAACTCATCGGAGAAGGCAATCCTTTACCAATCAGCGGAGGTCCAATTCTGACACTGCTGTGCAAATGCAAGCCTTTTCTGCCGATGCACTTTCGTTGGCATAGGTGCAGTGACCATCCGTCTGCATCGGTGCCCCATAGCCAGCAGGATTCGCTGAACTGTTGTTTTAGACGCATTTTCGGTAGCCCCCTGGTTCATTCGGCCAGTGAGTTGCTCCACTCTAGCGTGTCGATCGGCCCTCACGCACCTTCGCAGCTGACGTTCATCTCTCACATCAACGGCACGTGGTGCTCCGCAGTTTTCAAGTCGCTTATTCTCAATGGGGCCATTTCACCAATCACGATACACTTTAACCACGGCAGCACGCGAACAGTTCACAAACTGCGCTGTTTCAGAAATACTGCCACACTGGGCCCGAAAGCCGATAATCATCCCTTTTTGTAAATCTGATAAATCGCTCCTTTTATATATGACAGCAACGAGGGATATCTTTTCAGGATGCCGCGCTGTTGACGTCAAAAGTAGGAGGTGGTCACAATAGTGTGACGCGACTGTGTGTATATTATATACACTATATTGACAAAAATCACCGGATACCCTTTCAAAAGCAAATGAACGGATCTGCTGAGTTGTTAAAATGCGCGGTACAGTTGCAAACGGTATAAAAACAAGCCTGCAGCTGACCGCGGTCATATCGCAATGTGAGGTTGTGTGAAAATGTCGTGGGGGGAGATAGCTGACTTTGAGAAAGGAAATATTGTTGGGTGTTATATTAGTGGCTTGTCCATAAAAGCAACCGAGAGGCGTTTAAAGATACCGAAGTCAACTGTTTTGGATGTACTGAATAAGTGGAAGACACATGGCGTGCCTGAAGCAGCAAAACGCACCGGCAGACTAAAGAAAATCAGTGATAGAGGACGTCGAAACCTCAGAAGAGTCGTTACAGGTAATAATCGACGGAGTACTGCACAAGACCTCAGTGTACACGTGAGTAAAAATGCTGGAACCTCGGTATGTACACGTACCATTCGCAGGGAACTTCATTCCATGGGTTGCCGTGGTCGTCCGGCTGCTCATAAGCATTTCATCTCCACTCGTAATGCTACTTTTCGTTTAGCATAGTGTAAAGAATATTTATCGTGGACCGTAGATAAATGAAAACCAGTCCTATGGGCTGATGAATCCAGATACAAGATCCGTCAGTCTGATGGCCGTGTGTGGGTATGGCGCCATCCGGAGGAACACTTTACTTCAATGTTCTGTTCCTACGGTTAAGTTTGGAGCTGGCAGTGTACTCGTGTGCTCACTTAAACCTGTTAACCAGCACGCCTACCTCGATATTCTGGACAATTATGCCCTACCAACTCTGTGGCAATACTATGGAACCGAGCTTTGTTGGTAGCAGCAGGATAATGCATCGAGCCATAAAGCAAGGTTCTGTTACGGCGTGGTTTGACGATAATTCCGTACCGTGTGGACTGGCCAGCTCAGAGTCCTGATCTTAATCGCATAGAATACTTATGGGGTGAATTAGAGCGCCGCATAAGAAGTTTGGAACCAAGGCCTACTACTAAGTAACAGGTAGGGGCAGCATTATGTACTGAATGGAAGAGCATACTTATCGCTGTGTTCCAAAACCTTGTCGAAAGCATGTCTCGAAGGGTCGGGGCATGCATTAAGGCCAAAGATGGGCCGACAGCGTACTAATGTATGTCAATAAATGCTATGTTGTGTTTCACCACTGAAACTAATAATGAACTATCAAACTCCTTACCAAAACTGTAATCCTCCTGAAAATAGCCACCGCAACATAAATCCTTCCACTAAACGTCCCTTGACACAAATGTAAACATTCCTAAAGAGTCACGGTTAAGACCCAAATCAACCGTCATCTGCTTGTCTCTTTAAAGGGCTCCAAGGTGTTCCTGTTTGCTACTGCACAACTCAGGATTGTGCTCTTAAAGAGAATGTAATAACAGCGTTTACGCATCAAACCTTCTCGTCTTCATGAAAACTTCACATATGGAATTTAATTTTAAGCACCATACGAAGCCTCGAAAAAAACTTAATAGGAAGAAATTCAAAAATACACTATCTACCAACAATTAATTGGACACCCCTGCAATCGACGATATCTGCGGTCCTGATACACGTCACGGCCGCTGCCGTTAAATATCGTGTGGGAAACAACAACGCAACCAGTCGCAGGCAAGATGCCACGCAGTTCGGAGCTCTCTGATTTCGAGAAAGGTGTAATCGTCGGGTATCACAGAAACGGCCGATCCATACGTGACATATCCAGCGAGTTGAAGTACCCAAAATGGACAGTGGCCTACGTGAATGGCAAGTGGAAGATGAGAGGTGACTGTCGGAGTGTGCCCCGACCCAGCAGACCCACAAAACTGGGAGTTAAAGACCGACGGGAAATTCGGAAGAACCGCACCAAATCGATGGGCCACATCCGCGAGGAGTTTCAACAGGCATCCGGGAGTGTTCTTTCGATGAATAATATCCGTAAGGAATCCCATCTGCTCGGTTATCGTGGACGTGCTGCCGCCGACAAGCCTTTGATCACCTAGTCCTAGGCGCTGCTCGGCTAACTTGGTGCAAAGAACGTCGACAGTGGACCGTTGAACAGTGGAAATAGATTCTCTGGAGCGACGAATTAAGGTTCATCCTCAACCGTTCGGATGGCAGTGTCTGGGTTTGGCGTCTGCCTGGAGAACGCCTCCTGCGGGAATGTATTGTGCCAACTGAGAAGTTCAGCGGCGGTGGAATTATGCTATGGGGGTGTTTCTCCTGGTATGGCACGGGACCCTTGGTCGCAATTCCTGGTAGACTCAACGCCAAGACCTACTGCACCATTTTGGATGACCATGCGCTTCCTACTTTGGGACAGTTTTACGGGGTGGACCCATGTTACTTTCAGGATGACAATGCCACCTGTCATGTTTCGAGGTCCACCATGGCTTGGTATGGTGACAATGGGGTTAATCGAATGGACTGGCCTGCGCAGAGCCCGGGCCTTAACCCTATCGAGCACTTCTGGGACGAGTTGGAGCGTCGACTTAAGGGGTGCCCCCACCGTCCGAAATCAGTGAAGGAACTGACCTGTCTTCTCCAAGCCGACTGGAAGAAAATACCGCTAGCCGTCGTACAACGCCTGGTTAAGAGTATGCCCCGGAGGGTCGCAGCTGTAATCGCCGCTCGTGGAGGCTCCACCAACTATTGAAGGTGAATAAACTTCGTTTTCTTTTGCTATCACAGGTGTCCAATTACTTGTTGGTAGATAGTTTATAAAGTCAATTACATTACCGCTCAGTAGGTCTGCGACACATACCTAGCACACATACTGAATATACACCCCAAATATTTTTATTCCCATAGCAAAACTGGGTTCTGAAAAGACACATGCGCAAAACGTTTTCCGTTGTGATTGGTATTTGCAAAGATATAATTTCTTCAACTGTGCTTTTAGATGTGTTGGAAACTGAAATATGCATTTACGCCAGCTCGTGGCGAAATGGAACTTTACAAAAAATAGGAATTCCATGCAAATTAATATTTCCGATGAATGCTATATATCGCAAAAATCCTGTCCCAAATCGGACTGCAGCCCCGGTGGCGCAGTTGTCTAAGCTCTGGCTTATGACCATTCGTACATGAATGGTCCGGGTTCGAATCACGGTAAGGCATGGATGTTGTTTTTCTCTTTTGGCACTGGCTCTCTCGCTTCCTTGGAACCAGTGACCCTAAATGAGGGACAAGCAATTGCCTATGGCGTATTTAGTTGCTCACGGTGGTCTTTAAACCTTCAATAAAAAAATCGGACTTCTACAAGCCGAGATACCGGGAAAAATAAATATACATTTATATTCTCAAGCAGAAAAACTGCGGTTAAACTGAAAAAACAAGTTAGTAAAATCATGCAATGCATTGATTATGATACGCTTTCCAACATGCCTGAAATCATTACTCAAGTTATGAGGATAATGGCTGTGAAATAAATATCGCTCCTGTGTCCTGACCTTTGACCCTATTTCGATGATATTATACAGAACCGATTTCACGATAGATATCAGTGCAATTTAGTGGTTCAGCCCACAAAAATAGAATGGTTCCTCGCTCTTCCAATTTGGAGTAAGGATCCAGTAGACGCACCATCACGAACTGCTTCCTGCACACGCCTTACGCAGTTCCTGAACTGAAACACCTCCCGTCGGCAGCTCTGACGTATTGTCGACTTCACTCCCAAGCACACACGGTCTGACTGCAATCTCCCTCCAGATGGCGCTAAGTGTAACTTACTTTTTGATTCCCCTACTGTAGGTAGAAGCAGAGATATAACAAAAAACGATTTTATACATATACGCCTTGAGCGAAAACCAAGCGTTTCGTAAGGTATCGGATAATGTTCAGAATCTTTACCATAGAGAACGGAATGCAATACGCATAAGAATATTTTCAATGCTATTTTTAGAAGTGGAGATACAAGTTCAAACAGAAATACATCCTAGCGAGAAAAATTCAATATGAATTTAATTTTTCCCGAAGAAAAAGTGTGAGAAATTTGAAGTACAGACTGTGCGGAAAATTGCGATTTAAAAAGAAGAGACAAATTATATGCAAAATATTCTTCACTGTGAGTGATATTCGAAGCATAAATAGTTTTACGAATATGACTTTGGTGAGAAGAGATATCAAGAGAAATACCCTATACGTTTACTAAGTTCTTCAGTCCAACGGGAAGAACTTCATATTGATGCAAGTTTGAGCGTCTGGGATAAATTAGTTAGCAGTGGGCTGCAGTTAAGGGGCGTAATGGAATTATACTAATAATTTAATTGATGATTTTGCCGATTTCGCAAATAATTAGGGGATCAGTTACTGTTGAAAAAGGGAGAACAACTGAAAGATGCGAACAAAGGAGAGATAAGCCTTTTGGAGAAATCGTTCTTTCCCTTCCTGGGGCAAAAAGCTTTTAGGAGCCCACCACGATCTAACGCCGAGGAAAAAGGTTTTAAGCAGAGAATCCTTAATTCATGAGCACTAAGTTTATAAAATTTAAATGCTATTTTTGTTAAGAGGTTGAAACGAGCATATTTTGAGCTCCTACAGAGGCGATCCTCTAAGTTGTCTCTACCACAACAAACAGATGCGTATATCATAACTTCCTATAAGGATTTTGAGGCGAATCTTACCGCCGCTTAAAGTCGACTGGCACCTGTGTTTCTATTAGAGGAAAACAGGGATTTTGTCCAATAGGAGCGGGCAGACCAGAGCTGATGCCCTTGACAAAATACCATCTGAAGCGGCAATACACTTCGCCTCAGCCGTGGCCAGTGCGTGTTTGTTTGCAGTGTATTAGCCACACATAGCTTTTTTGTCAGTGTGCAGTGTATTCTGTATTTGAGTGCTGACTTTTTGAAATATGTTCCTCCGATAGTTTCTGTTTAGCACGAAATGTACTGAGTTTTTTTTATTGCTATTTAAAAACAATAATTATTTTTAGAAGAAATAAATTGAATGCATTCCGTTGGGAAGAAATAAATCTCACGAGTGGTCATTTGTCCTGATTTCTGCTGTTTTTAAGTTATCTGAGCTATTTTTACGAGATATATGGAACTTCCAGAGAGAGAGAACGCTTGATTTCTCCTAAATAAAGTTTCCACGGATCAGAACGTATATGCACAGACCTGTTTTTTTTTATCCCAGACTCAGAAAACTTTGTGAGAAAAGTTGTTTTTCTCTTAAAATAATTTACTTTTAATTTTTAGAGGAGTGGGCGTTCGGTTGTGAGTTTCCGTCCAAGAGGGCCGACAGAAAGAAAAGCGGATGAACGATTTTTCCATCTTTTTTTTTTCTTATAAAAGATACATTTTTCCCTCAAAATTGTTTAATTGTTTGCAATTTGTGGAGATATTATGTTGTACGCTGGGTTTTCGCCTCACCAACATTTCATTCCACGAGCCGCCACTGGTTGATGAAAACCATAAAACTCCTTGAAGCTTCGAGAAGACGCGAAAAAAAGAGCTAATAATGCATGAAGGCACTCGAATTCTGACTCCCGAAAGTGTAGGACATTGCGTCTTAAGGACCATTGAGGACAACGTCCAGTCCAGTTGGAGAAGCTTAAGAATAATCGTAAAAGGGAGGAATTGGCGTTAAACACACATAGGAGATGTCGGACTACTGAGTAAGAATTTCTACGAGAAGCTCTTCCTCCGTAACTTAGAAGCGAGGTCCTTCAAGCAGCGCCTAACGAAGCTTCCAAACGGGGCGTTACAAGAAAGGTGAAAGTACAGGTAGGGAATAGTGGACCCAGGAGAGGTCAATAACCTTGCAGACAACACGACAGTTGATCCTGCTCGTCTCAGCAGCGCAAAGAAAGAGGGAGATGTTCAAGTGACTCTCCTTTACTTCCCCCACGGTCGCCGCCGAGAGCTAGGAGCAAATAATCCGTCTGTGTTCACTAAGGCCCGTTTCACACATACGGAAAAAAATCAGTCGAGACGATAAATCTTCCGGCCGTTCTACCGCTCCTTTTCAGGTGGACAATAGAATTGTACGGAGACTCAGACACGCGGAAGTGGTAGAAATTCCGACGTGGCAGCAGCTGAACTTCCGCGGGTTTCGCCACAAACTAGACGGGAAGAACACCGTCCAAAGTTATGTGTATGGCAAGATAAGCACTTGGACGACCGACGGTTCATCCGCAAAGACAATAAAACAATGAATCACTCCTGTGAGAGGAGCTAGAATCCAAAGTGCTTGCTTTAGTTGCTGTCAGTCCGTCGGCCATTTTTTTCTCAGTTATAGTAATAAAACCGCCCGTGTGGAAGCTCGCCAAAGATTGGGACGGTTTTATTAATTCGACGGACTTTTTTCGTCTGCCTAAAATGAGTTTAATTTCCAGCCAATGCTTGTGAAGAAAAACCGAAAGTGAGAGAGCGAATTGTGAACCGAAAGTGAGAGAGCGAAATCTTTATACAGATGTGAGTTCATTTAAAGCAAGGAAAGTGGAAAGTGCCAACCCTCAAAGTGTCTTGTGAACTCCATCTTTTAAGCGTCATGTTGATTTTATTTTAATCAGCACGCGTGTGTGCATACCCGTGTGTTTTAACACGGCCCTGCAATGGTGTAAGACACCAGCAATCACGGATTATTGAAGCGGACTCCTCCATGTTAGTACTTCGCTTTCTCATGCATTTCACATGTATAAGCAGAAATATTTGGAAAGGAAAAAAACAACAACTGATTTCTACTCCCGAACTGATTCAGTTCCGTAGAGCTATGCGACATTCTGGCTCTGAGACAGCCAAGATTAAACTGAGTTTATATAACCCTACATATTCTGCTATCATTTAACTGAAATAATCATTGTTCATGTTCGTCTGTGCGAGTTGTTCATAAGCGTATTTGTGTGTGCCAAAACTTAGCTCTCTCTTTGTATGGCTTTAGTGGTCAATTCATGCATCTGTAGCTCGTTAGCGTCAGTTAATACCTTGCATACCAGCTCCGCGAATAGAAAGCCCCCCTTCTTATATCTTTAATAATTTGAAGAAACGGCTTGAAAACGCAGCACTGGGTAGCCACAGGTGGGATGACCACTTGGCAATTGAAGTGTAAACGCAATAATATTATTTCGAGCCGAAAATATTCGCGAAGCCTTTTCCGTAGCGAGTGATATTTAATCAAAAAAGGACTTCTTTCAATTGATAGTTTAGAAATATCAGCTGGAAATATAGTTCTAATCTAAATATGCACTTGCGCTCTCTTGTAGAAAAATTGCGCTCCACGAAAAACGAAATTGCAAGCACTCGTCACCATAAAAGCTATTCAACACAATGGAAACTTTTCAAACCGGACTTTTAGAAGCAGATATATTGGGGGAAAATGCAATGTATGTTTTCACTTCTAGCGGGAGCGTATAATGGATGCTTACATCCTTTAGCAGGAAAGCGCGATGGATGTTTGCACACTCTAGAGGAATCCTGCATTCTTTTGAAGAAGAAACAATGCGCAAAATATTATTCGTAGTAAAAGCTACAGAAGAAAAAAAAGTTTCTTTTTCAGTAGAACCTTTCGAAACAATGATATATAATAAATTATATTTTAAATTCAACCGCTGCATTTATATTTACGCTCCGTGGCGACGACGTTATGCATTGAAAAAAGACGAAAAGTCGTAGTTTTTCGTTTTCACATTTCATGTTTCCTAGTGCAAAATGAATTTTTTAAATCGCATAAATAATTGGAGGAATGAAATATCCACACGTGGAAGGAAAAACACAGTGTTAATATAAGTTCGTTTTATTTTATTTTACCTATTTATTTTTCAAAACATGTTCTAAAAGTGTACGTATCTCGAGAGATTTAGGAGGTGACACACTTTTAAGATAACCTGTTTTTCAAATAACAAAGGTACCGGATTAAAATTGATTCGCTATTCTTTGCAGCATATAAACTTTTCCTAAATTTTTGTTCAAGCAGTGGATTTCACACACGTTAATGAATTTAACGCGGTTAGCTTCAGGCAAGTAATAACATTGCAACCCCTTTCGTTTTAGTCTACTTATTATAAAAAAAAACAATTATGTTATTCATTGCAATGTCGTCAACGAAATATTTAGTAATTATTCTGCTTTTTGTCTGAAGAACAGTAACGCTAAGTATGAATCCTGTTCACAGCTTAATGCACTCCGATATATTTATATGTAAAGAAAACGTTTTCGTTAAAAATAAAAAAAAAACTGAGATCGCTCACTTTAATTACCTGAAGCCTTTCTTTTTATGCATGTTTTATTTACCAACTATAGTTAACATTATGAATTACTCTCCTTTTAATGAGAACCAGTTGTTTAATGTTTTAGATGTATACTTTCATCTTAGGTTTAAAGCCCATTTTTTTTCTTTAAAGAATGGTTGTTTTTATCATTAAACGAATCTCTTTTTTTATCAATCTTAATCACCGCCTACTTTTAATCTGCTTATAATTAATTTCGTGTCTCGCTCTGTTTCGCTCTGTAGTGCGCATATCCTGGAAACGAAGTGTATTCAAAATTTAACGTGTGTCGCTTCAGGGAAAAAAAAATACAGGTAAGCTCAGTTCTGACTGAGCCGTCAGTTTGGAACGTAGGACTACGACTTGCAGATCGGAGAGTTGAAATGAGCTAGTCGAGTATGGCTTCAAAGCGTTTTTTTAATTTGTTATAGCCAACACATGTGTGTGATATGAAAAGTAGCTTACATAATTTTTACAAATAATGCTGGATACATTGCGAACACAAAGCAGATCGATACAGGAATTAACCAACGTGGTGCTCTGTCTTCTTAGGCTTCTTGCATTCCTCATCACGTGCTTTTGCCTCTCGTTTTGATTTTCTCCACTTTTGCTGGCGTTTATTCTGCGAATTTCGCGGCATTGTCGAAAATGTTAACCCGTTCACAAGAAAATAATTTAAAAAATTTTCAGTTTAACCCTTTAACGACTATAACACCTAAAACGCTCATGCATGCAGACGGCCATAACCGCCCGAAACGCCTGTCTAGAATGAGCCAGATTTCCTACCCTTGCCTGTTCTTCAAATTTTCTCAACCTATGAGGGATAAGCAGGAGTCACATTCAGTCGATATTGTTGTTATTAAACAAAAAAGTAAACCAACAGACAGTTTCGAGCGTTATGGTATTTAGAGTGATAAAATATTTTTTGGGTCATGGTCGTTAAAGGATTAAACCACTGCTATATGTTCTCTGTATATTTGAATAGATCTCGTCGAGAGCTTTATAACGATACCACGCACAGTCTTTTCGCACTCACGGTTGTCCAGATAAACCGCGATATTGTGAAAAGTGTTCACCGGTTCACAAGAAAAATTTTTTTTAAATGTTCAGTTCAAACCACTGCAAAATGTTATTCGTATATCATGAAAGAAATACGGGATTACACCATATAATACAAATTTTGAAGATGACAATCCGTTTTTTGGTGTAAATGTAACAAGGATGGTAAGTCAGATAAAATCCGAAAATTTCATCATTCTGGAGTGGGACTCGAGTCCGCGTCTCCCAGATAGCGCCCGGGTATGCTAACCACTACACCACGCAGAGCGACCAAATCTCAAGTTTCCGATTAATTTGAATATAACCATCACAGTATTCGCTAGTCGAAGCAACCGGCATTCATGCTTAGCGAATCTGGAGGTTTAGTCTTATCCCGTGATTGCCCGGAAAAGCAGATAAATAATGAGAGAAATACGGGATCACACCATAGAATACAAATTTTGAAGACGACAATCCGTTTTTTGGTGTAAATGTAACAAGGATGGTAAGTCAGAAAAAATCCTAAAACTTGTAAATTTAATCGTGCTGGAGCGGGACTCGAATCCGCGTCTCCCAGATAGCGCCCGGGTATGCTTCGACTAGCGAATCCTGTGATGGTTATATTCAAATTAATCGAAAACTTGAGCCTTGGGCGTTCTGGGTGGTGTAGTGGGTAGCATACCCGGGGGCTATCTGGGAGACGTGGGTTCGAGTCCCGCTCCATCACGATTAAATTTACAAGTTTTAGGATTTTATCTGACTTACCATCCTTGTTACATTTACACCAAAAAACAGATTGTCATCTTCAAAATTTGTTCTTCGTATATTTGAATAGATCTCGTCGAGAGCTTTGAAATATTACTATGCACAGTTGTGTTGCACTCACGGTTGCCGAGATAGACTGAGTCAAACGCGGCGGCACACCCAGAAATATTGCATCATCTCCTCCGCGCACAGGGAGCGAGGGGAGCGTCGCGCGCACGATGGATTGCGCAGTACGCGAATTGGAATCCATGCTGTTTACGAATATGCTAACACGATTAGAGTGCGGCACGTATTTTTAACGCTATAATAATTTCAATTGGGACGTATTTTTGTCACAGGAGGTCGGCCGTAAGTCTCCTCATACTATTTGGGGAGTGAGACGTAGTCCTACGGCAAAATCCTTCATTATCAATCTGAACTAGAAAATGTTTTCACTAGTTTTACCGGTGTGCAAGACTTTAATGTCAACTGTTTGTCTTAATATTTTGCCGATGTACTGCTCATTTAAATCTGTTGCCTTTCCTTACATGCGATGTCTTTCCCGATGTGCAGGTCTTCAACATCTGCGAACGGAAGTCAGAAACGGTTATTTAAAAAATACTAAGTGAGATATAAACTTCAGAATCATTCATTAATACCACCACATTCATAAGTTCCACAAATAGTGATGCACTCATCCCATCGCTATATCAATGTGTCGAAACCTGCAGCATAGAAGCCTTAGGTTTGCTGTCTGAGTCACATTAGCGCTTCACGTTCAACCTGACACGTCATCCGTGAAACGTTTGCCTCCAAGGTGAGGTTTTAGCTGACCAAACAGGTGAAAATCGCTCGGGGCTAAGCCGCGATTGAAAGCAGTGTTGGCAATTCCATTAGCCAAGAATAAACCAATTCTGATTGAAAAATTAACTAAAAATTAGCCAAAAGTGCGTAGGACAACTGAAGGAAGAAAGACACTCTTTCTAAAAAAAATAATTTCACAAAACCAAAGTAAATGAATGTACACAATTTATGTTTTTTATGGCATTCTGTCTTTTGGTCGCTCCCATCACATTCATATTTACAGAAACTTCCTTCATCCATTTTTTTTTTTTTTTTTTTTTTCCGAAACAAAACGCTGACATTTTTTTTTTCTCCCTTTCCATCTCCTTCACTGCAAGATTTAATGATTATTCCATCATTTTCTAGAGTTTGCTAGTTTTAGAGGTACCGAGAAAAGAAATATATATACATCAGAAGTAGGAAACATAATCCTTCATTCTTTTTCTGGTAATCAAATCTACTTTCTTGAAGTGATAATCTGGAATTCTATTTACTAATACACTGTTATGTGAATTTTTTTTTAAATGTAAGTCGTTCTCATCTTCCTGACTGAAGATTATTATAAATCTCTACTGTTGCAAATTGTATTCATTTTTCCGACTGAAGCAGAATATAAAATATGAAGATTTAAATGTTACAATCTATTGTCTACATTATATATATATATATATATATATATATAAATACCTAGATCCGTCTCTCTGGAACGCTTGGCATCACATCAACGTCTTCATTGTTGCGTCATGGCTTATCGATCAATTCGTGTGTGCTCTCACAATGTCAAAATAATCGCCTGCTATGTAATAGCACGAGATCACTTTCAGATGTCAAGGTGATAGCGTGCTAATTTAAAAACATTGGATTATTAATGACTCGAGTTCTGTTTTTTTCGTTCTATAAAATTCGAATTGAATTTTTAATATCACAGCAAGTCAAGTTTGCACGCGATCACATTGAGATGTCAAGGTGATCTCGTGCCAATTTAAAAACATTGGATTTTCAATGATCAAGTTCTATTTACCGGATCTACAAAATTCGCATTAAAATCTTAATATCGCGGCAAGTTGCGTTTGTATAACAATTTAATTTAGCACAATTCGAATATTAGTTTGTACGCTTTAGTTATTTTGTACTTTTTAATTTTACTATTTTTCCGAGTTCTGTGCTGATTATATTATACATTTTGCAAAATAGAGATCTATCTAAACGCTCTAACTTACAAAAAAAACTGAAATCTTTCTATGTGAGCAGGATTGCATCTTACAGCAGATGTTGCCCTAACAGCACATTATCGAGAATTTACATAGTTCCGATTTGTAATACCAGATATCGCAATATTTTGTAGAAAAAGCTTCGGTATGACGCTTCAAACTATTGGGTTGGTGAGAATGAAATGACCTACGCGAAGGAGCAGTGGAGATAGGACCCCACCACAGCGGAATGGAACCACCCAAAGGTGTTGCGGGTGTTACGTCACAGAGTTACTATAAATAGCTAGCACGTGTGTGCAGAACAAGGTTCAGGCGTGGTTTGTTTGGACGTAACGTGGCTTGCAAAGGAAAACATGCAGACGCCAGAATTGAAAGTCATCTTCCTGTATGAATTTAAACTGGGTCATTCTACAGGAATCGCCGCTCGAAACGTTAACAAAACGTTTGGAGAGAATACAGCCAACGAACGAACCATCAAGCGATCGTTTGTGAGGTTTCGAATCGGAGATACGGATCTGCAAAACGAAGCACGTGGTCACCGAAGAGTTGCTGTTTCTGACGATGTTCTGTCACGTGTGGTTGAAGTGGATCCCACGAGAAATGTGTCGTGAGACAGCGGCAGAGGTATGTGCCCACCACACGACAGTTGTTTGGCGTCTGGCTGCGCTGGGTAAGGTAAAAAAGCTGGACATGTGGCTGCCGCATGAGTTGACAACTGCCAACAAGACTAGACGTTTGGAAGTCTGCACGTCGCTGCGTTCCAGGAATAACCAAGAACCTCTACTGCATCGAATCGTCACATGCGACGAGAAGTGAGTCCTTTATAATAATCGCAAACGATCTACACAATGGTTAAGCAAGGCACAGCCTGTTGGACTGCATCCTAAGCCACCCCTACACACCAAGAAGATGATGCTCGTTGTTTGGTGGCCCACAGCCGGGATAATTCATCGGAGTTTCTTGGCAAGAGGCCAAACCTTCACTGCAGAACGTTATCGTGCTGCATTACACCAGATGCACTGGAAATTAATGCAGAAACAACCGGCTTTGGCCAACAGACATGGTGTTCTTCTGTTCCAGGACAATGCCCGCCCTCATCTCGCACCACCAACGATGCTGACACTAAGTGCCTTGGGCTGTGAAGCACTGCGTCATCCTGCTTATTTCCCGGACTTGTCTCCGACAGACCATTATCTGTTTCGTTGCGTGGATCACTTCCTGCCTGGGAAACAGTTCACGACAGACAACGAGGTTCAACATGCAGTTGATGGCTTCTTCGGGTTCCAGCCAGAAGACTTTTTTTGTTCCGGGTTCGTGGCCTTGCCGGACAGATGGCAACTATGTGTCGATGCTGAAGGTGATTAATTTGCCTAGGTAAGTTGCCCTACTTTTCCGTTCTCGCCGGCCACATGTGCTGGTCCTTTGTTGGACATTTCATTTGCACCAACCCAATAAACTTCGGATAGGACAGTCTATAACAAGCAGTGAGCGAAATAACATGTGGGCCGGAGATAAAAGTAATTTAACGCGAAAAAGCAAAGCAAGATTTATTAAAGTAAGTTTACACGAAAGCAACTGGACTACAAGGAAAATTGTTGAACAACAGCAAATATTTCGCGCAGAATATTTATTGCGAGGTCTTTTGAGAAACGGAAATAAATAGCATATAATTTTCAGTTCTAACATGAATTAGTTCTTAACTATATAAGTTTTTAATATATTTCTTAACAAAAGAAAGCCGGCGTCTATTTGATTTGTTTTCAATCTGTTTCAATTAAAAATTTCACCATCTTAAGACAGGAAACATCCCCTATATATCAATATTTATTTAAAGTTTAAAAACAACCGTCTTAGGATGGGCTATAGGCTAGTTAATTAATAAAAATGTATTTCTTTTGGACGATAGTGTTATATATATAATTTAAACGGCACCAGTGTTATTTTCATAATTTAAACGAATTAAACGAGCACCAATTTTATATTTCACTTTAATAAAAATTAACTTTAGTCTGTATTAAATTAGATGGTGCCAATGTTATAATTAAATGAAATTAAATTAGTTAGAATTTTATGCAGTGATCGTCTAAAAAGCGTGCCCCTTGTATGTATGGACATACAAGAAAACACGGCTTTGTGTTTCACCTTTATCCCTTCACTGGAATGGTGGGGAAATAAAGGTGCCGCTCGTGAAATAGTATTATAAACATACAAATATTCCTTAATTTTTCTGTCTTGGATGCTGATATAATAAAATGCGGCTATCTTAAGTGGAAGTAACAAATTTTAATAATCATGAATTAGTGAACACAAAATTTACCACGTGTGTGGTTGCAGCCATTAACAAAGCTTTTGTCTAAACTTTTCTTATTATTACGATTTTTCTCTACTATGCTCCTGATCATTCCTACATATACACTGCTGGCAACCCAAAATGCAACACCAAGAAGGAAGCATCCGATTGGCCTGAAATTCGCAGCATGCGTCGCCCGCGAGAGGACATACAAACGATTAGCATTGCATGGCATATGCAAATCATGTGCGCCCGGCTCGCCACCGAGAAGCATTATAAGAAGGGTGCACAGAAGGCGGGTGTAAGTAGTGGAAGTGTAATGTGCTGCCGGACCTGTGCGTAGGAAGCTTCCTGATGCCTCGTCGCAGAATACGGCAGTCATTCCAGCACGTTTCGGAGTTCGACAGAGGACGAATAGTGGCTTATCGTGACAGCGGTTTATCGTACCGAGACATCGGCGCCCATGTGGGACGACATCCAGCCACAGTGAGGCGAGTATGGATGATTCGATGGGTGCGGGATGGACGGACGGACCGACGTGAGCGATTACCGCAGCCGCGGCACACCACAGAACGAGAGGACCGTCATGTTGTGCAGCGGGCATTGACGGCTCGCACCGCCTCATAGGGTTTGTTGGGCAACAACCTGTGTCAGCACGTACCGTTCGACGTCGTCTGCAGGAGCGGGGACTTGTCGCACGGTGCCCATTCCTCCGATTACCATTGACGTTATACCACCGGCGAGTGCGGCGGCAGTGGGCCATTGAACGCCGCACCTGGACTACGGATTGGCACGACATTGTCTTCTCCGACGAATCCCGGTTCTGCCTGCAACACCACGATGGTCGGATCTGCGTGTAGCGGCACCCGGCGAGAGACTGTATGACGCCTGCGTTATGCATCGCCATACTGGTCCGTCGCCAGGCGTTATGGTTTGGGACCCAATTGGATATGACACCCGCACCCCTCTGGTACGCATCGCCGGTACACTCAAGAGCCACCGCTACATCTCCGACGTTTTGGAGCCTGTAGTCCTCCCTTACCTGCAGGACCTGCCAGCGGCCGTGTTTCAACAGGACAATGCGCGCCCGCACGTGGCACGCATCGTGGAATAATTCTTCACGGCCCACCACGTGTCACTGCTGCCGGGGTCTACCTGTTCTCCAGATATGTTGCCCATCGGACACGTCTGATCGCTGATCGGCAACCGAGTGGCTCGGCAAGCACAACCCGCGGCTGCGCCTGATGAACTGTGGCAAAGTGTGGAAGCAGCGTGGACCGACATAACCCAAGCCCACATCCAAAGCCTCTTTCGTTCAATGCCGCGGCGTGTAGCGGCCGTTATTGCCAGCCATGGGGTCCACACGAACTATTGATGTCTGCGTGTTCCGCAAGTCGCACGGGCCTGTAAGCTCAATCGTTTCATCTTTGTATCTGTTGTTATGCGTCCAGTAAATCTGGCTTTGCTATCGCGTGTCCTTCTTGGTGTTGCATTTTGAGTTTGCAGCAGTATATATATATATATATATATATATATATATATATATATATATATATATATATATATATATATATTCTATAAAGAAGATACCTAAGCAAAAAATACATATATAATTTTGACTCACACCTAGTACAACATAGAAAAGGTTATGTATTTACCTGTGTGATCAAAAGGAAAAAGGATAAAAAAATAAAATAAAACAACTGAATGTAGAAGGTGTCGAGAATACTGAGCCTTGGCTTTATCAAGGACCAGCAAAAACTCTGCATTTTCTCACTTCCACAAAGACCTAGTTGGAAATGGGTTTCTGCAAGGCCATAGATGCAAGTAACATTCCCACCTAAAATAGTTTAAAAAATATATATATAAGTCATGTCCTCCTTAGAGTTGCATGACCTAGCACTAGTTAACAATTTCGCTTGCATCCATTAACCTTCCTGGCCCGACCCATACTCTTCATCTGTTACTATTAAACAGAGAGAAGAAGATTAAAGAGAACTCAAGCTGTGAGAGTGACATAATAATTAGAAATGATTTTCAGCCATAACGAAATTCCAAGTTCGTTTGAGAGAGAATTTAAACCCTGAAAAACAATGCAAAAGAAATCCAAATTTTACATTGCAATTAAAAAAGGAAATGTTAATTTATAACGAACAGATTTTTTGAAAGAAAACTTGAGTCTAAAACCCCTACTCTACAACTTATGACAGCACGAAAACGAGAATAAGTTAAAGATAATAATTAACTAAAGAAAACTTTGTGAAAGTTATATACCTTAAACAGTTAGTTGCAATATGTACAAAGTATTTCAGCAGTGCTTTAAGTGCATAATTAATTAGTTATTAAGAACTTAACTACTTTGAAAAAACAGCGCATAGACAGCGCATAGAAAAGGAACAAGCTAAGCCATCTTCTGTTCCTAGGTACCCCAAAAGACGCTCAAAGTTACAAAGAAAAGAAAGAGTTAAAACCCGCAAAAATGTTAACAGACAAACCAATGCCTAAAAGCTGAAAAGCTAAAAAACGACAGAGAAAAGGTACATGAAGTACAAACATTGAACTTATAAAACCTAGAACCCAAAAACAAGGAAGAGAGCTTACCTCTTGTGTTACAAAAACTTTTCTCCTCACAAGAGAAGAACATGGCTGACCTCTTTCGCCACTCCCTAGACGCTGGGGGCAGTGAGGGTGGGGCTGATGGCCTCCTCATACAGCAAGAAACCAACGCGCGGAGATTTTAACCAGAGAAAAAAAATTATATAAACTTAAGACTGTGGATCTGTATGATCAGAAAGAGCTGAATTAACTCTCCAGAATACATGAGAAATATTATAAAATACACGAGCAGTTTATTTAATAATCTTTGCATGTATTAAATCACCTTAGTGAGCTTCTATAGATTAATCAGAATCTTATTAATTTTAATGTTGGTTTTACTATTTTTAGTATAGCTATCCTAATGATGAATAACTAGTTTTATTTTTTATTTGTTTTTATTTTCTTTTATAAACAGATTTTTAAGCTTTTTTTGTGATTTTTAAATAAACTGCTCGTGTATTTTATAATATTTCTCATGTATTCTGGAGAGTTAATTCAGCTCTTTCTGATCATACAGATCCACAGTCTTAAGTTTATATAATTTTTTTCTCTGGTTAAAATCTCCGCGCGTTGGTTTCTTGCTGTATGAGGAGGCCATCAGCCCCACCCTCACTGCCCCCAGCGTCTAGGGAGTGGCGAAAGAGGTCAGCCATGTTCTTCTCTTGTGAGGAGAAAAGTTTTTGTAACACAAGAGGTAAGCTCTCTTCCTTGTTTTTGGGTTCTAGGTTTTATAAGTTCAATGTTTGTACTTCATGTACCTTTTCTCTGTCGTTTTTTAGCTTTTCAGCTTTTAGGCATTGGTTTGTCTGTTAACATTTTTGCGGGTTTTAACTCTTTCTTTTCTTTGTAACTTTGAGCGTCTTTTGGGGTACCTAGGAACAGAAGATGGCTTAGCTTGTTCCTTTTCTATGCGCTGTCTATGCGCTGTTTTTTCAAAGTAGTTAAGTTCTTAATAACTAATTAATTATGCACTTAAAGCACTGCTGAAATACTTTGTACATATTGCAACTAACTGTTTAAGGTATATAACTTTCACAAAGTTTTCTTTAGTTAATTATTATCTTTAACTTATTCTCGTTTTCGTGCTGTCATAAGTTGTAGAGTAGGGGGTTTTAGACTCAAGTTTTCTTTCAAAAATCTGTTCGTTATAAATTAACATTTCCTTTTTTAATTGCAATGTAAAATTTGGATTTCTTTTGCATTGTTTTTCAGGTTTAAATTCTCTCTCAAACGAACTTGGAATTTCGTTATGGCTGAAAATCATTTCTAATTATTATGTCACTCTCACAGCTTGAGTTCTCTTTAATCTTCTTCTCTCTGTTTAATAGTAACAGATGAAGAGTATGGGTCGGGCCAGGAAGGTTAATGGATGCAAGCGAAATTGTTAACTAGTGCTAGGTCATGCAACTCTAAGGAGGACATGACTTATATATATATTTTTTAAACTATTTTAGGTGGGAATGTTACTTGCATCTATGGCCTTGCAGAAACCCATTTCCAACTAGGTCTTTGTGGAAGTGAGAAAATGCAGAGTTTTTGCTGGTCCTTGATAAAGCCAAGGCTCAGTATTCTCGACACCTTCTACATTCAGTTGTTTTATTTTATTTTTTTATCCTTTTTCCTTTTGATCACACAGGTAAATACATAACCTTTTCTATGTTGTACTAGGTGTGAGTCAAAATTATATATGTATTTTTTTGCTTAGGTATCTTCTTTATAGAATGTGAATTCTGAATTTTCAAAACTGCTGCGTTGCGCGTTTTGATTTTCAGGTTATTTTGCACCCTTCGTTTTAAATTCTAAAATTTTTTCCTTAGTCTTCAGTTTTGCTCTTTAGTATATATATATATATATATATATATATATATATATATATATATATCATCATCATCATCATTGTCAACCATTATCAATCCACTGCTGGACGAAGGTCTCCCCAAGTTTCCTCCACAACGGTCTGTCTTGTGCCAGTCTCCTCCATGTCACCCCTGCATACTTTCGAATTTCATCCACCCATCTCCTATGTGGTCTTCTTCTGGGTCTTTTCCTGTCCCTTGGAATCCAATCTAAAATTTCGGCTGTCCATCGATGATCTGTCCTTCTGGCAGTATGTCCAGCCCATTGCCATTTCAGGGATTTAACTTTGATCATGATGTCTTCCACTCTTGTCATTTTTCGGATCCACGAGTTCCTCTTCTTATCTCTCCTGGTTACACCAAGCATGCACCTCTCCATGCTTCTTTGAGTTGTCTGCAGCCTTTGTATGTCTCTTTTAGTTAAGGTCCACGTCTCTGCACCATACGTAAGCACTGGATATTTATATATATATATATATATATATAAGAGGACCGCCCATAGCGGTATAACTATACCATCGGGATCAGAGGAAATTCTATCCCACACTCACCAACCCGCTTGGCCAGCGTGGTGAGTTATGGCCAAACCCCTCCAAAATGATTCCACAACTTAAATCTTGGCCCTCAGTCTCCGGCAGCTGGAATGTACCTGGCCAAGGCAGCGGCCAGTGCGACATGAAGGCAGAGGGTGCTAAGAATCCCCGGAGGACCGGACTAGGCGGAAAAACCAAAATGTTGATGCAAAAAGAAGAGTGATGAGGACAACTAAAGAAGATGTGAATTCCAAAGTGGAATATATAGAGCTATGTAAGACAGTAAGAAAAAGTATCACTGAAGACGTAAGGAAATTCAACTGTGAACTAGTGAGGAAAGCAATTGAAAACAACCAAAGTCTAAAGATAGCAAAGGGACATCTCAGTAAGGGAAGAAAACAGATTATGGCACTGAGAAAAGAAGATGGTTCTGTAACAAGAAATAGAGGCGAAATTTTGACAAGAGTGAAAGATTTCTACTCCAAATTATATAGAAAGGGATGATATATGCACTCCAGACATCATGAAAGATACCAGTACCAGAGTTCCTCCAGTCCTTCCAGCAGAAGTTGCACATGCAATCAAGAACATGAAGCGAGGAAAAGCTCCAGGAGAAGATGGAATTACTGTAGACATCATACAAGAAGCAAGTGGAGAAATCGAAACAGTACTCGCCCAAATTTTCACTCGATGCCTTAATGAAGGAAAGATTCCTGAGGATTGGAACACCGCTACAATGATCCTGCTACATAAGAAAGGTGACATTGAGGATCTCGGAAACTACAGACCTATCAGCCTCCTATCAGTAGTTTATAAAATCTTCACTAAAGTTCTTTCACACCGCTTGAAGGTAGCACTAGACATGGCTCAACCGAGAGAACAAGCTGGATTCAGGAGTGGCTACAGCACAATAGATCATATCCACGTGCTGAGAGAACTAATTGAAAGAGCGAGGGAATATGAACTTCCATTGTGCATGGCTTTTATCGATTATGAAAAAGCCTTTGATTCGGTGAAACCATCAGCAGTTACAATGGCTCTGAAAACCTGCGGTATTGAAGATGCATACATTAATATTATTAATAACATCTATGAAAATGCAAGTGCAAAGATTCGGCTGTTTGAAAATACAACACACGTAAAAATTGGAAAGGGAGTGAGACAAGGTGACACCATATCTCCGAAGCTCTTTAATGCCACATTGGAGGGTGTTTTTCAGTCGCTGAGCTGGGAAAACAAGGGGATAAAGATTAATGGAGATTATCTAACCCACCTTCGTTTTGCTGATGACGTAGTCATTTTTGCAACTACCCCATCAGAGCTGCAGAGTATGATCCAGGAACTTGCTGACAAGAGTAAAGAAGTGGGATTAAAAATGAACTTTCAGAAGACAAAAGTGATGTTCAATGCTTTTACAAGAAATGAAGATTTATCGATTGATGGAGAAAAGCTGGAGATAACAGACACGTACGTTTATCTTGGACAGCAGATATCAAGTGAGGGTCACATTGATGAAGAAATTAATCGGCGTACAAAACTTGCCTGGAGAGCTTTTGGAAGAAACAGCATAATTTTCAAGAGCAATATGCCATTATGTCTTAAAAGAAAAGTGTTTGATCAATGCATCCTTCCAGTGCTTACGTATGGTGCAGAGACGTGGACCTTAACTAAAAGAGACATACAAAGGCTGCAGACAACTCAAAGAAGCATGGAGAGGTGCATGCTTGGTGTAACCAGGAGAGATAAGAAGAGGAACTCGTGGATCCGAAAAATGACAAGAGTGGAAGACATCATGATCAGAGTTAAATCCCTGAAATGGCAATGGGCTGGACATACTGCCAGAAGGACAGATCATCGATGGACAGCCGAAATTTTAGATTGGATTCCAAGGGACAGGAAAAGACCCAGAAGAAGACCACATAGGAGATGGGTGGATGAAATTCGAAAGTATGCAGGGGTGACATGGAGGAGACTGGCACAAGACAGACCGTTGTGGAGGAAACTTGGGAGACCTTCGTCCAGCAGTGGATTGATAATGGTTGACAATGATGATGATGATGATGATATATAAGAGTACTATGCTTAGTATCTCCTTACTATAGGTTCTTTTCTTCTGTTCTAACTGATTTATCTGACTGGCTGGAGTTGCCAATGTTTAGGCATGACAAAAATACACGCCACGTGCTCTATTCAGTGTTTCAAACATCAATAATCAGGCAGATGCGATAAAACAGGGGAAGGAAAAATAACTTATCTGGATTTCGCATGCTCCAGTGTTGATTTCTTGCGATTCTTCTCCGGAATTATTCTTTTTACATACATTATATATTTCGTACTCCGGCACATGGCTTTTCTGATCACGCCTCAGCTCTAAAGGGAATTGTTCACCTCCGACTGCTACTCGCCAATTGATCCCTTCTCGTCCAACTCACCCTCTGACCTTTGAGGCATCTCAATAATTTCCTTTCCTTTCACCTGGTTCACGGAAGCCAGAACAACAGCCAAGTTTACGCGGTTCGCTCCCATCCTTCTAGGCAAACCGAGCGCATTTCAATCCCCCGTGCAACTCCCCTAGGACTCCCCTGGGACCTGACGTGGGAGAGTTGCACCGTACGTCAAGGGGTGATGTTCTAGCATCGCACTGAACATACTTCTCACGTGCATGTTGTACGAAAATTTATATTAAATATTTTTGCATCCAGCAATAGCAAAGTTTAATTCTTGGAATTTCTCATCGCCAGAAGTGCATTTCCATAGATATTAACATAATCAGCTAATTTTTCGGTCAGTCAACCAGATTTCCATGTGAAACAAATCAAAATTTTACCAACCAGATTTTGCGCTAAATCAACTAACTACATCTGAAAATCAACTAAATTTGCAACCATGGCTGTAAGGCGGAATTTCAATAAGTTCCCAGCCAAGTTGTTCAGTTTTCTGCTGAGTTAATCGAACCATATGACTTCTAGTCAGTTTTCTGCTGGGTTAATCGAACCATATGACTTCTGGTCAGTTTTCTGCTGGCTTAATCGAACCATATGACTTCTGGTCAGTTTCTGCTGGTTTAATCGAACCATATGACTTCTGGTCAGTTTTCTGCTGGGCTAATCGAACCATATGACTTCTGGTCAGTTTTCTGCTGGGATAATCGAACCATATGACTTCTGGTCAGTTTTCTGCTGGGTTAATCGAACCATATGACTTCTGGTCAGTTTTCTGCTTGGTTAATCGAACCATATGACTTCTGGTCAGTTTTCTGCTGGGTTAATCAAACCATATGACTTCTGGTCAGTTTTCTGCTGGATTAATCGAACCATATTACTTCTGGTCAGTTTTCTGCTGGGTTAATCGAACCATATGACTTTTGGTCAGTTTCTGCTGGCTTAATCGAACCATATGACTTCTGGTCAGTTTTCTGCTGGGCAAATCGAACCATATGACTTCTGGTCTGTTTTCTGCTGGGTTAATTGAACCATATGACTTCTGGCGTTGTTCGCATGAGACAGTACCGCTCTAATCAGTAGGCCTGGACGTTTTCCTCGAAATGCGTCCGGGAGCATCAGCAGAATTTAACAGTACGGTGCAGCATGCACACCACGCTTCTGAAAATGGGCTAACAGCACTCCTTGAGAATCCCGTAACATTGTATGCATTACCTTCTCTGCTGATGGAGAATTAGGAATTTCTTGGTTGAAGATGAAGATGGAATGCTTCCATTGCATTGCAGCACGTTTCGACTAAGGTTAGTAGCGATGCACCCATTATTCGTTCCCAGTAACAGTCTTTTTAAGTATGTCTTCTCCTTCACATGCTTACCGGAAGAGATGTTGCCAAGACAGGCCCGTTCGGTTCACTTTGTATTCTCGAGTCAGTTCTCTGGGCACCTCCCGAACGCACACTTTCGGCAACATATACAAGGTCTGTCTGGAAAGTAATGAGACTCGTTCAATAACAGACGTTTAATTAAAGTTATACTTACATAACATTAAAATTCCTCGAAATAACGTCCTTGAACATCAATACACCGCTGCCAGCGGTTCTGCCACGCAGCGTAGCTTGCCTGGAAGTCGGGAACAGGGAACGCTTTCAAAGCACTCGTCGCGGCAGTTTTCACATTTGTAACAGTCCCAATATGGTGTCCTGTCCTTTCAGGCTGGATTTGAGCCTGGGAAACAAAAAGAAGTCAGCCGGGGCCGAGTCCTGGCTGTAGGGAGGTTGGGGCGGCGTTGCCAAGCTCACGAGAAATCGACATACGGTTGTTCCTCTGTTCATTGATCAAAACCTTAGGAACCAATTTGGCGCAAACTTTCCGCATCTGCAATTCTTGCGTGATGATTTCACGCACAATGGATTTCGCGAGTCCCACGTGCTCTTCTACCAATCTAACACTCAAACGTCGGTCAGAGTCCACACCCGCTTTCACCGTTTCCACGTTGTCCGAAGTGTGAGACGTTGAAGGGCGCCCTAGGCGTGACTCATCTTCGAAACTCTCTCTCTTCCTTCTGTGAACGTTTTGTGCCACCGAAACACTTGTGCTTTCGATAAAGCATTCATCCCGTAGGCTTTCTATATCATAGCAAACGTCTCGTTCGCAGGTTTTTCAAGTTTAACACAAAACTTTACCGCGAATCGCTGTTCGACACTCTTCTGCATTTTGACCGTTACGCGACGCTCACACAGCTGTCCACTTCGCAAGCTATCCTTACTCTGTAAAAGCTCAGAGCCAACTGACGATGCATCGATCGTTTACCTAACATACCCCGCCACCTGTCACACCCGGAGACTCCGCTCTCCGGCGCTCCTGATTGGCCCAGGCAAAGTGGTCTTATTACTTTCCGGACAAACCTTGTATGCTTTTAGGAAATGCGTCCTTTTATCGGAATGCTATTGTTCTTTCAGTCGCTACAAGCAAACACGTCGACGTTAACAAACACTTGAAAACTCAGTTCCCCAAGTGGCCTGATACATCGTTTTCGCAACTCCCAACAACAGCGTTCTGCTGCCAATGGCTCATTTTCATTTATTCATGACATCCTCTTATAAAGCATGATTCAATATTATGTCAAATAAACAGCATTTCCTATTTTTAATTCCTCCGCTAACGCTACTTGAGAATTTCTTTTGATGTCTGGCACGAAACTAACAACAAAACTTCTCTGTCCTTTTACCGGAATGCAAATGTTCTTTCAATCACTACAAACAGATATGTGGAAGATAACAAATATTTGAAAACTCAATTTCCCAAGTGTACATCGTTTTCGCAACTGCGTTCTGCTGCCAACGGCTCATTTTCATTTATTCATGACATCCTCTTATAAAGTATGATTCAATATTAAGCCAGATAAACAGCATTTCCTATTTTCAATTCTTCCGCTAACGCTACTTGAGAATTTCTTTTGATGTCTGGCACGAAACTAACAACAAAAATTCTGGAATGCGTATATTCTTTCAATCACTACAAACAAATACGTGGAAGATAACAATTATTTGACAACTCAATTTCCTAAGTATCATGATACGTCGTTTTCGCAACTCCCAACAATAGCGTTCTGCCTGCAACGGCTCATTTTCATTTATTCATGACATCCTCTTATAAAGCATGATTCAATATTATGTCAAATAAACAGGCACTAACGCTTCTTGAGAATTTCCTTTAATGTCGGGCACCAAACTAACAACAATACTTTTGTGTCCTTTTACTGGAATGCGAATGTTCTTTCAATTACTAGAAGCAAGCACGTGGAAGATACAAAAAAATTTAAACTCAGTTCACTAAGTATCCTGATACATCCTTTCCGCAATTCCCAACAACATCTTTCTCCCTCCAACGACGCAGTTTCATTTATTCGTGTCATCCTCTCATTATTCAATAATATTAAATTAGATGGGGAGCATATCCTACTTTTAGCACGTCTTTTGTAAAAAAGATCGTGCTTATGTTATCGGTTTGTCCGTCCGTCTGTGGACACCATATCTCTGCAACTATTAGTCCGATTTGAAAAATTATTTTCACATTGGGAAGCTTGAAATGTGCGAATGATGATCCTTTATTCCGTTTTTTTTTTTTTTTTTTTGTACGATGCAAAATTTTGCCGCTAGAGGGCGTAAATACAGATGATATCGATTTCAAAATACATGTTATTCCATTAATTTGCTTCTAACATCCGATTATTATTTTCTTTTTTCTTTACCTTTCGATTCCACTTATGTCGAAGACTATTTTAGGTATAGTCACTTTTTCAAGTTACTCATAGATTTTCCGCTAGGGGGCATAAAAGTAAACTGCGTTTCTCCCGATATCTCTGCTTCTAAAACTGCGATCTGAAAATTCTTTCTGCAGCGGATACATCTCTTGATGGGAAATCTTTTGCATATAAATTCTAATTTTTGGTAAAAAACTGTTTGGCCACCAGTGGACGTAAGTGTTAATTTCAGCTTCTGTTGCATTTGCAGCAAAATCTGAGCTTCTAAAATCTCCACTGAAAAAATTATTTCGCGGACAGATACCACTCACGTCGCTGAAACTCTTCGGAATATTTTCTTCTTATAATAATGAATGGTTTCTCCGCCAGGAGACGTAGATGTATATCTTATTTTTGTCCATATCTCTGCTTCTAAGAGACCGATTTTAAAAATTCCTTTTTTGTTGGATAGTTTCCAGTGGAAATGTTTTCATATTATTTCAAAATTTTCAAGTAATTCATAGACTTTCTGCTAGGGGCGTAAAGGTAAATTGGGTTTTCCTGATATCTCTGCTTCTAAAACTTCGATTTTAAAAATTCTTTGTGCACCTGATACAGCTTCCGATTGAAAGCGCTTTGCATATATCAAAAACCGAAATATATATTGTGGGTAAATATAGTCTTTCAGTCTACTATAACATTCAAGTCTTCAACTTTTTATACATGCAATTCCATTACTATATATTTCACATGTGCATTGAAGTTTTTGCAAAGCCGATTTCGCCCTCGAAATCGTGCAGAACGAGATTCAACAACTCAACTTAATGACGTTCTTTGCCCAGCTGAATCTTCCGCAGAAGACTACACTTGGTATAATGTAAGTTTTAAATTTCAGTTTTCACATATGTTTTTAGGTTTAAGTTGCTATTTCAGTAAATTTTTATTATGAATATTGACGTTTTTAGGCCTACGACAGTCAAGGGTTGACTCGATAGTACATAAAAATTATTATGTGCGAAACAGTATGAGCTATTATTTAGTACCAATAGTAAATTATATTAATTTTTAGGCCACTTATTACTAACGTTCATAGTTTTTAATGAACTAATATTTTCATAGCTTTGCATATAATTCCTAATACTTGGTAAAGAATGGCTTGGCCACCAGGGGCGTAAGTATTTATTTCTGTTTCTGATGTATTTGCAGCAAAATCTGAGATCCTGAAATCTCGCTTGAAAAAATTCTTCCGTGGACCGATACCGCTCAGATGCACTGTTTTAAGAAGAGAGTATTCTCTTTTGAGAATACTCTCTTTTTAAAACAGTGAAAAGAGAATACTCTCTTCTTAAAACAGTGCATAGGTTTTCCGCTTGGGAGTGTAAATGCATATATTGTTTTTGACAATAACTCTGCTTCTAAGAATCCTATTTGAAAAATTATTTCTTTGTTGCATAGCAATTCCATTGAAAAATGTTTCTCATATAATTTAATATCTTTCTTAACGCACAAGTCTGCCACCAGAGGGCGTAAGTTTACATTTCTGTTTACAGCCATATCTGCGGGATTAAAACCCAATTGAAAAACTTTTTCTTCGGTTAGATACTACTAACCATGCAAACTATGTGTGCATATTTTCTTCCCAAATTAACTCAAAATTTTGCCGCTAGGGGGAAATTGCGAATGCTTAATCTGTTTTTCTCAATATCTCTGCTTTTACATGTGCGATTTAAATAATTCTTTCAACATCGATGCCATTTACCTTGTAGAACACTTTAGGCTAATACATGAGGAAGTTTGTAGTTCACAGCTCTGTCGGTAGGTGGTGTTTTTATACTTCAGTTTGCATCTGTATCGCCGCTTCTAAGAAACTATTGAGAAATTTCTTCTTTACTGTATGCCATTCGTTACACTACAGATGTGGAGCATTATCCTCTTTAAATAATGCACAGATTTCCCGCTAGGGGGTGTAAAGGCCGAAACCTTTTTCTCGCTATTTCTGCTTCCGGGAGACGTATTTGAAAGTTCTGTTTCCTTAGCATAGCTTTTTCCATGCAGAATATTTTTCAATTATTTGCCACTTCAACAATAGTCGCCCATCTGTTTGCCAGAACCATTGCAAGGGCTTGTTCACTGCTGTCATCAGCTGTGGATGCACAAGTATTATGAACTTGAAAACTGATTTCAAATTCTGATGTCGCAATATACTAATCCCTAATATTCCATGAATACCAGCCCCTGGTGCACGTTCGTCCCAGAAGAAAAAAAAACGGATCAATTCTCATTATTATTCTTTCCTGCCTACGGAAATCGGCGCGGCGCTATGTTACGGGCACTACGAGAACACAAGTACTTACTTTTCGAGGTCAAACTTCACTACAGTGGCATCACCGACACTACTTCCACATATGAGGGCAAAGCAAGCTGTACACAGCCAGCTGAAAAGAAACTGGAATTACATTTCGGATATTAATGGATTCCCCTAGCGATTTTGATTTCGAAATCAAAGCTAATTTTTGATTACCTCAGCTTTGAAATGTAGCAACACTTAATTGGAAACTGTATGTATGCCGTCTTTACTCCGCCAAACACACACACACACACACACACACACTGTCGTACGTAAAGGGAAATACGCACTACGAGCTGTGGTTTAAGCGCTGGTCTGAGTGAGCTCAGTTCCGAGTTCCCGATGAGGCATGGGTGGTGTGCTTGTCTTACGGCACTGAAACTCTCCCTCTCTGGTACTAGTGTCTTTCAATTAAGGATCGGTGGCGCTGCTTATAGCCTTTATAGTTATTTCCTCACGGACATCTTTAAACCCCGGAAAAAAATGTACGTGCATATTACAGTTTTAGGGTAAAGGTTGTCAAGGAGAAAGAGAGAAACAGATGGGGGAATTACCAGAGTTCTTCCAGTCCTCCCAGCAGAAGTTACACATGCAAATCAAGAACATGAAACGGGGGAAAGCTCCAAGAGCAGATGGAATTACTGAAGACATCATACAAGAAGCAAGTGAAAAAATTGAAACAATACTCGCCCATGTTTTCACTCGATGCCTTATTGAAGGAAAGATTCCTGAAGATTGGAACAATGCTACAATTATGCTGCTACGTAAAAAAGGTGACATTGAGGATATTAGGAACTACAGACCTATCAGCCTCCTATCAGTGGTTTATAAAATCTTCACTAAAGTTCTTTCACCCGCTTGAAAGTGACACTTGACATGGCTGAACCGAGAGAACAAGCTGGATTCAGGAGTGGCTACAGCACAATAGATCATATCCACGTACTGAGAGAACTAATTGAAAGAGCGAGGGAATATGAACTTCCATTGTGCATGGCTTTTATCGATTATGAAAAGGCCTTTAATTCGGTGAAATCATCAGCAGTTACAATGGCTTTGAAATCCTGCGGTATTGAAGATGCATACATTAATATTATTAATAACATCTATGAAAATGCAAGTGCAAAGATTCGGCTACTTGAGAATACAGCACCCGTAAAAATTGGAAAGGGGTGATACAAGATGACACTATACCTCCCAAACTCCTCAGTGCCACATTAGAAAATGTCTTTCAATCACTGAACTGGGAAAACAAAGGGATAAAGACTGATGGAGATTATCTAACTCACCTTCGTTTTGTTGATGACGTAGTCATTTTTGCAACTACCCCATCAGAGCTGCAGAGTATGATCCAGGAGCTTGCTGACAGGAGTAAAGAAGTGGGATAAAAAATTAACTTTCAGAAGACAAAAGTGATGTACAATGCTTTTACAAGAAATGAAGAGTTATCGATTGATGGAGAAAAGCTGGAGATAACCGATACCTACATTTATCTTGGACAGCAGATATCAAGTGAAGGTCACATTGGCCGCCCCGGTGGCGCAGTGGTCTAAGCGATGGCCTCTGATCATTCGTCCGAACGGGGTCCGGGTTAGAATCCCGGTGAGGCATGGATGTTGTGTTTGTCTTACGGTACCGGCTCTCTCCCTTCCCTGGAACCAGTGACCCTAAATTAGGGACGGGCGACTGCCTATAGCCCATTGAGTTGCTCACGGTGGTCGTTAAACCTCCAACCAAAAAAAAAAAAAAAAAAAAAGAAGGCCACATTGATGAAGAAATTAATCGGCGTATAAAACTTGCGTGGAGAGCTTTTGGAAGAAACAGTATAACTTTCAAGAGCAATATGCCATTATGTCTTAAAAGAAAAGTGTTTGATCAATGCATCCTTCCTGTGCTTACGTATGGTGCAGAGATGTGGACCTTAACTAAAAGAAACATACAAAGACTACAGACAACTCAAAGCAGCATGGAGAGATACATGCTTGGTGTAACCAGGAGAGATAAGAAGAGGGACTCGTGGATCAGAAAAATGACAAGAGTGGAAGACATCATGATCAGAGTAAAATCCCTGAAATGGCAATGGGCTGGACATATTGCTAGAAGGGCAGATCATCGATGGACAGCTGAAATTTTAGACTGGATTCCAAGGTACAGGAAAAGACCCAGAAGACCACATGTGAGATGGGTGGATGAAATTCGAAAGTATGCGGGAGTAACATGGAAAAGACTGGCACAAGATAGACCGTTGTGGAAGAAACTTGGGGAGACCTTCGTCCAGCAGTGGATTGATAATGGCTGATAATAATGATGATGATGATGATATACAGTAAAGCACCGTTTATACGTTTCTCAGTTATACGTCTTTTACATTTATACTTCGTTTCAGGTCGGTCCCGATTAATTCCTATTCATTTTAATAGTAAAACATTTCGTTTATACGACGCGTAACTTCGATTATACGTTGTCGTTTTCCCTTATTCGTCAGTCGAAGTTCGCCACTGAGGTCAAATATTTCTTACCTGAGTCATTCTTTGACACCGTTTTCGAACGCAGGCTCGAGGCCTGTTTCTTCAGCAGAGACAGAAGAACCGTCCATTGACCGGTGGCGGCTAAGAAGATAGATGATATACGCAAAGATGCGGGGCTCCCCTTTTCCGCCAGAAGACCCTGAATGAGGAGATCAAATTTCTCTCCACCAGCAACAGTAAGCGTAGGTTCCTTCTTTGAAGGAACCGGTGATATCGTCGGAAGATACGAGTGGTCGAAAGTGTGGGGGGTCGGAAAATAATGGGCATATTTCTGAACTCACTGGACCGGTTTATTGATAAGACACCCTCCATACAGCACATCCATTTCAGGTGTCTTTGGGTGAATGCCTTTCTACGATTGCTTGTTGCTGCCTTTACGATTGTTGGTATTGTAAAGAAAACGAAAGGCACTTTCATTAACAGATAAAGTTAAAATTTTAAAAAGAATTTGACAAGAACACTGGATTGACTAAAGTAGAGATTGCAAAAATGTTGAATGTACCTGTGTCAACGCTGAAAACAATAGTGCATGACAGAGAGAAAATAGAAGGCAAAGCTGCAGCTTGTGGAAAATCTGAGTCGAAGAAGTTGCGCGTCCAAAATGGGAAATTCCCAGAAGTTGAAAACATTTTGTTGCAATTTTTTAATCAATGCCGTGCCTCGAATATCTCCGTCAGTAGTCCAATGCCGATGGAGAAAGTAAAAGAAATTGCGCTGAAACTGAATGTGAAGGACGCGTGTTTTTCTATGAGGTAGTTACACAAATTCAAGTTGCGTCATGAATTTCATCTCAAGTTGCAAGTGGTGAGTCAAAAGATGTTCCATCAGAGTCTGTAGAAGATTGGTTCCAGGATTTATGCAGAGAAATAGATGGATACAAACTGCAAGACATTTTTAACGTTGATGAGACAGGGTTATTCTTTCATCTGATGCTTACAAGAACTTTAGCATTTAAAGGTGACCAATGTAAAGGAGGGAAAAAAGTAAATATCGGCTCACTCTTTTACTTTGCGCGAATGCTGATGGAACTGAAAAACTGATTCCTTTAGTTATAGGCAAGTCACAGAATCAATGGCGTTTTAAGAATAAGAAAAGCTTGCCATTATCGTATCAAGCAAGCAAACAAAAAAGCTTGGATGACGCGCGAGTGTCCTTTTCACTGAGTGGCTCAAGAACATAGACAAAACGATGAAACGTCAAAACCGAAAGATTTTAATGTTTATTGACCAATGCACCGCCCACCCTCAAGTAACCGAATTCTTGCAAAACGTGAAAGTTATTTTCCCCCACAAATTGCACCAGTCGATTACAACCCCTAGATCTCGGAATAATCCAGAACTTTAAAGTGCACTACAGAAAGTATTTAGTTCAACTTGCAATTCAAAACATCAATGCAGGAAGTGTTCATCAATAGATAAACATACTTGATGCAATAAACATGATATCTCTGGCATGGGCTCAAGTAAAATCAGAAACAATCAAAAATTGTTTCGTCAAAGAAGGTTTTCCAATCTCGGAAGCAAACGAAAGCGCCGGCTGTTACGAAACCGATGAAGAAACTGTGATTATGGATGATGAGGATTGGAAACTCCTGGGAGTACACAAAACCTTCGACGACTATGTAAATTGTGATGCTGATATGATCACTTCAAAACTATGCACAGTAGAAGAATTAAGAGACGCCAATGTGAAGAATGAACATTTTAGCAGCAGTGATGAAGAAAGTGAAGAACCAGTTCGACCATCCTTTCGAGATGCAATGCTTAGTATTGATACACTGAGAAATTTCTTTGTTTTTCATGCCTACACCAGTGAGAAAACGTTTGTAGAACTCAATTCAATCCATAGTACTCTCCTTAGAACGCAAAATCACCCTATTGAAAATGTACGAAATGGAGTCATAGGTCACGACATAGGAGCGGGATCCATTCCATCGCCTTTATGCGTCATAACTTACGTAAAAATGCTTCTATTACGACAAAACTTTAGTATGTTGTTCCGGAGGCATACGGAACCGGTTCTGTTGAATATAATCGAAATGGGGTCAATGGTCAGGGCACAGGTGCCAGATTTATTCCACAGCCATTATCCTCATAACTTGACTAAAAAATTTCTATTCCGACAAAACTTTAGTAGGTTGTTCCGGAGGTATACTGAACCAATTCTGTTTAATATCATCGAAATAGGGTCAAAGGTTAGGAAACAGGAGCGAGATTTATTCCTCAGCCATTATCCTTATAACTTGCCTAAAAATGCTTCTATTGCGACAAAACTTTAGTATGTTGTTCCGGAGATGTACTGAACAATCACTGCTACTATTGCCCTTACTGGTGGTATCAGTACTGTATTATTCTTCGCTCATGTTTTCTCACGAATACTACCCTTGCCAGTATTGGAGGTGAAAATACTATATTATCTTTCCTCCATATTTTATCACGATTACTACTACACTATTCCCACAGCTGGGGTAATAGAAATATATTAATTTTCGTTCATACTTTTTTCACGATTACTAATAATATTACAATTATTGGGGGTGAGAGTATTGTATTATTGTTTGTTCACATTCTATTAGAATTAGTACTACTTCTTCTACTGTCACTGCCGGGAGTAAAAGTACTATGCTATTGTTCGTTCATAAGGAGAAGAGTAAAAACTGATTTGCAGGGTTGGATGGAAGACATGGAGCTAAAGATATAGTGGTTGTAAAATTCGCTAGCTCCCAGGTCATAAAAATAATATTAAATATGTATGCTTATGTTCATTCCCACGTGGAATTTCTTTGTTCTCGCCATTTTTTGACTCGGAAGAGCAAACGAAATCAGCATGTTTTAAGCCGCATTGCAGTCGGCTTAGTACATCAGTATTTGAAGGGTATTGTACCTGTCTTGTGTGGCAATGGGATTATCTCAAGGGGGCGTTAATGAGAGAAACACAAGATTGGAGTGTTTTTAGGTAGCTCAAAGAAGGCAAGTATTATCCCCGAAAGCGGATTAAGTGGGCAGTGGAGATTTTCGGAAGTTTTTATGACAGAAGAGACACTTTTGGAAGTGGAAAAGAGGAAGACGGGGCCTTGGTTTTTCGGAGCGAGGTCGTGTTGCGAAAATTGGTGAGAACGAAACGTTTTCGGAGAGTGGCTGGTATTGCGTCGTATAGCAGCGGCGTCGGTGTACGAAAAGTGGAAGTTCGGGTCTAAGGCCCATATAGCACGGACAGAGACCAAGTCAATGAAGCATTCGATTAGCCGGCCCTTTGATAAGTCTCAAGCCACATAGCTTAGCGAAATAAACTGTTTGTTTTTGTTATTGTTACAAAAGGGTCCGAACTCTATATTTGTTCCAAGTGTTTAATTCTACTGAACGAATCAACAAAATGATGTGACGGCTCTCGTTGGATCGCGGCTATGTTAAGAAAGAGATAGAAAGGAGCGAGGGTCGTTACATAGTGATAGATATAAAAGAACTTATATCAACTCCATTAACGGATATAATTCTAATCAAGTTCGAAATTACTTAAATGGACAAATCGATTAGACGGTGGAGATACATAGGTCTTAGTATGGGTCATTCACCCCTAGTGTACGTTGAACCCATGCGTGTTTCCCCTCTGACACACGTACACAGCTGCTCACAAATTAAAATGCAAAAGAGGGGATGTTGGCTGTCAAGCTTTGGAAAGCAAATGGCTATGGAATATGGGTAAATGAGAGGAACAAAAAAGTAATCAGGTTCTGTTGAGAATGGCGAATAAGTCCGGCACTATTTAGATAATGAGTAGAGCGGCACGTCTGAAGTAATGATTTAATAACGCTATTCCGAAGTGCTTAATTAGCGGAGATTTTGTTTTCCAGTTTGATAATGTATCTTTGCCTATAAGATGAAAAGAAACGGTTTTGCATGTATAGCAGTTCTCCCCAAATCGAGGGCTGCTCATTTTGTTAATGGAATTCCAGGCTTAAATGTCTCATTCATTCAGAAAGCAAAGCACGCTAGAACGGACAGTGGCACGTAATGAACCGTCCGAGCAACACATTTAGACAACCGAACAGTTAGTTGTTTTTTGTTAGGAGCGATAGGAAAAGCTATGTTAGTTTGGAACGGAGCGATTAAGGAAAACAGTTCTGAAACTTTTCATGGGAAATTTATATTTCATTCAGAAAAAATAATTCGATGTATGTAAGTTTTGAAAATTTGCTTTAAGTATCTATGCTCTGTTTTTTAAAACATATTCCGATGTTCAGATGACAAATTTCTCTGGGAGCTTTTGCGTCTTTTTTTGTATACTTCTTTAAAATAAACAGTATATTTCTTTTTATCCTCTATCAAGATTTTTTGTTCAGCACTTAACGGAAAAGTTTTAACAAAATTTCAATGGTATAATAACCATTTGTTTTGAATTTAACGATCTTACTAACGTCTTAAAATCGAAGACATGGAGGAGTCATCTATCTCTAAATTAGGGCTGATGGAAGTTCAGTTTCGTCGTACAGTACTATACATATAAGGGAAAATTTCATTCCTTTACATGAATAAATACAATGAAAAATGGTAAAGAAATCTGCATCAAGATTTGATCCAAAGATGATGATAACAACGACAATAATAATGAATTAATTAAGCGTTCCATTAATTTTTAAGGCTTTTTCTAGAAAACACACGCAAAAGGATGGGGAGCATACCGCCCTCTCACTAAAAGTTTTCATTTCTTTTCTACAGTTATAAAGTTTTCATAAATAAATTTCACCATTATATTGAAGTTTTCACTTGAGTTTTCTTTTATATTTTTATAAAGTTTTCAAAACGCATGGTGGTATTATAGAGTAGTATAACGTAAACGTCTTTTTTTACTTCTACGTTATTTTAAAACATCACCATACGATGAAAAAGTTCCTAAATTAAACCTTAGCGTCCAGACGAGACACTTAAAAAACAGAAGTCAAACTGACGGAAAAGATGCTTTATTCAAGATGCTTTTTCCAACACATCGTAACATATCATAGCACTTCGTATTATACGCACCAAACAAGCTCTACATTAAACGCTCCACACAGCTCTACAAGCAACTCACCACACCACGCCACACGAGCCACTGTTTTCTCGTAGCTTATATCTCTGATTCTTATTTAATACCATGCATACGTCACGTTCATTCAACCTCAATTATGTTGCCAAACGTATTCGTTTGAGAGAAAAGATATCACGTTGAGTGTGAAGTATAACTAAGAATAAACTCAAGATTTACATAAAGAAAGAAACTAAAAAGAAAAGTTAATTTAGAATATACGTCACAGTAGCATCATCGCTCTAATTGATTTTCACGCTGTATACGAAGACATCGCTGTCTTGTTCCTGGAACCAGTCACGCACCCCTTTAGCGACATGGCAGGGCACATATTTCTGTTGGTAGACACCATCACGCCCAGGGTAAACGTCCAACATAAAGGGATGCATGTGGTCAGCGAGGATGGGCAGGTAGCCGTTCATGTTTAGAGACCCATCCCGTGGTATTAGTGGTTTCAGGTCATACCAGAAAAACATCGCCCAGACATGCATACTGCCACCGCTGGCCAGTACTTGACCGACAAGAGTGTCCGAGTGCTGGTTCTCGTGTGTCTGATGCCGTATCCGCCACCGCCCAACGTCAGTTCGTCGAAGGTAATCTTTTCCCACTTTCACACTGTCCAGTGACGATAGTCCCATGCGAACTGCAAGCGTTAGTGCCGATGAACCTGGGTTAGCATGGGCGCCTTGACGCAATGTCGACTCCGGAAACCCATGCATAACAGTGCTCGCTGTATTGTTGTCGGGGTCACGTACTTCAGTGCCCCAACGGAGGCGATGTTATCCTCTAGGATCGATGGTCTTTGGAGCACCACAGTTATAACGTCGGGAAGTACTCGGTGAACCAGCGGTCCATTCTTGGTACACCCTAACTACAGCCCACGAAGTCGGCAGTTTCTGAGCTTCCATCCTTGGAACGGTAACCAATGATCATTCCTTTTTTGAACTTCTGTGAAATCACTACCTGTGCTCATTGTTTTCTCGTAACATATTATTACTCATCTGTCCTGGCCGGCGGCTTACATCTCCGTGTGGTACACCTTGTCATGTGCACTCTGTGGTGGCTACACTGTGATTCCAGTGGTGGTCATATTATATATCTATATATATCATCATCATCATCATTATCAACCATTATCATTCCACTGCTGGACGAAGGTCTCCCCAAGTTTCTTCCACAACGGTCTGTCTTGTGCCAGTCTCCTCCATGTTACTCCCGCATACTTTCGAATTTCATCCACCCATCTCACATGTGGTCTTCTTCTGGGTCTTTTCCTGTCCCTTGGAATCCAGTCTAAAATTTCGGCTGTCCATCGACGGTCTGTCCTTCTGGTAATATGTCCAGCCCATTGCCATTTCAGGGATTTTACTCTGATTATGATGTCTTCCACTCTTGTCATTTTTCTGATCCACGAGTTCCTCTTCTTATCTCTCCTGGTTACACCAAGCATGCACCTCTCCATGCTGCTTTGAATTGTTTGCAGCCTTTGTATGTCTCTTTTAGTTAAGGTCCACATCTCTGCACCATACGTAAGCACTGGAAGGATGCATTGATCAAACACTTTTCTTTTAAGACATAATGTCATATTGCTCTTGAAAATTATACAGTTTCTTCCAAAAGCTCTCCAGGTAAGTTTTGTACCCCGATTAATTTCTTCACCAATGTGACCCTCACTTGATATCTGCTGTCCAAGATAAACGTACCTGCCTGTTATCTCCAGATTTTCTCCATCAATCGATAAATCTTCATTTCTTCTAAAAGCATTGAACATCACTTTTGTCTTCTGAAAGTTCATATTTAATCCCACTTCTTTACTCTTGTCAGCAAATTCCAGGACCATACTCTGCAGCTCTGATTGGGTAGTTGCAAAAATGACTACGTCATCAGCAAAACGAAGGTGAGTTAGATAATCTCCGTTAATCTTTATCCCTTTGTTTTCTACCACATGCTAAAATTTCATCGAAATCCAACCATTTTAACGCAAGTTATGATGCATAAGGGCAATGGAATGGATCTCGCTCCCATGTCGTGACCTTTTCTCCCATTTTGAATAGGGTTGATCCCTAGGTGGTCCCCTACGACATACTAAAATTTCATTCGAACTATTTTTACGCAAGTTATGACGCATAAGGGCAATGAAATGGATCTCGCTCCTATGTCGTGACCTTTGACCCCATTTCGTCCATTTTCAATAGGGTTCGTCCCAAGGTGGTCCCCTACCACATACTAAAATTTAATCGAAATCGAACCATTTTATCGTCAGGATGGACCGACGGACAAAGCTGGAGCGTATACGCTTCTTCAACTTACGGTTGGAAATCGTAAAAAAGCCCAAAAATAGGATTCCAGTTTTAATAGAGCTAAAACGTTTATTATATTTCCTACTTACATGAAGAAAGTCGAGTTTATGCTATTCTTAGCATTGTTACCTCCAGCGGTTCTGTGAGGAAATAAGTATCCTGTTTCCTTAGAAAAGCAATAAGTTTCATTAGCCCTTGTGCTTTGATTAAAGTTTAAATTTATCCCAAACTTGGAGCCGTTAAACTTGTTGAGTAAGATGCCTAAGTTACTGAGTAAATGGAGAAATAAATGAACTCGAAAATTTTTCCTTACAGTATGTTGTTTGCATTGATCCAAATACTTGAAGTCAATGGCATATTCAGAGGGGGAGGCCCAGGGGTCCGGGCCTTCCCATGAGCATGGGAGACCACAGCTTACTTTTCAGGAGGGGGCAAACGGAAATTGTAACTATGAAAAGCATAAACAAAGAATGCACGCAAATTTCCACCGTGTCTTTTGTTTATCTAACCTTTTTACTACACTCTCTACACATAAATTGAATTTGAAATGAGAGGATCCAAAAACTACATAAAAAAAAAAAAAAGAAACAAGAAAGATGACACCGACTCTTCGGTTGTAATGAGCAAGTATTTTGAATCATCCTTTCTGGCGCGAATTTAATTTATCAAAGTTATTCAAAGTTAGTGGAACCGGTTGGGAAAACAATCAACCGAGCTTCTACAATCGATAAAACATCCAGAAACAGAAACAACTACTTACTTCAACCAGCCGCTAGAAAGTATGTCACGAAAGTTAACCAAAGGCGCACAAAACGCTTATCATATCACAAGGAAGATATCAGAGACACCGAGATTTTCAAATTGAACAGTTAAAAGAACAAATATACAGAACAAATATACAGACTTGTGCGTTAGGAATGGAAACGTGATATAACTCTACGCGTTCTAGCGGAAGAATTCTGCATAATGGAAAAGTTGAGAATAGGCGAAAAATATTCTTCATGGAAAAATAACTTTTCAAATAACGTCTCCCGGAAGCAGAAATACAGAGAAAAAGGTTTCGACTTCTACGCCTCCTAGCGGGAAATCTTTGCATTATTCAAAGAGGATAATGTTCCACATCTCTATTGTATCTAACGGCATAAAGTAAAAGCGAAATTTCTAAATAGGGTTTTTAGAAGCGGAGATACAGCTGCAAACTGAAGCACGCCAACGCCATCTAGCAACAGAACTGTGAACTAAAAAACTCCTCATATACTAACCTAAAGTGTTCTACGAGGCAAATGCCATCCGGTGTTGAAAGAAGTTTTTTTAAATGACACATGTGGAAGCTAAGATATTAAAAAATAAAACAGATTAAGCATTTGCGCCACCTAGCGGCAAAGTTGTGCATTATTTTAGGAAGGAAATGCACACACAGAATTTGCATAGTTAACAGCATCCGAACGAAAAATAAGATTTTTCATCGGATTTTCATTCCCACAGATATTGCCGTAAACAGAAATTTTAGTTACGCCCGCTGGTGACAGACTTGTGCGTTAGGAAAAATTGCGAGTTATATGAGAAACATTTCGCAGCAGAAATACTCTCCAACAAAGTAAGAATTTTTTTAAATCGGTCTCTTAGAAGCAGAGATATCGGCAAAAATAAGATATACATCTACGCTCTCTGGCGGAAAAACTATGCATTATTTGAAGAAGAAAATGTTTTCAAAAGGTTTTCCGTGGCGAGCGGTATCGGTCCACGAAAGAGTTTTTTTCGAGTTTTTAGAAGCTCAGATTTTGCGGTAAATACATCAGAAGCAGAAATTAACACTTACGCTCCCTGGTGGCAAAACCAGTATTTACAAAATTTTAAAAATTATATGCAAAGCATTTCCCATCAGAAGTTCTATCCGGTGCAGAAAGAATTTTTCAAATCGGAGTTTTAAAAATCGAGATATCGGGGAAAACACAATTTACCTTCGCGCCCCCTAGCGGAAGGTCTATGAACTATTTGAAAGTTTTGAAATTATATGACAAACATTTCGCACCGGAAACTCTGTCCAACAAAGAAGGAATTTTTCAAATCGGACTCTTAGAAGCACAGATATCAACAAAAATAAGATACACCTCTACGCCTCCTGGCGGAGAAACCATACACTGTTTAAAAAACATATATTCCGGAAAGGTTTATTGACGTGAGTGGTACCGGCCCACGAACAAATTTTTTCAATCGAGATTTTAGAAGCTCAGATTTTGCTGCAAATCAGAAATTAACACTTACGCCCCCTGGTGGCCCTTTTTTACCAAAAAAATAGAAATTATATGCAAAATATTTCTCATTAGAAGCTATATCCGCCGCAGGAAGAATTTTTCAATTCAGAATTTTAGAAGCAGAGATATCGGAGGAAACGCAGTTTACTTTTCCGCCTCCTAGCGAAAAATCTATTCGTAACTTGAAAAAGTGATTATACCTAAAATAGTCTTCGCCATAAATGGAATCGAAAAGTAAAAGAATTTTTTCAATCGGATGTTTAGAAGCGAATATATGGAATAAAAGGTATTTTGAATTTGACATCATCTAAATTTACGCCCTCTAGTGGCGAAATTGTGCATAATAGGAGAAAACAAAATAAAGGATCATCATTCGCACATTTCAAGCTTCCCAATGCAAAAAGAATTTTTAAAAACGAACTAATATTGGGTTGTCGGAAAAGACATGACGTATTTTTGCCATGCTTTGCAAAGGTCATTTATTGATAGAAAGAACAAAGATCAATCAATGATATAATGCCCGTTTTCTCCGATAACCTCTTGCCATCTTTCAGTGAGCTGCAGAACGCCTCGTTCATAGAAGGACCTGTCTTTCGTGGCGAAAAACTTTACTAGGTGCTGATTTAAAGCCTCATCTGAATTGAACGTTATGCCACGCAAGGACTGTTGAAGAGAGCGAAACAAGTATAAGTCTGACGGCGCAAAGTCTGGCGAGTATGCTGGGTGTGGCAACACATCCCACCGAAGCTCCAATAATTTTTGGCAGGTGATCAAACATGTGTGTGGTCTCGCGTTGTCGTGATGGAACACAACACCTTTACGATGAACGAGCTCTGGACGTTTCTGGATGATGGATTCGTTCAAACTGTCCAATTGCCGACAGTACACATTCGAATTGATTGTTTGGTTCCGTGGTAGGAGCTCGAAAAGCACGACAATTTTAAAATTCCACCACACTGAGACCAGAACCTTCCGCTGATGAATGTCTGCTTTGAATGTCGTTTGAGGCGAAACAGCACGTAGGGACCAAGACCGTTTGCGCAGCACTTTGTTGTACACAATCCACTTTTCGTCACGAGTTATCAGTCGCTTCAAAAAAGAATCGTTTTCCTCACGTTTAATGAGCATATCGCAGATGTTTATACGCGCCGTCAATGAGCTTCTTTGAGTTAATGAGGAACCCACACATCGAGCTTGCTTACGTATCCCAGCTTCATCAGGTGGTCGTGAACGCTTAAATGATGGATGTGCAATGTGTCTGCAATCTCTCGTGTCGTGTAACGTGGGTTTGACTCGATCAATGCCTTGATTTCGTCGTCATCATAATCGGTTGGCATCTCGGACCGTGGAGCACCGTTGAGGTCAAAATCACCAGCACGGAATTTTACGAACCCCGCTGGCACTGACTTTCTTGTGGAGCATTATCACCGTACACTTTACGCAACTTTTCACAAGCTTGACGCGCGTTCTTTCCTTTACGGAAATAAAACAGTAAAATATGGCGAAAATGCACAGTTTGGTCTTCCATCTTCAACTTGATGTCAAATCTCCGCAAATCAACCAAATCGCTCACTATTCCTTTTAGACTGGAGCTAGAACTGACATCTGTCGAATGCCATAGCAATAATAGAGCTGCGCATGCCTCAACCGCCATTGGGTGCCAAAATACGTCATGACTTTTCCGACAACCCAATAGTTGCAGAGATATGGGTTCCACAAACGGACGGATAGACAGACGGACTAACCGGCAACGTAAGAACGATCCTTTTTACAAAAGACGTGCTAAAAAGATGGATAAATGAAATTAGACAGCACGTTAGAACAATTTCTTCGTCGTTCTTTTGATCCTTTTGCCCACTTGTGTTACATACATTACGAAACCCCAGCGATCATTTAATTGGTTATCAAGAAGACTCACGATAATTTGCTGGGAAATATTTCGAGAGAGAAATTTGTCCAGCAGTGAATAGCTACTGCAAAGGATGATATACATAGCTTGTCCCAAAACAACTGAGAATGTTTTTATAAAAAACCTGCGTTACTGCGTTCGACCATGACACGTTTCCCGAAAAACGTTAGTCGTTGTAGTAACCGTAGCAACTGGCTCCACGTGTTTATCACGCATGCGTCGTCGGTAATGCGCAGTTTAATAAGCGTTGTTTCGTGAACCCCTAACAAGTGTTTTCGGTCTGTGATTTTTCGAAAAAATGGATGTGAAAGAGGTACAAAGATGCGCCCTTAAATTTTGCTGTCGACTAAAGAAGTTCGTCGGAGAGACTTTTCGTTTTGTGCAAGAGGCTTATAAATCAAGAATTTACAGATGGAATAAAGAATTTGTGGATGGTCGTGAGTCGGCGGCTTTTCTCGGGAATGGAGGAAGACTTTCAACGAGTGTTACAGAGGTAAACATCAATACAATAGGGGTTATTGTACAGGAAGACAGACACCTATCAATTAGAGATATCGAAGATATGGTTCACATTTCAAAATCATCAATTCACAGAATTTTAGTCGAGCATTTGAACAAGAAACGACTTTGTTCAACTTGTGTTCCTCATTTCTTATCATGTGCGGCCTATGGAAGGCCGCACATGAAAAGTTCTGTCGTTTCTCATTTGGAGAAAACGAATATTTAGTTGATGCCCCAACATGCATATATAGTTCACACTTGTCAACATGTGACTTCTGGTTGTTCCCCATTTTAAAAAAATACATCACGGAGATGACAATTTGAGACTGATCAACAACTTATTACAGCTGCGCAGGGGTAATTCCTCAGTATTAGAATTCCAAAAGACATTGAAAAACTGTGTGAGACGTTGGGACTCCTGTATTCGCTACAATGGACAGTATTTCGAAAAAGTTGACAACTTTCTTCATAATTAAGGTATGCATTTTTTTTATAACAACATGTGACGTACCTGCCAGCAGGACGCACACGACATAAAGGCAGATAGGAATCAGAACAAATGTCTGCGTAGCTCAGTTGGTAGAGCGACTTGTTCCGGAATAAGCGGCCTCGGGTTCGAATCCCGGCGTAGACCAAAAATGACGGAGAAATTTACTTCGTTATAATGGCGCCCGAACTCTCCGGATGACCCGACCGTTCAAAATTTCGCATTGGTGTGATGTTCTTTCCACACCGCGAGATAGGAAAAATCAGAGAATCCCTTCTCCAGCGCTTCGAAAAATAAATGCGTGTGACGTTGCATTCCACACACCAGATTGACTGGGAGTTCTCAAGTGCACGTTCTACAGTAGATGGCTGCCTGCAACGATTCATGGTCACGGCTGACCCGTGGGCCATGCCCCCGACCCTCTTTCGGGGGGGGGGAAGATGTGACGTACCTGCCAGCAGGACGCACACGACATAAAGGCAGATAGGAATCAGAAAAAATGTCTGCGTAGCTCAGTTGGTAGAGCGACTTGTTCCGGAATAATCGGGTTCGAATCCCGGCGTAGACCAAAAATGACGGAGAAATTTACTTCGTTATAAACATTCTCAGTTGTTTTGGGACAACCTTTGCATTTTTCATTTTTTCACCTTTCATACTTTTTCATTCTGTAGCTATGTATACTGAAGAGCAATTGAATTAGAGACAGGTGGCGTTATGAAAATGTGGCGCTGTGGGAGGCCCTGTAAACGGAAGCAGCATGACGTATGCAGCGATCCGACAATAAAAGGAGCAATGCGACGGAAATCAGTAAGAGTCGGACGCAGTATGGGTAAGACGAAGGATCTAAGTGCATTTTATCGTGGGCAAATTGTCGGGGCCTGACGAACGGGTCACTCCATCTCGGAAGTCGTGCAGGAACTGGGATTTTCACGAGCCACTGTGTCACGGGTGCACCGTGAGTGCATCGAATCCGGTACAACCATCCCTGCAAAGGCCAACTGCCGTAGACAACAGCGTGTGGTTGAGCGGAGTCATCGTCGGCTAGCTCGCATTGTAACAGCGGATAGACGCGCCACAGTGCAAGAAATCACTCGGCAATTTAACGCTGGTGCACAAAAACGTGTAAGCAGACGCACCATCCAGAACCATCCCCTCGCTATGGGGTACAGAAGCCATCGTCCCAAGAGGGTATCGCTGCTGACCGCACATCACAGGGTGCAAAGATTAGCATGGGCGCGGAAACATCACCACTGGACCCTGGACATGTGGAAAAATGTTGCCTGGACTGATGAGTCGAGATTCATGTTGGTACATGCGGATGGCAGGATACGAGTACGGCGCAAACCACATGAAGCGATGAATCCTTCTTACCAGCAGGGTACTCTTCAAGCTGACAGGGGTGGCATTCTCGTCTGGGGACTATTTACGTGGACTGAAATGGGACCCCTGGTACGTGTAATATCGTCCCTCACAGGTCAACGTTAGCGGAATATCTTGGACAACCATTTGCTCCCGTTTGTGCGTCTTCAACATCCCACTGAGGACCTCTTCTTGCAACAAGACATTTCTTTGTGCCATCGCTCCCGAATTGTATCCGAATAGTTGGATGAACACTATACCGACGTGACCTCCCATCCTTGGCCAGCTAGGTCACCTGACCTCAATCCCATCGAGCACATCTGGGATGCCATCGAGAGAGATGTTCAAGGCTCTGACCCCCTCCATCAAATCTTTGTGAACTGTGGGAGCTTGTTCAGGGGTCGTGGATTCGCATGGCTTCCCAACGCTTCCGGTGTCTTGTCGAGTCCATGCCGAGACGAATCGCCGCCGTCATCAGGGCGAAAGGTGGTGCTACACGTTACTAGACATGTATCTGTAATTCAATTGCTTTTCAGTGTACGGTGTTTTCCAACATGCAATGGGAAATTCCATTATTGCTTTCAACTGTCTGTAAATGTCTGCTTTTTCTACTGGCAATTCCTAACGTTTTTCCTGTTTTTACTGCATACACACGCATTTAGAAGCTCTAAACAAAAATCATAAATCAAAATTATTGTTACCGCAAAAATCTCTGTAGTACCTTCCGAGGACCTAAAGGGCATAGTCCAATTTCCAGGAGAAATAAAATTCCTACTCTTACCATACCGTACGGGCGCGTATGGACGTAAGGTGACACTTGGTCCTTCGTTCTTTGTTAGTGGATGATTATTTTTAAATGTATTTGTATATAAACTATATTTTAAAAAGTCACTGGACACCCCTTCAAAAGGAAATGAACGGATCCGCTGCGTTGTTAAGATGCGCGGTACAGCTGAAAACGGTATAAAAACAAGCCTGCAGCTGACCGCGATCATATCGTACTGTGAGGTTCAGTGAAAATGTCGCTGCGGGAGAGGACAATTGACTTTGAGAAAGGACAGATTGTTATGTGTTATATTAGTGCCATGTGTGGAAGACACATGGCATGCCTAAGGTGGCAAAACGCACCGGCAGACCAAAGAAAATCAGTGACAAAGGATGTCGAAGCCTCAGGAGAGTTGTTACAACCTAACGCAGCTATGACTGTGTCATATAACTCAACAGATCCTTCACCATACCTCGGACGAATGGCTAACAGAAGTAAGGTGACCAGTTCATGCAAACATTAACTGGTCTGGTGGCAGCTACCAAAAGTGTGAAATACGTAGAAAGAAAAAGTTCATCCACTCATACAATATCACATTACGTGATTAAAATTTACATAGCTTGCAGTACTAAACTCAGTAACAATGGTGGACGTCCACAAAACGATGCACGACACCACATTAATCAAAATCTCATGCAATATTCTATCCACAAATCCGAGCTTGCAACAGAACTTCAAAATCAGATCCTCTGACAGACGATAGAAATTTAATAGTTAATCAAACTTCAAGGAATCCCACAAGTGTCTTCTATTATCGGAAATTTTCTGTCATATGGGTTCGGAATAAGTGAGAATAGAGTTTTTCCGTTAATATACGAAAGGAATAGCGGAGAAGTTTCTTCAGATTCTTTCTGTAATTTCACTGAAAAGATTGTATCAGGAATGTGCTTTGCTAATTCACGAAAGGAATCAGGAAAAATGTTTCGTGAATTTCAGAAAAAAATTTCAGCGTAGTTGAATAAGTCTACAAGCTTTAAGCTATACACTAAGTTTTAAGTAAAGTTAAAAGTCAATGTAAAAGAACAATCGCACAAACCCTTTTCGTGATTATTATGTCATAACACGGCTGTCACACATTATTTAAAATTACTTCACACACACACACAAAATGCCCATAAATTCATCACACATCAGTTTTCTGTTAGGAGATAATCAATGACATGACGATTTGACAGTTAAAGGTTTACCATAGGGAACTTCCCTTATAAGGCACCAATAACATCTCAAGGTCGTCCGAATCCGAAGGACAGAAAGCTTAATTTGAGATGAAAAGCAAAACAAATCATTTTTATTTTCAACATTCAGGATACCAGGTGTCCAATGAACTGAAATGACGTCATTTCAGGAAATGTCACAAAGACAATGACGCAGACCTTTATGTCGAAAAAAACTCGCAGACGACACTAAACTCAATTGGATAATAATTATAGCCATTAAAATGAAAAGAACTGTATCTTTGCCGTATATCTGGAATCAAAAAGAGTTAATTTAAATGCTATCAATCAAAATGACAAGTTACGTAATTGTGACATTTCAGAGTCAATATTTTTTTTATTTTTTTTTCTCATTCTCTTTTCACCTTAGTCCTTGTCATTAAGCGAATACTTCGTTATTCTGATTGCAGAATGGAATCGTAAAATGACTTAAACGGCGTCATTAGCAAGCGGCCTCTTATTAGACATGATTTGCTTTCGAAAATTTAGTCTGAAGCAAAAATTTCAAACATCTTCATTTGGAGGAGCTGATAAATGAATAATAAAAAGTTTAAAATTATTTAGAACCGACATTAGTTATAAATGCGTGTAAGAGGGTAAAAACAAATGTGATAGAATTGATGACGCATTTGTAACAAACATAGCTTTTGATGAGATTATTTTTAATACGGATTTTTTTCCACAACGGTACCATGTGGAAATTCCAGCAAAATTGAAAAACTAACGTTTTCAAAAATAAGAACAATGCTTTTTAAACCTCCATATCTGAAGATGAAAGTTTCCACACAATGTCAATTGGGAAATGAGAAGATCATTGCCATGGTCACCTTCGTTCGGTCGAAAAATGAATAAATGTTTTGATCGATTTTCTTAAAACAACGATACGTGACTGCACAAGATTTCTAATACACTAAGGTGCCAAAACATTATGACCTCTTGACTAATATGATGTTGGCCCTCCGCGTGCCACCAAAACAGTTATTACTAGGCGAGGTATGAACAGTACAAGGTTTGTAAAGGTGCCTTGCGGTATCTGGTACCAACACGTTCCCAGCAGATCCTTTAACTCTTGGAAGTTGAACAAGATTTCTAAGGTGTCTTGTGGTATCTGGTACCAACACGTTACCAGCAGATCCTACAACTCTTGTAAGTTGAACAAAATTTCTAAGGTGTCTAGTGGTATCTGGTACCAACACTTTACCAGCAGATCCTTTAACTCTTGTAAGTTAAACAAGATTTCTAAGGTGTCTTGTGGTATCTGGTACCAACACGTTACCAGAATATCCTTTAACTCTTGTAAGTTGAACAAGATTTCTAAGGTGTCTTGTGGTATCTGGTACTAACACGTTACCAGCAGATCCTTTAACTCTTGTAAGTTGAACAAGATTTCTAAGGTGTCTAGTGGTGTCTGGTACCAACACGTTACCAGCAGGTCCTCTAGTAAGTTGAACAAGATTTCTAAGGTGTCTTGTGGTATCTGGTACTAACACGTTACCAGTAGATCCTTTAACTCTTGTAAGTTGAACAAGATTTCTAAGGTGTCTTGTGGTATCTGGTACCAACACGTTACCAGAAGATCCTTTAACTCTTGCCTTTAACTCTTGTAAGTTGAACAAGATTTCTAAGGTGTCTTGTGGTATCTGGTACTAACACGTTACCAGAAGATCCTTTAACTCTTGAAAGTTGAACAGGATGTCTAAGGTGTCTTGTGGTACCTGGTACCAACACGTTGCCAGAAGATCCTTTAACTCTTGTAAGTTGAACAAGATTTCGAAGGTGTCTTGTGATATCTGGTACTAACACGTTACCAGAAGATCCTTTAACTCTTGTAAGTTGAACAAGATTTCTAAGGTGTATTGTGATATCTAGTACTAACACGTTACCAGTAGAACCTTTAACTCTTGGAAGTTACGTGGTGGAGCCGCCGTAGATTGGATTTGCTGTTCCAACAAAAACCACAGATGCTCGATTGGATTGATGTCTGGAGAATTTAGGAGAGCAGGGTAATTAATACCAGGAAGGCTTCCTCATTTTCCGTGAACCATTCTCGAACAATCCTGGCAGAGTGGCATGGCGCACCATTATGCTGAGTGGCATGGCGCACCATTATGCTGAGTGGCATGGCGCACCATTATGCTGAGTGGCATGGCGCACCATCCTGCTCCAGAGAAGAATGCAGCTTGTGACGTAGGACGCACTTGAGATAAAGGCAGATAGCAGTGACACCACGTGCCAGTGTAGTATAATGTATAGCTCTCGGAGCTCCGGAGCCGAGAGTTGCAGGTTCGAATCTCGGCCCTGGTATAAAAAGGATGGAGAAATTTACTTCGTCATACTGGCTCCCGAACTTACAGGCTGTTAGGTTTCTCGCAATGGTGTGATATTCTTCACATACAGCTAGACAGGAAAAATGAGAATCCCTTCTTCACTGCTTCGAAATAAATAAATCAGTGAGATGTTGCATTCCACAAACCAAATTGTGTGGGATTTCTCAAATGCACATTCTTCATCGGATGACTGCCTACTGCGACACATGATCCCGGCATAATATTTAGTTAGGTGATAGACGTCATAGTTCCCTGCACATGAATGAATGGACCCAGGGTTTCCCAGCAAAATATTGTCCAAAGCATTACACTTCCTCCACCTGCTTGTTTTCGTCCCATCGTGCACTCTGGTGCCAAAACTTCCCCAGGTAAATGACACACACGTACGTGGCCGCCCAGGTGGTTCAACAGGAAACGAGATTCATAGGACCAGAGGACATCGAATAGAAATCATTGCTCTTTCCACGTTTATAAGCGAGTCACGGAAAAATTTCTCACCGGCCACCACCGGGAATCGAACCTGGGGTCTTCCAGATACGCAATTCCACTCCACCACAACGGCCTCGAAATTCTCCTGACTCACAAACGACAAACTGCCAAACCATATGGCAGGGTTGCTTCTTTGGAGCCCCGCACAATGCCGGGGATTCACCACAGATGAACAGCAGCAACTGAACAAATAACTAGAAGGCGAATACACAGTTGACGTGGACCAGGAACATCAAATAGAAGTCATCGCTCTTTCCACATTTATAAGGCGGCCGATGAGAAATTTTTCCGTGACTCACCTGTAAACGTGGAAAGAGCGATGACTTCTTTTATGTTCTTAGTCCACGTCTACTGTGTATTTATCGGACCAGAGGTCTTCTTTTTAATCTTCCAAAGTCCAGTATTTCTTCTCGTGTGCGCATTGTAGGCACTTTTGATTGTGAACCGAGGTGAGCATGAGCACTCGGGCTGAGCTGAAGCTACGCAGCCCCATTTTCAGTAGTGTTCGATATACTGTGTGTTGTGACACATTACTCCCTTCACCATCATTCAAAAAAATCACCGGCGAGTTGCGCTACAGTTTCCCTTCTGTTGACTCGTACCTTACGGGATAACCTTCGCTCACCTCTTGCATCGAATAACCATGTTTACCTCCACACCTTGCCGGTGGTTAATAGTTTTTCCCTGATTGGACCACTTTTTGAAGGTACTTAGTAAGGCTGAGCATCAGAATTCTATAACCCTTGGCGTCACGGAAATGCTCTGGCCTTTACAATTTGCCCTTCGTCAAACTTGCTTAAGTCTTTTCCTTCTGAAGAATAAGAACAATGCTGATTTACTGAACTCAGTATCGCGTGTTATTTCGCGACCTTCGCACGCACCGTCGTCGTTTACGATCAGTTGCTTCGTCATTTCGTGACCTTCGGCGCGCCGTCGTTGTTTACGTGCAGTTGCTTCGTCATTTCGTGACCTTCGACGCGCCGTCGTTGTTTACGTGCAGTTGCTTCGTCATTTCGTGACTTTCGTCCGCGCCGTCGTTGTTTACGTGCAGTTGCTTCGTCATTTCGTGACCTTCGACGCGCCGTCGTTGTTTACGTGCAGTTGCTTCGTCATTTCGTGACTTTCTTCCGCGCCGTCGTTGTTTACGTGCAGTTGCTTCGTCATTTCGTGACCTTCGACGCGCCGTCGTTGTTTACGTGCAGTTGCTTCGTCATTTCGTGACTTTCGTCCGCGCCGTCGTTGTTTACGTGCAGTTGCTTCGTCATTTCGTGACCTTCGCCCGCGCAGTCGTCTTTTACGTGCAGTTGCTTCGCGTTGCATATAAAGCAAAAGTTTCCGGTCGTAATAAGGGTGTGCAAAAGTTTCCGCTTCTTTACGGAGAAAGGAGACAGGAACAATCAGGAAACCAGAACGCATTTATTGAACGAAATATTGGCCGTTATATAGCATCAATGACCTTTTGCCATTTTTCAGGCAACAAATGAATGCCCCTGTGATAGAAGGACTCGGGTTTTGAGTTCAAGAACGCAGTGACGAAATTTCCCAACTCTGGAACTGTGCCGAACAGCTGTTGGGCTAGGGCACGTTGCATAGAGCAAAACAGATGAAAGTCTGAGGATGCAATGTCCGGGGAGTAAGCTGGGTGCGGTAAAACCTCCCAGTGTAACTGTTCAAGAGTTGATTTCCTGGTGGCACCGACATGTGATCTGGCATTGTCGTGTAACAGGATGACTAGGTGGCGTCCTTTATCTGTCCATGGGCGTGTTTGCTCGATTGCGGCTTTCAGTTTCATCAACTGATCGCTATAGCGTTGTGCACTGATTGTTCCGCCCGGTTTCAACAGTTCGAAGTACAGCACTCCATGCATATCCCACCACACACACACAATACCACTTTTTTCCCCGTGGATATCCTGTTTTGCAGTGGATGCTGATGGCTGGTCTGGGTTGACCCAGGATCGCTTGCGTACGAGGTTGTCTCAATAGACCCATTTTTCATCCCGGGCGACAACCATCCACAAGAAATTCTTCCCTTGAAACCTCTTCAGCAACGACATGCAGATGCCCAATCGTTGACCCATATTGCGCTCCGTTAAAGTATGTGGAACCCACTTATCAATCTTCTGGATCTTTCCCAAGGCTTGTAGACGCCGTACCACCGTCGATTGAGCCACTTTCAAACGTTTCGCCAGTTGCGTAGTCGATTGTGTGACATCCTCTTGCAACAGCGATTCCAGCTCCTTGCCTGTGCGTTCCTGCGGTCTGCCTGCACGCGGCTTGCTTTCCAAGCTTAGATCACTTTTCTTAAACCTGGCAAACCATTCTCCACACGTCCGCTCACCCATAACCGTTTCGCCATACGCCTGACGTATTGAACTTATACTTCACTCGCCCTTTTTCCTGAATTAAACATGAATAACAAACAGTGCCGCAAATGAACTTTATCGACTGCCATGCTTGGCTTCATGTACGAACTGACAGCACGGGTCGCCGGCCGGTTAGACCCCTACAGCTCCCGCTAGCGGGGACGGCGGAAACTTTTGCAATATTTTGATAATTTTTGCATACTCCTAATATTTTGGCTCTTGGTTGTAAAATTAAAATGATGTTTTTCGATTCAATGTGTCACTTTTTGCTATCGTTTAACAGTGAGAAACAGTACATGTACGGTATTTACATTTTAAAGCACAGTACATACAATATGCGTATTTCGATGCTATTGTAAAATTCGTACATGTGACTGAGCTACATTACACCCGGACTTTAATTCTTCTCTTTTGTCAGAGGGCCGCAAACAGGAATCTTCTTTGACCGGACTGAGTCAAAACCATAGAATCAATTACACCACTCTCAGGTCTCAGCTTTGCAAACTGCAACATTCTTGCTCGTTTCTTGGTGTTGGCAGGGCCATAGGTAGTTCTAAAAACCAGCGGATGGGGGTCAGAAGACTCATCTGGGGGTTGTTTTTAACGACAAATAATATTCATCGACGAATGCAGGTGCAAGTTTCGCTTTGTATTTTCGTTACTTTTGCTAATTTACTTCACTAGCAAACATTTTCTCAATGCCGAAGAGAAAAAAAAAGAAAAAAATGGAATTCAAAATGTGAAAGGGGGAAGAGGGAAAAAGACTGCAGCTGAACTCTCTTGAAATGTAAAAATGTAAATCGTATTAAATCAGATTTTTTTTTTTTTGAAGGCGGCTAAGCTGAAGGGTCATCATCGCTGGAGGAAAGAGAACTCCCATATTGCATGAGAAAACTATTTGTTTATTTTTCTGCTTACTATCAGATTTCTTTCTGTGGATCCACGCAATGGCATTGAGGAGTTATTGATGCCCACTTTCAACTCTCCCTTCTCGATCTTTAATCGCGCGTTCTCCTTCGCTAGCGCTCGGAGGTAGCCACTTCTTACGGTGGTCAACAGTTCAGTTAAACCTTCCTTCGCCACTCAAAAACCAAAAGCTCTCATATTCATGCCAATTAACACTTTTCATCCAGCACGTCATCGCAAAACCACTCCTACTGATCGTAAAACCATGAACAGGAAGGAGTTGAAGCTCTCTCTCTCTCTCTCTCTCTCTCTCTCTCTCTCTCTCTCTCTCTCTCTCTCTCTCTCTCGCACAAATAAATACTTCTCTTTAGTACTGTTTTACATCGTCTAAAGGAATACATTTAGCTTTAAATGTTCCTACGTCAACACTTCTTCGTAGGCAATGAACCACCTGGAAGTTTTTTGAACAGCAGCTTAGCATCTCACTGTCACTTACCAAGTGAGGAACGGTGTTTGATACGTATGCGCACCTATGCTTCCACCTCCATCTCTCTCTCGTTTTTTTTAAGTTTCTTTCATTTTACGTTTTTCGAAAAAAAATAAAAATAAAAAAGAAAGAAAGAAAGAGATTTGATCCTTTGCAGCAACAAGTCCGGTGCCCATGTGGCAGAGAATCATTGACACAGTTTTCCTACAGATTCACTTCTAGAAGTAATTTCTCTTGAGGTATCCATCTTGTGCGTTGTATCTTTTAAAACCTGCTGGGTTTTTTTTTTTTTTGGTTTTTTTAAATAAACGTCTGCATTGTTGCGCCATCATGTATTGATTAATTCGTGTTGCTCTCGAGATGTCAAAGTGATTGCTTGCTATATAATAGCACGCGATCACTTTTAGATGTCAAGGTGATCACGTGCTAATTTAAAAACACTAGATTATCAATGACTCGAGTTCTTTTTATCCGATCTACAAAAATCGAATTGAATTCTTAATACACGACAAGTTGCGTTTGTACAGTAATTTAATTTATCACAATTCGAATATTAATTCACACGCTTTAATTATTTTTTACTTTTTTAATTTAACTAACTTTCCGGGTTTAGTGCTGATTATATCATACATTTTGTAAAATATCGATCTATTTAAATGCTCTAACCTACAATTGTTAAACAACAAATATTTTACACAGAATGTTATTTATCGCGAGGTCTTTTGAAAACCAGAAATAAATAGCACATAATTTTTAGTTCAAACGTAAATGAGTTCTTACTACAGAACTTTTTACTATATTTCCTTGCAGAAATGCTGCATCTATTTAATTTTTTTTCAATCTGATTCAATTAAAAATTTCATAGGACGGGCAACATCCCCTATATATTAATATTTATTTAAAGCTTAAAAAGAACCGCCCTAGGACGGGTTATACGCTATTCTAAAATAAAAGCTCAGGAATGCACAACAGTGTTCATTTTCCAAGGCAGTTTGTTGCGTTGTAGGGGGACTGAGTCCCTCTAACAGCGGCCCTGGGCGTGGATGATCTCATTTGCTGATCTCCGTTCTCAAGATTTCACTTGTCTGCGTTTTGCCTGCTTTGAAGCGTTCGACAAAATGAACTGTGAACCCTACTAATCAGGTTAGATTATATGTAGAGGATTTTAGGAAGGGAGTGTCCAATGGCGGTTTTTGGGAGGAGGCAAGGGAGGCAGTGCCTCCTCAGAATTTTAAGACTCTTAGTTAGGATTATTCGTTTTCTTCATTCAGTACTTTTGGGTATACGAGAGTAAAAGTTTATATTAGTTAATTCTTTTGAATTAAATGTCGTCCATGTGTTCATTCAGTTTTTTAAATTGACGGTTTTGGAAAACAATTGGCAGCGCGTGGTTACGAGATGTCCTCAGCTTGCGATCTCTGTCCGCGAGGCAGGAAGCGAAATGCCTCTCGTAGATTTTGCGCCAAACCTGTTTACTTCCACTGAATGAGTAGATCCGAAGGGTAGGCGGTGGAACGGCGAACACAAAGAGCGCCCGCGCACCGTGGACTTCCTGTGAGGCAGATATTATCTTGTCTCACGGGAACAGCTGTTTCCCTGTAAGCAGCTCCACTGTAACTCTTCATTCTGACAGCTTCGAGCGCCATTACATAGCGCCTTCTTCCTAGTTGCTTTTTTTTCACACTAATGTTTGCGTAAGTAATTTTATTTATGTTTTATGAGGAGTTGTTTGTCAGACCATGGCCTCTGCTTCAAACATATCTAATATGGTGGTGATCTTACTGAAAAAACCTTTCAGTAGGAGAGATTTTGAAGAAAAGAATCAAATTAAAAATGATGGTAGGCCTACACCTCAAATGAAAAAGATGACTTCAAAGGACAAAACTTCAAACAGAGGTTTTAATATTGACTGCTGTTTCCTGTGAGTGGCGATGAAGTCTGGCAAGAGAAAGGCTTCAATGATTTGAAAAACTTACCACGAGCTTTGGACAAGCACAAAAAGTGTGAAGATCACATTCTGGCAGTTGTTAAATTAGAGTTGCTAAGCAAAACATGGAAAGACTACTCTCTCAACGAAGCGAGGAGAACAAGTGACTTATATCATAATGAAAAAGTAAGAAAGAATCATGATGTAATGAAGAAGTTGATTGATATTACAACACTACAGGCCCGGCAAGAGCTCCCATTTCGTGGACACGATAAGAGCGAAGTCTCTGAAAATAAGGGAAATTACCTCGAAATGACTGATTTATTCTCCAAGAGTGACGAAACATTGAGAGTGTTTATGGAGAATAGTACAACATTTTCAGAAACTTCAAAAACAATACAGAATGACTTAATCGAATCAGTTGCTCATATAGTTAAGAATGAAATCAATGCATATATTGAAAATGCCCAGTTTTTTCTTGGTAGATAGATGAAGCGACAGACATTGGCTCCTATGCACAAGTATCAGTTATAGTTCCATTCGTGAAAGATGGAGTACCAGTAGAAAGATTCTTGGGATTTTTTGACGTAAGTTCTGATCGGTGTGCTACTTCGCTTAAAAAAATACTGGATCGTGAGCTGGAAAGATTTAGCTACAACGAAAAACTAGTTGCACAGACATATGATGGCATCAGAGCTGAATGGATTGCAAGCAAAAGTTAAGTGTGATGCCCCTCAAGCATTATTTGTTCACTGCTACGCACACAGGCTGAACTTAGTTTTGAGCAGAGCAGCGTCAGTGTTGAAGTAATCACGTATGTATTTATTTTATTTATTTATTTATTTATTTATTTATTTTTTCAAATTTACATGCAATTTGTACATTTTTTTCCAAATCGACAAAGCGTGGTCATTTACTAGAATCTGTTGGTGGACTCAGACCACTTCGTGTATCACAGACCAGGTGGAACTTCAAATCTCGTACAATGTCTACCATAGCTGACCACAGGTTGCTGCTAATTGAAGTATTTGAAAAAAGTGAGGATGATTCCAACTATGGTGATGAGACAATTCACAAAGCAGCAGGACTAAAAGGGTGGCTTAAAGATTTTTATTTCTTTTTCCTTTTCTTCTCATATAAAAAAAATATTTGATTTGACTGAGGTTACTTTCTCTGTACTGCAATCAAATAGTTACGATGTTACATTTTGTAACAAACGAATTACTGGCTTATGTGAAAAATTGTTGTACTTTCGAGATCAGAGACAGTTTGGATGATCTCTATCATAACGTGTGCAGTAAGGTTGGTTCTCCAAATAAAAGATTTAAAGAAAGCAATGACATTCCACCCACCGTGCAATGCAGAAGACTGTATTATGAAGTAATAGACAATGTTACAACTCAGTTAAAATGCCGGTTTTCTAACATTGAGAAATTAAAATTTCTTCAGCTGGTCGATGTACTCTGCTTTGAAGCTCATTCTAGAAATTTTCCTGCACATTGTTTTAAAGCTCTGCTTCAAACTTATGAAAAATACTTTGACAGCACCAAACTGCGTAGTGAGCTGCAGGTTCTGTATTCAAACAGAGATCTGTGGAGCAATGCCAAAAGTACAACAGAACTTCTATCTGCCATATACATACAATAATGATCTAGCACAGGCACTTCTTTCCCTCGTAGTAACAATTCCTGCAACATCGGCCTCTGTGGAACGCAGTTTGTCATGCCTGAAGGGGATAAAAAAACTACAACAGAAACTCCATTGGGCAAGAAAGGTTGTCAAGTTTATCAGTTCTGTCCATCGAGAAGGCGCTTGAGGAGAGGATATAAGCAGAACAGACATAGTATGATCATATAAAAAAATTTCCCTTCGCCAAACAGAAAGAACGAAAGATAGACCTCATATAGAAGACAATATAAGCGTAAGGTAAGCTTTCTCTCTTGTTGTATAGGTAACCGCTATGTGCAGAAGTTTTCAAGACTTTTTAGCACGTCTTTTGTAAAAAAAGATCGTGCTTCTGTTATCGGTTTGTCCGTCCGTCCGTCTGTACCCACGGTATCTCTGCAACTATTAAACCGATTTGAAAAATTCGTTTTGCATTCGAAAGCTTGAAATATGCGAATGATGATCCTTTATTTCGTTTTTTTTTTTTACGATGTACAATTTCGCCGCTAGAGGGCGTAAATGCAGATGATGTCGAATTCAAAAATACATTTTATTCCACATATTTGCTTCTAAACATCCAATTGAAAAAAAACTTTTATCTTTCGATTCCATTTATGTCGAAGAGTATTTTGAATATAGTTTCTTTTTCAAATTACGCATAGATTTTCCGCTAGGGGGCGTAAAAGTAAATTGCATTTTTTCCCGATAACTCTTCTTCTAAAACTCCGATTTGAAATTTTTTTTTCAGCGGATACATCTCCTGATGCACAATCTTTTGCATATAATTTCGAATTTTTGGTAAAGAATACTTTGGCCACCAGGGGGCGTAAGTGTTAATTTTCGCTTCTGATGTATTTGTCATAAAATATGAGCTTCTAAAATATCGATTGAAAAAATTCTTTCGTGGACTGATGCCACTCACATCGGTAAACCTTTTCGGAATATTTTCTTCCTAAAATATTCTACAGTTTCTCCGCCAGGGGCGTAGATGTATATCTTATTTTTGTCAATAGCTCGACTTCTAGAAGTCCGATTTGAAAAATTCCTTCTTTGTTGGATAGTGTTTTCCGCATGACATGTTTTTCATATAATTTCAAAATTTTCAAGGAATTCATACACTTTCCGCTAGGGGGCGTACAGGTAAATTGTGTTTTCCCCTATAACTCTGCTTCTAAATCTCCGATCTGAAAAATTCTTTCTGCACCGGATACAGCTCCTGATGGGAAATCGTTTGCACGTAATTTCAAATTTTTGTAAAAAATTGTTTGGCCACCAGGGGGCGTAAGTCTTAATTTCCGCTTCTGATGTATTTGCAGCAAAATATGAGTTTCTAAAATCTCGATTGAAAAAAAGTCTTTTGTGGACCGATACTACTCATGTCGACAAACATTTTAGGAACATTTTCTTCTTGAAATAATGTATGGTTTCTACGCCAGGAGCGTAGATGTATATCTTATTTTTGTCAATATCTCTACTTCTAAAAGTCCGATTTGAAAAATTACTTCTTTGTTGGATAGTGTTTCCGATACGAAATGTTTTTCCCTATAAATTCAAAATTTTCAAGTAAATCATAGACTTTCCGCTAGGGCGCACACTGGTAAATTACGTTTTCTGTTCCTAAAACTCCGATTTGAAAAATTCTCCTTGTATCGCATACAAGACCTGACGGAAAATATTTTTCACGTAATTTCTAATGTTTGGTAAAGAATGGTTTGGCTACCAGGGGTCGTAAGTGTTAATTTCTACTTTTGATGTATTTGTAGCAAAATCTGGGCTCCTGAAAACTCGACTAAATTTTTTTTTCTTGGACTGATACCGCTCATATGGATAAACCATTTGTGAATACTTTCTTCCTAAAACAATTCATGGTTTTTCCACCAAGGGACGTAAAGTCACATCTTATATTTGTCGATATCTCTGTTTCTAAGAGTTCGTAAGCTCACGATTCCGTTTACAGCAATATCTGAGGGATTCAAAACCCGATTGAAAATCGTCTTTCTTTGGTCAGATCTATTGTTTTCCATACCGGTTCCATTGACTTTGAATAGCTTTGATAAATTTAATTCGCGTCAGAACGGATTCAAAAGACGTGCTTATTACACCCGAAAATTCTGGGTCAACTTTCTTGTTTTAATTGTATTTCTAGCAGCTCATGAGTGTCGATATCCTAAAGAAAAAAGAGCAAATGGGGGGGGGGGGAAAGCCTAGAAAAAAAATGACCCGAGAAATACCCGATGTTTAACTCCAGGAGCATTCTCCCTTATCTTAACTGATTCAGTGTCCTAGAAGCGAATATGTTTTCCTTATCTTACCGAAAATCGAACTCACTCTGAGGGAGATAAAAAATTGACATACCCCTCCCTCATTATCTACACTTTGTAGACAAAAGTGATTGGATACTGTAAGTAAATAGAAAACTTCTATAGTATTTATATCAGTAGCGGGTAGGTCTGGCTTTCATTTGCAGATATTACAGTAGCCACCCCTCGAGGTAAACTATCCACAAATCCATGGAGTACAGAGACGGGATGTTCCTCCATTCCGCCTTGAGTACTTCGACCAACTTTGTTAGTGAAGAAGGTCGTGTTGGTCTAGACCTCACCAATCGTTCAAGTGCATCCCATCTCACCTCAAGTGTGTTCAATGGGATTGAGGTCCGGGATGAGTGGGCCAGTCCATCCGCGAAACCTGATTTTTCCTTGTAACACCCCACTGTATAGCCTTGGAAACATAATAAGTGGCATTGTCGTCCTGGAAGAAACAATCGTGGTGTCTATTGAATTGCCACAACGTTGGTAGGATTGCGTTATCCGGGACATCTTTATACAGCACAGGGCTGATGTTGCCATGAATAACAACCAGTGGTCCCACGCTATACCAGCTGAAACAGTCTCATACCATAACTCCATCGCCTCCGTGCTTCATCATTGGCACTGGACACTCCGGAAACAGGCGTTTTCCGGGTAAACACCATACCCAGAAACCGTTCATCCGATTGGAATAATGTAAAGCAGGATTCGTCGCTCCATAACAATTGCCGCCATTGCTTAAATGTCCAATTTTTGTGCTGTTGACACCATAGCGGCCGCGTGGCTTTATTGGTCTTTGTGATGAGAGGTTCATGGGAGGCTTCTCGGCCATGATACGCGAGTGCATGGGCCTCTCTTCGAAATGTCTTGGTTGAGACCGTAACACCTGTGGTCATCTGGAACTCATGTGCTATGGCGTGCATTGGTCGGGACCTGGTTTTCCGGATATCCCTCTACTGCACCCCCAGTCCCTGGGTTGCAGTTTCGCTGGCCTTCTAAGTCGAGGTGAATTCCTGAATTGTCCCATCTTCTTCCACTTGTTGATGACAAAGGCCACAGTCGATTTAGCGACCTGTCTGACATCAGCAATGCTTTGTATTCTCATACCTCCAACTCCCTTTTCAAACTTGTAGAGTTCTCTCCTTCTAGTCATTGTATCAGCGATTGACTTGAGCGCACTCCCGTTGCCGTTTTTATACCTTATCGACCAAGTGGCAGAGAAAATCTTCGAAATACGTGGAGACAATGTGAATAGACCAAGTCATCGATCGCTCTTTGCACGTTTTTCTTTAATTAACACACAGCAACCGAAAAATTTTTATCCTGATACCGCTGGGATCGTACCCCAGATATCTCGATAACTAGCCGAGTGCGTTCGTCTTACGCTACAGTGGCCAACAATCCACGGCGCTATGTGTGTTTATCGGTCAGCATCTGACTTCACAAACCCGTAGGGATGGGCTCAGTAACTGAGACGTCACCATACGCTACGGTGCCAACAATCCACGGCGCTATGTGTGTTTATCTGTCAGCATCTGACTTCACAAATCCGTAGAGATTGGCTCAGCAACTGAGACGTCTCCATCTGGTGGGGCTTAACGGCAAAAGCTATTAAATTATACCAAATAAATCCAAAAGGCGAGAGTGATAGTGAAAATCTTTCAGATACGTGGAGACAGTGTAAATAGCCGCCCCGGTGGCGCAGTGGTCTAAGCGATGGCCTCTGATCATTCGTCCGAACGGGGTCCGGGTTCGAATCCCGGTGAGGCATGGATGTTGTGTTTGTCTTATGGCACTGGATCTTTCCCTTCCCTGGAACCAGTGACCCTAAATTAGGGACGGGCAACTGCTTATAGCCCATTGAGTTGCTAACGGTGGTCGTTAAACCTCCAACCAAAAAAAAAAAAAAAAAAAAAAACAGTGTAAATAGACAAAGTCATCGCTCTGTCCACGTTTTTCTTTAATTAGCATACAGCAACCGAAATATTGTTGTCCGGTCACAAAGTGTCTGTTGCGGGAGCACACCATTGTGCCTGCGTGGGAGTGTCCAATCACTATTGTTCACATAGAGTAGAAGCGGAGATGTCGTCATAAAAATAAATATATGGTTCTACCACCTAGGAATAAAACTATGCATCAGAACACTTTGGAGATTGAAAATTCATTATTCTTATATTCAAACCTTTCAGATGCAAAAAGAATTTTTCTGACGGCATTCAGATCTGTGGCATTCAGATCTGTTTAGTTATACATTTGCCTATTCGTTTACACACGGACGAATAGACGAAAGTGACACTGATTTTTTTGGGAGAGGGGGGGGTGATCACCATCATGAGCGACTCTTAGGCCCCACAAATAGTCTCCCGTTGCTCATTTGGTGCAACTGGTACTAGTAAAGGTGCAGTGGTCCAAGCGATGGCTTCTGGTCATTCGTCCGAAAGGGGTCCGGGTTCGAATCCCGGTGAGGCATGGATGTTGTGTTTGCCTTACGGCACTGGCTCTCTCCCTTCCCTGGAACCAGTGGCTCTAAATTAGGGACGGGCGACTGCTTATAGCCCATTGAGTTGCTCACGGTGGTCGTTAAATCTTTATGCCCACCTCGGTCGAATAGTCATAAGCCAGCGCCTCAGACCACTCGGCCACCGAATCGACACTATAAACACGTTCCTACTTATTTGACCCACATATCTGGCTAACATTTCATAAGGTGCAATGGAAAATATAGGAGTTACCACGAGAAACAGCAAGAGTTGTTCCATAATAATGCTTCCTGGTGGAAATGGAAAACTTTTGTTTCTACGTTTCCCCGAGTTCCTTCCATTTCGAAAGATAAACGACTTGAATCGTTGCCATTCCTTCGCAACTTATTTTAAACTCAGAAATTAGCAAGCCTCCTTTCGTTCATAAATTTACTATGAACTCGCAGTTGTTTGCCGACAGTTATGAATGCCCGGATTCAATAAGGGAAAAGCTAATTGATAACGGGCAAATCTAACAATCCTTCGGAATTTTCCTGGATTTGCCTTTGCTTCTGTGAATGGGTGTATGCAATAAAGCTTCTCATTATCTCCCTTTACGGGACAGACTGGACTTCCTCAGATAGCCTGCTACTTGACAACCTCCTGCTATCAAATATCCTGCGGTTTTAAGCTGGTCATGAGACACAGCATGCGATAATCCTGACTGCAAGATATTTCCGAGTCCGCCTCATTTACATACCGCTGACATTTTCCACCCACCGGATTCATTGCCGAGCTTTAAGGACGTTCGCTGGGTTTGTCGATGACTTCCGGGTAAGGTCAACGTTTCATAATTCTCGTTGAAGGCAACCGCATGTTAATAAACCGGAAAATCCATTAGGCTTAGAAGTCACCTCCCTGATAAATGGAAATAGCACAGTTATCTTAAACATAACAGCTGGAGTTAATCAGATAACATTTGCGGTGGTTATAAAATTAATACTCAGAAAAATTTCGGACTAATCCAATTTTGCCGCACAAAATCGTTTTCTCTATAATTTACGCGCCAACGCATACTGGGATAAGCATAGTTTCCTCTGTCAACTATGATTTCCTATACAAGACATTCTAACTCTATTTTTGACTTTTTTTTGTTTCCAGGTTTAACGACCACTGATGGAAGTCCACTGGTTAAAACGAGACAGCGGCATCTATGTCTCATTAGGGGCTTGAACATTGGCCCATCTCGGACAACTGATCCTAATCCCGCGCCTCTGACCACTCGTCCAAGGGGTTCACCCCCGCTTGAGGAAAAGGTTGAGTTGCATGCGCGATCAAATTATTCGCTCGACTGTCACGCCAAGAGTTCCACAATTGGTTTCACCGTTGTGTATAAAACTACAGTAGACGACACACAACCACTCATGCAGCGCTTAATCAATGTGTCCTTCCAGTTCTTATTTATGGAGCAGAAACATGAAGCTTAACTAAAAAAGACATACAGATGCTGCCCACAAGTTAAAGACGCGAGATGCATGCTTGGGTTAACCAGGAAGTACACGGTCGAGTCATATTATTGTGACCGCCAGCTAATATCTAGAGCAACCACTGTATGCAGTACGGTCAGCAGCTAGACGGACTAAGAGTGACTCAATAAGGTGCTGTAAGGTGTTCCCAGGTATTGTGATGTGCCTGTCCCGCAGGACGCACACGACATAAAAGCAGATAGCAGCGAGAACGAACGTCTGCGTAGCTCAGTTGATAGAGCGACTTGTTCCGGAATAAGAGGACTCGGGTTCGATCCCCGGCGTGGACCAAAAATGACGGAGAAATTTACTTCGTTATAATAGCGCCCGAACTTTCCGAATGACCCGGCCGATAAAGATCTCGCAATGGTGTGACGTTCTTTCCACACCGCGAGACAGGAAAAATAAGAGAATCCCTTCTTCAGCGCTGCGCTTCGAAAAATAAATGTGTGATGTTGCATTCCACACGCCAGATTGACTGGGAGTTCTCAAGTGCACGTTCTTCAGCGGATGGCTGCCTACAACGATACATGGTCCCGAATGACCCGTGGGACATGCCCCCGGCCCTCTTTCGGGGGGGAGATGTGACGTGCTTGCCCCGCAGGGCGCACACGACATAAAGGCAGATAGCAGCGAGAAGGAACGCCTGCGTAGCTCAGTTGGTAGAGTGACTTGTTCTGGAATAAGAGGACTCGGGTTCGATCCCCGGCGTGGACCAAAAATGACGGAGAAATTTACTTTGTTATAGTATGTGGAACCATGCTGACTGATGGACGGTGCGTGTAGAGGATCCATAGAGCAAACAACGAGTTCTTTGGAATCTTCATCGTGCTCTTCCAACCACTCTCGGACATTTCTAGCTGTGTGACACGTCGCATTGCCGTTCTGGAAGATCCCATCCGCCCTAGGGAAGACAATCAGCATGTATGGGTGTACGCGGTCTGCAAGGATGGATTCATAACGAATTCGGTTCATAGTGCCTTCCACAGGTATGAGTGGACCCAGAGAATGCCACGAAAACATTCCCCAGACCATAACGCTGCCCCCACCAACTTGTGTTCTTCCAGTAATGGTTGAAGAGCGTTCGTTCTCCGATGTTTCAAGCCTTATACGCCAATGTCCATCCGTTCGATGAAGCAGAAAACGTGACTCATTGGAGATGGCAAATCTTTGCCAGTCAGCGGAGGTTCAATTCCGATACCGCCGTGCAAATGTCAGCCTTTTCTGCTGATGCACCTTTGTTCGCATAGGTGCAGAGACCGACCATCCGTCTGCATCGAAGCCCCATACGCAGCAGTGTTCGCTGAACTGTCGTTTTATGCAAATATTGCAAAATGTTTGCCTCACCCTCTGTATTACCGGCAATTTCTCGTCATACGGACACGGAAAAAGTGAGAACGGTGTTTTTCCGTTAATATACGAAAGGAATTGCAGAAGGGTTTCCGAAATTTCAGAATTTTCCGTTAACACATCTCTGAAACTGTAATTTACCGTCAATGTAAGAAAGAAACTGCGGAAAGCTTTCTGGAAATTCAGAATTTTGTGGTGGTACGAAAAATCCTTGAAATTCAGATTTCTTTCTGTCATTTCACGGAAAAGGTTGAATCAGAAATATGATTCGTCAATTCACCAATGAAATGACGGAAAGTGACTTGTGAATTTCAGAATTTTATTTACAGTGTAGGAGGTGCAAAAGTAAATAGCGATTACCCGGAATCTCTGCTTCTAAAAGCCCGATTTGAAAAATCCTTTTTGCGTCGGATTGAGTTTCAGGTGAGAAATGTTATTGATACGCTTTTTGACGTTTGGTGAAGTTTGTCTTTTTTTTTTTTTTTCCGCTTGATGCTTAAATGCTGCGCATTTGCAAACTCGGCTGAAAAAAGAATTGCCGCCCCGGTGGCGCAGTGGTCTAAGCGATGGCCTCTGATCATTCGTCCGAACGGGGTCCGGGTTCGAATCCCGGTGAGGCATGGATGTTGTGTTTGTCTTACGGCACTGGCTCTCTCCCTTCCCTGGAACCAGTGACCCTAAATTAGGGACGGGCGACTGCTTATAGCCCATTGAGTTGCTCACGGTGGTCGTTAAACCTCCAATCGAAAAAAAAAAAAAAAGAATTAATTTGCGGTCTGATACTACTCATCAAAGAAAACCCCTGCTCATTGTTTTTGCTTAAAGCAATGGACAGTTTTTCCACCAAAGGATAGGGGGCATAGATATATGTAGTATTTTCACGATACCACTTCTAACGATTCGAAGCCGCCCCGGTGGCGCAGTGGTCTAAGGCGTTGGCCTCTGATCATTCGTCCGTAAGGGGTCCGGGTTCGAATCCCGGTCAGGCATGGATGTTGTGTTTGTCTTACGGCACTGGCTCTCTCCCTTCCCTGGAACCAGTGACCCTAAATTAGGGACGGGCGACTGCTTATAGCCCATTGAGTTGCTCACGGTGGTCGTTAAACCTCCAATCAAAAAAAAAAAAAAAGAATTAATTTGCGGTCTGATACTACTCATCAAAGAAAACCCCTGCTCATTGTTTTTGCTTAAAGCAATGGACAGTTTTTCCACCAAAGGATAGGGGGCATAGATATATGTAGTATTTTCACGATACCACTTCTAACGATTCGAAGCCGCCCCGGTGGCGCAGTGGTCTAAGGCGTTGGCCTCTGATCATTCGTCCGTAAGGGGTCCGGGTTCGAATCCCGGTCAGGCATGGATGTTGTGTTTGTCTTACGGCACTGGCTCTCTCCCTTCCCTGGAACCAGTGACCCTAAATTAGGGACGGGCGACTGCTTATAGCCCATTGAGTTGCTCACGGTGGTCGTTAAACCTCCAATCAAAAAAAAAAAAAGAATTAATTTGCGGTCTGATACTACTCATCAAAGAAAACCCCTGCTCATTGTTTTTGCTTAAAGCAATGGACAGTTTTTCCACCAAAGGATAGGGGGCATAGATATATGTAGTATTTTCACGATACCACTTCTAACGATTCGAAGCCGCCCCGGTGGCGCAGTGGTCTAAGGCGTTGGCCTCTGATCATTCGTCCGTAAGGGGTCCGGGTTCGAATCCCGGTCAGGCATGGATGTTGTGTTTGTCTTACGGCACTGGCTCTCTCCCTTCCCTGGAACCAGTGACCCTAAATTAGGGACGGGCGACTGCTTATAGCCCATTGAGTTGCTCACGGTGGTCGTTAAACCTCAAATAAAAAAAAAAACGATTCGAAAAATTCTTTCTTTGTTGTAGAGTGTTTTTGCTGTGGCATGTTTTCCGCATAATTTCAAATTTTTCTTAAAGCGCAAGTTTCCCACTAGAGGGCAGAACACTCCGTTTTCCTTCACAGCGTACTTGTGGCAATATCTGTACGTCTAAAATCCCGACTGAAAATATCCTTTTTTGATCAGATGCTTCTAACTACGAACAATTTAGGGGCATTTCTTGCATAAAAGTAATACGCAATTTTCCCGTTAGGGGGAACAAACTTTTAATCTGTTTTTTTAAACACCATTGATTTCGGTTAATTGGGACACATCGGGGCTAGAACACTTTGACCCAATTAAGCGGCTGCACCAATTATGCGAAGCTATATCCCAAAGAGCTAATTTGGGATGTTATTCAACAATTGTCTCAAATACAGGGATGCCTCGATTAACCAGTGACTCAAGTATCCGGAATCTACTGTATCTCTCCTTCTAAAAGTCCAGTTGAATTTATTTTTTTTTTTAACACCGGGTATCATTCACCTTGTGGAATCTTCTGATCTCAGATCTGGGTTTTTTGTAGTTTACAGTACTGGCGCTAGGAGGTGTTAGTGTGTATTTCAGTTTGCAAGTGTATCTCCACTTCCAAAAAATCGTATTGTTAACAAAAAATAATTCTTGCACGAAGTATTTTAAATATGCGAAGTTTTCCCCTAGGTGGTGTAAGTGTTAGTGTATTCACTTTTTTGCTGAATTTTGAGATTTTTTCTAAAAACCTACTTTGATTTGTTTTTTTCCGCTCAGGTGGCGTAGTGCTTTAAGCGCTGGATTCTGACCATTCTTCCGAGATAGATCAGTGTTCGATTCCCAGTGAGGCATAGTTGTTGTGTTTGTCTTACGGCACTGGCTCTCTCCCTTCCCTGGAGCCAGAGCCCCTAAATTGGGGACGGGCAACTGCTTTTCTTTTCTTTTTTTTTATTGCAGGTTTAACGACCACCGTGAGCAACTCAATGGGCTATAAGCAGTCGCCCGTCCCTAATTTAGGGTCACTAGTTCCAGGAAAGGGAGAGAGCCAGTGCCGTAAAAAACGCAACATCCATGCCTCACTGGGATACGAACCCTGACCCCTTTCGGACGAATGATCAGAGGCCATCGCTTAGACCACTGCGCCACCGGGTCGGCCAAACTGCTTATACTCCATCAAGCTGCTCACAGTGGTCGTTAAAGCTCTTCCTCCTTCTCTCTTCAACCCTAAGGAGTAGCCCCGGTGGCTCAGTGGTCGAAGCGATGGCTTCTGATCATTCGTCCGAAAGGGGTCCGGGTTCTAATCCCGTGAAGTATGGATATTGTGTTTGTCTTATGGCACTGGCTCTCTCCCTTCCCTGGAACCAGTGACCCTCAATTAGGGGCGGGCGACTGCTTAAAGCCCATTGAGGTGCTCATGGTGGTCGTTAAACCTGCAATCCAAAAAAAAAAAAAAAAAAAATCAACCCTAAAGTTGGTGGGTATTATTGGTCATCATCCACAAAGGAATTCCTTCCTGAGCCATAAGCTTGATGTTCCGTTAGGGTCTTCCTCTTGTTATTTGATTCATACACTGACGGGAAAAAAATCCCAACACCAAGAAGGGGTTGTGTTAGATAAACGACAGTTGGTAGGCGGTGAGAGTACATCTGTAAGATGACGTCTATGCAAATTTCGTGCTCGGCGCATACGTGTGGCGCTAGTAGCGCCCCTCGGAACATGCAAAGCAGGTTTGCTGTAAATACGCGCTGTAACGTTCGTGAGCGTCAGTTATCGTTGAGATTCGACGTAGGGTGTTGATGTTAGTCAAGAATGCCTTTAAGAAGACGAAGAAGCCATTATCAACAGCTCACGCAGTTTGAACGAGGTCGTGTAATAGGGCTACGAGAAGGTGGATTTTCTTTCCGCAATATTGCGGAACGACTTGGCAGGAATGTAGCCACTGTGCATGATTGTTGGCAGCGGTGGTCAAAGGAAGGTACTGCCTCAAGAAGACCGGGTTCCGGCCGGCCACGTGGCACTACAGAGAGGGAAGACCGCCGTGTACGGCGTATGGCAGTGGTGCATCGTATCGCGTCTGCGGCAGCAATTCGAGCTGCAGTTGCCACCACAGTGACACAACGAACTGTTACAAATCGGTTACTTGAAGGACAGCTCCGCGTCAGACGCCCTGTAGCGTGCATTCCACTTACTCCAAACCACTGCCGTTTGCGACTTCAGTGGTGTCAAGCTAGATCTCATTGGAGGACGGAGTGGAGATCTGTTGTGTTTTCTGATGAAAGCCGGTTCTGCCTGGGTGCCAGTGATGGCCGTGTGTTGGTTAGAAGGAGGCCAGGTGAGCGCCTGCAACCAACCTGTCTGCGGCCGAGACACACTGGACCTACACCTGGAGTTATGGTCTGGGGAGCAATTTCCTATGACAGCAGGAGCACTCTCGTGGTTATCCCACGCACCCTGACGGCACAGTTGTACGTCGGTCTGGTGATACAACCTGTTGTGCTGCCATTCATGAACATCATTCCAGGGGGTGTTTTCCAACAGGATAACGCTCGCCCGCATACCGCTGTTGTAACCCAACATGCTCTACAGAGTATCGACATGTTGTCGTGGCCTGCTAGATCACCAGATCTTTCACCAATCGAGCACGTATGGGACATCATTGGACGACAACTCCAGCGTCACCCCAACAAGCATTAACCGTCACTGTATTGGCCGACCAAGTGCAACAGGCATGGAACTCCATCACACAAACTGACATCCAGCACCTGTACGACACAATGCATGAACGTTTGCGTGCTTGCATTCAACATTTTTGCGGTTACACCGGTTATTAATGTACCAGCATTTCACATTTAAAATGGCTCTTCTCGTGCTTACAATAAGCTGTGATCTTGAAACCTTAATCGATTAAATATGTTACCGATACAAATGTATTGCCGTCATTTCATTCCTCTACAACTATTTTTTCGTGGTGTTGGGATTTTCTTTTCCGTCAGTGTATTTCTCGTTTCTCCTGAATTTTTTTTAACACTTCCACATTTGTCATTTTTTCTGTCCAAACAATTTTCGTCACACGTCGCCAGCTCCACATTTTAAAGGATTTTAGCTTTGCCTTGTCTCTTTTTTGCAGTGTCCAAGTTTCAGATGCATAAAATGCTACATTCCATATAAAAAAATTTCTCTATTTCCAGAGAGATGGACTTGGATGTTAATAGTCCTCTTTTCTTATTGAAAGTATTCTTTGCTTGTGTCATCCTAGTTCTCACATCATTTTAGCACGTTTTTTATAAAAGCAGATCGTACTTATGTTATTCGGTTTGCCCGTCCGTCCGTACCGTCTGTGGACACCATATCTTTGCAACTATTAGTGAGATTTGAAAAATAATTTTTGCATTGGGAAACTTGAAATATGCAAATGATGATTCTTCATTTCGTTTTTGTTTTTTTTTTACGATGTACAATTTTGCCGCTAGAGGGCGTAAATGCAGATGATGTCGAATTCAAAATACACTTTATTACATATATTTGCTTCTAAACATCCGATTGAAAAAAATATTTTATCTTTCCATTCCATTTATGTCGAAGAGTATTTTAAGTATAGTTACTTTTATCAAGTTACGTATAGATTTTTCGCAAGAAGGCGCAAAAGTAAATTACGTTTTCCACGATATCTCTTCTTCTACAACTCCGATTTGAAAATTTTTTTCTTCGGCGGATACAACTCCAAATGGAAAATCTTTTGCATATAATTTCTGATTTTTGGTAAAGAATACTCTTGCCACCAGGTGGCGTAAGTGTTAATTTTTGCTTATGATGTATTTGCCATAAAATCTAAGCTTCTAAAATCTCAACTGAAAAAATTATTTCGTGGACCAATGCCACTAACGTCAACAAACCTTTTTGGAATATTTTCTTCTTAAAATATTGCATAGTTTCTCCGCCAGGGAATGTAGATGTATATCTTATTTTTGTCAATATCTCTGCTTTCAATGGTCAGATTTTAAAAATTCTTTCTTTATTGGATAGAGTTTCTGGTGTAACATGTTTTTCAAATAATTTCAAAATTTTAAAGTAATTCATATACTTTCCGCTATGGGGAGTAAAGGTAAATTGCCTTTCCCCGAATATCTCTGCTTCTAAAACTCTGATTTGAAATGAAAACCTTTTTCTGCACCGCATACAGATCCTGATGGTAAATTCTTTGCATATATTTTCTAATTTTGGTAAAAAATGGTTTGGTCACCAGGAGGGCGTAAGTCTTAATTTTCGCTTCTGATGTATTTGCAGCAAAATATGAGCCTCTAAAATCTCGATTGAAAAAAACATTCGTTTGTGGTCCGATACTACTCACGTCATCAAACATTTTAGGAATATTTCTTCTTAAAATAATGCATGGTTTCTACGCCAGGGGCTTAGATGAATATCCAATTTTTGTCGATATCTCTGCTTCTAGCAGTCCGATTTGAAAAATTCCTTCTTTGCTGGATAGTGTTTCCGATGCGAAATATTTTTCATATAAGTTCAAAATTTTCAATTAAATCATAGACTTTTCGCTAAGGGGCGCAAAGGTAAATTTTGTTTTCTACGTTATTTCTGCTTCTAAAGCTCCGATTTGAAAAATTCTTTCTGTATCGCAAAAAATTTCTCCGATGGAAAATGTTTTTCATATAATTTCTAATATTTGACAAAGAATGGTTTGGCCACCAGGAGGCATAAGTGTTAATTTATGCTTCTGGTGTATTTGCAGCAAAATCCGAGCTCATGAAAACTCGACTAAATATTTTTTTCTTGGACCGATACCACTGGCATCGAAAAACCTTTTGAGAACACTTTCTTCCTATAATAATAATGCATGGTTTTCCCACCAGGGGACGTAGATGCATATCTTATAGTTGTCCATATCTCTGCTTCGAAGAGTCCGATTTGAAAAATTCTTTTCTTTTCTTTTTTTTTTTTTTTGAGAGCATTTCCGCTGCGAAATGTTTCTCATATAAATTCAATTATTTCTTAACGCACAAGTCTGCAACCAGAGGGCGTAAGCTCACGATTCCGTTTACAACAATATCTGCGGAATTAAAAACCCGATTGAAAAACTTTTTCCTTTAGTCAGATACTATTGTTTTCTATACCGGTTCCATTGACTTTGAATAGCTTTGATAAATTTAATTTGCGTCAGAACGGATTCAAAAGACGTACTCATTACACCCGAAAATTCGGTGTCATCTTTCTTGTTCATCTTTTCCATTGGATGTAAAAAGGCTACCTAGGTAAACGAAGTCCTTAACTTGTGTTACTCTTTTCCTTTTAATTAAGATATTAATCTTTCGCTCTCTGTCGCTAGTGCATTTCATTACTCCTGGTTTTTTGGGGTTTGTTTTTTTCACATTTATATTCATTTTTCATTTATCTTCAATAATCTTGTTCAATTCTTCTAATGACTCTTGTAAGTCCCTTTTATTATCAGCTATTATTGCAATGTCATCAGCAAATCGTATTGTGCTGAAAATCCTTCCATTGACATTTACTCCTTTGCCATTGTTATCAGCAAATTCTTTCATGGCTTTCTCAATGTAAACATTGAAGAGAAGTTGTGACAGTCCACATCTTTGTCTGACTCCTTTGCTTATTTTTGCTTCATTTCCTTCTTTTCCTGTTAGTGCCGTGTGATTTTTGTATGGTTGATACATTATTCTTCTGTCATTGAAGTCTATTTTATGATTTTTAATAATTTTGAACGTAATGTTCCAGTCGACATTATCAAAGGCTTTTTCCATGTCTATAAATGCAATGCATAGAGATTTGTTTGTTCTCAATGATTTTGTTCTCTTGTTCCTCTATTTTTTCTAAAACCAAACTGATCTTCTGAGAGATGTTCCTCTAATTTTTCTTGTATACGGTTGTAAATTAGTTTTGTCAAAATTTTAGAGCTGTGTGATAAAAGACTTAACATTATCTGCCCTTCACAGGTAGATGCTGCCACTTTCTTAGGGATAGCAATCATTATGTTTCGCTCTAAGGAAAAGGACACACCAAATAGCCAACAACCTCCAATAAAAAAAAAAAAAAATCTTTTTTTTTTTTATGTCTGAAAAGATTAAAAAAAGTGCTCATTACAATCGATAATTCGGTGTAATCATTCTTGTTTGGCCTTTATCCACTTAAAAGTTAAGCAGTCCTCATCAAAATGATTCCTGACGCCATTAACTCCCGATTCAGTACCACGGGCTTTACTTTTAAAGCTTAGTCAAGAGCAGAGTGGAAAATACACTTCCCATCATTGATTGGTGGAAAGTAAATGACAATGATGAATTACATGCAGCATAAAAAACGTTATTCAGTTTCGTCTGAAGGAAAACCGGAGTACATCATACACAATAAACTACGCAAAACATGTTATACTCTGCACAATAATTTAACCAGTAATTGTGATGACGACTCGTGGACAACATAGCATTTCAGACGAATATTATTTTCTCTTAAAGAAACGACAAGTGAAATGAAAGTACAAAAAAATTATAAACAAGAACCATATTCAATAAAAAGGAAATTTATTAACAGTGGAGCAACTACAAACTACATAAACTGTTTTCAACAAAAACAGAGCTGTTGTTTCTACAACGCACCAAGGAAAAACAAAAATGAAATAAAATTTGGGGGATTTCAAATAACAAATTGGGAGATCTTACAGGTACAAAGTATGCATTCGGCACTTATGTACATATACTAACAAAATCAGGTACGTAAACACAGAAAAGCAATGAAAATCAAGAATTATACGGGTTCCGCAGGGGGAAAAGGTAAAACAGGCATGAGATATCCAACCACATTACTAGGGCAAAATTAAAAAATTCAGTGTAAAGCTCAACCTTTCAAAAAACCTAATGTCCATTTAGTGGTAATAGCATTTCATTTTTTTTTCTGTTGGAATTTCCATGTTTTACATACACTCAGTGGACAAAAAATAGAGATAGAGGTAATGGAGAGTTGACATGGGCATCCCCCACCCAGAGTGGAACATACTTAAGCCGAACGCAGGAGATAAATAGGCGGACAGCAAGGCTTTCCAAAAGTTTATCACAATCGACAAACATGGGTAAACGTGGTGATCTGTGAGACTTTGATCGTGGACTCATTATCGGCGCAAGACAGATGGGTATTGTATCGTCCACGTGGTAAGAACCCAAGGTTTTCCGAGGGCAATTGTATCAAGGGTGTACCACGAGTATACCAACGACGGACGTACCAGCGCCCAGAGAGCAAGCAGTAGCCGACCACACACCATTGATGACCGGAGTCGACGTAGACTATCCTGGCTCGTACAGACCAATTTCTTAGCAACGGCGACGCAAATCCCATCCAGATTGAATTTCGGAGACCCACGCAGCGTCAGCGAGCGAACGGTAAGGCGCATGGTCCGAACCCGACGCCTAATCGTGTGCCATTGTTGACTGCTCGTCATCGGAAATTGCGCATCGCCTGGTGAGGGGAACATCAAAGCTGAATCTCTGTAGAGTCAAAGAATATCTAACGCTTAAAGAAAGTCAACTCTCATAGAGATAACGTCAAACAGGCGGCAACAGCGCCACCACATCTTAAGAGATAATATGCTCTGCGGGAAAGTTAACATTCAGGAGCAAAACACGTTAGGGTGGGGACTACGGCAGTGAAGCTTTTTCTTTGATCCACGATAGTTTCCTTCGATCTGATGACTATTTGCTTAGAGCAGGTTGTTTTTGTTGTTGTTGCTGTTTTCTGATTTTCCGCCCATCCCATATTTTGGTGAGAAAAATATGCAATAACATTAGTATTACGATTTTAATTAAATTTCAGCAAATATTACAGTTAGGCCTAAGGATCCGTACAAAATGCAGACTTTCCCTAGTATTTGGCATTACTGAAAATATTTCTGAAAAACTGAAGACAAGACAAAACCGCCGCCCCGGTGGCGCAGTGGTCTAAGGCGCTGGCCTATGATCATTCGTCCGTAAGGGGTCCGGGTTCGAATCCCGGTCAGGCATGGATGTTGTGTTTGTCTTACGGCACTGGCTCTCTCCCTTCCCTGGAACCAGTGACAATAAATTAGGGACGGGCGACTGCTTATAGCCTATTGAGTTGCTCACGGTGGTCGTTAAACCTTCAATCAAAAAAAAAACAACCCTTAACTAACCCGGTTGGCGTAACAAAACTAACATATCCGATTTGCGAAGTGATTATGCTACCGAGAAGGTTACAATCACGTGCTGTGAGTCTGAGTAGCTCGGCTGACGGCTGACTGTTCTTTACCCAAAGAATTGAAGTCAACAGAAATGCGCATGCGTAGTCTCCTCCGGCATCAGCCGATCAGCCTGTATGTTGGCTTCTGTGCACTGCATGTTTTCCCTTAAAGAAATGGCTGCGCTAGTTACGTGTCGCTGAGCATTAACTTCTTCTCGTTAGATATTCTTTGGTAGAGTGGCGCCGCGTCGTGTGGCCAAGTGAATACTGTTCTCAGCTGTACAGAGCTGACGGGTGGGTGCGAGTAAGGCGTCGACGGCGTGAGGACATAGCACCATCGTGCTAGGTCGGCTCTGTTCAAGGCTGTGGTGGTTTGGGGAGCCTTCTCAAGGGACACATGAGGTCCCTTAGTGTGTCTGGAGAAGTCGCGCTACCAGCATGTGCTGGCTGATCACCTACACGCTTTCATAGCCTTCGCGCATCCTGCTGCCGATGGTCTGTTTCAGAAAGACAATGCGCCGCCCCGCCGGGCCGCAGCCACATAGGCATAACTTGAGGAACAATCATCTGAGTTTAGAACCATCCAGTGGCCCCCAAGGTGAACTGATTTAAACCCTGTGGAAGCTCTCTGGGATGCCGTGGAGCCGAACATCAGATCCATGCATCGTGGACCAAAGTCTCGAGCGGAGTTGTGGGCAATGCTGCAACAGGCATGGTTGGCATTGCCTTCGGAAGCCCTCAGGCATCTTGTGGAGTCGATGCCTCGGCATATACAGGCTGTCATTCGCGCAAGAGGAAGACCAACGTGCTATTAGGCAGGTATTTCTAACATTTTGTCCATTGAGTGCATAATTTAAGATTTAATGCGAATATCTATCGTCGAAAGTTAAAGTAACAATTTTGTTTTAAATTACATAATAAAAAAGTAGCGATTTCGTGTTTTGTAATACATAGATGATTCTTCTTTGTTACAAACAATGGTATGACACTCAAATCTAAAATAGCATATCATCCTGCTTACAAATCGAATTTTATTCAGCAAAAGAGAATAAAGAAACGTTGAAACAAATTGTAGAGAAGTAAGATGCTGATAGTTTAACTTTGCTGGCAAAATTAAAAAAGTGTTAATTAGCGAATCATCAGTGCTGTAAATATAAGTATTACGCAATCATTTCTGTGTGTGTGTCGCGTATCTCGAACGTTTAAATAATTTCCGGTGATGTCAAAGGAAAGTATTTTTCGAAATTTTGACTTGAAAGTCTGTTTCCTGGCGTATTTCTTTTCTATCTGAAATTTTAATTACATTTTGTTTTTATAGAGGTTAAAAAGTTTGCACCTGGTACCCACTTTTCTTTTGTCTTTGTGCAATTCCCTTCTTATGAATTCATAACGTTTTGTTTCATATAAAAATGCTGCTCATCTTTAATTAATTCCCAGGCTCCCTACTAGATCTTTAATTACCGGTCTAATTAATATATTTATTCTTTGAACACTCACACACACAGAGTACTTCATCACTTGATGCTAAAACTCTTCATTTATTTGCATGGCATTCAACAAGTGTTTGTAAAACATGGGGGAAAGAGTATTTCGACGAATTACACTGGTTTCCATAAATGAAGAAAAAGAAATAACAGAAAAATCGCGATTATTTGTGAAAGAAGAGTTGGAAATATAAGGAACTTCGGTACATGACGTTAAATGTGAGGTGGAGGCAAAGTAACGTATACCAATGAGTGGCAATGACAGGTGCAGATTGGCCCACCGGGACATTTATCGGTGGGCCCCATCCGTATATTTTGCATCTTTCTTTCTTACTTTCTTAAAAATGTTTTCAGTTCAGTTGTTTTAAACACATAACTGAACCACAGCACTTTTTTTATAAATGAAATACACATAATGCAATTATAGCAAGCGGGGGAAAAAAACCCTTCTATTTTGAATTAGGGAAAAAAATTCCCTCACCGGCCAACTGCTAGAATCCCAACTACAATAGATGGGCTTTGTGTGTTTGCGAACTTCTGGGTTCACATAGTAGCTGAGGAACGAGAATGTATGTACCGTATGTTTTGGGAGGGAGGGCGGGGGTGGAGTGGGGGGGGGGAGTTACCAGACGTTCTACATGTATTCCCTAAGGAAAGGGGGGGTAGTTGATTTTACTCCCGTTGGTTGTAGAAGGCATTAGCGCTGTGCTCATAAGAGCTGAGTTCGGGCTCAAATATAAAATTTTAAGAGCCCGAGCACGAAGTATGTCAGCCTTAGCCCGCCCGAGCCCAAATTTTATATTGCAAGATAGAGACCGGCCCAAATTTCATATTGCAAGATAGAGGCCGGCCCAAAAACTATGATTAATCTGTTTAGGCATTAAAAAAATTTTCTTCTAAACTTTCACTCCTTTCTCCCCGTGCAATTAACCGATGTCTTTCTCAATTGCGGAGTGGGGAAGAGATGTCTTATCTATATCTATAGTTTCGCAGATCATTCATTTCATCCTGAAATGTTTCGAAGGGCCCGGCATTAGGAAAAATCGGGAGGCACAACAATCTACGTATGTTGAGAGCATTGAGGTGGGGGCTGAACAGCGCTAAAAAATTTGATTACTTTTGTTAAAGTAGTGAAAATACTCAACCATGTTTGATAAAGTTGTAGAACAATGCTAGATAATGGTCATTATGGGATGTACTATCCACTATATGACAACACAGAATACAGAGTGAAAACTAATAATATCAGGAACTTATTTTGAAATACCTGTAAGATTATTTGCGGGAGTGTTTATATACGATCCCTTTCCCCCGAAATGTTCTACCTACGCAAACCTACGCTCCTTGTGATAACTGACAAATGCTGCAGATGAAGGCATTTACGGAGATATCATTTCAACATTAAGTTGCAAAATGTTTTGTTTACGTTATTTAGGAAGGTATCATAACCGCTGCATAAAAGCACGTTTTGTAATTGAAACACATACGAATATATGATAACTAAATGAAGAATCTGTTGCCCACGATATTTAAAAATCTTTAAATTTCTAACTGTGATTGTCCACAATAGAAAAATTACAAAAATTGCAGAACAAATAGAAAATTTTACTGTGCAAGAGTTCTGTATTTTTTTTTTTTTTTGTCATTTATTAAAATTTAAAAATCATGTCTTATGTGAAAGGATTTTTGGTACAACTACAACATAATTTTGATAATAGCAGTTCTCCCTCTCTCTCTCTCTAATATTTGCTGGAATTTCAGCCCACTTCGTTGAAAATTTAAGAACTGGAAGCTCAAAGGTATGAAAATCAAGATTATTTTGCGATCTGTCAAACATGAAAAAGGCTATATAAGTGATTTAAAAAATAATAATAATGTTCTTACTTCAGCGTAAGAAGAGAAAATTTTAAACGAATATAAATATTGAGTGTGTCCAAAATTAGAAGCTTCTCCAGCGCAATTACATACATAACTAAGTAAACTAGTGATTTAAACCTGGTTATTAGCTTTTTCCATGTAGATTAGGTCAGTTTGCCACGACATTTAAATATCTTAAAATTTCTAACTGTGATTGCCCACAACAGAAAAATTGCAGTACAATTTTTCTACAGTAAAATCTTGGTATGGGCCAATGAAAATTTTTCCGCAACATCCACTTCAAAAATAGTACTGGGGGAAAGGGGTCCTTTTTACTCCTCCCCCTCCCCCAGTACTATGCTTGTCACTGTTTCCAGAGCATCTGTACTTTTTGTTTTGTTTTTTAAATAGAAAAAGTGATTTTCAGTTGTGATACAATAGTACCGCAGAACTACAACTGAACGGGCCCATTTGCAAAACATTTTCCGGGCCCTTTTGCGACCGCCAATCAGCCCCTGGGCGATGACATCGGTTTATGTCAGTCAGTCAAGAGCCGAAGGTTCAAAACTTTGAAGCATACACTTCAGTAACTTTGAAGAACTCTTCCGACTGCTCTTCCCTCAAAAGATTTTGCCACCAGCATGCAAACCCAACCGGGTCGTGGAAGACGGGAAGAACACGTGACGCCGTAGACACAACCGCCTTGAAAGAAGGAATGAACAGATGTTTACAGACAGAAAAGTTCTGAGTGACAGCAATGAAAAATTAGAGGTAGAATATATGCGTTGCCTTTGGCTGAATGTTAAGTCCGTAAAAAGCTACGTTTCATACTGCGAACTAAATAATTCTTTTAGTTTGGTGTTTTATCTGTTTTCATTGCTAATTTATTTAAGTACAGATTTTATTTATGTAAGTAAGTGCTGTATGTTTTTCTTGTTTTTTGTTGTTGTTTTTTTTTTGTTTTTTTTTTATTGTCATTGCTTTTGCCTTGGGTAACTTACGCTTCTTGTGGTGCCCTTTGCAAAACAAGTAGAATCATACGAATGTCAGCTGAAAAGAAAAGATGTGTACCAGAAGGAATCATTAGAATTGTCAGAATGTGCGGTAAAACTCAAGGTAGGGTCCTTTGAAGCCATAATCAGCTTAAAAGAGACTTGTCCCCTTGGACCAACGCATTGCATTAGTCACTAAGGGGACGAGAAGAGTGAAGCGTGAAAAGAAATTCTCATACGGGGCTCTAATACCTGTTATGAAACATAGCCCATCCTAAAAAATGGTTCACCATGTATGCCCCCACCCATCCTAAATAAGGATGCCCTGAATTGACGTCAGCAGGGGGTGCGTTGTAACGCGAGACGCAGACTCAAGCAGCTCGTTCTCTGAGCTGCTCGAGACCACGCTCGATCACGAGCGATTTCGATGGATCCCATAGGTTTATGTAAATGAGCCAAGGTGTGCGTTACATCGTTTGCGGAGGGTAAAGAAAGAATATTGAGATAAAAGATTTGTTGTAATGGTTGCAAAACCTCGTTTAACAGGTGAACTGAGGTGGAGAGCGATCGAAAGATTACAAACAGCCCAAAGTCAAGACAGCTGCATGTGTCTATCTTTGGTCCTCAGATCGTGGAACCATTTTGGAAATACGTAATCAGCTTCCCGAAGGTACAGCGGAGGAGTGCCTAGGGCTACAACAACAGTGGATGACCGATACCTCCGATTAACTCCCGCAAGACGGGACGGTTATCCCAGAACAGCGGCAATCTTCCTTTGCTGTGCCTACAGGAATAATGGTATTTGCTTCCACCCTGCATAGAAGGCTTGACAAAAAGAGGTCTCTACGCTAGGCGACCAGCACTCTACGTGCCTCTTACGCCCCGTCACAGGGAGTACTTTTGAACTAGGCAAGACATCACGTCAATTGGGCTGAAAAACAGTGGAGGTAGTACTCTTCACAGATGAGTCCAGATTTCCTTTGCAAAGCGATTGCTAATCTGGAGAGAAAGAGGGACACGCTAACATCCCTCTATGACCCGTGAAGGGACACTTATGCTGGCGGTAGGGTGCTGTCATCTCGTTAGGTGGGCACACACCTTTCTTTGTGTTTCCAAGAGGATCCATGAATGCTCATTGCCATAGGGATGATGTCCTGGACTCCTATGCTTGCCCTTATGCATGTCATAGGAGATACATTTCTCTTACAAGACGATAACTTTCTTCCGCACCGAGTGAGGTAGGTAGAACAATATCTTCAAGGAGGGATCATTGTTCGTATGGATTGGCCAGCCAAGACACCCCCGTCCTTAATCCGATTCAGCATGACAGGGATCTCTAGATAGATGCGTTGTTGCTCTCAACATTCCTCCGCAAAATCTGGAGGGGCTTAGATAAGCTTTGAACGAACAATCTTCGTTGCTACCCAAGGTTAGTAGATGACAAGGTTATGCTCATCCTGCACTTCCGGTAATTGCTTTGTGACGTCACTGTCCAAATCACCATCGTAAGACTACCTAATCGCCACGTTTCTTTGTGTCTACACCATAACAGCATGTCGGAATTATTATTCGTAAACCAGTTCGAGTAATCTTCATAAATTCTACCACATTTTTCAATGCATAATGTTTTCAATTTTTAATTTAAAAAATTTGGGGAATGTTACCGAGATCTTATTCCTCATAAAGAAATTCTTTATTATATGACAATAATATGTCCTGATGTGCGTTTTCTCTTCTAAATTTATATAAAAACATCACAAATTCCCCTTGTAACTATATTAACATTTAAAAGCATAACCGTTTTCCCGCTCTTTATCTAACAAAAACGTGGAAGATATATTTTTGAAATCTCCGTTACTGAAATATTCACATGACTGAATTTCTTCTGTATTTAATGTAAATGTGCTTTTGCATAAGCTTTTGTTCTGTGTTTGAGTTATAAAAATTGTTGACAAGACATCTTCCTCCATAGCTACAGTTCGGATCTACGATTCACATGTTAGGGTGGTGATGTCACTCAGTGACGTCACGATTATTCGTCTGCGAGGAAAGCGAGATGAGCAAACCTTACTGTCTACTAACCTTGGTTGCTACCAAATGTGCTTCGAGACACAGTCACCAACGGCATGAAACATCGCTGTGAGGAGTGGCAACGTTGCCTGTTGTGGTACTTTGGCTATTTCGTTTTGGCACCTTATTTTTCATCTGGTTCTTCTCATTATTGTCGGAATGAAGAATTTCTTAAGAAATGTGTCAGGGCCCATCTTTAACGTGCGATATGATACAGGTTTTCATCAAATTTTGAAACATTTCATTGTGTGTTTTTCCTGTTTGTTTTCTCCTTAATTTATGGAAATCAGGGTATTAAATAGTGAAAATAACATAGAACTGATAATAAAATCTAACAGGGGCCGAGACAAACAAATTACTGATAATAATATATAACGAGGCCAAGACAAACAAATTGCAAAGGAAGAAGGGAAATGAACCGTTCACATACAAATGCTGAATTAAATTACAAGGCAGGAGGGCTTTCACGAGTGGCAACTCGTATGGCAAAAGATCTGGGAAATGAAATATAACGGATAATAAAATTGTTGGACGAAAAGTATGGTGGCGCCTATTTGGGACAAAATAGGAGATATCTTACAATGTTGTAATTACTTGGGGTTTTAAGAGCAGTGGCGCACCCAGGAACTTGTTGGAGGGGGCTGTATATATATATAGTATACGTACACAATGTGTGTACATATATATACTGTACGCATATAGTTTATATACGGTTGTGACGTACGTCGCTCTTAATCTCTTTAGGGCTTTGGGAAGAAGACATTATGTAATTTTTTGAACATGTAAAATAATATTTTTGAATGTTTAATTTGTGACGTACGTCGCTCTTAATCTCTTTGGCGCTTTGGGAAGAAGACACTATCTCAGACACTATGTAATTTTTTTGAACATGTAAAATAATATTTTTGAATGTTTATTTGTGACGTACGCCGTTCTTAATATCCTTGGAGGGTGCTTAAGCGCCCTCCGTGGGTGCGGCAATGTTTGACAGAATAAAAGTACGGTGGCACCTATTTGGAACAAAACAGGAGATATTTTACCATGCCGTAACTACTTGGGGTTGAACGAAATAAAAGCATGGTGGATCCTATTTTCGAACAAAACAGGAGATATTTTACAATATCGTTAACTATTTGGGGTTTGACAAGATAAAGTATGGTAGCACCTATTTCGGAACGAAACGGGAGATATCCTACAAAGTTGTAACTACTTGGGTTGGACAGAATAAAAGTATGGTGGCACTTATTTTGGAATAAAACAGGAGATGTCATACAATGTCGTAAATACTTGGGATTTGACGGAATAAAAGCATGGTTGCAGCTAATTCGGAACAAAACAGGAGATAGCATACAATGTCGTAAATACTTGGGGTTATACAAGATAAAAGTATGGTGGCAGCTATTTCGGAACAAAACAGGAGATATCTTACAATTTTATAAAAAAAAAAAAAGTATGGTGGCACCTATTTCTGAACAAAACAGGAGATATCATACAATATGGCAAGTACTTAGGGTTAGACAGAATAACAGACAAGACAGTTCTGTGAGAAGAGTTACAAGTTTGGTTTAATAGGGCACCGTGCCACCAATTGCTTTTAAAACAGCATGCAATCGACATGGAAAATATTCAAATAAATGATGAACGGTCTTCAGAGGAATATTGAACTACTTCTCATAGAGATAAGCCTAAAGCTCCTTGAATAACGATGGTGGAGAAAAAATCTCTCTCCAATTCTTCCTATATGGGCTCAGTAATGTTTTGGTCTGGTGATTGTGCAGGCCTGAAGATGTTTGACTTCACTTTCACGCTTCTGAAACCAAAACTGGACACATCTGGTTGTATGTATCGGAGCTTTATTATCTTGAAAGATATCATCCTTTCCAGGAAACAACGTTTGCTCCATAAGATAAAACTGATCACTCAACATATCCAAGTATACAGTGGTTGTAACTCTCTCTTTCTCAGATGACAAGATCTGTAGGAAAACAAGATATCACTGCCCAAACCATTGATCCCCACCATGATACATGTAGATGGTTGGCACAAGACCGTCGGAACTACACGCACGCTTCCTTCGGCATTCGTTAAACATAAACTCTACCCGAAGTTGAAAAAAGTTTGAGTGATGATTCGCCGAAGCAAATCACGTGTTTTTAATCATCCAGTGTCCACGTTTTGTGCTCGTGACTCCATCGCATTCTCCTTTTTGCATTAACATCAGTAACGTGTGGCTTGGATATAGCAACTCTGCCATTAATTTCCATCTTCATAAAGTTTCCAGAGAACTGTTTTGCTATATAGCTACTGGATTGCTGAGACTCACATTAATTTCTGCAGCATTATGTAACAAGCAGGGATAAAGCGTGCTAGTATCCAGTGTTACTACTGGAAAAGGTTTAAATAGACGTAAATAATTTATTCAAGTAGGAAATTGTAATGCAGTGCAAATTACGTATCAAGTCGTTCATTTCATATGACCGTAGGAAGATGTCGTGCACCGGTCTGCCTTCTAAAGGGGCAAATAGTGAAGTCATTGGCAAAAGTAGATATCAGGCGTGCTTTCGCGCGAATCCGAAGAGAAATCAGGAACTCCCAGATATCTACAGCACAAAACGTACACTTTTGCTGTCACCACTCCGTATTTGGTTACATCGGGAGTTCTCAGGGTATTCGTCTTTGTTTTTTACACTTGCTTTAGTGCTGTTGTTGTTTTTTCGCAACTTTTTGACGAGCTATTACTGCATATGGAGAAGTATTTTATTATTACTTGGTCGATTGTTTATTTCATTTCTATCTTCAAATTATGTTTCTGACAACCGGAAAGAAAGTATAATAGTTCTTGATCTACTTCCAACCCAAACAACGGGTCGTGACGGAATGTGCTTGTGCAGATACGATTTTGCAGAATTTACTTTTTTCTGATGGAAACTGTGATAAAAAGAAGAAAAAAAAATTACAAAGACAAACCCACTCGTTCGCCAAAATAAATTGAAGAAAAAAATCTAGAAATTCAGTCAGCCATTTTCGCGGTTCTTCGAATTCTAATTATTATTCATGACTGTATAATTCAGTATCGCCACATAATTTCATGGCAACAGTTTGTGTGAAATCAGTAGACAACAGGTGAAAATCAGTAGACGACAATTCATTTTGTCTGAAATAAGTAGACAAAAGGTACAAAAATCAGCAGAAATCAGTAGATCCGGTTTTTTCTGGGTTTTTTTTTTTTTTTCTTAAAGCATGCATCGCCTAACAAATTTAATTTACCATTGGATGTAGTCTCAATGTGAAGGAACATTCGAATCTACTGATATTAAATACCAGACACATTACTATTCGAAACCTAAATTCAAATTCAAACCAATAAGACCATATTTCATTTTTTACAAGGTATTACTATTCAGCAGCTTTATAAAATAACACACACCGATAAAACTAATGTGGGTATAGATAGTGATAACATTTGCTCTAACATAATCACAGTTGTATCAGTTGTATCAGTCTCATATATGTTGAATTTTAGCAAAATACTGGACAAAATCTTTGTTACGGACAAATTAGATATCTAGATTTTTTTAAATCGTAATGACCAGTATGAGTTTGGAAAAAAAACACTTAAGTAGCCAGTATTGTGAAATTTCCGATCACCGGGCCGCGGTGGCCGAGTGGGCAACGTTCGTGACTGCCACAGGAAAGGCCTCAGGTTCGATCCCAGGCAGGTACGAACGCTCGATCCGCTAAATACTTGCCGCGCTTCGGATGGGCACGTTAAGCCGTCGGACTCTGGGTACTTCCCCCCCCCGGTAATAAATAAGGGCGTCTTCCTCCCCCTTTCTACATCGCCTCCGTGTCACTTTCCTATCGGGCGCTCTAGCCCAAATCTCCTAGTTTCCTATTTCTAAGGGTTGTTTAAGACATGGGGTCAGACACTCCCTTCCTAAAATACTCTACATGTGATCGATTTCCAATCACCATCAGCTTTTGCTCCTTGAACGACCTTAAGCAGTTCTGGGGTAAGTATTACAAATTGGGTCAGTAGTAGGTGAGTATTTGAAGAATGGCTACATAGCTTGTATTCAAGAGGTGTTAGATAAACCATATAAGTAGTGACTTACTCCCTTCTCCAGCATAATTGCCTTCAAAGTTTCGGTCGCCAGTCATCTAGCAGCTGGCAACCAAAAACCTTTCCCCTGTGTTGTGTGGATTGAGCTGACTGAAAAACACTCATCTTTCTCCAGCTCACTGTCTTGTCTTTCATATAAGGCAACATAGCCCAAATTTCGTAGCTTCCTACGTCTAGGCACTGCTTAAGGCCTGGGGTCAGGTACCCCTTTACCAAACTCTTCTCCAACAGCATTCATTTATCATTTTAACTAACTTACACAAATCAAAATGGGATTCCACCGACCTAAATGTGGGATTTTTTGTGTTCTCCAAGAATGAAAGGAAGTACACGGTCGTATCAGAATAATATGACCACCCCCGGAATCACAGTGTACCCATCCACGCGCCTCACAGAGTACGCGTGACGAGGTCGACCATACGGAGGTGTAAGCGGCCGGCCTGAACAGATGAGCCATAGTTCGTTACGTGAGCACAATGGGCAGAGGTAGTGATTTGACGAACGTTCAAAAAGGAATGATCATCGGCTACCGCGCTAAGAGTGGAAGCATTTCAGAAACAGCAGACTTCGTGGACTGTCAGCGAGGTGCTGTACTAAGGGTGTACTAAGAATGAATCTCTGGCACACCGAGTACGTCCCAACGTCATGACTGTGGAGTCCCACAGGTCATCGACCCCAGAGGAGAACGTCACCTTCTTCAACTGGTAAAGGGCAATCGACGTGCAACAGTGCAGCAGTTGATCACGCAAATGAACGCTGGGGCATCCAAGTACGTGTCTTCGATAACAGTAGAGCGAACCCGTTACGCATGGGTCTCCGGAGTCGAAGCTCCGACAAGGCGCCCATCTTAACCTCGGCAACGACGCCTGCAATTCGCATGGGACTGATGTCATTGGACAGTGGAAGAGTGGGAAAAGGTTGCCTTCTCCGACGAATCGAGGTTTCTGCTCCACAGAAGTGACGGGTGGTGGCAGATACGGCGTCAGACACACGAGAACCAACATCAGGACACGGTTGTTGGTAGAGAACAGGCCGGCGGTGGCAGTGTGCATGTTCGCCTGGTATGACCTAGTACCGGTGGTACCAGTGGTGGGGTCCCTGAACGCCAATGGGTACCTGTCCATCCTCGCTGACCACATACATTCCTTCATGTTGGACGTTTACCCTGGTGGTGATGGTGTCTACCAACAGGACAATGTGCCCTGCCATATTACTAAGTTCGTGGGTAACCGGTTTCAGGAACACGACAGCAATGTCTCCGTTCTCCCTTAGCCAGCGAAATGGCCCGACCTCAATCAGATAGAGCACTTGTGGGACTATTTGGATCGACGGGTTTGACAAGCCGACCCACAACCACGTCATCTTCGGGACCTCCGTGCTCTGTTTCAGTCCGAATGGGCATGTGTGCCACGGACAACCTTCCAGGGCCTCATTGTGTCCATACCACGCCGTCTCGCCGCTGTCATCCGAGCCAAGGGTGGTTATTCCCATTATTAGGTAGGTGGTCCTATTATTCGGATGCGACTGTGTATAAAAAACTGCTTGTAATAACATTAGTATGCAACGTGCATCATACAAAATAATTTTAGAATTAAGAGGTGAAAACATTCGCCAACCAGAAAACATAAGTGTAGAAAATTCCGAGGGTTGCCTTAAAACCAGGAAAAATCGGTAGATTCCCGTGGTTTTCAAAATCTAATAACACACAGGAGTCAAAATCAGTAAATCTACTACTATATCAGTACAATAGCAACCCTGGTGGGACTGCTGAAGAAAAAGAAAAAGAAAAAAAGAATCGGGATGACTACTTTTGGCCGTATATTCTATTTTATCCAGAAACAAACGCTTCAGTTTATGTCGCGCAAGACAAAATTAACCTGCCCGACATGAAATATCTTTCGGACAGGTTAATTTTGTAGCTGATCTGATTCAATTTAAAAAAAAGGGCCGCGGATGGCCTAATGGTCAGCGTTCGTGACTGCCACAAAGAGACCTCAGGTTCGATCCCTGGCAGGTACGAACGCTCGAACCACAAAATATCCGCCGTGCGTCAGATGGGCACGTTAATCCGTCGGACCCCGTGTACACCGCCCGGTAATAAATAAGTGCGTCTCCCTCCCCCTTTCTACCTCGCTGCCGTATCACTTTCCTATCGGGTACTCTAGCCCAAATCTCCTTGCTTCTAATATCTAAGGGTTGTTTAAGACCTGGGGTCAGACACTCCCTTCCTAAATTCCTCTACGTATGATCTGATGATCAGAATTTCGAAAAAAACTATAATTTTTAACGCTCCCCTCATCTCTCATTTTATTTCCCTTTCAAATGCTTTGATACCTGAATATTACTGCAGTTCTGGTGTCAAAATTACATAGTTTTGTTTTGCGCTTTCCTAGAAATATTTTTTTCTAAATACGGAGATTTATGCTGATAAATACCCCTCCCCCGAAAAAAGACTTTTGAGAGTGAAAGAAAAAAGCCTGCGCACGAAAGAAACACTCGACTTAATGATTTAAAAAAAAAAGGAAAAAACTTAAAATAATACTGGATTCTGGTAATACCATCAAATACGTCACGCTTGGCCACAAATAACAAGAATGGGTTGAGTGACTTTCCAGTCACTCTGAACAATAAATAAACATCACTATAGAAAGCAGTAACGAGGTGTGATCTTTTCAAAAGTGTCTCCATAAACTACAATAGAGTAAGAAGTAATCATACTTTATTATCATGTTATTTTTTTAATCACTAAATCTACGAGTTTCGTCTGCAAGATACTTTTTACGTTGCTTCTCTCGTAGGGTTTATCACGTTTATTTTTTTATTTTTTTTTATTAAGAACAAATCTCCATCTTTTTACTTCCAAAAACCCTATTTGTCTCTAGAAATGAGTAAATCATAACCACACAAGCACTTTAACTCACGGCATTATTATTCAAGGGGTCCCGCGCACATGAAACACAACCTTTCGTTCTGGTTGTTACAAACACAACTTGAAAATAGAAATAAATAAAAATACCCAGCAAAATAATAATAAAACCGTTTTCCATATGCAATAGGTTGCTCCTAAAACAAACGTCAGAAAAGCATGAAATCAAAAGGAAAAAGAATTACTCAAAGCCTAAAAGACGCGGTGTAACCAAATTCTGTAACGGTGACAGCAAAGGTTTGCTAGAGACTATCTCAGAGCTTATGTATTCTCTTCGGCTTCCCGCTCAAGAGCAGTCGACTGAACTCGCAGTGTTTCGTAACGACTATCAGAACTGGTAACACGCACGTCTGACCTTGCTACTGGCTGTACTATCAGATCATTCACAAAGTCAACCGGGTGCGATATTTTCCGACGCCCACTATGGAAGAACGATTTCATTGGTAATTTGCATCGCATTACTGCTTCATATTTGGATAAATTATTTTTATTTTTTTTAAACTATTTTCAGTGGCAAAAGTGGATAACAGGACGCTCCGCCCTTGTTATCCAGACACGTCAAAGGCACTTCTCCAGACACGCATGTATGTTATGTAGAAGAGCTAAATCTGATAATTTTGTCACTTTCGAATCTTCTCATTTCGCTGTGCTATATAAAGCCTGCTGCGGAGAAAAGAATCAAATGCCTTCATGTCTTAAATCACAAAAACGTCCGAGAGAAAATCAAGGTGTCACATTAAGGAACCACTACGATTTCTCTCTTTAGATAAAGTGCGTAGCATCATGAATGTGACTACATATTTTATCTAAAGAGAGGCTTATTTTTTAACCTAAGTAGGTTAATTACCCCTTTCATAATTTTCGCATAAAAAAGGTACTGTTAACTGGCTTAACTTTAAACTGTTTGAAACAATTAATTTGCTATGTCTTAGCTCTCTTTGTTCACGGGACTATGGGGTGATTGCCCATTTTGCTCTAGTTAATCGATTTTTTTCTTTCCTTTTTTTTTTTTTTTTTAATTTTAATCGAGGCTCGCCGGTTTGTTTTTTTATTTCTAAGTTTATAATCCAAAATTGCATTTAGCTTGTTTTCCAACAAATACACTCTTCACCTCGGACTCAACTCTGAAGGATTAATTGCACACTGATTAAAGGGAGGAGGGAAGAAAAGAAAAGAAAAGAAAAGAAAAGAAAAGGAGGCGACTCAGAAAGATGGGACGTAGAAGACAGTTAGGGCACATTGATGAAATCTTGAACAAAACAACACGACTGTGAACGCATAAGATATTAAAGAACGAAATGATGTAAATACACGCTTGAGCTAAGTAAAAGTTCGTAGTTTAAAAAAAAGACAGAAAAAAGAGTGGGAATCTTCTTAACTTTGTGATTAAAATTTTTAAGCGAGTTTTTCTTTTTCAATATTTCATTCTTTCATATCTGATCGATTATATCTCCTTATTGGCGCAGCATTTTACAGAATGTCCCCTCGAGCATATTTTTTCGGAAAAAAACGTGTAAATTTTTTCTTTGATAAACCTGTGTACCTAGAATTGTAGTCAGTTCTTCTTATCTCTGCAGTACTGCTAAAAACCTGAGTAGCGGTTACAAGAAAAGATAAATATTTATTCTTTCGCTTTTGTTTAAAAAAAACCAAGCAAGCAACAAGCAAAAAAAAAGCTGTAGAAAATCGGCCACATGTTCTATTAAATGTTCAAAATTTAACAGAAAAAAACGAAACATGTAAACAGAAACACTTTTGGGGGGGAAATAAAGGTAACTTACGAATCTATAGAATTGCAATAGAAGAGAAACGTGGAAACTCCTATCATTTAACAAGCTGATACATAAGAAAACGGTACTGGTGGTCAACAAAAGCGCAAATAAACTTAGAAAAAAATAATTTTCTTTAGCAAAGGAGTTTAAGAATGCTACATAAGTTATAAAAGAAAAGTGCTCAATCAGTGCATCCTTGGAGTTTTTATTTATGGATCAGAGCCATGGAAGTCAATTAAGAAGGATATACAAGGAGATGCCAAAAAAACTGGGAAGGGCGCTACCATTATATGCCACCACACACATGCGGTAAAAGATATCGTCCGCAAACGACGTATACATGAAGGCAGATATCTCCGCAAGCTCAAGTAATAGCATTCGCAGTTCAGATGACAGCTTAGGGGTCGTCCATAAAGTACGTCCGGGATTGCAGGGGGAGGGGAGTTCCTGACAACCAGACCAAATATGACATGGTGTAGGGGGGAGGTTTGGTAATTGGGACGTCCAGCGGCAAAAATATAGCGGATGGTATTTCTTCGTTTTGTTTTCTCTTTTTTTCTTCTTTTAATAGTTAGAAAAAGGTATGAAATATTTCAGATTTCTGATGATTTTTAGCTAAATCAGAATATTTATATTAAGTTCTAGTATTTGTACAACCAAATCTATCATGTTTTGTAGATGGTATAATCGGGAGTGTTGAAATCTTGAATGCGTACGTTCATTTGTAGATCTTTATTTCAAAACGATAAAGTTCGGGTAGCATTTGAGAATAAATTAATGCCTAAATATTTAATAAATATTTTCTGAAGCAAACGTGTAAATATATGGAAGATTCCTTTAAATAATTACATAATTTCTTTCTTTTTCCCAACGGACTTCTAAATACAGTCGTCAAAAATAAATGCGGTTGCGGGAATTAGGACGTACTTTTTAGGGGGAGGGGTGGCAACAATCGGACAAAATGTGACATGGGGGAGGGGGAAGACTAAAAACAGCAAAAAATAAAGGACGTACTTTATGGACTGCCCCTTATCAGGATTTAAGCGATTTCGAACGACTTTGCGGTGGAAAAATTTTGCGGTCGGCGTTCGGTAGATGGCTCACTCCATCTTGGAAATTACCTCGAAATTTGGATTTACACGGTCAACAATTTTAAGGGTGTACCTGGACTGCACAAACTCAACGAAAAATTTTAGAATGCGAGACCGGTGTGGCCGTAGAAAACCCCTGGACGATCGTGGACAGCGGGGTCTGGCATGCATCGTAACTTACGCCTGGCGTGCAGCATTGCAGCAAAACACAGGGCAATTCAATGCTGGGACCAGTAGTAGCATCACCGTTCAGACAGTGCAACGCTCCCTGTGCTCTATGGGATTCCGGAGCCGAAGCCCACCCGGGTACCATTGCTGACCTGACGGCTTACCCGGGTGCCATTGCTGACCTGACGGCCTACCCGGGCGCTACTGCTGACCCAATGACACAATGCTATGCGACTCGCCGGAACTCAGGAATGCCGCCATTGGACGTAAGATGACTAGAAACGTGTACCCTGGTCCGACGAATCGCGGTACTGTTTCAGGGACATGGCCAACTCCGGATATGGCGCCAACCTTACAAAGCAATGGATCCCGCATGTCTACAAGGGACAGTGCAGGCGGGCGATGGCTCTGTTATGGTGTGGAGTGTTTTCAGCTGGCACGCATTTAGCACTCCTCATACGTCTGCAGACCGTTTTGACCGGTGGAGGCTACGTAACCATTCTTGGGGATCATTTACACCTGTTCATGGCATGCAACCACTCCGACGGGTGAGCCTTCCTTCAACACAACAATGCGTCACAGCACACGTCCACAGTCGCCCGATTATGGCAGGAGAAACATTGACATCCTGTCTTGTTCGGCGAATTTAAACGCCATAGAACGCATTTGGGATGCTGTTTAAGGTGCCGTCAATGACAGGAATCCTCCACCGGCGAATATTACGGAATTGTGGGACGCTCTTCAGGAAACATAGTATGCACTGTCTTCGCAGTACCACAGGGAGCTCGTGGAGTCCATGCCCCGCTTCGTTGCTGCTATTCCCCGATCACGAGGAGGACCAACGCGGTATTAGATAGGTATCCAAGTTTTTTGGGCTTTTCAGTGTAAAGAGATTGCATGCGCGGACAACTCAAAGAATCGTGGAGAGATTCGTGCTTGGTGTAACAAAAACAGGAAGAATAACTTCTGGATCAGAAAAATTACAAGATTTTATGATATCCTGATCAAAGTAAAGACTCTCATGTGGCAATGGGGTGGGCACATTGCTAGAACTAAACACCGATGGACAATTGAAATACTATACTGGATGCCAAGGGACACGAAAATATCCAGAAGAAAAACACGTGGGAGATGGATGAAATTGGAGCATGCCAGAGTGAAATGTAAGAGAATTGCGCATGGCAGATAGTTATGGAAGAGACTTGGGGATACCTTCATCCAGAAACGAATTGTTTTTTTTTTTTTTTTTTTTTCTACTGGAGGTTTAACGACCACTGAGAACTACTTAATGGTCTATAGGCAGTCGCCAGTCCATAATTTAAGGCCACTGGTTCCAGGGAAGGGAGAGAGAGCCAGTGCCGTTAGACAAACACAACATCCATGTCACACGGGATTCGAACCCGGACCCCTTTCGGACGAATGATCAGAAGCCATCGTTTAGACCACTGCGCCACCGGGGCGGCAGAAACGGATTGCGTATGATGATATATGCAGGGATATATAGCTGTAATGATAATTGTACTGTACCTGCAGTGAATATGCATAAGGGTGGTAACGACAAAAAGTCTGAATAATGCTACGCTAACTGCTTCTTTTATTATTTTTGTTTCTGTTCGCCGATCTACATGAGGACAGAGACTCACTGGCCCCTTATCTTCTTGGGGCCACTGATTCGTGAGGGGGGGGGGGCAGAACCAGCACAGTAGAACAAACACACCACCCATGCCAGCCCGAATGGTTAGACAGATGCTCGCACTTCTGGCCACTCGGCTGCTCAGTTAATTTACAAGGATTTTTAGAGGCATGAAAACATGGGGAAATTTTTCAGGTGAGTGTGAAACGTATATCTACTTGACGAAACTGTCAGTTAGTTTTCACATTTAGTGCATTAAATCGTTTGAACTAGCGCAAGAAAATATTTGTAAGACTGGTAAGCAAGTAGTAACATGTAGGAGAGGTGTTCAGCAAGTGATGCCTCCGCGCATGTTTTTCGTGCATGACTTATTGGCTACCAAACAGTCAGACAGCAAACGATTCTTTGTTCCATCAGCTTCTTTTGACTGCGTAATAGAACGCCGTACATCCATTTGTTCGTATTTAACTGTGTTTAAAATGGATGATTATTTTTCAAATGCACCGACGGGTGTCAAATAACGATCAGTTACACAGTTTTTAACTCATGAAAATGTACCTCCCAAAGAAATTCATGCTAGATTAGTGGCAGTTTGTAGTTCTGGAACTTTGAACATTAGCCCTGTTCGTTGTTGGGTAAGAAAATCAAAGGACAGTGGAGGAATGTTGGCCGTAAGGATCAACCGCAGAGTGGGAGGCCAGAAATAGTGGCAGTTTATGGTTCTGGAACTTTGGACATAAGCACTGTTCCTCGTTGGGTAAGAAAATCAAAGGACAGTGGAGGAATGTTGGCCGTAAGGATCAACCGCAGAGTGGGAGGCCAGAAATAGTGGCAGTTTATGGTTCTGGAACTTTGGACATAAGCACTGTTCGTCGTTGGACGAGAAAATCAAAGGACAGTGGATGAATGTTGGCCGTAAGGATTAACCGCAGAGTGGAAGACCAGTAATAGTGGCAGATTATGGTTCTAGAACTTTGGACATAAGCACTGCTCGTCGTTGGGTAAGAAAATCAAAGGACAATGAAGGAATGTTGGCCGTAAAGGATCAATCGCTCACGGAGTGTGAGGTCCGTAATCGCGACTTGTGATTTGAACAGGCAAAAAGTCGTTGAGCTCATCATGGAATATCGAAACTCTCAGAGAACCATAGCAGGTTAGCTGAACAATTGTTTAGGTAGTGTTAATGACGTTGCAAATGTTTTAGATTATGACAAAGTATGTGCACGTTGAGTACCGCGTCATGTAACGACTGAAATGAAGAAAAGAATTGAAAAATGCCAAAGAAAGGTTGTTTGCTCGCTACGAAAAATATGGAAGTGATTTTCTCCAAAGTATTGTGACTGGTGATGAGAGTTGGGTTCCCCATTATGACCCAGAAATGAAAATCCGATCGCTGGAATACTGACAACCATCTTCTCCTTGAACGAAAAAATTCAAAACTCAAATTTCTGCAGGTAAATTCTGGGACTACAAAGGCATTATACCTCATGAGTACATGATCAAAGGCACAACTATCAAATCTGACAGCTCTAACAGGAATTCAGTTCAGACACATAAAAGGAATTCAGTTCACCTCTGACAAAAATGTTCAAGCCACTACGAGAAAATAGCTCCGAGGACAATTTGAAATTTTTTTAAAGATGGGGTTAAAAAACTTGTTAAAAAGTTATATACACTGACGGAAAAAAAAATCCCAACACCAAGAAGGGGTTGTGTTAGATAAACGACAGTTGGTAGGCGGTGAGACTACATCTGTAAGATGACGTCTATGCAAATTTCGCGCTCGGCGCATACGTGTGGCGCTAGTAGCGCCCTCGGAACATGCAAAGCAGGTTTGCTGTAAATACGCGCTGTAACGTTCGTGAGCGTTAGTTATCGTTGAGATTCGACGTAGGGTGTTGATGTTAGTCAAGAATGCCTTTAAGAAGACGAAGAAGCCATTATCAACAGCTCACGGAGTTTGAACGAGGTCGTGTAATAGTTCTACGAGAAGGTGGATTTTCTTTCCGCAATATTGCAGAACGATTTGGCAGGAATGTAGCCACTGTGCATGATTGTTGGCAGCGGGGGTCAAGGGAAGGTACTGCCTCAAGAAGACCGAGTTCTGGCCGGCCACGTGGCACTACTAAAAGGGAAGACCACCGTGTACGGCGTACGGCCGTGGCGCATCGTACCGCGTCTGCGGCAGCAATTCGAGCTGCTGTTGCGACCACAGTGACACAACGAACTGTTACAAATCGGTTACTTGAAGGACAGCTCCGAGCCAGACGCCCTGTAGCGTGCATTCCACTTACTCCAAACCACTGCCGTTTGCGACGTCAGTGGTGTCAAGCTAGAGCTCATTGGAGGACGGAGTGGAAATCTGTTGTGTTTTTTGATGAAAGCCGGTTTTGCCTGGGTACCAGTGATGGCCGTGTGTTGGTTAGAAGGAGGCCAGGTGAGCGCCTGCAACCAACCTGTCTGCGGCCGAGACACACTGGACCTACACCTGGAGTTATGGTCTGTGGAGCAATTTCCTATGACAGCAGGAGAACTCTCGTGGTTATCCCACGCTCCCTGGCGGCACAGTTGTACGTCGGTCTGGCGATTCAACCTGTTGTGCTGCCATTCATGAACAGCATTCCAGGGGGTGTTTTCCAACTGGATAACGCTCGCCCGCATACCGCTGTTGTAACCCAACATGCTCTACAGAGTGTCGACATGTTGCCGTGGCCTGCTAGATCACCAGATCTTTCACCAATCGAGCACGTATGGGACATCATTGGACGACAACTCCAGCGTCACCCCAACAAGCATTAACCGTCCCTGTATTGACCGACCAAGTGCAACAGGCATGGAACTCCATTCCACAAACTGACATCCAGCACCTGTACGACACAATGCATGAACGTTTGCGTGCTTGCATTCAACATTCTGGCGGTTACACCGGTTATTAATGTAACAGCATTTCACATTTAAAATGGCTCTTCTCGCGCTTACAATAAGCTGTGATCTTGAAACCTTAATCGATTAAATATGTTACCTATACAAATGTATTGCCGCCATTTCATTCCTCTACAACTATTTTTTCGTGGTGTTGGGATTTTTTTATTCCGTCAGTGTATATATACATATGCTTCCGCGCTGGTTGTAATAGTGGAGGTTGATGCATATGTAAATATCATCCTCCACTATAACAACCAGCGGAACGCATATATATGCTTTGCTTCTTTTTTGTGGGTTAGGCATTCTGAAACTTCGATTTGGTATTTGCATTCGCGTTTTTTTACAAAATTGTCAGGGCAAGGTATTTTTTATTGACTATACTTACCATTTTAGAGGTTTTATTTATATCTGGTGCTGTTGGGCTGGCTTTAATTAGGCTTCACTCTGTTTGAGAATGTATGTGGTTAGTGTTGCTAATTGGACATTTTGTTTGATTTGTGTTTTATATGATTATAATACACATACACACATGCATATATATATAAGAATGAAACTTCAGTATGTAAATTCGGTCACGGCAACAGAAACCAGCGTAGAAATACTCTCGTTGAGTTTGCAGAGGCAGAAGGGTTTTTCATCTTGAACTCCTTTTTCAAGAAAAAGCCACACAGGAAATGTACATGGAGACATCCAAATGGGACGACAACTGAAATTGATTTTATTATGTATAACAAGAAATATGTCAAGGAAGACTGCAGTGTGCTGAACAAGTTCAACACAGGTAGTGACCATAGATTGGTGAGATGTAAGATGCACCTCAACACTAAACTCGAACGTGGCAAGCTCATAAGACAAACAAAATGTATTGACATAACCAACCTTAAAAAACACCATAATACCTTCAAATTGGAACTGAAGAACAGGTTCTCTGCTTTAGAAGGCCTAACATCGGAAGAAGTGGACATCTCTGAAGTTAACAGAAAAGTAACCAAAGCTCTTATGGAAACAGCAACAAAATTAGCTGGGTCTAAGAACAAGTTGCATGTAAACAAATTATCAGGAAAAACGAAAATGTTGATGCAAAAAAGAAGAGAGATGAGGACAACTAAAGAAGATGTGACTTCCAAAGTGGAATATATAGAGCTATGCAAGACAGTACGAAAAAGTATCACTGAAGACGTAAGGAAATTCAACTGTGAACTAGTGAGGAAAGCAATTGAAAACAACCAAAGCCTAAAGATAGCAAAGGAACATCTCAGTAAGGGAAGAAAACAGATTATGGCACTGAGAAAAGAAGATGGTTCTGTAACAAGAAATAGAGACGACATTTTGACAAGAGTGAAAGATTTCTACTCCAAATTATATGAAAGGGATGATACGTGTACTCCAGACATCATGAAAGGTACCAGTACCAGAGTTCTTCAAGTCCTCCCAGCAGAAGTTGCGCATGCAATCAAGAACATGAAGCGGGGAAAAACTCCAGGAGAAGATGGAATTACTGTAGACATCATACAAGAAGCAAGTGGAGAAATCGAAATAGTACTCGCCCAAAATTTCACTCGATGCCTTAATGAAGAAGAGATCCTGAGGATTGGAACAACGCTCCAATGATCCTGCTACATAAAAAAGGTGACATTGAAGATCTCAGGAACTACAGACCTATCAGCCTCCTATCAGTGGTTCATAAAATCTTCACTAAAGTTCTTTCACACCGTTTGAAGGTAACACTGGACTTGGCTCAACTGAGAGAACAAGCTGGATTCAAGAGTGGCTACAGCACAACAGATCATATCCACGTACTGAGAGAACTAATTCAAAGAGCGAAGAAAAAGCCTTTGATTCGGTGAAACCATCAGCAGTTACAATGGCTCTGAAATCCTGCGGTATTGAAGATGCATACATTAATATTATTAATAACATCTATGAAAATGCAAGTGCAAAGATTCGGCTGTTTAAAAATACAACACACATAAATATTGGAAAGGGAGTGAGACAAAGTGACACCATATCTCCGAAGCTCTTTAATGCCACATTGGAAAATGTCTTTCAATCACTGAACTGGGAAAACAAAGGGATAAAGACTAATGGAGATTATCTAACCCACCTTCGTTTTGCTGATGACGTAGTCATTTTTGCAACTACCCCATCAGAGCTGCAGAGTGTAATCCAGGAACTTGCTGACAAGAGTAAAGAAGTGGGATTAAAAATGAACTTTCAGAAGACAAAAGTGATGTTCAATGCTTTTACAAGGAATGAAGATTTATCGATTGATGGAGAAAAGCTGGTGATAACAGATACGTACGTTTATCTTGGACAGCAGATATCAAGTGAGGGTCATATTGATGAAGAAATTAATCGGCGTATAAAACTTGACTGGAGAGCTTTTGGAAGAAACAGCGTAATTTTCAAGAGCAATATGCCATTATGTCTTAAAAGAGAAGTGTTTGATCAATGCATCCTTCCAGTGCTTACGTATGGTGCAGAGACGTGGACCTTAACTAAAAGAGACATACAAAGGCTGCAGACAACTCAATACAGCATGGAGAAGTGCATGCTTGGTGTAACCAGGAGAGATAAGAAGAGGAACTCGTGGATCCGAAAAATGACGAGAGTGGAAGACATCATGATCAGAGTTAAATCCCTAAAATGGCAATGGGCTGGACCTTAACTAAAAGAGACATACAAAGGCTGCAGACAACTCAATACAGCATGGAGAGGTGCATGCTTGGTATAACCAGGAGAGATAAGAAGAGGAACTCGTGGATCCGAAAAATGACAAGAGTGGAAGACATCATGATCAGAGTTAAATCCCTAAAATGGCAATGGGCTGGACATACTGCCAGAAGGACAGACCATCGATGGACAGCCGAAATTTTAGATTGGATTCCAAGGGACAGGAAAAGACCCAGAAGAAGACCACATGGGAGATGGGTGGATGAAATTCGAAAGTATGCGGGAGTGACATGGAGGAGACTGGCACAAGACAGACCGTTGTGGAGGAAACTTGGGGAGACCTTCGTCCGGCAGTGGATTGATAATGGTTGACAATGATAATGATATATATCAGCCTCCACTATTACAACCAGCGGAACGTCGTGATTCAAAACACCAAAGGGTAGAAGATGTTTCTTACAATGAAATATATCCTTATATTTTTAATATTTTTAACAAAATAAAAGTATTTTATATGTGGCCTCAACTTCTCCCAATATTTAACTTCGCTTTCAGACATATGCGTTCCAAAAAGTAATTGAACCGCTGGGAAAAAAAAAAACTAATTAAATTTTCATCCTAGATTGCTCAAAATAAAACAGTATGCCCGAATCATTTTTGGAAAGAACCAATAGAATTTCTTACAGATAGTAGTAAAAACCGCTTTATTTCTGGTCTTTTTTATTTGAAACTAGTTCTTACGCATTGAATGGCAAGTTTATTTGGTGCGCTCTCAGTACGTCTTTGGGAAAAAAACTGCAAATTTGTCTTGACACGTGTTTCCCTTCTGTAGTATGACACAGATGTTATTGTGAAGTCGAAACGGTTAGGCGCAACAACAGCGCGATCACGACTTGGCAGGCCACGTAAAAATGATAGAGAGAGATCGCCCAGTGATGAAGCGGATGGTGAGACTAAATCGCATGTTCTCGGATGCAACACTCGCCACAGAATTCCGAAATTCTTCTGGAAGCAACGCCAGCACTATAACAATTCTTCAAGAGCTGAAAGGAATGGGTTTTCATGGCCGAACAACTGCACACAAGCCTAACATCAGCTAGATAACATCAAGAGTCTGTCGGTGTGGTGTAAAACGTGGCACCAGTGGACTCTAGAGCAGTGTAAACGCGTAATCTGGAGTGACGAATCACGCTTCACGGTAATGCGACGGACAGAGTGTGGGTCTAGAGGATGCTGGGTGAACCTTATCTGTCAGACTCTATTGTGCCAAGTAAGAAGTTCGGTGAAAGTGACATCATACTCTGGGGCTGGTTCCCATATTTCGGGCTGAACCCCTTAGTTCCAGTGCCAAGGAATCTTAATGCTGCGACAACTCTGTGCTCTAAACTGTGAAAACTCCAGTCTGTCCGTGTCGTCTCACCCCGGAGTAAGTCGCTCTCCCAACTGAGCTACGCGGGCAGAATGTCTCGCTGCAGATTTGTCGTCTTGATACATGTTTTCACCTCTGTAGTACATAACATCATCTCCCTCGTAATTTTTTTAGTCTTTGAAGCGAAGTAGGACTTTTTTCATTAATTCCAAACAATGTGTGGAACAAACATCACACATTTTTCGAAGAACCCAACGGCAAGTGGGTCCATTTTCCACAATCGGGCGCCAATGTGAAATCACAAGTTTCTCCGCGACGGGCATCGAAACCATGTCCCATCACACCGGAATAAGTCGCCCTTCCAACTGAGCTACGCGGGCAGAATGTCTCGCTGCAGATTTGTCGTCTTGACACATGTTTTCACCTCTGTAGTACGTCACAAAACATTATGACAACATTTCGGGAAAGGGCCTTTCCTTTACCAATAGAACAATGTCCCCGTCCTCAAAGATTGATCAGTGTAGACAGTTTGATAAGATGGATGTAGAAGACCTTAACGCCGTTCCGGTGGCACAGTGTGTGACGTACTCTACAGAGGTAAAGTATGTGTCTAGATGACAAATCTGCAGCGATACATTCCGTCCGTGTAGCTTAGTTGGGAGAGCAACTTACTCCGGAGTGAGGGGACGCGGCTTCGTCACAGACAAATTTCTGTTTTCACATCAGTTCCCGAACGTAAAAAAAAATGAATGTACTGGCCGTTGGGTTCTTCGAAAAATGTGTGATGCTTAAAAAAATGAATGTACTGGCCGTTGGGTTCTTCGAAAAATGTGTGATGCTTAAAAAAATGAATGTACTGGCCGTTGGGTTCTTCGAAAAATGTGTGATGTTTAAAAAAATGAATGTACTGGCCTTTGGGTTCTTCGAAAAATGTGTGATGTTTAAAAAAATGAATGTACTGGCCGTTGGGTTTTTCGAAAAATGTGGGATGTTTAAAAAAAGGAATGTACTGGCCGTTGGGTTCTTCGAAAAATGTGTGATGTTTAAAAAAATGAATGTACTGGCCGTTGGGTTCTTCGAAAAATGTGTGATGTTTAAAAAAATGAATGTACTGGCCGTTGGGTTCTTCGAAAAATATGTGATGTTTGTTCCATACATTGTCTACAATTATTGAAATATTCGTACTTGGCTGCAAAAAAAAAAAAAAAAAAAAAATGAGGAGAGAGATAACGTGACGTACTACAGAGGTTAATCACGTGTCAATATGACGAATCTGCAGTGATACATTTCCGTCCGTGTAGCGTAGTTGGGAGAGCAACATACTCCAGAATGAGCGGGCGTGGTTACGATCTACGCACGGACTAATTTGTGTTTTCACAACTTCCGAAAATTCAGTGGAAATCCTTCCTAGCAGAGTGGAGGCTGTGATAGCAGCAAATGGTGAGCCAACTCGATATCGATTCCTTTCCTGTTACAGGAAGTTTGAGGACATGCAAGTGTCAGGATACTTTTGATTAGATAGCGTGTTTTGATACTTCGGGTAATTACCTCAAGTTCAACTTACCTTTGATGCATTCTTTCTCACGAAACTGTCTTCAAAAGTGTTACACTGACTATAAAAGTTCCTTTCCATAGGAATTTTATGACAATTTTCATAAAATGGCCAGTGAGCGTGTGCGCATGCTGTTGTGTTATGACTGAGCAGCGGTTTCGTGCATAGCATTTAAGATGTAATAATTCGTGAAATAAATGCCCGAGATACAGTATTAAATATTGCAGTCACAGATAAATCAGAGAAACATTTTACATTTGTGTAATTGTTTCACTTTATGTTGTAGCTTTCCGTTCAGTCATTATATGAGAATTTCGTATTTTAAACTTTCATATGTAAAAGCACACGAAAGTTTGAATTAATGATCCGAAGCAGCAAAAAAGGTAAACAGAATTGCATAAAAAATCAGCTTTTCGCGCTAATATAATATTTCAAAACATTTAGTATTTTAAACTTTTTTCTCAAAGAAATGCAAGAAAGCAGCAATATGTTGATTCCTTAATGTCTCAGAAATTGCGTGTTGTACAAAACTGAATTAAATTAACTTCCGATAAATTGAACTAAAACTAATTCTTACTGAACAAGTAACGCATGTTAACGTCATACAAGGTATATAACAAGAGGAATTTTTTTCCAATAATACGTTTATTTTCAAATGTGTTAAAATATAGCTGAAGATAAAAGATGCAAAACCTAAGGCATACACATAAATATTCATTTAACTCGCAGTTATTCTCCAGCCGTTTCTTCTAATATATAATTCAGAGCAACTGTGCTTCAGTTTCTTTTTGTTTCTCTCTAATTCTTAAGAAATGAGCACTGGAATATTTTTATCAATTTCTTATATCACTAGAAAAGATTTTGGTCAAAAAAGAAAAAGCGTCTAAAAATTGATTTTCTTTTCTGGAGAAAGAAACAGCACATATGTAAGGATATCAAAAAGTTCGTGCAATCACCCAAAATTATTAAAGCTGCGGAAACCATTTTGGTTTTATTTTGTTATATATACATTCAGTATACTGTACAACATAAATAATATTTAGCAAACCCCCTTCTTTTCAGGAATTCTGACGTCCTACAGAGGTGAAAACATGTGTCAAGACGACAATTTTGCGGAGAGACATTCTGTCCGCGTAGCTCAGTTGGTAGAGCGACTTACTCCGGAGTGAGGGGACACACTTGTGTTCTCACATTGACGCCCGATAGTGGAAAATAGATCCACTGGCCTCTAGGTTCTTCAAAAAATGTGTATTGTTTGTTCCACACATTGTTTGGAATTAATGAAAAATTCCTACTTCGCTTCAAAGAAGAAAAAAATTAAGAGGGGGATGACATAACGTATATTCTATTTTAACTTTCCTTTTGAGTTTCTTTTTCTATGTAAACTTGAGTTCGCTCTCTTAGACATTATATCAAACCTTAACGTTATGTCTTTTCCCTCAAACGAGAATAATGTTGGCAACAATCTGAGGTCGGAACAAGAGGGACGTATGGATGTGATAAGAACGTTAGATAAAAAGACGATGCAGCAGTTGCTTTGGTGTGTGGAGGTGTTCGATCATTGTTAAGCTAGATTATACGACAGATAATTAAGGTATGTGAAGTGTATATATAGCTCTCCGTGCTATATTTTGGATTTCATCTAATGTTGCTGAAGCAATAAAAAGCTGACGTAAGTTGGACTTCTGTATATATTTCGTCTGGCCGTAAAACCTTAATTTGAGCTATCCGGTACAATTAGTTGCGTCGCTTTTACCCTTCGTTTAACATCTATTCAGCCGGAAATCTTGCATAGCGTAAAAAGAGTTACGTTATAGAATCCAAAAGTCCATGATCATGGAGAAAGTGGAATTTCACAATGTGATCAATTTCCTTCATCTGCAAGAAAAATCAGCTAAAAAATCCATCAAGAAATGTTAAATGTATATAGCAATAAGTGCCCAGCATACGAGACTGTGGCAAAGTGGAAAAGAAATTTTAAAAGTGGTCATATGTCTATTTTTGGCGTTCCAAGGTCCGGAAGGCTATCTTTGACAGATGACCAGACAGTTGTGACCAAAGTGGAGAAGTTAATCCTTGAAGATGGGCGTACAATCATTGAAATGCTTTGTCAAGAAGTTCATTTAAGCTATGGGCCAGTGTGGACAATCATACATGACCAATTGAACATGTCCAATGTCTCAGCGCGATGGGTGCCTAGACTTCTCACCTCATTCCAAAAGGAAGCACGGGCACGACCCGCGCAAAAAATGTTGGATCTTTGTAACGCGAATTCCGAAGATTTGATTACTATGGATGGGTGTTGGTTATACATCTATGATCCAGAAACCAAAGAAATGAGCAAGCAATGGAAATATTCCTCTTCACCACCCCCAGAAAAGACAAAAGTGCAAAAGTCTGCCGCCAAAGTGATGCTCTCTGTTTTCTGGAATAAAAGAGGTATTATTTTGACAGACTACCTTCATAAGGGTCAAACTATTACCTTTGACTACTATTGCAACCTACTGACCAAATTAAGAGAGCAAATTAAAAGCAAAAGACGCGGAATGATCACAAAAGGGGTACATTTGTTGCACGACAACGCGCCAGCTCATTCAGCAATCAACACATATCGTCACTGCGAGTCGTCCTAAATACAATATATTGCTTCATCCGCCATATTCTCCTGATATGGCACCAAGTGACTTCTTTTTGTTCCCCGAAATAAAACGTCCACTACGTGGGTAGCGATTTGATGACACCGATGACGTCATTTTTGAGGTAGAATAGTGGTTTCAGGCACAATCTGAGATGTTCTACACTGAGGGAATAAAGAAGGTCAAGCGAAGGTGAGAGAAATGTGTGGCACTGGGTGGTGCCTATGTAGAGAAGGACCAAGTACCTGAATAAAAAATAAATAAATTCTAGCATGTTTATTTCTTAGTGATTGCGCGAACTTTTTGATTTAATGCTGCAGTAGTTCTCGGAACGTAAACAAACCAGTAGAATAACTTTAGCACTTTTGCAAATGTCCGGGTTTAAAATTACGTAATTCAATAAAAAAGACATTGAAGGCGACAAATAATTATCAAGGTTGTTTTTGTGTTTTTTCGAAAAATAAATATGTATGCCCGTTTAAAATAAATGTTCATTTTTCAGATCATATTTTCTTCTGTACTCGGAAATGTTATCTAGAAGGAATATCCGCCTGCTCACATAGTTTCTTCACTATCTAAATGTCTAATCTACAACGCTGAAGCCAAGTATCATACCTTCCATTGTTCAAAAGGAGATTTGGCTTGATTCACTAACCAATTACACTAGACACGGGTTTGACACAATTCCTGTGAAACCTGCAAAAGAAGGGCAAAAAGAAATGTTCACTTTCACAAAAAAGAAAGAAATATTCGTAATCGCTTCAGAAAAAATTCACTAAAGAAAATATCTTTGCAAACTGCTTGGCTCGTATTAAAATAGTAAATGACATGTACAGGTGAAAAAAAATTACACTACACGTAGAATATTTCATACCTATAGAAAGAAACATGATAAGTATAATAACTTCTAAAATACATAGCACTTTTAGTGTTCATAACAGCACAGAACCCAAGTTGGGTGTCACCACGAAATTTATCTACAATCTCTTGGCATGACGTGAGTTACTAGCATCACTGCAATAAATATTTGTAGCTATTTGTGAGAAATCTTGTGGGAAAGCCGCTCTTTTGTCCTGTTTATCTATATAGTTTCTTTTCTGTCCACCTTTTTCCTCCTGTCTTTTTCTATCTCTATATCTCTCTTTCTCTTTCTTTCCCTGTCTCTACCTCAAATGTAACTTATACTCTTATATAACTTTCCTTTTCGTTTCTCGGAAATGAAATTGCTATCTCTATGTAAATTTGGTTCATTTCCTTAAGCAATTTCTAATCTTAAAGTTTACATTTTCTCTCTCGCCTGAATGTCTTTTGGCAACAAGTATTCTGGTCAGAAATAATGTGACGTATGTAAAAGAGATGCTGATCATCATATGTAGAGGATTTTAGGAAAGGAGTGTCTGAACCCAGGTTTTAAACAACTTTTAGAAATAGGAAGCTAGGAGATTTGGGGCTAGAGTGCCGATAGGAAAGTGACACGGAAGCGAAGTAGAAAGAGGGAGGAAGTCGCCCTTATTTATTATCGGGACGCCAGTACCCGGGGTAAAAGATATGAGATAAGAAGATTGTTTTTAATGTGGCTTACTGGCTTACGAGTTGTGAGGCTGGCACACGAGCTGTGAAGTTGTAAACTAATTTCGTTAGCTATCTACTGTTTTAAGTTAAATGTTTTTGAGATACACTCACGGACAATGAAATTTGCGCAGCTAGAAGAAAACATGCTACAACTGCGAAACTTTGCAAATAACTAGAGTGCGTGCTGTTATACAAATGACCCACGTCTAGTGCGAGTGCTCATGACCGCACACCCTGTGGTGGCGCTGCAAGCACGAACCGGCGGCCATATAAACCAACGTGTAGTCGATGCCCCATGAAAGCAAAAAGCACCGGCCGACGCAAGCAAGAGTACAGAGTGACAAGAATGCCGGGTAGATGCCAGAGACGTCGATTTACGCAACTGTCGGACTTTGAGAGAGGCCTGATCATCAGGCTGAGAAACCGCATAGTAGTTGGCCCGCAGTATAGCCCGGCACGTGGATCGTTCTGACCATACCGTCCGACTGTGTTGGGAGCGGTGGACACGTGACGGCACTGCCACACGGCGGAGCGGCTCCGGGCAGACCAGGAAAACCACCGTTAGAGAGTATCGACGGATCGTGCGCCAGGCACGAACGAATTCCACGGGGACCCGGTCCACTATACAGGCACATGTAGCGGCTTCTGTGTGCCCACGAACTATTTCCAGAAGCCTCGCGGAAGCGAATCTGCGATCCCAGCGCTCCTTAAGTGTGCTGCCATTAACACCGGAACATCACCGGCTCCGTGTGTAGTGGTGCTAGGCTAGAGCGACGTGGAACGCCACAGACTGGCGACGTGTGATGTTTAGCGATGAGTGCCGCTTCGTTTTGGGCACAGATGATCGTCGTGTCTGGGTGTGGAGGTCCCCGGGTCAACGGTACAATCCCTACCTCGCTATCGAGCGCCACATCTCCCCCACTGCAGGCATTATGGTCTGGGGAGCCATAGCCTACGATAGCCGATCAGCTCTAGTAGTGGTACGTGGATCATGACGGGCCAGCGGTATGTGGATGAGATCCAACGGTCCCCTGTGCTCCCATTCCTGGCAGGGATTCCAGGTACGCTATACCAGCAGGATAATGCCCGCTCACACACGGCTCGGGTTGCCCAGAACTGCCTACGTCCTGTCCAGACACTTCCATGGCCTGCCCGTTCCCCGGACATGTCCCCTATCGAGCATGTGTAGGACCAGTTGAAACGCCAGCTGCCTCCGTGCTGCGCTATCCGGGATTTGGAGCACACCGTCTAAGACGTGTGGGCCAGTCTACCGCAGAATAACATCAGGCGTCTGTTCGCCTCCATGCCGGACCGTACTGCAGCATGTATCGCCGCACGAGCGGTGCCACGCGCTACTGAAGATGACCGGTTTGCGTGCCACAGATCCCTCTGTAATTGTCCTGCAGCTCTGTTTTTGTCATCATGTGTATCATTCGTCTGTATCATTATGTCCATAAAATTTCAGTTCAATCCGATGCTTCCTTCTTGGTGCACAAATTTCATTGTCCGTGAGTGTAGTTCGATATTTTGAATCTCTCATTGTGAAATTCGAGTTTATTAGAAGTTGATTGTTACAGCATTTAACCTGTTACCAAGTTTAGTAATATTTGAAGAGTCTGTCGCGCTGAAAATGATGTGATGAATGGTATTAACTAGTGCCTAAAGGACTAAATAAAACGTTGAAGTTTAAGTACCGGTTTATTGCTTATCTGCTCATTTAGTCAATCTATGCTTAATTAAGGACACTGAGTATTAAACTAGCCAAGGTTTTCAGTAATTAAACAAGCTTCCCTTTATGTTGGTGTCATCTTTATGTTGGTATTTAGTCAATATATGCTTAAGGACGCTGAGTAGTAAGCTAGCCGAGCTTTTCAGTAATTAATCAAGCTTCACTACATGTATGTTGGTGTTCCAGGCAAACTGACGTTGCATGCACACCCTTAAAATCTAAAAACATCACACACACGCACACACCACACACAATCTCTTTCTCCCTCATCTGTCTCTCTCGAAGAGATGTGTTGTTCGCGAACGAATCAGGAAACTGAGTCGTTAGCCAACGAATCATTTTTTAAAAGAATTGATTCCGCAAAAGGTTCCCTGAATGAATCAGTCAGAACTACTCACAGCCAAGGGCGCTCATAAGGAGGGGGAAGCTCGACCCCCCAGCACTTCGTAAAACCAAGTTTTTGATAAATTTAAAAAACTAAAATAGACGAAACCTTTTTATATAGCATTTTTAAAATAATAAGATATTAATGATTGATTGTATCAATTATTTTTGTTGTATTTTAGTATCTAGTGCATTTACTAAAATATTTGACAGCCTTGAAGGAGGTTGTTCCCTCCTAGCAGTTGGTATAACAAAATTTTTGATAAATTTAAAGCACTAAAATGGACGAAACCTTTTTATATAGCATTTTAAAAATAATGAGATATTAATTATTGAATGTATCAATTATTTTTGTTGTATTTTAGTATCTTGTGCATTTACTAAAATATTTGACCGCCTTGAAAGGAGGTAAGGAATTTTCTTACCCCTCCCCCCCCCTAAAAGTACTCATATGGGCGCCACTGCTCACAGCCAATGTCTTTGGAACTACTAATTTTTACTAGACATCAAAATTTCCCCACGATGTCTCGGTGAGTTTCATGTTCTAGTCAATAAATCTTGCCTTATTCAAAAGTGTACAAATGCGATAAATTACGTGAACGTTTCGAAACGTATTTACAAGAACCCTTTTAATTCCATAAGAATTAAAAGCAAATTTAAACTTAAAAATCGTCCACTAAACCGGAAACTGTCAACGAGCGAAAGGATCCGACTCAGAATCGTTTCGCTAGATACAAATTATTCTCTAAACCGAAAGAATCACTGACCGAAACAAACCAAAGGATCCGGCTCAGAATCGACTCCATGACACAAATCGTTCTCTAAACAGGAAGAATCAAACGACCGAAATGAACGAATCTTTTTAGTGATTCGAATCGAAAGAATTGATTCTTACAATAGAATCGGTTTGCTCATCTCTACTCTCTCGTACTCCCTGTCTTACACGACACTCGATTGATTCTTTCTTCATTTCGTTTTGTCTTCTTTCATTGCCTTCCGCTGTCTTTCCTGCATACAAGAAAGAAACCGCTAGAATGACGGGACGTGAATCAGTAAAATAAAAATTAGAGCTATAGACAGGGACTATTGTTCTACAAAAAGGTAAAACAGGAAGAGAGATAAACAGTGAAACACACAACGAAAGAATCAGAAGAGGTTGGAGTGAAAGAGGCAAATTTCAACTTATTTTTTCTGTCGCTTTTTTCTTTCTATTTTTCCCCACTTAGAGCGAAAGAAATGTCTTTCCATTCCTTCTGAGCGAGAAAATGTTCGGTTCTATTTACGTCGCCGTAAGGGAACGGGAAAGTCGTTTTCATATTGCACCGTAGCTTAATTAACTGATTCCTGTTTATTACCGAGGGCGAAAACAAAGATTCGAGAAGTTATCTTATGCGCTTTGCTCGTGTTTTAAAGTTTCGTTGGAAGCCAAGCTTCGCAGCTGTGACAAGAGTTAGTGTTGCCACCATTTTTCTTTTTCCTTACTGTGAGAAACTTTGCAATCGGCGAACTTTGTTTACGTTTTTACAAAAAAAAAATCCATTTGTGCATTCTAGGGTCGTGGGAGCTGATTATTGATCACGCTATGACATCGTGTTTGCAGAAGAGGGAAGAGGGAAAGCAACAGGTTGAAAGAACAGTGTGTTATGTGACATCTGGAAGAGACACTTCGGATTTCGTGACGGCGTTGTTACGAGCTGGGGCGAGTTTTGGACAAATGCTACTGGGCAGGACCTGATGTATGCACGTGCACGCGGTGAAAGTGCACAGAGCCTCAGAATTTGGAGGGGCCTCCAAACTACCTAAATAATAATATAAGTTTTCAGACCCAAAATATATTTACTGTTATAGAACGAAATTATTGTACGGTTCGGTTTCAAAATTTAGGTTGAGATTTTGGAAACCAAATTATTATTATTTCGTATAATAAAGCTCAAACGTTGCGCTGAGCTGTGATTGACCAGTGTAGCATCTTAATCTCACCCTTATTTGTAACAATTATTAAATGCAATGGGAACAGCCTATATTTGGAGCAATATAGTATATTATACACGAGAAGCATTTCAGCAAACATGTAGAATTTACTAAAAAATATTTGTATTATTAATATTAGTCTTGTGAGAACAAAAAATGTGAATCACTATTCATAAATATGAAGGGCTAATATTTACAGAAAAGTACAAAAAAAAGTTCAATTGACACTACTTTATTTAAAGACTTGTAATAATTTACATGGAGTGTTGCAATAATTTTTCCTACAATGTGCGTGGTCAGCTGTAAGACTTTGTGAGGGATTACTTCTTACAGCTTAAACTACCATTGGTTCATCATTTCCATTAAATTTATAGTAAACTAGGTGTTTTAAATTATATCTCTGGGTGGATATTTATTATTTTCCGTAAATGATACTATAAAACAAAAAAATAATTCCAGGGATTTAATTTTACAGCTGTAAACTCTGCGGGCGCGGGGAAGTACAAGTGGTGTGAATGCTCGTCTATTACAAGCCACATAGGTATAAAGTTGACTCGCATGTGGGGTGTGTTCTAATGTTTTTACTGCCAGAAAAATTGCTTGCAAAAAATATTTACCAGTAAATATTCTTTTTGACTGTTTGACTGAAATTTTTAATCGAGGGGGCCCCAGACATACAGAGGAATGTGCACAGGGCCTCGACTGACATAAATAGGGCCCTGCTACTGTGTGTGTGTCTTGAAATACAGATACATAAGTGGATTACACTTTCACAATTTGCAAAAGTAAGGAGTTCATTTAAGTCGGAAACAATTGCGGTGTTCACGTTACAAAGAAACGTTGCTGAGACATTTATCGCCTGCAGTGCAAAGGAAATTGTTCGCTTTCCGAACTCATGTCAGTAGCAAACGACAGACATACTGATTTACATACGCGTTGATTTCTCTTTGTTTAACGTAATAGTGCTGTATCTTTTGATTTGAAAGTTATATTTTAGTGATTAAATATTGCTTTCATTTCTGGTTTAATGCTCCTTAGCGGAAATTTTACGCTCGCACTGTCTTCTTTGCTACTCTCTGCAGGACGAAGCTGTAACCTCACCCACCGGTACGGAAAATATGTAACTGCAAGTGTCCAGTTTAGGTGCTTTCGTGCCTACTGCAGACGAAATTTTTTTCTAGTCCTCAAAGGCCCAGTTTTGGTTCTCCCGTGCCTACTGCAGGCTAATTTCAAGGGACTTCTTTCCAGTCCTCAAGGGTCCAGTTCTGGTGTTCCCGTGCTTACTGCAGACGAATTTTTCGGAACATATTTTCTAGTCCTCAAGGGTCCAGTTTTGGTGCTCCCGTGCCTACTGCAGACGAATTTTTCAGTATTTATTTTCTAATTCTCAAGGGTCCAGTTTTGGTTATCCCGTGCCTACTGCAGGCTAATTTCTAGGGACTTCTTTCCAATCCTCAAGGGTCCAGTTCTGGTATCCCCGTGCCTACTGCAGACGAATTTTTCGGAACTTATTTTCTAGTCCTCAAGTGTTCAGTTTTGGTGCTCCTGTACCTACGGCAGGCTAATTTCTAGGGACTTCTTTCCAGTCCTCAAGGGTCCAGTTTTGGTGCTCCCGTGTCCACTGCACACGGATTTTTCGGGACTTCTTTTCAAGTCCTCTAGGGTTCAGTTTTACTGCTCCCGTGCTTACTGCAGACGAATTTGTCAGAGTCTAGCAGAGACGAATAGTGCATGTCTGCTGCTACAGTCAAATCGCGGGAATATGCGGCGGGCTGTGTATGCTGAAACCCTCCACTCGATACCTCTGTTATACTGCGTGGTTAATTGACGCAATGGAGTTCGTTTGGTACCTCATGCAATCCTTCCCATCCGCTGTAGCTCTGAATATTGGTCAGTCGTTTGAGCATACAAAAAGACCGCTGATTGTTTGTTTTGTTGTTTGTACACCACTCATTTTACACACTAGATACAGTTATTCTAGAATAGCCGAAAGGGTTTGCAGTTTCTAAGATGATCGCACTGCCTTCCTATCTCCCAGCTTCTTTCAAAGTCGCTTAAATCACGTGTATTTCGCATGTCTTTCGTTTCGTGTCTACGCTTGATATGCTTCTGAATCCTTTGCAATGAACTGTTCATAGAGCCATCTGAACGTTATACACGGTGGAGTCACATTATTGTGACCACCAGCTTATATCCACAGTAACCACCGTGTGCAGAGCGGACAGCAGCTAGACGGGCTGGGAATGACTCAATAAGGTGCTGGAAGGTGTTCATAGGTATATGGAGCCACATTGACTGCAGTGCATCTGACAGCTGCTGGGCGGTGTGCGGTGGAGGATCCATAAAGCGAACAACACGATCGGGGTGGTCCCACAGATGCTCAATTGGGTTTAAGTGTGGGAAATTAAGGGGCTAGGGAAGTACTTTGAAGTCTTCATCGTGCTCTTCCATCCACTCTCGGACATTTCTAGCTGAGTGACACGTCGCATTGTCGTGCTGAAAGATCCCATCCGCCACAGGGAAGACAATCCGCATGAATGAGTGTACGTGGTCTGCAAGGATGGATTCATAACGAATTCGGTCCATAGTGCCTTACACAGGTATGAGTTGACACAGGGAATGCCACCGAAACATTCCCCAGACCATAACGCTGCCCCCACCAGCTTGTGTTATGCCAGAAATGGTTGAAGAGTGTTTTTTATCCAATGTTTCTTGTCTTATACGCCAACGCCCATCCGTTCGATGAAGCAGAAAACGTGACTCATCGGAGAAGGCAATCCTTTGCCTTCTCCGATGCGTAGGTCCATTTCCGATACTGCCGTGCAAATATAAGCCTTTTCTGCTGATGCGCTTTCGTTAACATAGGAGCAGTGACCACCCGTCTGCATCGGAGCCCCATACGCAGCAGGGTTCGCTGAACTGTCGTTTTAGACACACTTCCGGTAGCCCCCTGATTCATTCGGCCAGTGAGTTGCTCCACTGTAGCGTGTCTATCGGCCCTCATGCACCTTTGCAGCCGACATTCACCTCTCACATCAGTGGCACGTGGTGCTCGGCAGTTTCCACGTCGCTTATTCGCAATGGTGCCATTTCTCCAATCACGATGCACTTTAATCACAGCAGCACGCGAACAGTTCACAAACTGCGCCTTTCCTGAAATACTGCCACCCTTGGCCCGAAAGCCTATAATCATCCCTTTTTGCAAATCTGATAAATCGCTCATTTTATCCATGACAGCAACGAGTGATATGTTTTCAGAATGCCTACAGCACACCTTATATACCCTCCAAGCCAGCTCACGACACGTACTTTCTTTAATTGGCTACGCGCTGTTGACCTCAAAAGTAGGTGGTGGTCACAATAATATGACTCGACTGTGCAATTGCCTACATAAGTAAGGATGGCACGTATCTGGTTGCTATTGGGTGTCCCTAATTATTTGGTACTTCAGTGTATGCTGCTGTTCAAATTAACCAAAATGCAAATGCAGTAAATATCCGAATAGCCACGTACCTTTATTTTGAACAAGAAAGCTGTTGTTTCTAGGATGAGCTGCAAAATGTTTCTGTGTGCCAATTGCTTCTCTCAGTAACCTGTACCATCCATTGATGCACTAAAACAACAAAAACAACAATTATTAGCATTAAAGTTTTTATAATTAATTATCAGTAGCCAGACGAATTTGTTTGCATCTTTTAAAATAATTTGTTCATTTTAGTTTACTTTGTAATACCTTATTATATATGTTATTAATTTTTAAGAAAACATTTTGTAATGGATAATTAATTTCGACATCTTTTTGTACTGACCTGTGTTGTGTCCATAACATGATGAAGGCCAAAGGACATGCAACCTAATAACTCACTCCGCCTGAAAATAAATAAATAAATAAAAATAATAAATCCCTCACGGAGAAAAAGATATAAAATACATGAAGCAAAACTTCATAAATGCGACAAAACAACTTGCAGCAAAAAGTTTAAGATTTAAATTTTCGTACGAAATGGACGGAAATTTCAATGAAAATACTTTAAAAGCTAAATTTTTCTGTTAATTTATGCTTAGAAAAAGAAAAACAATTTTGTACATGAAGTTCATATAAAATTCTACCAGGGATTTCGGATTTGAGCCGAAATGAACATTTCTGGAGCGATGCGTTCATGCCCGAAACCCATCGCCAGTAAATCTCCGCAATATGCGGACGGCTGTTTTGGAATTATGAACCGCAAAATCACCCGAAACATTTCCAACATTTTTCCAAGCTTTTGTTGTGGGTGCGAAAAGGTGGGGGTTACGTTATACTAGGTGGGTGTGTATAACAAATTATCCTTTCAGTGTATTGTAGGTTTTTTAACATTCCGTTTCATATTTCGTTATGCGAAGCTCTGAATTTTGCATCGAAACATTATGCTATCCTTTGGAGGGTTTAGGAGATTTTACAAGATTTTAAAATTAATTATTTTCCAACTAAGGAATATTTAGCGGTAAGTCTTTTTCAGTTAGCATGGGAATGTTCGAAGATGCTAACTACGGCGGCAAAGGTAACTACCCAGAGCTGTAGAATGTGTTTTCCAGGCAATCGTTCTTTGTATTGAAGAGCCTGTTCAGAAAACGTTAAGTTAAGTGACCGTTTATCGTTTTATTAGCCTACGCTGAAATGATGTACATTGTGATCCGAAAAGCGCATCGAGACGGCTAAATAGGTTTATTGCCAAAGTGGCGTCGGAGAATCGTTCTTCCCTTCGAGCTAAGGGGAGAGGCTTGGACGGGAACAGAGGTCGAAAGATGGTGGTTTGAGAAGGAACACTTTTCCTGGTCTCCGGACTAGGACAGAGAAACGAAATGAAAATTTGCGAAGAATTATGGAGTAAGTACGACAGAGCGAATAATTAGGAAACAGAATAAGTAACGAAAGAATTGAGAGATTCAAGTAAGTATTGAGTAAGACAATTTCAACTATTCCTTTTTCAATTATTATTTTGTTATACATTTCCTGCAACAAGATGCAATTTGTTGTTTATAAAATAACGTGGACAGAGCGATGACATCGTCCATTTACATTATCTCCACGTATTTGATATATATTAAGATGCAATTAGGCTTAAACATCAAACCCGCAGGGAGCTATATATGTATTCGGAAAAAAAAAATAGTCACCCCTAACAGAAATGACAGTAGAAAGTTACCGGATGCACAGAGGGCGCCATGATAGCATTGTTGGGAGATAAATAGCACTAGCGTGGTCTACAGGATCATTTCTGCCTCGTGCAGTGGTGAAGAGCAACGTGTGTGTTGAATTTAGTCTGCAATATGAGTCGTAAGACAGACGTTACTGAGTGGCAAAAAGGAGCCATCGTGTTTGGCCGTGCTCACGCAAAACAAAGTGAATGAGGTCGTCCAATTTGTTCGTGCGTTGAAGCTTACAGTCCAGCGGGTCTACAAACAGTGGTGTAGTTCGCAGTCAACTGAAAATCGGCGACGTAACTGTGGCCGGAAAACAATTCTCCAAAACATGGACCGCCGCCATGTTTCACGCCTAGTAACTGCAAATCGGTTTCAAACTACGCAACAATTGCTGCAAAGAGTCAACGAAAGTCCACTCTGGACCAGTTATGGTCACATGACAACAACGCGGGGGAATGTCGGATATGTAAATTAGCGGTATACGACGCACAAAAAGCGCTTTAAATTTCCGAAAGAACATTGCGACGAGAACTACATGCGATGGACATCTGGAGCAGAGTACCACGGAAGAGACCTCTTTTAACAGCTAGTCACAAAGTCGCACGTTATCAATGAGCTCAGAGGCACCAAAACTTTACTGTGGAGGATTGGACACGAGTAATTTAGTCTGATGAGTCTCGTTTTTGTTTGTACTCCAACGATGGGAAGCGACGTATGCATCACAGGCCCAACGGAGCCTTTAATCCTGATTGTGTCGAAGCTGCTTTTCAAGCTGGAGGGGTTGTTTGATGTTTGGGGGATGGTTTTCGTACCACGAAACGGACCCTCGCGTTTCGGTGATGATGAATTTGAACCAGCATGCGTTCCTCCGCATTCTGAATCGCAAGTGTTCCGCTTTGTCCTACATCTCTGGAATCCTGTTTTCCTACATCACATCGCCACTCCTGTTTTCCAAGACGACAATTGCCGTGTGTACAGGGCTAAAACTGTGTCTGAGTGGCACGACGAACAATCAGCAACACTGTCTCACCTCGACTGTCCCGCCAATGCCCCAGATTTAAATCCTATTGAAAATATGTGGTATCATTTGGGACAGAAGGTGATACGCCGGACTAGACACCCACGTACTCTGAAGGAACTTCGGGACCAATTGACCCACGAGTGACTGCAAATGGATGTTCAATACATCCACAACCTCGTGGAGTCTCTAACACACCAGATTCATGCTGTTACCAAGGCAAGAGGCGCCGTCACCCGTTATTAGGTAAGTTCTGACAGGGGTGAGAAACTTTTTGTCCGGTATGCTTATATTAGGTGTACAAATAAGTTTTAAAGCGCTTTTTGTGCGTCGTATACCGCTAATTTACATATCCGACATTCCCCCGCGTTGTTGTCATGTGACCATAACTGGTCCAGAGTATGAAATGTGACACAAAAGTTTGCCCAACAGTCAAACGCACTTGCGCATGGGTAGGTGAAAGATGGCAAGCGATACTGCATTTATTCGACACTGCATTCGTTAAGAATTTCATTAAGGAAAAAGTGCCGCAAAAGCATGTGTATCAATCCGTTCTGTTCTGGGGAAGAATATTGTATCGAAAGTATTATTGTATTGAAATTCTATTGTATAGAATATTGTGTGAGTTTTGGTTTAGACGATTTAAAAGCAGGTGATTTTGATGTTAGCGATCGAGAACGCAGCGGCGCCCCGCAGAAGGTTGCACATGACAAACTGCAAGCATTGGTCGATGAAGATTCGTGTCAAACGCAAACAGAACAAGCTGAACAACTGGGGTAACTCAACAAACCATTTCCAATCGTTTACGCGCAATGGGAAAGATTCGGAAGGAAGGAAAATGGGTGCCACATGACCTGATCCAGAGGAACAAGAATGAGCGTGTCATGAAGTGTTTGAATCTGTTGAATAAACAAAACAGAAAGTCTTTGCTGTGGAAAATCATGATGGGTGATGAAAGGTGGATATCGTACGACAATCCCAAACGCAAAAAGCACTGCGTAGACCCCGGTAAAGCAACGACTTCGACACCGAAGCGCAATATTCACCCCAAGAAAGTTCTGCTGTGCATCTGGTGGGATATGAAGGGTGTGCTCTATTATGAACTATTGGAACAGGGTCAAACTGTTACTGCTGATCGCTACAAGCAACAATTGCTGCGATTTAACCAGGGAATCTGTCGGAAACATCCATTCACAGGCAAAGGATAGTGTCCCGTGAAATTACTGCATGACAACGCTAAGCCGCGTGTTGCGAAATCGGTCAAGTAAACGTTATTGGCGCTTGTCTGGGAAGTTTTGGAGCATCCGATGTATAGTCCCGACATAGCCCATTCAGACTATTATTTGTTCCGATCAATGCAACATGGTTTGTCTGCTGTACGGTTCAGGACGTGTGACGAAGTGCAAAAATGGGTTGACGACTTCATCGCATCACACAACGAAGTATTCTTCATGGCTGGAATCCATCAGCTGCCCGAATGATGGCGGAAGGTGATAGATGATGACGACGCACATTTTGATTCGTAAAGGTATTGTTGTTTTCTCTCAACTTACACGTTGCGTTGCATTAAGACGCTTAAAAACTTATTTGTACACCTAATATATATATACAACACACAGGCCTCTCACGCTATACAAGTCACGTCTCAGAGTGAAATGCATAGCAAAATACCATCTGATGCCAGCTGAATATCACAATGATATGCCATTAACATACACATTGAATGGGAATGTCCAGGAAGTGCTATTCGATAATACATCGGTAATGAAAACGTTTTTTTTTTTTTTTTTTTTGTATTTTTTTTTTTAGTTGGAGGTTTAACAACCACCGTGAGCAACTCAATGGGCTATAAGCAGTCGCCCGTCCCTAATTTAGGGTCACTGGTTCCACGGAAGGGAGAGAGCCAGTGCCTTAAGACAAACACAAAATCCATGCCTCACCGGGATTCGAACCCGGCCTCATTTCGGACGAATGATCAGAAGCCATCGTTTAGAACACTGCGCCAAAGGAACGGCAATGAAAGGTGTCCAAATTGTATTATCTGCATATAACTCCATCCTGAGAGCATTCTCTCACTGTGTTATCTGAAAGGATGCACGTCACCTATTTATACAGCGTGTGTTAGCCGAATATATATCCACTACGAGACGCTGGCAGAGTGTTGTCTGAAAGCAAACCCGCTCAGAAGCATACACAGTATGTTTTTCAAAAGTATACTCTGTGACGCACCTACCTGAGAGGTGACGCACGTGTAAAAACGGCTAGTTGCAGCGATATGCCTTTGCCGGCGTAGTTCAATTGGTAGAATGTCCAATTCCGGTGAAGGAAGATGTGTGTTTGAATATCACCACCAGCAGAAAAGTGCTCGTTCCGAACGTAAAATGAATTTCCTGGCGGTCAGGTTCGAAAATAAATGCTGTGATGATTCTTCCACACAATGGTTTAGAATCAATAATAATTCCTTCTTCTATAGGAAGCTCCTTCAAGCATGGTTAGTCGGGTGACCCAAAAACCTGCGATTTTGTGAATCCGCCTTTCTCAAGAGGGGATAAATGTGGCGAAACTACCTCAGAGGTGACGCAGATGTCAAAACGGCTACTTGCAGCAATATGCCTTTTCTGGCATAGCTCAATTGGTAGAATGTCCGACTCAAGTGTGGGAAGGTGTGGGGATTCTGCCATGTTCCTTTCGTTTTTTCCCTGTGTCACTAAATACCGGAGGATAGTTTAATCAGAGGCATACATCCCGTCACTGACTTTAAACAACATTTGGAGTAAAACTACATATGGTTCCAATTTCTGGACCTAGAGCATAGCAGAACTTAGCAGTGAAATGAAACACTACGTGCGACGACTGTCTCTTTTCTTGTGTAGAAGAAAATGCTTTTCCAAACTTTTTTATTTTAAAATTTAGTTGCCCGGACCGGACAACTAGATTTTTTATTTACCTGCCCAGGCCAATAATTTACGAGCCCCGGGTATCTCGGGCATGATATTTTTCAAGCCCTGCTGTATGTTCCTTAACGCAAAATGTTTCATTGTTCGTAAGTTGCGTCAGTATAGCAACGACTCTAGCAGGCAAATTAACGGAGCCGAACCCTGGTGGCGCAGTGGTCTAAGCGATGGCTTCTGCTCATTCGCCCAACGGAGGGGTTTGGGTTCGAATCTCCGGTAAGGCATGGTTGTTTGCGTTTGTTTTTCGGGGGTTTCTTCGCTGTGTTTCTTGTTCATCCGGCATACTGTATTCAATGTTCACCATGTACATTGCTGACGTCGAAACACACAATGTCTATAGTGTATCTGTCTGTCTGTTTATTCAATGTATCTGTCAACCAAGTCCAATAAATATTTTTAATTCTCCAATAATATTAATAATAAAAAAAAACTAACGGAAGCTCTTGCTATGGGAAAACGTATAACGTAACCCTTTTACGTGCGCGAGATTGGTGTTACGCTATGTCTAAAACAATGACTAAGGAAATGTTGAACTAAATGAGAATACGATGCAATAGTTGCACCGGTTAGCTCAAATTAAGGTTACGGCCAGACGAAACATATACAGAAGCCCAACTTACACTTAACCTTTTATTGGTCCAGCACAGTAGATGAAATCCAAAATATAGCATTGCGAGTTTGACACTTCACATAATACTTTAATTATCTGTCGTATAATCTAGCTTAACATCGACCGAACATTTACACACACACACACACACACACACACACACACACACACACACACACACACACACACACACACAAAGCAACTGCTGTATCGTCTTTTTATCAAACGTTCTTATCACATCCATACGTCATTCTCCCTGACCTCAAAAGTGCTGCCAACCTTATTCATGTGAGAGAGAAGATATCACGTTAAGAGTTTAGAAAGTGTAAAAGAGAACAAACTCAAATTTACATAGGAAAAGGAACTAAACATGAAAGTTAAACTAAAATATACGTCACAAACGTTTTTCACATCGAAGCGTGGGATATATACAGGGGGTTTCATCACACTGATGGAAACACTTACCGTTTCTTGAGAACATTTTATTAAAAAGCTGCAGAACCACCTAATGTTCTCAAAACAAGAGCACTTCGACTTGGAATAGACTTAACACGGCATGCACATTCGATAATGGAATTTGGGGCCATTCTTCCTGTGAAATACGTCCCAACTGTGCCAGTGGTGTTGGAGGTAGAAAGTGTGATCTGACCCTTCGCTCCAGATATTTCCAGCAAATGTTCAATAATATTCAGGTCTGAAGATTGAAGTGGCCAAGGTAGCTGTTGCACCCTCATCCTCATGGTCTGGAAAGTACAACTTCACGAGTTTCCCACAATGCACGGAAGCATTATCTGCTTGAAACTAGGGACGGTCATTAGGGAGAAATGGCTGCAACATTGGGTGCAGGTGGTCTCCAAGAACGGATTCATGTGTTGTTGATGTGACACAACCATGCAGAATAACAAATTGCTTTAAGGAATGCCATGATACGGCACCCCATAGCATCAGGGATCCACCTTCATGCTTCATAGTCGAACCAAACAGTCGGGGTGGTATTCTTCTGCAGGTTTTCTCGAAGCGTTCACTCTCCCAGTTGTGGAGAACAATGTGAAGATCAGATGACACGTCTTTAGGAGAACAATTCATCAGATCAGATGACACGTCGTTGTGGAGAACAATTCATCAGATCAGATGACACGTCGTAGTGGAGAACAATTCATCAGATCAGATGACACGTCGTTGTGGAGAACAATTCATCAGATCAGATGACACGTCGTAGTGGAGAACAATTCATCAGATCAGATGACACGTCTTTAGTATCCCAGTTTTTATGTGCTTTTCACTACCTTGCATTTATATTGGCAATTACAGATTTGTAGATTCTAGCACGGTAGTAAATACTGCCACAATGGAGTTCCTGACAATCTGCTATGATGGTAATGGTATCATTCCAAATCGTGTTCACCTGTGTTGCTATTTGCAGTGTCGTCATCTTGTGCTTCCGTTGTACAATCCGTACCAACGTTCTCATACCCCTATCTGACATCTCCGCATGGCGTCCACAATTTGCACGTTTGCAGATAGCACGGTGTCCTTTTAGATAGTCATAATCTTCGATACTGTTCCTCGTGTTACACCTACTATTTCAGCCATCCTAGTTACTATAGCAACGCCGTGTCCTTTTTTGATAGGTAGTCATAATCTCGCGTTACATCTACTATTTCTGCCGTCCTAGTTACTATAGCAACGCCGTGTCCTTCTTTTGATAGGTAGTTATAATCTCGTGTTACACCTACTATTTCTGCCGTCCTAGTTACTATAGCAACGCCGCGCAGTATCCTTTTCTTGATAGGTAGTCATAATCTCGTGTTACACCTACTATTTCTGCCGTCCTAGTTACTATAGCAACGCCGCGCCGTATCCTTTTTTTGATAGGTAGTCATAATCTCGTGTTACACCTACTATTTCTGCCGTCCTAGTTACTACAGCAACGTCGTGTCCTTTTTTTGATAGGTAGTCATAATCTCGTGTTACACCTACTATTTCTGCCGTCCTAGTTACCATAGCAACGCCGTGTCCTTTTTTGTTAGATAGTCATAATCTTCGATACAGTTCCTCGTGTTACACTTACTATTTCTGCCGTTCCTGTAACTGAAGCTCCTGCTAGACGCGCACAAATAGCCATGCCTTTTTGAGGTCGCTGGGCTCTGACGTTGTCGAAAATTACACTACAACAGCTGTTTCACCTGCGACTGTGACACAGCTACGTGATACCCGATATCGTACTGCACCTCCTAGATATGCCTCACATCAAGGATGACGTCGTTCCTGTAATTTGCATATGGCGCATTGCTTATACTCCAGTCGAAGTCAAGATTACCGTTATTTTGAAAAAGCCGTGTATGTTACAAAGAATATTTGAGAACAGTGAAATAAGCGTCTTCAATATGGCAAGCAAAATGTTTGCGTGGTAGAATAAATAGGCAATAAATGCTAACAGAAATATGCAAATTGTTCCTAAATCTACTTGGGGTAGAAATTCTACATTAAAGTTCCCTTTAAATATAAAATTGAGCTCCATTACTCTTTCGTGATCCTGTGTTGTATTACACTGCCTGTCAGAGAAAATGCCACACCACGAAGACATGAACGCAATGCCATGCAAATTGCAGGGTGGCTGCACGCGTACAAGTTATGCAAATCATTGCATTTGCAGGCCAATCGTACGAACAGCGCGCAGAATATGAGTGGACAATCAGCCCGTGACGTCATCAGTCGATACGTCGTCACGGCTGCGACAAGGGAGTAGTTCTGCTGTAACCGTGTCTGCAGAACGAACAAGGGGTGCCAATGCCGTTAAGACGCCGTCGTACGCGATTTCGTCAAACGGATGAGTTTACGAGAGGTGTCATCGTAGGCCTTCGTACCGCTGGATGGTCCTTGCGTCGTATTGCGGAAGAAACGCAACGTGACGCCACAACCGTCGGTGGCATTTGAAGACAATGGTCCCAGGAAGGATCTGTGCAAAGTCGTAAGAGGAAACCGGACCACGGAGACGGACGTCCGAGCGCACCGATCGTTGCATCCGACGTCATGACGTAGCGGACCCACAGGCCACAACGGGCGACATTTTGCGGAGTGCACGAGGAGGCTTGGATGCTCCGATATCGACGCGGACAGTGTCGCGCCGATTGGCTGCGTTTAGTTTGCTGTCCAGCCGTCCGTTGCGAAGGCTACCCTTAACACCAAGCCATCGTCGCCACCGTTTGGCGTGGTGTCGCCCCAGAGCTGCTTGGGGTGCCGAATGGAACAGTGTGGTGTTCATCGACAAATCACGATTCTGCCTCACCACGGATGCTCGCCGTGTGAAAGTCTGGAGGCGACTTGACCAGCAGGCAGATTCCTCTACCATTGTGGAGCGCCACACGGCCCGGCACTGTGGAATCATAGTGTGGGGTGCTATCAGCGCCAACAGCCGCTCACCACTGGTACGCATTAGGGGCACATTGGCGGCACGCCGCTATGTTGACGAGGTGCTACGGCCCATCAACATAACGGCGTGCTATGTTGACGGGCATCTCAAACGCCATTTTAAAACAGGATAACGTCCGGCCGAATACTGCTCGGATCAACCTGAATGCTTTACATGGTGCGCGGATGCTTCCGTGGCCAGCACGATCCCCCGATCTTTCGTCCACCGAGCATCTCTGAGACTCGATTGGATGTCAGTTGAGTACTCTCCCACCCCTGCAAAATGAAGATGAACTGCGAACTCGGATCAACACCACATGGTCCACGATACCCCAAGACTCTATTCGGACTCTCATTGCCTCGATGCCACGTCGGATTTAATGCTGTATTGCCCAAAATAGGGCCACACTCCTTATTGATCACCCTGTATATTCTCCTACTGAAGCCTAGTCTGTATGTGACAATTAAATCATTTGTTCAGGACCTACTTGGCTATCTGTGTGTGTGCAGCTTGGTCTGTTTTCGAGCATTCCTTCATGTTGTGGCATTTTTTCTCTGTCAGGCAGTATTTACAAGCAACAAACTGCTTCTCCTATGGCTAAGTTAACACTGGCTGCTCAAACGGCACTGTGTGCTAAATTCAACAGCTGACTCCTTCTCCTATCAGTCCAAATTAATTAGATTTTGCTGCATTTTAATCGTGTAAATCAATAACGAGCTGGTGCCTGTTGAGCGTTGAAATTTCGGAACAATACCTATTAGGGCTATTGGGTCAAACGAGTTTCCGCGGATTTTATATACAAATTCCTTAGGAAGTCTCCAGGTGAATATGTTTCAATACGCCGGTTAATTAGGAAAGCGCCTGAGGAAAGCTTGAACCAAATGCGCAATTACCGGAGCAAAACGTCAGCGCCTCATGCGGCTAAGGGATCATCAGAATGCCGAACCAACTAATTGTTTACTCATCGCAAATATAAACGGCACCGTACAATACATGACATTGCAAATATAGATCAAATGCATCAGACAGTTTGATATGTCAAAGGAAACATGGTCATGTAAATAAAATAGTGTTTAATTCCTTTTGTTTAAAATGGAGGAATTACATTTCCGATATCCTGAAATTTTCGATCAAAATGCAATGGGATTACACACGGTCGAGCCACTTTATTGTGATCACCAGCTGATATCCAGAGTAACCGCCGTGTGCAGGGCGGACAGCAGCTAGACGGGCTGCAGGGAGTGACTCAATAAAGTGCTGGAAGGTGTTCACAGGTATGTGGAGCCACGCTGACAGCAGTGCATGTGGCAGCTGCTGCAGGGTGCGTGGTGGAGGATCCATAAAGCGAACAACACGACTGAGATGATCCCACAGATGCTCAATTGGGTTTAAGTCTGAGAAATTAGGGGGCCAAGGAAGTACTTTGAAGTTTTCATCGTGCTATTCCATACACTCTCGAACATTTCTAGCTGTGTGACACGTCGCAATGTCGTGCTGGAAGATCTCATCCTCCCGAGGGAAGATAATCAGCATGTATGGGGGTGAACGTGGTCTGCAAGGATGGATTCATAACGAATTCGGTCCATAGTGCCTTCCACAGGTATGACTGGACCCAGAGAATGCCACGAAAACATTCACAAACCATAAAGTTGCCCCCACCTGCTTGTGTTTTGCCAGCAATGGTTGAAGAGTGTTTGTTCTCCGACGTTTCTCGCATTATACGCCAACGTCCCTCTCTTCGTTGAAGCAGAAAACGTGACTCATCGGAGAAGGCAATCCTTTGCCAATCAGCGGTGGTCTAATTCCGATACTGCCGTGCAAATGTAAGCCGTTTCTGCCGATGCACCTTCGTTAGCATAGGTGCAGTGACCATCCGTTTGCATCAGAGCTCCATACGCAGCAGGGTTCGCTGAACTGTCGTTTTAGACGCACTTCCGGTAGCCCTCTGGTTCATTCGGCTAGTGAGTTGCTCCACTGTATCGTGTCGATTGGCCCTCACTCACCTTCGAAGTCAACCTTCACCTCTCACGTGAATGGCACGTGGTGCTCCGCAGTTTTCACGTCGCTTATTCGCAATGATGCCATATCTTTAATCATGGTACACTTTAGCCACAGCAGCACGCGAACAGTTCACAAACTGCGCTGTTTCAGAAAAACTGCCACCCTCGGCCCGAAAGCCGATAATCATCCCTTTTTGCAAATCTGATAAATCGCTCGCTTTATCCGTGACAGCAACGAGTGATAGGTTTTCAGAATGCCTACAGCACACCTTATATACCCTCCGAGCCAGCTCACAACACGAGCGGGACCGCGGGTGGCTTAGTTGGCAAACGTTCGTGACTGCCACGGAAAGGGCCACAAGTTCGATCCCAGCAGGTACGAACGCTCGATCCACTAAATATCCGCCGTGCGTAGGATGGACATGTTAAGCCATCGGACCCCCGGTAATAAATAAGGGCGTCTTCCTCCCCGTTTCTACTTCGCTTCCGTGTCACTTTTCTATCTGGCGCTCTAGCCCAAATCTCCTTGTTTCCTATTTCTAAGGGTTGTTTAAGACCTGGGGAAAGACACTCCCTTCCTAAAATTCTCTACATATGATCATGATCACGACACGTGCTTACTTTCATTGGGTACGCGCTGTTGACGTCAGAAGTAGGAGGTGGTCACAATAATGTGACTCGACTGTGTATATGGAAATATTAATGCAACTGAAGAAAATAGATAAAAGTTTATTAAATCTTGGGGTAAAGTGTACGGCTCAGAACAAGTATGAGTGGAAGAACTCACTCATAGTAAAGTTTTTAAATAACCGTTTCGCGAGAAAGAATACTGAATACGCAATAAACTTCATATAAACTACGTAAAGCACCTAAATATGGTTGCATCTGGAACTTATTAAAATGTAAGGGCGTGGAGGTACGACTCTTGAAACCAATTTTCCACGATTCAAATTAGCAAAATACATTTTTTACGTAAAGCTTTAAAAAAAATTGTACATTAACGTTATTACAAAGTAGAGGCCTGCACGGGTGGAGCTGGATGTCGGGTTAATCTCGGGTAACTCAGGTCAAGAAAATCAGTTGCTTTTTCGAGTCGAGTTCGGGTCGGGGCAGCATTTTTGTAATCTCCTTAAACAATCGGACCTTAACATCAGTTTTGATTTTATGCATCTTTCCCGATAGTAAAGTAAATCCCAAGTAAAAAATTCCTATGAAACGAAAATAGGTGTTTAACGGAAGCAGTCAAAACCATTATTGAAATCTGATCATGCCGCATGCTGTCCCATGAAATGAAGCAACAATAGCTAATTTCTTTGTTACTCAACAATACATTTTACTGAACTATCGCCAAAGATTCTTTCGTCGTGCTTTACATAAACTAAAAAACATCGCACTGCTATCTGCGTAAATTGAGAGAACCTCATACTAAGTGTGATAAAAACCAGTACAAAATTGCATTTTTAATTATGTAAGAAAACGGTACTTCGAAGCGAAATTTGGCTTCCTTTCAACCCAATGCTAGGAGAGGTTACCTGCTACTGACGGGAACTTGAAAAATGATTGGTCATACGATGGGATGTAACCTGTAGATATCCCAGACCGAAAGTTACCAATCCCCCTCACTAAAACACTTGCGATTTACCTTTTTTTACGCTTTCCAACCGTAGGTTGAAGAAGCGTATGTGCTCCAGCTTTTTCCGTCCGTCTGTCCGTCCGTCCGTCCGTCTGTCTGTCTGTCGGTACGATAACTCACGTAAAAATGGTTCGATTTCGATGAAATTTTAGTATGTGGTAGGGGACCACCAGGGGACGAAACCTGTTGAAAATGGGTGAAGTGGGGTCAAAGGTTACGCCATAAGAGCGGGATCCATTCAATTGCCCTTATGCGTCATAACTTGCGTAAATATGGTTCGATTTCAATGAAATTTTAGTATGTGGTAGGGGACCACCTGGAGACAAACCCTATCGAAAATGGGTGAAGTGGAGTCAAAGGTCAGGACATAGGAGCGGGATGCATTCCATTGACCTTATGCGTCATAAGGTGAGTAAAAAAGGTTCGATTTCGATGAAATTTTAGTATGTGGTAGGGGACCACCTGGAGAAGAACCCTGTTGAAAATGGGACAAATGGAGTCAAAGGTCAGGACATAGGATCGGGATCCATTCCATCGCGATTATCCCACACTATTAAGGTGGACGTCAAGTATTTTTGCTTCCTATATTTCCAATGGAAAACCTTTTGTACATATTTCCTTCATATGTGTTCCCAAGGATGGAAATTTAAACATCGATTAAAATAACTTCATACTATAACTTGGAATACTTAACATTTTTTAAATCATAACCTTAATTATACTAAAAAACAATAACGTTTCCTTTGGTGGTGTTGAAACCAGAAAAACGTTGGCGCGACCTGTACTTTGATGACGTCAGTGGACAAATAAATGTTGGATTGCATAATTACGGTTATGGTTTAGAAAATATTATTACAGTTATGGTTTAGAAAATATTAAGTATTTCAAGTTATGAAATGAAGCTATTTTAATCGATGTTCAAATTTTCATTCATGGGAACGCATTAATTGTGAAGAAAATGTGTACAGAAGTTTTTCCATTGGAAGTATAGGAAGCAAAATTACTTGACGCCCACCTTAAAGTAGCAATTCCTGTATGTATGAATGTACATTTTATTTTGAAAACGGCTCTAAAAATTTTGATGAAAGTCGTTAACCTACCGTTTCTTGGTACTAGAAATCGATTTAGCTTGATCTCGACTTTAGGAGAATTCGTTTAGTGGGTTAAATAACCACCCCGAATCATAACGTTTTTGGTGTCATGGCGTCGTTCCATTAATGCTTCCCATGCTTAGAAATCTTATGATGTCACAATCTCGCGTTTGAGAATGTTAGCGCGCTGTCACGCCATCTGTCTCATTACGTCGCGCGTTATGTGTGGATTTTATTAAAGTTTTATGACGTCATACTCTTGCGAACAGATGGTCGCGATTCTCATCTGCTTCATTACGTCACGCGTTGGGTGCGTTGTCCGTCCGCACGAAAACTTGCATAACAATCGTTCGATTTCGATGAAATTTTAGTATCTGGTAGGGTATTTCCTGGGAAGGAACCTTATTTAAAGTGAACGAAATGGGGTGAAAGGTGAGTACATAGGAGCGGGATCCATTCCACTGCTTTTATGCGTCATAGCTAACGTAAAAAAGTTCGATTTCAATGAAATGTTAGTATGTGGCAGGAGACCACCTGGGGACAAACCCTATTGAAAATGGGCGAAATGAGGTCAAAGATCAGGACATAAGAGCGGAATCACTTCCATCGCCATTATGCATCATAACTTAAGTAAAAATGCTTCGATTTGAATGAAATGTTAGTATGTTGTAGGGGCCTGCCTGGGGACGAATTCTATTGGAAATGGGTGAAATGGGGTCAAAGGTTAGGACACAGGAGCGGGATCTATTCCATAGCCCTTATGCATCATAACTTACGTAAAAATGTTTCAATTGCGACAAAACTTTATCATGTTATTTCGGAGGTATACCGAACCGGTTCTGTTGAATATCATCGATTGGAATCAAGGGTCAGGGCACAGGACCGAGATTTATTCCACAGTCATTATTCTCATAACTTGAGTGATAACTTGAGTAATGATTTCCGGTATGTTGGAAAGCATATTATAATCAATGCACTGCATGATTTTACAAACTTGTTTCTACATTGGGTCAGATTTTGGCTTGCGCATGAGCAGATGGACTTTTGGAACTACACGTTTCATCGGTGTCACGGTCGTTCCTTACGTTCGTGTAAATAATAATAATAATAATAAATATTGTTTTTTAAAACTAAACAGTGAAAGTACTTACTGCTATTGAAGCCGCTATAATTTAGTAATATTTACATTTATGACTCACATATCTTCTTTCATTAGTTATACGACAATAGCATTCATTAATCCACTACCTAAATACCGCTCAATGTCAAGAATCAGTAAACCTTATTGTTTGCTGTTATGATTTAATTCTACTTACTATGTACCGGACTGTGGATGTGATCGTGATGACGCGAATAAATGCATTGTGTTGTACGTAAATAAATGTATACTCTCGAATCACTCATTTTATTTCACACGCACAAAGATCTTGACATTCGGAAGATGCACAGCAGCATAAATTGCCTACAAAGACTACCAGGGTACTCACTCGAATTTTTTTTTTTTTCTTTCTTTTTTGCATCGGAGAAAACGATTTTCTCATTGAGGCATCCACATGATTTCCCGCTCAAAAAAGTTAGGGGGCACACATAGTGACTACTTTGGAGGGTAAAGATATTTTATTTTCTGTATTTGCTATGTTATATGAGTTTTCTATAACGCCACAAACTTCGTTGGTTATCTAATATTTCAGATTAAATTTATTAGGATGCCGTTCAACAGAACGAGTTCTAATATCTTTGAAGGATTTTTTACCTTTCTTGTCGTCGTCTTCGATGATGACAGAGTTGTACGTAAATAAAATAAATGTATACTCTCGAATCACTCATTTTATTTCACACCCACAAAGATCTTGGCATTAGGGAAAATGCATAGCATAAATTATCAACAAAGAGTATCACGGCATTCTCTCGATTCCTTTCCACAGATATTTATTTCACTTTGTTGAAATTCAATTTTAGAAATTTGAAAATAAGACTCGAAGTCCGACTTTGATCGCTGACGCGCGTCTTAGATAGGAGTTAAAGAACTGTTGAGGGCAATTAACCATCTTTCTGTTCCCTCCTTCCTTCTTTCTCTTCTCCTCAATTTTATGGCATGAAAGACAGCCTAAATGAGAGTGAAATGTTGCTTTATAGCATTTTCAGTGGGTGTGCAGTATGGGGAAGGAGAAGGGTGTATTGTTGAGTGAACAGGTAAATCTCCTTAATAGTTTTTTTCCCAAGCTTTCACTATGTCAAGCCGGGAAACTGTATTCCCTCTGCGGAAAAAGAAAGAATGAGAGTGGAAGAAGGAGACGAGAAACGTCAAATTCTGTTAGCCATCTTTTATTTCCACGTCACACGTTCCTCTCTCCTCTTCCACCGATTTACCCACCCACTGGCGAACAAAGGTAGGCTTACTAGTGACTGCTGTTGAAGTAATTATTTTACAGGGACTCAGACATCTAAAAAAAAAGTGCTTCAGGTATTCACACCTAGCTTTCACGACGGCCACCATGGTACCAGTCAAGTTCAAGAAAATCCTGGAACTGAATTTCCTTATGTATACTATTCGTTATCTCTCTCTCTCTCTCTCTCTCTCTCTCTCTGTATTTTTTTTTTTTTTTATTGGAGGTTTAACGACCACCGTGAGCAACTCAGTGGGCTATAAGCAGTCACCCGTCCCTAATTTAGGGTCACTGGCTCCAGGGAAGGGAGAGAACCGGTGCCGTAAGACAAACACAACATCCATGCCTTACCGGGTTTCTAACCCGGACCCGACCCATACCTGTCAACCTGAGAAAATTCAAATGTGTAAAATTGCGCGCGAATGACATGAGCGAACAACATTTATAATGATTTTTTTAACTATGCGCAAACAACATTTATAATGAATTTAGCTATGTACAAGTAAAAATAAATGCAAATATTTGTGCACTTGATAATTTTTAGATGTTTATAATATAAACAAATTATATCACATTTTGATACCATACTCAACGTTTTCCGTCGTCCGTAGCGGACCGACGATTTCCATAGCATACTCGATGTTTTCCGCCGTCCACAATGGACCAACGATTTCCATAGCATACTCGACGTTTACCGTCGTCCACAATGGACCAACTATTTCCATAGCATACTCGATGTTTTTCGTCGTCCGTAGCGGACCGACGATTTCCATAGCATACTCGACGTTTTCCGTCGTTAACAGTGGACCGACGATTTTCATAGCATAGCCGATGTTTACCGTCGTCCGTAGCGGACCGACGATTTCCATAGTAACTACGTAAAATCCACAGTAGTTGGAGTCTCTGAATCTTTCTTCCCATCGCATGATCTTTATTCAGCGTCAAGCATAACAGATAACAGTGTGCATGGAGAATTTACTGTGCCGAAGTCCCGACGATGACGACGGGCATGGGTGTTCTGGCCTAAAATGGCGCAAAATCCCCATCTCTGTTATAAATTTTATTTATAGTTATATTTTTAACAAAAAATACAGAAAATTTTAAAAATCCAGAAGAAAAGTTCTTCCGGCCGAAAAACCGGAAGCTTGTGTAAAACAAAAAGGAAAACGTTCGCAAAATCCGAAAGAGTTGGCAGGTATGATTTAACTGAAGCATTAATTAACAAATACACTATCTACCAACAAGTAATTGGACACCTGTGATAGCAAAGGAAAACGAAGTTTATTTCACCTTCAATAGTTGGTGGAGCCTCCACGAGCGGCGATTACAGCTGCGACCCTCCGGGACATACTCTCAACCAGGCGTTGTACGACGGCTGAGCGGTATGCCTTCTTCCACTCGGCTTGGAGAAGACAGGTCCGTTCCTTCACCGATTTCGGACAGTAGAGGCACCCCTTAAGTCGGTGCTCCAACTCGTCCCAGAGGTGCTCGATAGGGTTAAGGTCCAGGCTCTGCGCAGGCCAGTCCATTCGATTAACCTCATTGTCACCATACCAAACCATGGTGAACCTCGCAACATGACAGGTGGCATTGTCATCCTGAAAGTAACATGGGTCCACCCCGTAAAACTGCCACAACGTAGGAAGCGCATGGTCATCCAAAAGGGTGCAGTAGGTCTCGGCGTTGAGTCTACCAGGAATTGCCACCAAGGGTACCATGCCATACCAGTAGAAACACCCCCATAGCATAATTCCACCGCCGCCGAACTTCACAGTTGGCACAATACATTCCGGCAGGAGGCGTTCTCCAGGCAGACGCCCAACCCAGACCCTGCCATCCAAACCGGTAGAAGGTGAACCTTGATTCGTCGCTCCAGAGAACCTGTTTCCACTGTTCAACGGTCCACTGTCGACGTTCTTTGCACCACGTTAGCCGAGCAGCGCTATTGGACTTGGTGATCAACGGCTTGTGGGCGACAGCACGTCCATGATAACCGAGCAGATGGGCTTCCTTACGGATGGTATTCATTGAAAGAACACTCCCGGATGCCTGTTGAAACTCCTCGTGGATGTGGCCCATCGATTTGGTGCGGTTCTTCCGAATTTCTCTGCCCAGCATCCATCTGTCTCTAACTCCCAGTTTTGTGGGTCTGACGGGTCGGGGCACATTCCGACAGTCACCTTTCATCTTCCACTTGCCAATCACGTAGGCCACTGTCGATTTTGGGTACTTCAACTCGCTGTATATGTCACGTATGGATCGGACATTTCTGTGATACCCGACGATTACACCTTTCTCGAAATCAGAGAGCTCCGAACTGCGTGGCATCTTGCATGCGACTGGTTGCGTTGTTGTTTCCCACACGATATTTAACGGTGGCGGCGGCGGCGGCGGCCGTGACGTGTATCAGGACCGCAGATATCTTCGATTGCAGAGGTGTCCAATTACTTGTTGGTAGATAGGGTATTTCTCAAGGAAGATTAAATTTGTTTCTTAAATATACGGAAATGCGTAAAAAAAAAAGCAATCTATGCGTAAAATCGTAAAAAAGACAGTTAAAATGCTTAAAATTTACGCGTAATGCGTAAAAGTTGGCTGGTATACCGACCACTGTGCCACCGGGACGGCTATCTCTTTCCCATATCCCACACGTTCAACTAATGTAAGATTGCTGTTTGTTGCTTTGTAGATTGACAGCGGATCAAGCAGCGCACAGGAAGTACTCACCCAACCACTCAAACAACATCAGGAAGTATATGAGATGAGAAACTAAAAATGGTGCTTTCAATCTATAAGCAGTGCGATGAGATCGTTGTTACTTCGAGAGACCAACGAGTCGTACAGGTTTATAAAAATAGTTATCTGTGAATACGCAAGGGACGCTTATAGAGTAGTAAATCCGTTTATTTTCGTTGTGTAAATTTGTATAAAGATTCGCCAAGCTTTCACACTCCACTGAGAGGCTTTCTCAAGACAATGTGTACATAAAATGCATGGAATTAGAACTCGTAGGAAATATAGATGATTTTTTAAAAATAACGTGGGTGACATCACGAGCAGTATTACGTGAGTTTTTATCACGCAATTATGCGGTGTGCCGTGATGTGTTACTATCTTTTAACAACGCATGCCAAACCATTGGTAGTTCCTTAGAAACCATGCCATTGCATGCCAGTTTGCTGGAAAGGATTTCGACTGTTTCCCTGATGGCAGTTTCTTTAAAGTTCGAGTAAGGAGCAATTTTTCTAATACTATTCCATACAGGAGCGGCACAGCAATGCGTGACTTCTCTGGCGAGGTCATAAAAACTCACGTAATACTGCTCGTGATGTCACCCACGTTATTTTAAAAAAATCATCTTTATTTCCTACGAGTTCTAATTCCCTGCATTTTATGTCTACATTGCCTTGAGAAAGCCTCCCAGTGGGGTGTGAAAGCTTGGCGAATCTTTATACAAATTTACACCACGGAAATAAACGGATTTACTACGCTATAAGCGTTCCTTGCGTATTCACAACCTGGTGTATTTAAAAATAAGAGTAGATATCCGTGTTTTGAAAAACATCGTGGACGTGCAACTGTATTTGTAAGAAGCCAGTGATGCTTTGCAGGCTGATAAAAACTATTAACCCGCCTGTAACGTACCAGGAGATGTGACGTACGTGCCAGAAGGACGCACACGACATAAAGGCAGATAGGAATCAGAATAAAACGTCCGCGTAGCTCAATTGGTAGAGCGACTTATTCCGGAATGAGGGGACTCAGGTTCGAATCCTGGCGTGGACAGAAATGACGGAGAAATTTACTTCGTTATAATGGCGCCCGAACTATCCGGATGACCCGACCGTTCAAAATCTCGCAATGGTGTGATGTTATTTCCACACCGCGAGATAGGAAAAATAAGAGAATCCCTTCTCCAGCACTTCGAAAAAAAAAAAAAAAAAATAAGGGGGAGATCATGTAACGTACCAGGAGATGTGACGTACCTGCCAGAAGGACGCACACGACATAAAGGCAGATAGGAATCAAAATAAAACGTCCGCGTAGCTCAATTGGTAGAGCGACTTATTCCGGAATGAGGGGATTCAGGTTCGAATCCTGGCGTGGACAGAAATGACGGAGAAATTTACTTCGTTATACGCCTAATAAAATTAACCTCGTAATTCACGCTCTGATATTTAGCAATGTCAGAGCGTTATGTCAGTGATATTATTATAGATATTATATAGTATATTATTTGAGCTTATATCAGATACATCATTTTGTATATAACAGAGCTCTGATATTTAGTAAAATCGTAATTCCTCTGAACGCTCTGATATTTCAGTTACATCGGCCTAATCAGATACTGCAAAACCCAAATTAAAAGTCAGGCCACTTCTGCACACAAAATTCTAAATTGATATTATGCATAAAGAAGCCACATTTTTAGGGCATGATTTCTGATAACTGAGAATGTTTTCACTTGAATAATGTATTCGAATTAAAGATAAACTGTTCAAGATCTGAAGTAAAGTTTTTCTCCTTAGGAGAGATGTTTTTTTTACCTGAGGAGGCAATTGATTTTTTTTTCAAGCTTTCAGGCTTATTGCAAAAAAAGTATCAAAATAGGAATCTGTACAGAAACCACCCGTCAAGAAAAATAAAATTAATTTCAGTAACTGGAAGGATATCAGCACAAAAGAAGGAAAATTCGATGAATTGGCTCATTACATGACTTCACTATATGCCAAAAGTCACTAATTTGTTAGCATAGTGGAGATTAAAGTCAAGCCAACATCCACACAACCAGCTGGGCCGCCCTGACGGTGCAGTGATCAATTGCTGGTAGAGGCGTGTGCAGGCCTCCACCACAAACATTCATGCAGGATGTAAATATGCTGTCAGTCTTTCATTTTAATAAAATTTAGAAAGAGAATCTAAAGAGAGAGAGAGAGAGAGAGAGAGAGAGAGAGAGAGAGAGAGAGAGAGAGAACTGATTTAGAGCATGACAGAACGTGGATATAGCAACTTAGTTTTATGCGATTCCTACTCTATATTTAATAAAAGCTTGTGTTCCGACAAATTTGTCATTCAAGCCGATACTTAAAAACCAGAATAAACGTTCAAGCCAAAAATTCCAACCTCGGATTAAATTCTGTCATCACTGTCGCCTTCCTTTCACTTTTTATCATTAACAAAGCAAATCCAAGGATATTAAATAACACAACAACTCTTATCTTCCACACTCAGGGCATTGTAAGGAGTGGTACAATGGTAGAGAGCGGAAATGCCATCTTTCCCCTTTTGTTCCAGTGTGAGCCACGTGCCACTAGCTCTGAGACACTGCTGACTGCTCTTGCTGAGCAATGAATATGTTACCGCTAAAGCTCGAAAGCCGTTAATGTGCACATTACCTAGCTAATTGCAGATAAACTGATTTGCTCCGTTAACTTGCGGAATCAAGAATTTTCCGCATTTTACCTAAGTGATGTGCACATTAACGGCTTCCGTATCGTTAAAGTTCAAAAGTTTGTTTCTCTCATTTCCTTTCCCTACACCTTCCCCCTCTCCCTCCACTTGTAGTTTGGTTTCGCCTGTTTCTCTCATTTCCTTTCCCTACACTTTCCCCCTCTCCCTCCACTTTTAGTTTGGTTTCGCCTGTTTCTCTCATTTCCTTTCTCTACGCCTTCACCCTCTCCCTCCACTTTTAGTTTGGTTTCGCCTGTTTCTCTCATTTCCTTTCCCTACACTTTCCCCCTCTCCCTCCACTTTTAATTTGGTTTCGCCTGTTTCTCTTATTTCCTTTCCCTACACCTTCCCCCTCTCCCTCCACTTTTAGTTTGGTTTCGCCTGTTTCTCTCATTTCCTTTCCCTACGCCTTCCCCCTCTCCCTCCACTTTTAGTTTGGTTTCGCCTGTTTCTCTCATTTCCTTTCCCTACACCTTCCCTCTCTCCCTCCACTTTTAGTTTGGTTTCGCCTGTTTCTCTCATTTCCTTTCCCTACGCCTTCCCCCTCTCCCTCCACTTTTAGTTTCGTTTCGCCAGCGTCTAGTCGTCGCCGGCTGTTTTTATTTCTCATAATTGGCGTCGGCTGCCAGTGCGTAGCATAGCTAATTCTGTTTTCAAATTCGTTTCTGCCTCATTACCTACTAGGCACTCGTTAAAGTGAAAATAAGATCTTTGCTGGAACAACAGCAACGTTTCTGTATACGTTTAAATTAACATAATGTTATTTATTTATTTTTCGATATATAAAGAATCAAGTTAATACAATCAAACAATCAACAAATTAGTTGATAGAATCAACCATCAATCAATTAAAAAACTATAATAGAAAGAATCAAACGGTTTAAAATTTTGTGTGCTTGTCGCAGAAACCAATTGCTATGTAATTCAAAGTGTCACCAATCTTTAGATTACACTAATAAGTAAGCATAACTTTATCATATGTTTTGCAAATTCATTTCCTTAATTATAATAATATTTCAAACCGTTTGATTCTTTCTATTATAGTTTTTTAATTGATTGATGGTTGATTCTATCAACTAATTTGTTGATTGTTTGATTGTATTAACTTGATTCTTAATTTATATATCGAAAAATAATTAAATAACATTATGTTAATTTAAGCGTACAGAAACGTTGCTGTTGTTCCAGCAAACATCTTATTTTCACTTTAACGAGTGCCTAGTAGGTAATGTGCAGATTATCTAGGTAATTTGCAGATTACCTAGGTAATTTGAGGAATGAAACAATTTTCGGCACTTTAACGGATCACCCTAATTAATCTGCACATTACCTAGATAATCTGTAGAATAACTGATTTCTGCACTTTAGCGGTAACAAATACACCATGCTCATTTCTTAACGATAGTTCAGAGGAGGCTGCACGTACAAGCTGTGTTACGTAGGCTAAGTAAGGCGTCTTGCTCACATTGTTCTTTGAGATTATATCGTGGAAGTGAATTCACATCGTTTGTTTTGCGAAATATCAAAGTAAAGTTTCATAAATGTTTAATTTGAAATGCAATTTTAGTGCTATATTACTGCGACCAAAGATATTAAAAATTACACTGCCGGACAATTGCTAAGGACGCATGACAATAGCAACGATAGCAACCATAAAATGGAAGGCAGGAAAATGTGGAAATTAGCATAAGTACGGGATACAGTAAGACGTGTTGTGCGTATGCAAATTTTGGATTGCCGAACTTGTTCGTGACGTCATATCGCTGATAAGAGATATAAAGGATTTGACGCGTATTGACCGTTGTTGTTCAAACGCAAAGTTGAAAGGGAAAGAATCAATTGACGAACTTGAAATTTTCAGTATGTCTTCCCGACATCACCTAGATGATTTTACGCGTGGCCCTATTATTGGCAAGGTTGAAGAAGGGCGAAAAATACCAGATGTTGCCAGGGAGTTCGACGTCAGCCACAGAGTTGTTTCAAGGCTTTGGAAATCATTTCAAACAAATGGAGAGTGTAGCAAACGTCACGGGGGAGGTCGTGTTCGCAGTACGACACCTGCAGAAGATCGGTACATAGTGCTATCAACAAAAAAGACACCGGCGCAGCACAGCTAGTGAGGTAGCAAATCAGTTTATGGCTGCTACTGTCAAGCGGATCTGCCGAAAAACTGCCGCCAGACGTTTTCATGAAGGAGGACTATACGTCCGCCGTCCTGTTGTGTGCATCCCATTGTACAGACGTCACCGTACCGCCCGTTTGCAATGGTGCCATCAACATCGCAATTGGACTGATAACGACTGGTCTGCTGTCCTCTTCTCAAATGAGAGTAGATACAGTCTATCGTCTGATTGTCGACGACAACTGATCTGGCGTGATAGTGGTACTGCATATTGTCCAGCAAACATACAGGAAAGGGACCAATATCCGACATGTAGTGTCATGGTATGGGCTGGCATCACGATCAGTGGCCGTACGTCCCTCTATGTGCTTCCAACTGGTACTATGACTGGCCAACGATACATTAATGATGTTCTGCTACCTCATGTTCGCATGTTCCGTGGTGCTGTCGGTTATAGATTCATTTTCATGGACGACAACGCAACATGTCATCGAACAGTCGCTGTCCAGGAGTGTCTTGAGAGCGAATATATTCAACGCCTCGTATGGCCAGCACGTTCTCGAGATCTGAATCCCATTGAAAATGTGTGGGATGCTTTGGGGAGGAGTCTTGCTGGTCGCCAATGCCCTCCAATAAACAAGGACACCCTCATCCGTGCACTGACAGAGGAATGGGATAAATTACCCCAACAACTGTTTTATAATGTTGTGCAAAGCATGACACGACGTGTGGAATCTTGCATCGCCCTCCATTGTGGCCATATCCCGTATTGACATCTTACGCCGGAACGCCTGAGGACGGTAATTGCATTTTTTTTTCACGTTTACGTATTCTGCACAAAATGGCCTGTTTGTCCCTTGAACACGTTCCAAAGCATTCTGGATTTCAGAGCACAATAAATTGTCTTTCTTATCTCCTGGCATTCTGACATTATTTTATTTCACTTGGCATCCAACCACACTTTTTTTTTTATGCGCTATATAGCCGTTTATGATCCGTCATTAGCAATTGTCCAGCAGTGTATAAGGTGTTTTTTTTTCTTTCCGATCTTGAACAGTTTAGTCGTTAATTCGAATGCATTATTTTTCGAAGCAAGACTTTTTCTTTTCAGCATATACGAGTACATCATTGCAGTTCTGATCTTCGTCATACTCGGGGCCTCGAGATGACGCTATGAACGAGTTTTACTTTAAGTTTCAGTTTTCTTTAAGGGAGATAAATAGGTTGCACTGCACAACAATGGATTTGCTGCTGAAGTGAAAGTGTGCACTCCTCTATCAATTTAACCTGCTGAACACGAATATCGCCGTGAAATTTTTTTTATTGACTCTCGTTTCGGAGATATTGGTGTGCTCTCCGGTAATGTAATGTACTAGAAGGCGAAATGAATAATAAATACAAAAATAATTATTATTCATTTTATTATTTATGTGTATGTATTATTCATTTCGCCTTCCAGTTATTTGTTCAGTTGCTTCTGTTCATCTTTAGTGAATCCCCAGCATTGTGCGGGGCTCCAAAGAAAGTAACCTGCCAGGTGGTTTGGCAGTTTGTCGTGTGTGAGTTTGGAGAATTTCGAGGCCGCTGTGGTGCAGTGGAAGCATGTCCGGCGCGTAGCTGGAAGACCCTGGGTTCGATTCCCGGTGGCGGCCGATGAGAGTTTTTCCGTGACTCACTTATAAACGTGGAAATAGCGATGACTTCTATTTGATAAAATAAATAAATTCACTATATTTTATTATACTGTATTTATTTTAATATTATAATACAATGAATTTAATATGTTTCATCATCACCATCATCATTTTCAACCATTATCAATCCACTGCTGGACGAAGGTCTCTCCAAGCCTCTTCCACAACGGTCTGTCTTGTGCCAGTCTCCCCCCTGTTACTCTCGCATACTTTCAAATTTCATCCACCCATCTCCCATGTGGTCTTCTTCTGGGTCTTTTCCTGTCCTTTGGAATCCAATCTAAAATGTCGGCTGTCCATCGATGGTCTGTGCTTTTGGCAGTATGTCCAGCCCATTGCCATTTCAGGGATTTAACTCTGATCATGATGTCTTCCACTCTTGTCATTTTTCTGATCCATGAGTTCCTCTTCTTTTCTCTCCTGGTTACACCACGCACGCACCTCTCCATGCTACTTTGAGTTGTCTGCAGTCTTTGTATGTCGCTTTTAGTTAAGCTCCACGTCTCTGCACCATACGTAAGCACTGGAAGGATGCATTGATCAAACACTTTTCTTTTTAAGACATAATGGCATATTGCTCTTGAAAATAATGCTGTTTCTTCCAAAAGCTCTCCAGGCAAGTTTTGTACGCTGACTAATTTCTTTATCAATGTGACCCTCACTTGATATCTGCTGTCCAAGATAAACGTACGTGTCTGTTATCTCCAGCTTTTCTCCATCAATCGATTAATTTTCATTTCTTGTAAAAGCATTGAACATCACTTTTGTCTTCTGAAAGTTCATTTTAATCCCACTTCTTTACTCTTGTCAGCAAGTTCCTGGATCATACTCTGCAGCTCTGATGGGGTAGTTGCAAAAATGACTACGTCATCAGCAAAACGAAGGTGAGTTAGATAATTTCCATTAATCTAAATCCTCTTGTTTTCCCAGCTCATCAACTGAAAGACACCCTCCAATGTAGCATTAAAGAGCTTCGGAGATATGGTGTCACCTTGTCTCACTACCTTTCCAATTTTTATGTGTGTTGTATTTTCAAACAGCCGAATCTTTGCACTTGCATTTTCATAGATAAATCTTAATATGTTTATGTATACATATATCTCTAATATGCAAGGAAATGCATATCCATTACAAATAAACCGTAGCCAATTCAGTTTTTTTACGGTCATATTCGTGTTCAGCGCATCGAATTCATTCAGAATATGTTACTTTTATCTCGGAAGCATGGACTTCGTTCAAAATTGTTGTCCAGTGTTATCAAAAATTTGAGAGTTTAACGAAGATTTTTTCTGATTCAACGCTCTTGAAGCACATTCGCTACTCCCATTCAACGGTCTGATCGCCGATATCGCTGCGTGTAACTGAGTGACAGGAATACTTTCTTCACCATATTTAGCGAGAATCTGAATCCAGTTTGGATATTCTTTCTAGTGAATGGCTTGAGTGTAGGAATCTAAATGATGTTGGTTGCCTCCTTCATTTTATGATTAGTTACCAGAAATGTGTCACGTAGATTCTGGTACTGGAGGAAATACCAAAGCTATCGAGGGCCATGTCCGACGCTAAAATACTCATCCTAAAGTAACTGAGAGAATTCAAAAAGGAACTTTTTCGGCCTAATGTTGGTCAACCGTAAGAGCCAGCTGTTCAGTCTTAGCTGATCAGCTACGTAAATAAATTTTTCGATCATACCTCGATGTCAGTATGACAGACTTCTTCATTCTCATCTTGATCACCGACATAAACCACAGTTTCTGAGCCTTACCTTGACCAGCCAGGAAATTATAACTACAATAAAAACCTAAAATTATAGTAGGAACCAGTAGCCTCACATTGTAGTGCAAATTTTCAGGTAACTCGTACCCTGTCTCATCTTCAAAAATAAGAATCGCTTACAGTATATGTAGAAGATCTAAAACTTGTCGTTCGATTATAGGTTTTAATCGGTTATAATATCCTATAAAGCGAGCTTGATTTCTGGAAGTAACTGACATACACATGTGTACATAACACATAACGCACTCCTTATCAGAAACAAGAACCCCACGTAGAATAAATGTCGTGCAAACGGTATACAGCTACATGCTAAAAGGTAGTAGTGTAAAAAATTATTACATTTGCAGCCTTTGTATTGAGTCAGTTACATCGCTATTAGGGTAACATCAGTCTCGGCAACACAACAATGGTACGTTTATAAACTGAGTCAAAAGGTACCGAATAATTTTTCTTGTCTGTCATTCTTCAGATTTTCTGCACTTGAACCTGAAGATCCGTCATTGTTATGTTCTGGAGTCAGTTTTGTTCTCACACCTCGTTTCATAACTTACCAGATGCATTCAATTGATGATAAATCTGGACGCCAAGGTGGCCGCGGTAGCACCATGACTGCTTGTAGACACCGTTGAACGAAGCTCGCGGGTGTGATCTGGAGTTATCGCGCTAGCATGTGGTGTTTAACATGCTCTCAATAGTGATTGGATCACAAAATAAAGAACGATGTCCACATATTTCTAGGGGGCTAAATTACTTTCGATGACTGTGACAGAGAGGACACACTGCCGTAAGAGACGGCACATCCCACCAGGATCCCAGTATGGCGCTCATGATACACGATGTAGAATTTCTTCCGTCGCTACAGGTAAGTGTCGCCATCCTTCCATCACAGATAGATCCGGATTGTTATCACTAAAAACGACATTTTGTCATTTGTCAGGATACTCTATTTGTTCGTTGCATCCCTGCAGTCTAGCATTCGTATGGCTTCAAGTGAGCGACAAGCGGAAAGCTCCTCCCTAGCATACCATTTCCTTGCAGACGTCATCTAATGTTACTGAATGATACCGGTGGTGCTCCATCAGTCGTTCTGTCATTTGTCCAGCAGCTGGACTTCATATTGACGGCCATCCAGCGATCTTCCGATCGTTCAAAACCATAGTCACCCGAGGACGATCGCATCCTGAATGATGACGTTAAGGTGGACGTCAAGTAATTTTTGCTTCCTATACTTCCAATGCAAAAACTTTTGTACACATTTCCTTCACAATTAGTGTGTTCCCAAGGATGAAAATTTGAACATCGATTAAAATAACTTCATATTATAACTTGGAATACTTAATATTTTCTAAAACATAACCATAATTATATTAAAAATCAATAACTTTTCTTTTGGTGGTGTTGAAACCAGAAAAAAAGATGGCGCGACCTGTACTTTGATGACGTCATTAGACCAATGAATGTTGGATTGCATAATTATGGTTATGTTTTAGAAAAATATTAAGTATTCCAAGTTATAAAATGAAGCTATTTTAATCGATGTTCAAATTTTCATCCTTGGGAACGCATTAATTGGGAAGAAAATGTGTACAGAAGTTTTTCCATTGGAAGTATAGGAAGCAAAATTACTTGACGTCCATCTTAAACAGTTTCTGCTACACTTTGCTTTTAGTAGTGGCCATAGGAGCCTATAGCTTAGTCTTCAGGAGTGGGCCAACAGAAATTGCAACTATGAATAACATATACAAACACCATATGCAAAAATTCCAACTTCGCCTTCTTGTTATCAAACTGTTTTTACCACACTATCAACACATAAATTTAATTGGAAACAAGACCTAATAACTACATAAAAAAAAAGATGAATAAATTAAATTAGGCAGCATATCAGGTCAATGAGGAAATTTCTTCCCTCTTTCTTTTGATCCTTTCGGCCACTTACACCACGAAACCCCAAGGATCACTCAATTGGTCACCACGAAGGATAAAATACCCCAAGAAAAATTTTCAAGAGAGTTTTGTTAAGCAGTGAATAGCAGCTGCGGAGGATGATATACACTGCCGGACAATTGCTAAGGACGGATGACAATAGCAACGATAGCAACCATAAAATGGAAGGCAGGAAAATATGGAAATTAGCATAAGTGCGGGATACAGTAAGACGTGTTGTGCGTATGCAAATTTTGGATTGCCGAACTTGTTCGTGACGTCATAGCGCTGATAAGAGATATAAAGGATTTGACGCGTATTGACCGTTGTTGTTCAAACGCAAAGTTGAAAGGGAAAGAATCAATTAACGAACTTGCAATTTTCAGTATGTCTTCCCGACATCACTTAGATGATTTTACGCGTGGCCGTATTATTGGCAAGATTGAAGAAGGGCGAAAAATACCAGATGTTGCCAGGGAGTTCGACGTCAGCCACATTGTTGGTTTCAAGGCTTTGGAAATCATTTCAAACAAATGGAGTGTAGCAAATGTCACGGGGGAGGTCGTGTTCGCAGTACGACACCTGCAGAAGATCGGTACATAGTGCTATCAACAAAAAGACACCGGCGCAGCACAGCTAGTGAGGTAGCAAATCAGTTTATGGCTGCTACTGGCAAGCGGATCTCCCGAAAAACTGCCGCCAGACGTTTGCATGAAAGAGGGCTATACGCCCGTCGTCCTGTTGTGTGCATCACATTGTACAGACGTCACCGTACCGACCGTTTGCAATGGTGCCATCAACATCGCAATTGGACTGATAATGACCGGTCTGCTGTCCTCTTCTCGGATGAGAGTAGATACAGTCTATCGTCTGATTGTCGACGACAACTGATCTGCCGTGATAGTGGTACTGCATATTGTCCAGCAAACATACAGAAAAGGGACCGATATCCGACATGTAGTGTCATGGTATGGGCTGGCATCATGATCAATGGCCGTACGTCCCTCTATGTGCTTCCAACTGGTACTATGACTGGCCAACGATACATTAATGATGTTCTGCTACCTCATGTTCGCATGTTCCGTGGTGCTGTCGGTGATAGATTCATTTTCATGGACGACAACGCAACATGTCATCGAACAGTCGCTGTCCAGGAGTGTCTTGAGAGCGAGGATATTCAACGCTTCGTATGGCCAGCACATTCTCCATATCTGAATCCCATTGAAAATGTGTGGGATGGTTTGAGGAAGAGTCTTGCTGGTAGCCAATGCTCTCCAATAAACAAGGACAACCTCATCCGTGCACTGACAGAGGAATGGGATAAATTACCCCAACAACTGTTTTATAATGTTGTGCAAAAGCATGACACGACGTGTGGAATCTTGCATCGCCCTCCATGGTGGCCATATCCGTATTGACATCTTACGCCGGAACGCCTGCGGACGGTAATTGCAATTTTTTCACGTTTACGTATTCTGCACAAAATGGCCTGTTTGTCCCTTGAACACGTTCCAAAGCCTTCTGGATTTCAGAGCACAATAAATTGTCTTTCTCGTAATGTCCTGGCATTCTGACATTATTTTATTTCACTTGGCATCCAACCACACTTAGTCGCCCCGGTGGCGCAGTGGTCTAAGCGATGGCCTCTGATCATTCGTCCGAAAGGGGTCCGGGTTCGAATCCCGGTGAGGCATGGATGTTGTGTTTGTCTTACAGCACTGGATCTCTCCCTTCCCCCTGGAACCAGTGACCCTAAAATTAGGGACGGGCGACTGCTTATAGCCCATTGAGTTGCTCAAGGTGGTCGTTAAACCTCCAATCCAAAAAAAAAAAAAAACCACACTTACTTTTTTATGCGCTATATAGCCGTTTATGATCCGTCCTTAGCAATTGTCCAGCAGTGTATTATACTGCAGGTATGTACGCTGTTCTCCACCGTACAATAGGAAATTTCCTTATACTTTACAGTGTAAATTTTAACTTTTTCTATTGGAAATTCCCAACGTTTTTTCAATTTTTACTGCATACACACGCATCCAGAAGTTCTACAGAAAAATTAGCAATTAGAATTAGTGTTATAACGAAAATCCCTGTAGAACCTTCCAAGAACAGAAAGCGATTTCCGTGGAGTGTAGATGCCCTCTCTTGCCCCCCTATATGAGCGCCTATGCCAGCTGCCAAATGCTTGAGCATCACGCCTCCAATGAGCCCAATTCATCACATAGACCATCCTGCCTCACAAAAGTCAATTATACGACCTCTCTCAAACTTGTGTTGATAAAATCCGCATACAGCGTACAAATGGTATTATCCTTCAATCTTAATCGTATTTGTAAGTGAGGCTCTGTTTCTTTAATTTACACTCTCCTAGACCTCTGCACGGCCTAAACCGGCCCCGTAAAGCCCGAGCCGTATTGTAATGGAAAGCTTAGCATTTTGCTTCTGCATTAAAAAAAAACGTTTCGACTCACAAACGAAGACTGACTTCTGAAAGAATGAGATGGCGAAGACCATTGAGTGAAACGGAAGACATGGAATTACATTCCCCACCGGATGCGTTGATTAATCACAGCTGAAATAGAAAAGCCTCGCTGTAATATGAAAGTCTGAAATGAGCATGTTCATTTTTTTAAAGGTTGAAATCAAATTCCGTTTTCACTTCGTTGGCTTTAATTTTCTTTCACACTATGACCAGTTGGTATTAGAGTAACTGCCTATGACGTACTGCAGTGGCGAATCACGTGTCAAGACGACAAATTTGCAGCGGTACATAGCTTAGTTGGAAGAGCAACTTACTCCGGAGTGAGTGAGGGGCGCGACTTCGATTTCCGTCTCGGACAAATTTGTGTTTTCACATTGGCGCCCGAACGTAAAAATGGATCTACTGGCCGTTGGGTTCTTCGAAAAATGTGTGATGATCATTCCACACATCGCCTGAAATTAATGAAAAATTCCTACTTCGCTTCAAAAAAAAAAAAAAAAAAAAATTGTATTAATAAATTAATAGGGAGATGATGTAACGTACTACAGCGGTGAATCACATGTCAAGACGACAAATCTGCAGCGGTACATTCCGTCTGTATAGCTTAGTTGGGAGAGCAACTTACTCCGGAGTGAGGGAGAGCGAGTTCGATCGCTGTCATGGACAAATTTGTGTTTTCACATACCCTACGCACAATTTTCACGCACGATGCCATTACTTCATGATTTTGTGAGATTTTTATTTTAATGCATACTTGCAAAGGAAATTCGGTCATGACTACTTATACTTAGAACTGCGGCAGCGAACAGCTTGACCGCTATAAAGATTTCACAGAAAATGAAATAATTACTGGGGAGATGACATCGGTCAGGATATTTGGATGCCATACAACATCTGTCGTCTCCCAGCGATTTTTGTGTGAGCAGAATGAGCAACCAAAACACATGATTTATTTTATTTTCCGAGAAATGTTTACATAAACAGATTTTTCAGCATCACGAAACCAAATGGCCGAGCGGCTAACGTGATGCATTGCTAAAACGGAGATGAGGAAGTTCGAAGTATCTGTTTACATACTGTATTTAAAGATCGAAGCTACCTTCTTTATACTTAAGTGTGGAAGAGGAAATACACTGGTGTGCAAAAATTAAGGACGAATAGGAGAAATTAGCATAACAGCGGAACGAGCAAGCAGAACGGACCGAAAGACCACTCAGGAGAAGACTAGGGTCCGGTACGGTAGGGCATGCGCATATATGCAGCATGACGTAGGGGGGGTCGGAAGGGTATAAAGCACACCGGCGGAGTACGCTCAGCAATTCGGTGAAAGCTATTGCACGGTGTACATCGGTTTGAAAAACGTCGAGTTGCTGCCACCGTGTGATATGGCCAACAGGTAATCCAGTAGACGATATATGGATGACTTTACCCGAGGTCGCGTCATTGGGAAGTTAGAAGAAGGTCGAAGTGTGATTAGTGTGGCCGACGAGTTCGGGATCGCTCACAGCATCGTTTCACGCGCTGGTAGAGCATTTCAAACGACAGGAATAGCTGTCCGAGAGTTTCGCAGTGGTCGTCCACTAGCAACCACGGCGACGGATGACCGGTATATATTCCTACAGGCGAAAAGAGACAGACGGCAGACAGCGGGAGAAATCGCAAGGCACATGCAACAGACAACTGGACATCCGTTATCGCGTTTTACCGTGGCCAAGAGGCTGCACAAAGGTGGTTTATTTGCACGACGACCAGTACGGTGTGTGCCGTTAACGCCTGCTCATCGGAGACGGCGGTTTCTCTGGTGCCAGGAACACAAGAACTGGACACATCAGCAACAGGGTCAAGTTCTCTTTACGGATGAGAGCCGATTTAGTCTCACGAGCGATTCTGGACGTATACACATCTGGAGAGAGCAGGGAACACGCAATCACACCTCCAACATCATCGAAAGGGACCGGTTTGGGGGTGGCGGAGTTCTCGTTTGGGGCGGTATCATGCTTGGTAGCCGTACTGACCTCAACATCTTCCAAGGAGGTTCAGTCACTGGTGTCCGCTATTACACCGAGGTTCTCCTACCCCACGTGCGTTTGTTTAGAAGTGCTGTGGGTCCTGAGTTTTTCTTCATGGACGACAACGCTGCACCTCATTGTTCAGTGGCTGTCGCAGAGCTGTTGGAGAGTGAAGATATTCAACGCATGGATTGGCCCGCAACGTCCCCGGACCTAAATCCAATCGAACACGTGTGGGACCTTCTCAGGATACGCTTGGCAGCATGTCACCAGCCGCCACCAACGATTCCGCAGCTGCAATTGGCGCTACAAGAGGAATGGGCCTCGATGTCTCAACAGCTTCTTGACAACCTCGTCCTCAGCATGGACAGACATTGTAAATCTTGCAACGAAGTCAGGGGTGATCATATCCCCTACTAAAGACTGGATTTTTCTTGGCAGCCGCCTGTCACATGGACGTTTCTGTCTTCTGTCCAGTTGTGCTCGAAGCGACCTTTTCAATAAAGTGTCTTTGTATTCTTTGGATTCCTTGTTTGGACGGTTTTGCTCACTTGTACCATATTCTTACATCTTGGGGATCTTATGGTATGATTTGAGTCGATGTGGAGCACTTCTGCACGACGTTACATTCGAAAAACCGTCTCGTCTTTAATTTTTGCACGCCAGTGTACGTTTACATTTGTAACAGAAGTAGATAATCAGGTCTAAACCTCATGTGTGGGAGAAGTTCCTAAGAGGAATGGCACGTTTTTCTGCGTTACATAATGGCACGTCTCTCTGCGTTACATAATGGCACGTCTCTCTGCGTTACATAATGACACGTCTCTCTGCGTTACATAATGGCACGTCTCTCTGCGTTACATAATGGCACGTTTCTCTGCGTTACATAATGGCACGTTTCTCTGCGTTACATAATGGCACGTCTCTCTGTGGTAGCGACAACTGGAGGAATTTTTTCACCTATTAACCTGTCTCCCCCATCCCCGCTTTTTCAATGGGGTTTAACGACCACCATGAGCAACTTGATGGGCTGTAAGCAGTCTCCCGTCCCTAATTTTGGCCGCTAATTCCAGGAAAGGTAGAGTGCCAGCGCCGTATGACAAACACAATATCCATGCCTTAGCGGGATTCGAACCCGAACCCATCTCGGACGAGTGGTCATACACTATCTTGGAAGTGTTATATGCAAACGCTTGGCGTTTTGTATATAAAAGTATAAAGACTTCCTTATTGAATAAATTTTAAATTACAATTATGCTTTAAATTACGTATTAATGCTGATTGCAACATTACTAATTTCGCAACAAAACTTTAAAAGTAATTTTATACCCGCTAAATCTAAAAAAAACAAAAAAAAACCAGTTCAATTTCGTTGAAATGATTGCTACCACGTGCAAATCTAGAGCATTCCGGATAATTGCTTTGAATCAAATTTAACAAAAAGAGTATTAAATTTTATTTTATTATTATCATCAAGAATGAAACTATTAATAAATGATGTACATAAAATAAAGAACCTCTGAAATATATCATCTGGTATTATTCCTGATCACCATCAAGCATTCTCTCTCTCCACCTCTGCATGAAATTCTCCTTAAGTCTTATTCATAACTTTATCTTGAGAAATTCTCTTCTATATCATTGGCCATGCTTTCGAATTTCATCCACTCATTTTCCATGTGGTCTTCCTCTGGGTCTTTTCCTGCCGTTTTCTACCCAATCTGGTATTTCAGTTGTCCGTTGAGTTCTTCTAACAGTATGTCCAGCCCATTGCCACTTCAGTGTCTTTAGTTTGATCACAATGTCATCAATTTTTGTCATTTTCCTAATCGATGAGTTCTTTTTTTTCACCTAAATTTCTAGGTTACGGCAAGCATGTACTTCTTCATTCTTCTCTCAATTATCTGAAAGCTTTTGTACGTCAGTTTTAGTTATGGTCCATTTCTCAGTATTTTATATAAGTAAAAACTGGAATTATGAATTGATTAAACGCTTTTTCTTTCTAAGTGAATTGCCCTTGAAAATTGTCGTTTCTTTCCTATGTTCTCAAACCAAGTCTTATACGCCTATTAATTTCTTGTAAAGCTGATTTTTCGCCTTAGACTGCAATCAAACAGTCTTTCCTTATAAAACACACTGTAGAAAGAAAAAAGTTGGATTCACAATTACCTTTGAACCAAACCATCATCGCTGTTACTAGGTGTAAAACCAGAATTTTGTAGGCGAGAATAAACAAAAGAAAAAACGTAAAACCCGTCTTTATTTTCGCGAGCCAGTGTATCTTTGGACTTTATGTTCTTTTGAGTAGTTTCTCTGCAGGAAACCATCACATTCAAAAGGAATTCTGCTACCTATGATAAGACTGCAGTTGGAATTGATTTATTCTTTTGACTGAAAAGTTTAAGAGATGAAGTTGAAAAAAACGTCAAGATCATAGAAGCTTCATGAGCTGTAAAATCGCCAGTGAATTAAATAAAAATTTTCAAGGTTCCATAAAACGCCAGCAGCAACACGCTTACGAAAGCAACATTGAATTATAACTTCTTCTTCTTACCCTTGACACGTAGCCAATTATATGTCCAGAAAAGAAGGAAAACTTTTCACCCACATCCTGAAAGAATGCAGTTCTCTCAATTTTAATGAGATTTAACCGGTCGGAACACGAGATTGTATCTGAAAGAATTTACAACCCACTTAATTCTCGGAGATAAGTCCCTAGCTAGCTCCATGCTTGATGTGGCAGCAAAAGTGCACTATGCAAATCTTTCTTAAGAACAAAGGGACCACCGATCAACTACTCAGTTTAAAAGAAAGTGAGGATGTACGGTCGGAACTCTCACTTCTTTATTTATTTTCAGAGAATGTAGGTCAGTGAGGACAGAACACAGTCGTTAAATTTTGAATTACTTGGTTGAACGGGCTTAGTTTCCTAGTGAGTCTTGCTTCGCTGAACTGTTGTGTTAGTTTTCAACCTTGGAAGGAAATCAGAGTCATGCAAGGGCCCGAAAAAAAGCGTGACGCCTCAAACTAACTCATAGCAATTTGCTATTTATAGATTCATAAATCGAATTGCTAACAAATGAAGGCCACATGCTGTCAGAAGAGTTATTAAATTCACTAAATTCACTTCTATGATGTGAAGAGTGGAGTACATCGGAGATACGATTTATACGAATGTCTAAATATGTACACTGCATAGCAGAAGTCATCAGACACCTCTCCAAAATCGCAGTACACAAGCTATCAGCGCATTATGTATAAAAATGACTGTGGTATATACCTACATTATAAAATGAATCCATTGCTCTCACAAAACGTGTACTGGATGGCGGGATGTCACGACGTGAATGCACAGAGTTCGAGAGAGCTATTATGCCACATTGGAAAATGTCTTTCAATCACTGAACTGAGAAAACAAAGGGATAAAGTTTAATGGAGATCATCTAACCCACCTTCGTTTTGCTGATGACGTAGTCATTTTTGCAACTACCCCATCAGAGCTGCAGAGTATGATCAAGGAACTTGCTGACAAGAGTAAAGAAGTGGTATTAAAAATGAACTTTCAGAAGTCAAAAGTGATGTTCAATACTTTTACAAGAAATGAAGATTTATTGATTGATGGAGAAAAGCTGGAGATAACAGACACGTACGTTTATCTTGAACAGCAGATATCAAGTGAGGGTCACATTGATGGAGAAATTAATCGGCGTACAAAACTTGCCTGGAGAGCTTTTGGAAGAAACAGCATAATTTTCAAGAGCAATATGCCATTATGTCTTAAAAGAAAAGTGTTTGATCAATGCATCCTTCCAGTGCTTATGTATGGTGCAGAGACGTGGACCTTAACTAAAAGAGACATAAAAGGCTGCAGACTACTCAAAGCAGCATGGAGAGGTGCATGCTTGGTGTAATCAGGAGAGATAAGAAGAGGAACTCGTGAATCCGAAAAATGACAACAGTGGAAGACATCATGATCAGAGTTAAATCCCTGAAATGGCAATGGGCTGGACATACTGCCAGAAGGACAGACCATCGATGGACAGCCGAAATTTTAAATTGGATTCCAAAGGACAGGAAAAGACCCAGAAGAAGACCACATGGGAGATGGGTGGATGACATTCGAAAGTATGCGGGAGTGACATGGAGGAGACTGGCACAAGACAGACCGTTGTGAAGGAAACTTGGGGAGATCTTCGTCCAGCAGTGGATTCATAATGGTTGACAATGATGATGATGATTATTATTATTATTGTAGGGTGCCATTCCATCAGTGACCCTTCTATAAGAGAGACAGAACATCTGTTGAGCTTTCTAATCTCAACCATGTGGGATGTAATGCATGGCTGGCATGCCTTCCCAATCGTCGAAACGTACCGGGAGACCCAAATAATTTCCTGATAGTGACGGTAAGAGACTAAAGAGACAGGAGAAAATTTTTCGATGTGCGGTAGATCTGACTGTGCATTGATACATGCACCGTCTTTGCACGATAATTTAATGCAAAGACGGTGTATGTGTCAATGTATTGTATATAGCACGAAGTTTCATCTGTACGATTTGTCTTTAGTTTAGTGACGGACCATTTGTGAACTATTCGTTCACAATGAATGACTCTTCACCGTAAGTGTTAAATGGTTCACTCTCATCGCTATGAATGATTTTCGCTGTGAATGATCCGCCATTACTGCGACACAAACTGAAGTCGCAGGACGTTTAACTTTATTACGCCCTCACAAATTTGGAAACGATTTTTTTTATTGGGTGTTTTAACGACCGTCTTGAGCAATTCAATAGGATACAAGCAGTCGCCCTTCTCTAATTTAGGTCCACTTCTTCCAGGGCAGGGAGAGAACTAGGGATGTAAGACAAACGCAACATCCATGCCTCACAGGATTCAAACTCTGAACCATCTCGGGCGAATGGTCAGAAGCCTGCGCTTAGACCACTGATCCACCGAGGCGACAACACGAATTCTTAATAAGAAAAGTAAAGTCGAAAATAATAAGCATCAACTGTTATGTGAGTGAGCAATCAACAGCCAGCTACGAAATAACAATAAAACTTCAGAAATGGGAATGATATGTGAATGCCATTCATTTGAATGATGTGAATGAATCATTCGATCGTGGCAAATTATTCACAGCGAATGTTGAGAAGCTAGCGCTATTTTGGGCTGTTTGCCAAAAAGAGCTGTGACCTCGAAAGCGCTTTGGTAGTAAACAGGAGATCTCTGCAACGAATGATTTACTCCGTGAGCATAGTGATGGCATAAGTCATTCCTTCTTAGGAGTTCATTCATCCTTCACGCAAGAGAGTCATTCACGAATGAACATTCAAACTGGGAACAGATCTTGTGGCCTGATGAATTACGGTGTACACGATATACTATACTTCGATTCACTCTAAGATGACACTGAAGAGGAAGGTACGTGAAACCTATCGCCGCGACTGAAAGTAGTTCCCATCATTTTCCGTGAAAATCAATGCATTTATTGCCTAGAATCACACTTTATACTGTCTTAGCTGTTTACTTATTTAGATAAATATAAAAATGCTCTATTTTCAAAAATTAAGTTTTAAAATCAGATCAACACACGTATGCGTAGATACGCAGTGTTTGGGAAACAAGGATGCCAATGTGTTGATGTGGGAAGTGATTGGCAGTTGCTAACAGCAGGACCGTGGGAAGTGACGCGGATGAACATAAATCTCGACCGTCCTCGAACTCTCAGTGAGCGCATAAGCTCTTGTGCCTTAAACTGCAGTGTTATCTTAGGGTGAATTAAAGTATAGTCAAATGATTGTGTACAGATATGGAGAATGCCAGGAGACTGGTTCTTTCTGAAGCGCGCTGTTCTCACACACAGGAGGTGACAATGTTCCTGTGTGGGACTGCTTTTCATGAAACGGATTCGGTCCATTTGCGATGCTGCAAAGAACTCTTAGTGCAGAAGTTTATGTAGACATCCTGGCCAATCCACAGCTTCCAACACTGCAGCAGTACTACGGAGATGAGTCCTTCTAGTATCAGCAAGAAAGCGCACCTTGCCACATAATAAGCCTTGGAAACTTTGTGCGTGAGAAAACACGAACAAAAAGACTTACATAATTAGTATATGAATGCATATAATAGTACTAACTGCACAGTACTTGACTTCTTGGAAACTGAAATGAAGCTGTAAACGTAATGGATACATGAGCTGGAATTCCGCAATACCCGGGAAGCACGCTCAGCAGCTTTCGTAAGTACAAATACGTAGGGTGGCTATTGCATTTTTGGTTGCCTATACTAAAGATCGTTTGTCAGAAGCAGTATGGTGGTGGCCATAGGTCAGGCATTCAATGAGAGGCGTAACATGAACACGTACACCTTTTCCCCATAAACTAAAGAAAAAATTAAAGCAACACAGTAATGAAAAACTCCGACAATAGAAATACAGATGAGTCATCAATGATGCAAAATTGACTTATGGCATACATATGAATATAGGTATACACAAAGGCGTCAAGCATTTGCATATACCATTTCGAAGCTAGTTGTATATGATTATTCATCCGAGACGGGTCCGCGTTCGAATCCTGCTGAGGAATGGATGTTGTGTTTGTCTTCATTGTTGCTTATAATTGCTTGCTTGCGTTCTGTACTTTCATATAAATCGGAAATGATTATTAAACATTGTAACACGGCAGTTACGTGTTCTGTGTAAGTGTGATCGTGAGGCATTTTAAAGAGGCTGGCCTTAGTTCTCTAAAAGAATAAAATTTGCATGATATAATTAACTTTTTTTTTAATTGGAGGTTTAACGAGCATCGTGAGCAACTCAATCGGCTATAAACAGTCGCCCCCAGTGCCGTAAGACAAACACAACATCCATGCCTCACCGGGATTCGAACCCGGACCCCGTTCGGACGAATGATCAGATGCTATCGCTTAGACCACTGCACCACCGGGGCGGCATAGTTAACTTTAGCGTAAGTGTTTTGTAGTACTTTGCAATAATGTAAAACTAGGGTAATCATTTTAATTACACGTCCACATCTGTGCTGCACAATAAAATGCAAGAATTTCGGTTTTACGAAAAATACCCGTAGGTTACAAAGAATTTTAATTATTTAATAAATCCTAATTAATAACATAAAATTTACAGATTTTTAGTAATTGAATGCTAATAGATTTTCGCAAAAGGGTTTCAAAGAAATTTTTAGCTGGGGAGGGGGAGGCAAGTTTTTCCGGGTCGCCAGTGATGATAGGAAACCAGTGGTTCCACTGGAAGACTACTTTCTGATGTTAGGTACCGGCATGAGCAGGATGTCAACGCCACATACGAGTACATGAGAGCAGCTAGAGGGATAATGATACGTACTGTTACCGTATGCCGAAACTTTCATGAAGTGTGCCTGTAAGCCAAGCCCGACCATTGGAATGCATGTTAGCTGGACCTAAGGACAATTGTGGTCCGTGCTCTTCAGCGAAAACTTGGTATTTGCCCTCCATAGTGACGACTCAGTATTTGCCCATCACAACGACTCGCAGCTGGCATGGAAAAAATCAGAAACGCGTTATAGTGCCACAAAGCCCTACAAGCAGAATATTTATGATGAAATATTAAAAACCCGCACCCCACGCAACGCGGGGATAAAAAATATTAAAAATATTCAAATAATATTTTAAATACTCGCATGTGTTCCAATTTCTTTCATTATTTTGGGGGCGCTAAAAGTGTGGGTTGGATGAAACGTTGGGTGGGCTAAAGTCCACACTAGCCCACCCAGACCATGGCACCTGATATTTCGGTACCTATTGTACTCAGAGTGAAACAAATATTTTTGCAATGAGAAACCTGAGCAGGTGACGCAGTGGTCTAAGCGCTGGCTTATGACCATTCGTCCGAGACGGGCCAGGGTTCGAATCCGGGTGAGGCATGGATGCTGTATTTGTCTTACGGCACTGGCTCTTTCCCTTCCCTGGAACCAATGGCCCTAAATTAGGGACAGGTGACTGCTTATAGCTCAATAAGCTGCTCA